>OX419721.1:55249150-55887394 GCA_948474765.1 Patella depressa
TAAATCCCCGTTCGTCTTTATGAAGCCAAGGCCATCGAAAGTATAAAAAAAAACCAACGAAATATAGATCTTTATTTTAATCAGATTACCCCGAGGCCCCCCGAGCAGAAAATTTAACGATCATACATACCCGTATCGCCTATCAAAATGGCGGTAATTGGCAAGTCTTCTTTATACCGGATATACCCCTCGTCAATTCGTGCTGCCAAATCATTCTTATCACAATTACATCTTTTACCCTCAACACATTCATTATTAAGATGACATGCACAATCCATCTGACCCTTGACTCCCCCAATTAAATAAGTTGTTAATTCGCCATAGCGCGTATGTAAGCCAGAATCGCGAATACTGGATCCAAAACATTCGAATTTAATATATTGTTCACATTCGGTCGATGTATCAACTATGGTTATAATTTGTTGCAGATTAATATCGTAGTTTATCGTTTTAACATAACTTCTCTTTTCTTCGAAACCTCTTACAAGCGTTCTGTTAGCCACACCATGACCTATGAGAGAGAGAGAGAGAGAGAGAGATGGGGTTTAACGTCTACTCGACATATATTAGGTCATTAGGGGACTAACATATGGTTAAATTTTATTTCCTTAAGTCGCTTGCGCGTATGGGTCTTTAGCAGTATGCGAAAACCGGAACACACGGAGAAAACCAACTAGGTTGGACATGCAACCATTCTCCTTGTCACGTACAACCGGGGAATCTAACCCAATGACAGACCTTATGATGCAGCGCACACGCGCTTACCCATCGGTAATCCCCACGCCTTCCCAGTACAAAATATAGAACACTGCATTACCTATAATGGTATAAACACCGTTGTTTGTTACGTAACAAGACACCGTAACAACTGTTTGATTTGGATCTGGTTTAATCAGTGCCGTTGGTGGAACTGTTACCCCTAGATTGTATATTTCCTGGCACGACCTGGCTGTAATAATAATAATTAGTGTGATTTATTCGTTAATGTGACTTGCTGTTCATAAAGGTTTACCAAGTAATTGAAATGGCGACGCTAACGGATTTTAAAATTGCGGCCATTTGATTGAAATTTTAAAAAAGTCCTTAAAATGACATCAATTATTTAGTAGATATAGCTATCACAAATAGCATTTTGAGCTGCCTTAGAAACTGCTTTTAAAGCGATAATTTCATATTTTCAAAGAAAGTTAAAACATAATTATTTCTATGTCTTTTGCTCAATAGGTTGTCAACTTACTACAACACGAGCATAGGCAATATTCCCCACTCTTATAACTCATTAACACAGGAAATGGTAAAACAATTACCTCACTTGTTTTTCTACTACCCCCATGCAATAGCTATCTTCAAACGTTTGAATTTGAAGTTGAAAATGATATTTTTGCCAATTTCTCAACTGGCAATAGATTATTCTTTAATAAATTTTAAAAATATATCTTAAAAATATTAAATTGCAACTTTAACAAATATCTGTTAACTTACCTGATTCGCATGTAAATATTGGAAGTTGCCATTGACCAGAAGGAAGGCATTGTGCCTGATGTGATCCATTGGGATACATACCCGCTATACAAGTGTAGTTAACAGTTGAACCAGCAGGATATGTAGCTTGCACTAATGCTGGTGATGCATGTTGTTTGGTTGGTAATGGTCCACATCCTGTAACACATAATAAGGTAGTTGTTATTGTTTTGGGGGTTGGATGGTCGAATGGTTAGAGAGTGCGGGCTACATCATAACGTCTGTCATTGAGTCAACTGGCGGGGTTTTGAGTTCCCGATTGTACGTGACATCCGGTAGGGTCACCTGTCCAACCTCGTGGGTTTTCTCCGGGTCCTCCGTTTTCCTCCCACTGCTAAAGACCCCTACGCGCAATGAAATTGAACCATATGTTATTCCCGAAATGACCTAGTTTGTGTCGAGCCGATGTTAACCCCAAGTCCCTTCTCTCTCTCTCTTTCTCTCTGTCTCTGTCTCTGTAACGTATAATAAGGTTGCTGCTATCATTTGAATTTTTTGTTGTTGTTTTGTCTGTGGAAGCTCGTAAACATTGCCTTGGCAATAAACAGAGACAATAAATCGTTCAGTTTACAGCCAAACATTTAGGACTGTCCAAGCGGGGAATCAAAACCAGACCACTGACCCAATGGTGTGATCTAGCGAACACGCCTTAAACCATTCGACCACCCAAACCCCTGGTTTAAAAAAAAAGTGATGTAATAATTCCTCTGGATATACGTGGACACGGAAAGCTATTACAGAATCTTAACATTTGCACATTTGCGCAGAAATGACGTGTTTTTGGGGGGGGGGGGTTTGTTTTGTTTTTTTTGGTATGCCATGTTCTATTCATATTAGGTGGATCACGTGACTAAGTGGGTAAGGCGCTGACTCGCTAGCCTGGAGGTCGGGTGTTCGATCCCTGCATTGGACGAGAAAGTTCATCTCGATTTTCAGGCGTGGTTTCCCCTTGTCATTGATGCAGAACAGAAGGTCTGACAAGGACAACTGCCTAGTCGTTCGGATTTGACAAAAAACGAGGTCCCGTGTACACATTGGATTGCACGTACAAGATCAGTTGGCAGTTGGAATTCGATATAAGAGTAGGCTGTAGCGCCGCTGACCGGGCAAAATTTCCCTCGTAGCACACTGTATGGCGTATGCCAGTCTTCCATTAGCCCAGGTTAGGTGCAGAAGAGTAGGACGTTAAACCCCATTTCATTTCTATTCTTATTATGTTTTTCATAGATCTTCGATTCCCCCTCCGCTTCAAACAGAATCAAATTATACTTACTTCTGTTACTGATGTAAATATTTGTATTCAAACTTGCATCATAATCCCCGTCATTGACATCTCTGTCGTACAGGTGACATTTACTTCCATGTTCATTATAGGCAAAGGCCACACAGAATACTTCAATTTCACATTCAAATGCACACAAAGATCGACTTTCAGCATGTGTCGTTCTTGATGGATCCTTCGCTAAAACATTTTCCTCTTCTAAAACATATTTCATTTCCTCAGATTCACTCCCCGCAACAAATAAAGCCAATAAAACAAGTACGACACTTGTCGCCATGATGTTCTGTAAAATCTCCAATTAAAACACCAATGGTGTTACATAATGATTATTATTTTCTAAATACTATCATTTTGTGCCCGCTTAGCTTTTTTGCGATCCAATTTGTGTTGGGTTTTTTTTAGAATATCACGAACTGCGAACAAAGTTTAAGTTGATTTATTGATATTATGTTGACGTATCACGCAGCACAGCAACTCTACAAAGGGTTGCTATTGATTAAATAAGCAGAGAAGCATGAATATACATCAGACCGACTGACTTTTAGAAGGTGTAAAACACTCTCTCTCTCTCTCACACACACACACACACACACACACACACACACAGAGGGAGAGAGAGAGAGATATGGTGTTTAACGTCAACTCGACACAAACTATGTCATTTCGGGACTAACATTGTTCAGTTTAATTTCAATAATTCGCTTGCGCGTAGAAATCTTTATCAGTGGAAGAAAACTCTCTATCTCTCTCTCTCTCTCTCTCTCTCTCTCCGTCTCCAATCTGACTTGGAATCATCATGACAAGAAGCCGAATTCCGTATATACTTCTGACTTGTGTTCAAGAAGTCATTTTCAGACTTCCTGACATGATCATGGTGGCTTTCCGTCGTGATTATGCATTACTTTCATCCAATACACCAAGATAGCGACTTCCTCCTTAAAAACCAAAGGTAACTTGAATTCTTGGTAAATGACACAAATAAACAATCTTGGCAAAACTTTTCAAGGCCCGGTTTGAAAACTATTCTTTATATACATCCCGGCCCCGAGTTCACAAAGCATTCTTAGACTTAAGAAACTACTCAACTTTCAATCTCTGTTTATGAGATATATCTTTGATCCAGAAAAACACTAATTTTCACATGCTTTCTTATTGGGGTATTTGGCAGTTCTTACTATAATAGTTAAATGATTGATAATGTAAAGGTAATTTGCTGAAAATTTCCGTCAGATTGATCCACTATGAACCAAGAATTAAGCGAATGAAAGTTCCACCTAGCCTCGATCATCATTTCTAAAGTCGGTGTGACAACAATCATAGACTTGATTATCTATTTGATCATTAAATCGCGAAGGAAAATTATGCAGCAAATCGTATCATAATCCAACAAATATCGCAAGCTAGTGTTGACATCGAGAATTGATTATGGTCTGGATAAGTTAATTAATGTCTAATTAATAGTTAATATAACATTTCAGGCCCACAGAAAGACCTACAATAGACAGATTGTGTGTAACTTAAGTCTGAGAATGCTTTGTGAACTCAGGGCCTGGTGTCCTTATCTTCTCGGTCATTATCTTATCCACTGCATTTTGATTTTAGCACGTGTACTATGAAACACACGGTCATTGCTCGACCAGTAAGCGAGATAGCAAGGAAAAAATCAAATGTATTTTGGGGTAGTCCTTGTTGTTGCCTTGGTGACTGTAACCATTGCCCAGGTTGATCAACATGCAACTCAAGATACCTAAATCCTGTACCAAAGGCTAAAGCAGATGGCCAGGGATGAAACAAAAATTATGTTTGGACAGCAGCAATTTTCTGTTCTTGGCGCAGAAGGAGGCCAGCCACCATACTTAACGAAAACTTTGGTCCATGACAATGGTATTCATGGTTGGATATTTGGGGTAAGTCCCGAAGTAACTAACTACTAAACAGAAATTACATTTAACCGTTAATTCCATCTAACCCCAACATTAGCAGTACTGTTTTTTTTCAAGGTGACTATTATACTAAGTGGCTTTAAGGGGAAGAGGAGAAATTGGGTTTAACCTCCACTCGACACAAACTATGTCATTTTGGAACTGACAAATGGGTCTTTAGCAGTGGGAGGAATTGGAGGACCCGGAAAACCCACGAGGTTGGAAAGGCGACCCTACTGTTTGTCACGTACAACCGGGGATTCAAAATCACACCAGCTGGGTCAATGACCGGCTTTATGATACAGAGCGCATGTGCTAACCATTCGGCCATCCATACCCCCACCAAAGTTGCTTTACAAACTTACATTGTTAAGCACGTTTATTAGTAAGCTAGTAATTACATTTTGTGTACTGGAAACTAGTAAATATGTTGAGTCGATTATCTAGTCTGTCTAAACTAATTTAAAGTTCAAAGCAAATCAATTCTTATATTTTGAAATAAATACTACCTAGTAAACATCGACATCTGAAATTCAGGCCCAAGCCACTCCCTCATTTAGGTATTCGTAGTGTCGGACACGCACATGTTATGCTTACTTTGTCATAGCTAACAAGTAAATCCTGAACTCAATAGCGAAATATCAGTAAAACCTCAAATCTGGTAGGTAAATTACTCTTTAAATAAAATGAACTAATAAGCATTTTCTATTTGCAGGATAAGCAAGCTCGTCAACACTCGCCAGATGACCTGTGTGACGTCAAGAGGATGACAGGGTCGAACCCCGCAATGTTAGGCCTGGACATGCATGACCTGGATTATAAAGGAAATATAACGAGTCATTGGGTCGGGAGATTGGCCTACGAAAGGGGTGAGGTAATCACGGTATCCATGCATCACTCTAACCCTGTCACTGGGAATAGTCCTTGGGTCAAAAAGGACAACGGCAATGTTGTTAAGACAGTTCAAAGAATACTTCCTGGTGGCGATCACGACGAAAACTTCAAACAGATACTGGATCAGATGGCAGCTTGGGCAAATTCTTTCACTGATTCGAATGGCAAGCCTATTCCAGCAATCTTTCGATTTCTACACGGTGGATGGTTTTGGTGGGGTTTGCACAACAAGGCCCAGAATTCAGAACATGAGCTCATAGAGTTATATCGATATATGGTCAAATATCTGCGAGATCAGAAAGGAGTCCACAATTTCCTCTACGCCTACAGTCCTGATAAATTCTCTGATAAAACTGATTATTTAAAAACCTACCCCGGTGATGATTACGTTGATGTTCTGGGTATGGATTATTATTATTCGGGTTCATCCAGCACTAAGGCCAATTTTCAGCGCATGGTCAAGGACGTTGTAGAAATGGCCGAAGAAAGGGGTAAAGTGTCGGCGGTTACCGAAACCGGTTATATGAATAATGGCATTGATAAAATACCCAATTTTTGGCAGGACTATATTTTACATGTTTTGAAAACGGAACCCACAACTAAGAGAATCGCCTATGTTCTCGCATGGGCCAATCACTGTTCTGGAAACGGACATTGTCAGTTGTGGGTACCATATAAAGGTCATCCAGCAGAGAATGATTTTGTTAATAACTTTTACAATGATTCACTGACAGTATTTTCCTCTGATTTAACTGATATGTATCACTGAAACTACACATACTATTAAAGATGATTAAATAAATAAAATGGCGTTTAACACCCTGCTTGCTTGCACCTGTGGGGCTAATGAAAACAGGCATACGCCTTTCCGTGTGGTATGGGAGAAACTTCGCCAGGACAGCAATTGAATTCCAACTGTCTTGAGACCTTTTCCTCTCATCCGATCTACTAGACGCTGTTCTTTTTCAACCCATATGTCAAGGACCCTTCACAGTGAATTTTTCAGTTAATACTGGGATCGAACCCAGAACCTCTAAGTTGGTGGGCCATCGCCCAACCCTACTCACTGCGCCATCGCGGGTCACTAGAAGTTAAATCATTAGGACATAAATCTCTATTTAATAATAACTCAATTGAATGTTGTCGGTAAAGCCTTGTACCACTACTTATTTTGTAAATAAATACACACATTGCAAGAAATAAACAACAGGGGGCAGCAGTAAGAGTTATGTAAGAACAAATGAAATGAAAATGGGTTTAACGTAACATTGTTCTACTCCGACCTTGGCTAACTAAGATGGACATACGACCGGATAGCGGCAATACGGCCTACTCTTATATCGAATTCCAACTGCCAAGGGATCTTTTCGTGCATGCCAATGTGAACACGGGCCTCGTTTGTTGGTCCCATCCGAACGACTAGGAAACTCGGCTGTATGATGAATTCCGCCATATTGGAACTACTTTAAAGGTCCCGGATGAAACATGGCTGCGCCCATTCCGAACACAAGTTGGCGACCTATTTGCCTAGCGACCTATTCGACCGATCCAGCTGACGAAATTACACTTCTATTCTGAGCTAAAGGAATGGATAAAAAATAATATATTCTACTTTCATTTGATAGACATAACGTTGGATTGTATTGGTTGATAAATAGATGAGTTAAGGCGACTGTCTTTATTCTAAATAGGTTTCAAACGAACAGGTTGCAGCTCGATCGGTCGAATAGGTCGCTAGCCGAATAGGTTCCCAATTTGTGTAATAGCGTCAAATTTTCCTGTTAAAGTAAACCGGTAGCCGCATCGCAAATGTATGGGCGTAGGTACATATCACTTACTGTCATACAGCCGAGGCTAGATGTAGTTTACGGAATCTGCCGAGATTTGCCGAGTGACGTCATTTGTGTCATAGTCGCCATAGTGAATGCATTCTTGAAGTGGAACATCTTAATTTAATGTCTATTTATTTGAGCCTCGTTCATTTTGGGACGGGATGATCACTCATTCAAGGTAGCATTTTATCTTTGTCATACATTGTCATGTTGTTTTACCGCTGCCAGAGTCTATTTATGCATAATATTGACTGTATTGTTCAAATGTTCTAGAAGTCTCTCGCACGAGCATTTCACGAAGATTGCCTGTTTCGTCATACGGTGTACGATATTTTATTGAGCTATCATTTGTCATTTGTATTCAGTCCTTATATTTTTATACTCATTTCCCCGTGAGTTTAGCCAATGTTCTTATTGGAAATCTACGGTTCGTTTGCGCTGTGCTTAGTCAATTGTTCGACCTGTACTAGCCTGTAGGAATTTGTCACTGCTTATATACTAATAGTACAGGTTACCTCCCTTAGTCATTTTAGTCATTCAAACCTAAGCCTATACCTAAGTCTAAACGATCATTATTGTCATTATCTTATGATTGTAATTTTTGTCTTGCAGAATAAAGCTATATGTATGAACGACTTTCAATATATATGGTGTATTTAAGGAGGTCCTCATCCTCTGCCACATAGTCCCTCCCAATGGTGCATCTGATTCACTCCAGTCTGTTCGGATGGAAACTATGTGTGCGCAAGGCGTCAAACTGAATCACCAGCCGTTTACACTAAGTCAGGTAAATCAGAAAAAAATGGAAGCGCTAGAACCGTCAACGCTGATTGTAAATCAATGTCTGCCGCTCTCAATATAACTTTATTGTCAGATCTTCATATCTGATATTGTTCCCTTTGAGATATTCGGTGGCAGTTGAGATGAAAAGACAGTCATTGGATCATTGTAAAACTGGTGATTCGATATATGTTTAGATATTATCCGACAATTAACAATAAATTTTTTCCATTTATTTTAATCTTTGGTTAGATTTCTGACATTGTTGACTTTCAACCTTATTCAGTGGTACATATCGGGGAGCTGAGAGGAAAAGACAGTCATTGGGTCCTTGTAAAATTTATTTACAAAATCCCATTCAGCGGGATGACCCTTATAAGGTACCCAGAGTTCACATTTTCCATTTCCGAGGCAGTGATTGGACCAGGTGTGAATATAAGCAACACGTTTAGTTGTTGATTCCCATTTCAGAACATCAAGGATGTCATCATTCCAGAAGCTGTGCATTTTCGTGATGCCATTGTTCGAGTATCCCGTTTCTGTTATGGCAGGAATTTTCCCCCTCGATTCTGCTATTTCTACCACATCTTTCACAGTTCTATGGAAAGTAGTTTTCTTATCGGACGAAGACATATAATACCAATCCATACCCAGAACATCAACGTACTCATCACCGGGGTAGGTTTTTAAATAATCAGTTTTATCAGAGAATTTATCAGGACTGTAGGCGTACAGGAAATGGTGGACTCCTTTCTGATCTCGCAGATATTTGACCATATATCGATATAACTCTATGAGGTCCTGTTCTGTATTCTGGGCCTTGTTGTGCAAACCCCACCAAAACCATCCACCATTTAACTCGTGCAAATACCTGAAAATTGCTGGGATTGGTTTTCCTTTGGAATCTGTAAACGAATGGGCCCAGACTGCTAATTTATCGAGTATTGCATTAAGTTTATCATGGTGATCTCCCCCAGGAAGAATCCTTCTGACAACATGAAGAGTGTCGCCATTATCGCCTCCAATCCAGGCATTGTGACCTGTAATTGGATTAGTATGATGCATGGACACCGTGATTACTTCCCCTCGTTCATATGCCCGTCTGCCCAACCAATGACTCGTGACGTTATTCTTATAATCCATATCAAACATGTCAACTCCTAATATGGCCGGATATGATCCAGTGATACCTTTGGCATCACAGAGATCATCTGGGGAATGGTCTCTAGCTTGGCCATCCTGGAATAAAATTAGGATGTAAATTTTACTTTAAACACTGACAATTCTGGGGTCGCCCACGCAGCCACAATTTATTCTATTAAATATATATTATAAGAGATTAGATAACGATTTGACAGTTCTCACCATAATAGTAAAAAAAAATAGATAAAAAAAAAATCAGTCAAACTGATCCACTATGAACCACGAATTAAGCGATTGACATTTCTGCCTAGCCTCGATTATCATTACTAAAGTCAGTACGATAAAAAGCACTGTCTCGGTTATCCATTTATTCATTTAATCGTGAAGGGAAGTTATGCAGTAACTCGGGTCATAATCCACTCAAGACCGCAGGCTAGCGATACAATCGAGAGTTGATTATGGTACGAATAAGTTACATTTAAGATAATAGTTCAGACCTGAAGGGAGACCTGCAATAGCCAGATTTAGCTCTTGCATAATGTATGTTTAAAGCGAATGTACACGCTTCAGTGACTAGTCCCAAACTGATTTCTTGCTAGTCACTCATAGCACATCAAATTTTCAACACGTCTATCGGCTATTAAAGCCGTAAAAAGTCTATTGTTAAAGTTTCTAAATAACAATAATATTTCTGATACGTTGTTAAAGCTCTTTTGGAAAATTACGTTCGTTTTGTTTTTAATTTATTTCATTAACTATACCGTTAGAAGCGGCATCTTTTAGGTTATTAAAACTACTATCTCCGAAGCGCGTTGCATCATACGATCTGGCATTGAGTCAACTTGTATGGTTTCTATTCTCCGGTTGTACATGACAAGGAGTAGGGTGGCCTGTCCAACCTCGTGGGTTTCCCCTGGGTCCTCATGTTTCCTTCCACAGCTAAAGACCCCTACACGCAAGCCAGCTATTGAGATAAAATCGAATCATATGTTACTCTCTCCCTCTCTCTGCTATTTTAGTCCAGGTGAGACGTTATTATTGCTTAATAAGTTTGTAAAAAAGCTTCTCATTTAAACTCATCACCACAAATACGTTCCCCAGAAGACTTACCCCATATATCCATCCCTTGAAACCATCATGATCCAGTCCCCACGTTAAATATGGCGATGTTCCACCTTGAGCACCTAACCATGTGTGTTCTTGTTGTCCAAATAAAACTTTAGTTTCATCTTTAGCAAGACTCTTCAGTCTTTGGAACAGCATCTTGGTTTCTTGAGTTGCATGCTTATCAACTTGGGCATCTATTATTGTTATTAGAGCAATAAAAGAAATCAAAAAGCGACACATTTTTATAGTTGTGCATACAAGCTTCTAGGCAGCAGTTTAAGATTTCTAATCGTCGCGTGTGAATTTGTACGTTCACAGATAAAGAAATGACCTGAACCTGATTACATTCGCTTCCAAAAATACTTCTTAAAGGGACAATGCTTTCTTTAAATTTCTTTGAAGTGATGTTGGTTTTCGATCCGGTCAAATAGTGTTCACTATTTTTAGTTCCGTTCTTCACTTCGGTCATCTACTACGGACGTAACGAACTTCTTCGACTAGAATCCTTTGCTCGGCTAACAGTGGCAATATGGCTGATGGGAAAATGACTACCCGAATCATCTTTTCTCGCCAACGATGATCTTGAGTGTTTCTACTGTGTCATACTTTGTTTTTCAAATAGCTCCACCAGGCGTCATTATAAATTTAAATTTCGTGGATCAATGCTGTTCGCTATGTAACAAGGCCGTAGATCAATGCTGTAACATGTAATTGAGAAACCTAGTGGGCCTAATTTAAATCAAACTGAAACCAAGCCAGGAGAATATGTCTTGTTGGTATTTTGATCTTGTGGTCTGAAGTAAATTATCCGAGTGCATATGGGGGGTTGGGATGGCCTAGTGGTCTACAGTGCCGCGCTTCGACCTCTAGCTGGCCGGTCACATCTGGCTTGCGGCTGTTGTTTCGAGCCCTGGTGTGAGAGTATGTGGCATGGCGATAGGGGCGCCTTCTCAACCTCGTGGGTTTCCTTCGAATTATTGAAATAAAATTAAACCATATGTTAGTCCCGAAATGACCTAGTTTGTGTTGAGTGGACGTTAAACCCCATTTCTCTCTCTCTCTCTCCGAGTGCATATTTAGTGTGTATTAAGCCGTGAGAAATTTGATAGCCTTTAATATCTGAACTCGACACATTTTGGTTAGCATGTGGGTGTTAGGTGGGGGTTAGATTGTTGTGCTTCGAGCCCTAGCCTATACTATGTGGGAAATATGCCTGACCTGCTCTTATATCGAATTTCAACTGTCAATGTATCGTTTACGTGCACGCCAATCTATACACATAATCTCGGTTTTTTGTCACATGTATACAAACGCCCAAACAGCTGTCCTTGTCATGCCTTTCATTGGACAATCCCGATGCCTTTCGCCGCCAATGCAGGGATCGAACAGTGTCTTACCCACTAATCCACCGTAGTTCCCTAAATAAACGACGATTTGGATTAGAGGATACAGTTTAAATATAGACAGTCACTTTGATCATTTGTTTAAATGGTTGTTATTTACCCACGTTCTGTTTACTTTCTTATCGTTTCCTGTATGCTGTCCTTGAAGATAAAATAAAAATATCTTGCGGAATTGCGTGTGTTCGACTATCTTTAATACATGCTCTAATCTTGCACCTATCTTCTTTACCCCGGTAGGTACACAAATTTGACAACAGACACTAAGTTAATTGACGGACATTATATTATAAGTCCTTAATCCACGATTTTAATCGCAAACACTAAGTATAGTATGAGAAATGTGAGAAGTAATTTTCTGGTTTTATTTAATAGAATTTGAATGGTTTATTTACTTTTGGTGTGTATGCCAGATTTGAAACGGATTCCAAAACAATAATTTCAAGGTATGGCGACCATTCAGGGCAGATATTTATTCTTGAAGTATGACGTATGTTGATCTCTGTGTGCAGAATGGTTATGACGTAAGATCATTTATTTCATTGGGGGTTGGGGGTGGCCTAGTGGTCTAGAGTGCCGCGCTTCGACCTCTAGCTGGGGGGTTGGGGTGGCCTATTGGTCTAGAGCGCCGCGCTTCGACCTCTAGATGGCCGATCACCTCTGGCTTGCGGCTGTGGTTTCGATCCCTGATGTGAGCATATGTGGTATGGAGATAAGGGCGTGGGTTTCCTCCGTGCGCTCCAGTTTCCTTCCACTGCTAAAGACTCCTATGCGCAAGCGAATTATTATAACACAATGACGTATGTCATAGAGGCGTCCTGCCATATTATAATAGGTGTTAGTGATTGTAACATAAACCTGTTGGTATCAACACTCGGCTGGAGATCTTGGTAGCATGCCTTATGTCATTGTGTAACTTGTTGTTGACATGTCTTATCTAACTTTCTTTGTCTGATAAACTATATTGAATGTTAAACCTGATATGATAGATTAGACACAGGCGCCTAGATGAAGGTAACTAATGGATACTAGTGAGGTCCAGTCAGGGCTAGGGGTTAGGTCCGGCCAGGACTGAGCGAAGGCCATGGGCGCCTTGGCGCGAGACGAGAGCTTCTGGAGTTAGCGTGCTAAGCCAAGCTAATTAAGTCATGACTCCCTCCATATAGTTAGCTCTACGGTCGTTTACATTACGTTGTTTGTACCTCTTGTAAGAAGCAGAATAAAAGTATTATTTGAAGTTATACGAAACTTGTCATCAATAAAGACGGGTTGGAAAAAATTAAAACCTTATGTTAGTCCCGAAATTGCCTAGTTTGTGTCGAGTGGAAGTTAAACCCCATTTCTCTCTCTCCCTTTATTTCATATTATTTCTTTTCTTACGTTTGTGAAATAGGACGTTAAACCCTTTTCATTTCTGGCTGCAGACACAACTAATTTTGCCGTTGACTTTTAGTTTAAACATGTGTCGTTGTCCGGCTACAGACAGGGCAACAACTTGTCATGATTTTGTCCACCAAAATTTTGAGATACACAAACATGTAATTATCCGTCCTACATATCACCATAATGTGACAGAGTGAGGATAGGGGGGTATTATTTTGAGTTAGGCTAGTGGTCGAAGGGAAACAACTACAGTTTTGCAAGGTAGGGTAAGGGGAGATAATTCTTTCCAAGAATGCATTATGTTTGTCATCCAGCCAGCCAGCTCAATAAACACCAAATCTAATGACATCTGTTTTGTTTCTTTCCCCACAGTTTATTATTTAGTTTACCATCACTATAACTTACGGCTGCAGACAGAGTATTCAACGTTTACGTCCTCAAATTCGGATTTCCAGAGACACTCCATCATGACCAAGGAAGGGAGTTCGAAAATGACTTCTTTACCAGAATGCTGAAGTATTGTGGAATTCAGCATTCTCGAACCACACCATACCATCCAGAGGGTAACGGTCAACTAGAACATCTGAACAGGACATTACTGTCTATGTTGAAGACTCTTCCAGAAGATTTCAAGTCTTTCAAGATTGGAAAAGTCATGTCACGCATACAACTGCACTAGAAACGAATCGACTGGTTACTCTCCACACTTTTTATTATTTGGTAGACAACCTCGACTACCTATTGATGCCATGTTCAACCTAGACGAACCTGAAGGGCAAACCAGCTACAAAGATTTTGTAGCCAGATGGACTGAGTGTATGCGAGAAGCCTACGAGAAGCAGGTAATTATTTAGTTTACCATCACTATAACTTGTATTAAAGGAGCTAATATGTATTCATGGTAATTCTTAATGATATTGCTATTGTCAATATTTTAAGTAATGAGCAGTCTTAATTGAAATACTTAGAAATCTGAAAAGCACGTGGTTGTTGTCATGGCAGCCATCTTGCCAATATTAAGCCTAGCCATACAACATAACTAATATTATAAGTAATTAATGTCATGTAGCTGTCATAGTTCAGTACTATTACTAGTACGATTTAATTAGCCCAAGAGATCATATTCATACTATTCATTTTTCAACATTACATTGACAATATGCTAATTAGTGTTTGACGTCTAGGCCTTAAGCCTAGCATAGATTGTTGATATGAGTGTTCATGTTATTAAATGTTATTGTTATTGAGAATTGTTACGAGGATGCATTATGTTTCTCATCCAGCCAGTCAGCTCAATAAACAGCAAATCTAATGACATGTGTTTTGTTTCTTTCCCCACAGGCTGAAACGTCACTCCTGTTGTACCCTCACCCTGTCTAAAGTCAGGATTATCTTTGATAATCTACGACCCCGGTAACAATAACAACGTCTGTTAAATTCTGTTATCCTACCGCGTCTCAGTCATGAATATTTACCAAAACCTGAACGAAAATTTCAATTTATTCACACCTCTTCAATCCTAGACCAAACGGTCAAAATATTATGCAGACGGGGAGAAAGGGCGAATTGTTATAGACGCGCTGCATGTCGTATACCGAGATGGTGAAATCTAGTAATTGTGGTCTACATCCTGCTTACGTTTGTGGATTTGTCTCCCTTGTGATTGCAATTTCATTGTAGCATCGATGATGGACAGTGCAGTAGATTCTTGATGGCCGACTCCTTGGTCATTGCTGAATGGTTTATTTTCGCGCCTTTGTCGCAGTTTCTTTTTGTAGATTTGATTATCTTGAACTTAAAGACCACATAAAATAATAATTCTTAATTGCATATATTAATAGCCAAGAGTTACTACATGATTTTACGCCTAGTTCATACCAATATGATTAAAATTAATTGTGTGTGAATTAGTTTTATTTAACGTCCGCTTCCACCGAGGTGATGGAAGCGGACGTTAAATAAAACTAATTCACACACAATTAATTTTAATCACATTGGTATGAACTAGGCGTAAAATCATGTAGTAACTCTTGGCTATTAATATATGCAATTAAGAATTATTATTTTAAAATTAATTCAGGTATTAACGTTTAAATATGAGACAGCCAAAAACGGTTTTCAAATTTTCAATTACAACCTTAATCCGGTTGATTGGCTGGTGACGTCACAGGCACTACACATAATCTATACACATAATCTATACAATATATCACTGCCTGTACAATATATCACTGTATACACACCACCAGTTAACACGTGTGTATTTGTCGGTCCAATTAACATTACCGCGTAATCATTAACTCGTCATTATTTACATGTAAGCTACATCACTATACTATGTAAGTCAAAGCATTTTCAAAAGCCGACATTTCTCGTCTTGAGTTGTAATAGATTATATATTTGTGACTAGAATATTTCGGAGTGTATGTCAAGATGTCACATGTTGTTGAGAGTTGTGGAAATTCCAGCAAGGAAAAGGGGAATAATGTACCGGCGTTTCATAAATTTCCCAAGGATGAAATCTTACGGAAAGAGTGGATTGCGTTTGTAAACAATTCAAATCCTGATTGGCAACCTACAGCCACAACAATGATATGCAGTGAACATGCCTTTATTATTAAAAAAAAAGTTAAACGATGTTAGACATTATAACCTGATCTTATCGCGCAAAAGTATATCCATCGAATGATTTATATTTAGATGTTTAAACACTAATCAACAAATAATACCAGGCTACTTTATTACAAAAACATAGGTGAACAAAGCTAATTAACCGGTTCGGCGTAACAAATGATAACTACCTAATCAACATTCTTAAGAATTAATTTATGACCCAATCTCTGCAACGTTAGTCTGATTGATTTATGGCAGGTATAAACGACCCTACACTTGCCATCAATACACGAAGTAGTTAGATGACCCTTCTCAATCTATTATTCCATTACGATGGTTACCAAAACAAACTGTATTTGCACTGTTAATTCTGACATACATTGAGATATTTTTTCGTATTTAATTTCTTACGGTCTATTTCAGCGTAATGAAGTCAAAGCCGCATGCAGAAAGAGAGGCGCTGTATGGCGATAACGGATTGTCACTTACAAATCACGTTTCAATCATTTTTGATACATTTGACATGACGACATCTTTTTACCCCCGTACTTTGGGAAATTGGAAGAACCACAATACTCTTCTGACGAAAATGTATCTCGAATCGTTTGGACTGCACACACGATTGTAGAGAGTATTTAATCACTGCCGTGAGAAAATATAACGACCGGACATTATGAAACAAATTCTAATAGTAAGTGCAGGAGGGCTGCACCACACACAATTCTACACAAAAACAAATATGGACAAGACATCATACTCAGAGACCACAAACATAAACAATTAAAAAAGAGTGAATGGATCCGGGGGCTAGCGTCCACTGCGCTGTACAGTCCCGGGCCTGTGGTGACACAGACTTCACTCATATTTGAAAACAATTGGGAATGCAACCCAAAGAAATAATTATGTAATGTCAGCATGAGTCATGATCTGTTAGGCTATATGTTGCAAGAATTACGAATGCAAGCATATTTTTGTATAAATTCCGCTATACAAGTAACCACACCGTTAAATGTATCAGAGAAGTAGGCCTAGTTCAAAAAACTAAATGCACTAAATCAATAAAGAAGAGGATTGAAGTATATTGAATGCATTTAGGACACGCATTACAACAGTCACAGAAACAAACAAAACTGAATACAAAGAAGCAAAGAATGTAGACCATCTAGGGAGACAGCCGTCTGCTGACTGAGTGGCGTGACGTGAATCTGCCGTGCAGGGTTAAGTGCATGGATAAGCATTTACAATGTATTGAATATTATAGAAATGATTATTTTTCATCGCATTCAGACACATTGCACTTATATTTTGGAACGAAATTAACAAATTCACATTCACAGTAAAATTCGGCTTGAAAGAGTTTTTTTATTTTATACATATTAAACTTACTCTATAATATGAAACATATAAATAATTATGTGCACTTTTGTCAAAATGAATAAACTACAAATACAAATGATTTTAGAAGCATCAAAGGACCTTTTTAACTAGAGAAATTTCAGAGAACGGAGCAAATCAATATTTTTGCACAAAAGAGGACCCACGACAGCTAAGTTGTGAGTCAACAAGTGTTGTCACATTTGTGTCACATTGGTTTTTTGGTCAGTAATGAAAACATTTACGAATCTAAAATCTGAGTACGATTAACAACCTATTAAGTAATTATCAGAAATCAGTAGAATTTGTTTGGTTTTTAGTTCTGCCCTCAGCGAACATCTACTATACAAAATATAATAGGCCTCCTCTTCTCATGAAGTTAACACTGTGTATAAATTTCAAGTCAATTAGATGTTAACTTTAGGGCATCTTCACGTTTTTTAAAGTGATCAAGGGCCATAACTCTGGCAGTAATTATCGGAAATCGTTGGAAATAAATAGGCTTCCTCATTTCAACACCTTATACATTGTGTATAAAGCTAAAGTCAATCCGATATCCACTTTAGCCTCTAGAGGGCCCACAAGATTTTTCAAAGTAATCAAGGACCATAACGCTTGCAGTAATTATCAGAAATCGTTCGATATCAATAGACTTCTTCATCTCATGACCGTAAACACTGTATATAAATCTAAAGTCAATCGTATATCAACTTTAGCCCCCAAGAGCGTCCACAAGATTTTTCAAAGTGATCAAGGGCACTAACACTGGCAGTAATTATCGCATATCGCTGGAAATCAACAGGCTTCTTTCTCTCATAACTTTACACACTGCATAAAATCAAAGTCAATCAGATATTAACTTCAGCCTCTAGAGTGTCCACAAAATTTTTCAGAGTGACCAAGGGCCATAACTCTTACCAGGGTCGTATTCAGCGAGGGTACCCCCTGGTACATTGCACCCCCCCCCCCACGAAAAATAAGGCGCGCCGAGAAATGGCGACCCTACGAAATTACTGTGCTCAATAACATGGGCATTGTATTAGCGCCACACCACACTGCGACACCCCCACTTTTAAAATCCCACATACGGACCTGACTCTCAAAGTAATTATTGTAAATCGTTGGAAATCAACAGACTAAAACATTGTGTATAAATCTAAAGTCAATTGGATACCAATTGGGGTGTTGTACGCAAAAACGAACGATTTTACTACAATAATAATACGATAGAATGTGTTTCATTTTATAATTATCTAGGTGTACTTTTGTCGTCCAGCGTAGTCTGGAGCAAGGCTGTGTATAGTTTATCAGTCAAAGCCAAAAAGTCACTTCTACCCATACAATATTTGCTTCGGAAAACCAGGTCGATACCCCTATTCATTAAGTTTTGAAATATTCGACGCAATAGTAAAGCCAGGTTTTTTATATGGTGCTGAAATATGGGGATATGAATATAGAAAGGATATTAAAAATGTGCCGTCTCAGTTTTGTAAATTTGTTCTTCGAATACGCAAGAGCAGTTCTTCCGTAGGTGCAAAGGGAGAATGCGGCAGGTATGACATATCGGTCTACTATAATATGTTAGCTTGTATAAAATACTGGCTTAAACTCACTGTAATGTCAAATCAAAAATATCCCAAACAGGTATATTATATGATGTTAAGAAAGCTCGATTCTACTGATAACGTAACCTGGGCAACTAGGATTAGACTGCTATTGAGCTCAATTGGTTTTGCGTATGTTTGGTTGATGGACGAAGTTGGTGATCATCAGTTCTTTATAGAATCGTTGAAACAAAGACTAATTGATATTAACATACAAGGATGGTCAGCCAGAATTCATAACAGTGAAAGTTTAAAGGACTATTGCATAAAACCAATCCAAGTCAAGAATTATACCTGACAGTTAACATAAATCAAAACGTAAAAAGAAAAAATTACAAAATTACATATTAATTTATTTCCATCAGACAGTTTAATTGCAAATATTATTATATTGCATTATATTTATAGCTCAAAACCAATTTATTAAACAGTATATCATTATAAATTAGCCATCAATATATTATATACTAAATTCTGTATAATTGCTTGAAAATATCACTATGTACATTATGTTCAAATGTTATTTGTATCTATAGATCGTAAGATCTCCATACTGAATAAATAAAATATTATTATTATGATTATTATTATGGCTTATGCCCGTCTTCCATTAGCCCAGCTTGCACGTGTGAAAACATCACAGTCACGGACATGATATTACGTGTCGAAGCTTCTGCGCTTCTGTAAGGTGCAGGAGAGTAGGACGTTAAACCCCATTTCATTTCATTTCTTCAGCTTGCATGTGTGAAAATATCACAGTCAAGGACATGATATTACGTGTCGAGGCTTCTGCGCATCTGTTTTGTATTGTTTACTTAGGCCCCCGTCAGACAGGGGTGGCGTCCTTAAGGCACTGCCGTACGGCGACCTGAAAATGCAGAAGGTCGCCGGCAAACGTGAACACAATGCGAAAAAATGTCTTAAAGAAAATACAAACTTGAAAAAAGTCGCGTTCTCACAGTTTTTTTTAGATCTTTCTTTTAATATTGTATTTTAATAAGGGTTGGTAACGCCAATAGACCCCTGGTTTTCCTCAAACTCGAAGGACTGTATATTGTCCTATGTCAGCACCTGTTTCCTGCACCACTGACAAGGAGGAATGGCATCGAGAAATTCCGATGCCTTACCCACTGAGCCACGACGGCTTCCTGATTGAGCAAAGATAAATATTTCATGATGCAGAAGTGAATTGATTAAATTTAACTTTAAAATACTTAATTAGGCACTTCGGGAGATTACATAAAGCGTTGACAGTTCTCGCTATGATAGTTAAAAAATAGATAACGCAAACAATATGCTGGTAATTTAAATCAAATTGCTCAACTCTGAACCGAGATAGTATGGCGGTATATTAGTGCCAAAATTCTAACATGCTATCGTCTAATTTCTAACCTCCATTCATGTAACTTCTAACCTCCATTCATGTAACTTCTAACTTCCATTCACGTAATTTCTAATTTAAGACAATGTATAATTCAACTTCTTTATTTGTTCAGTGTAAATATCAATTCTATTTCATCTTATTTCTATTATTGAGGCGAAAAAATGTCTACTTCATTGTGGTATTACATGTTAAGCATGAACGGCAAACCATCATTATGACATCGTTTGGTGTCGCCACTGTGTGCTCAATTGGATGATTGCGCATCTGATCGGGACCATAATTGGTATAGACGACCCATTCTTCGTTTGGTTGAAGGTTGGAAGGGGTGCTGAGAGAGAGAAAGAGAGAGAGAGCGAGAGGTCACTTAGTATTAAACTCAGTATCTGTGAAGGCCTATCCATAACATTTATACCCTGTGTTAATATAGACCAACTGCATATAGATATTAATTATTGGCTCAACCGTAAAAAAAAATAAAATAAAATTCTCCAAATCCCGTTTAGCTTATATTTGAAATAGAAAATGAAATGAAATGAAAGAGGGTTTAACGTCCTACTGTTTTGTTCCGAACCGGGCTAATGGAGACGGACATACGCCATACAGTGTGCTTTAGGGAAATATTGCCCGGAGAGCGGATCTACGACGTGGATTTATATCGAAGTCTAACGGTCACGGGATCTTTTACGTGCACGCCAACATGTACATGGAACCTCGACACTAATAAGGGGGAACCACGCCAGAAAATCTGGATGAACTTTTTTCGACCAATGCAGGGATCGAACTCCCGACCCACAGCCTAGCGAGCCTGCGTCTTACCCACTTAGCCACGGTATTCGAAATAATATTTGCAAACCATACATTTATATCACGTTCAATGTTGTTTAGAGGGTAGGATGGCCGAATGGTTAGCACGTGCACGCTGTATCATAAGGTCTGTCATTGAATAAACTGGGGTGGTTTCGATTTCCCGTTTTTACGTGACATGGAGCAGAGCCGCCTTTCCAACCTTGTGGGTTTTCTCCGGGTCCTCCGGTTTCCTCCCACTGCTAAACACTCCTACGCGCAAGCGAATTATTGAAATACAATTGAACGGTGTTAATACCGAAATGACCTGGTTGGTGTCGAGTTGATGTTAAACCCCATGTCCCCATCTCTCTCTCCCGATGTTGTTTTCAATTTTAACACTCAGGCAAGCCACTCAATCTGACGAAGAGGGAGTCGTTTGTATCAATAGAATGGTCCCGATCAGGTGCTCAATTCCCAAACTGAGCACACGGTGGCAACACCAAACGATGTCATAATGATGGTTGCTAGGTAGATGTATCAAAATTCTAAATTTGTTTGCCGTTCATGCTTAACATGTAATACCACAATGAAGTAGACATTTTTCGCCCCAATATTAGAAATAAGATGAAATAGAATTGATATTTACACTGAACAAATAAAGAAGTTGAATTATACATTGTCTTAATTTAGAAATTACATGAATAGAAGTTAGAAGTTACATGAATGGAGGTTAGAAATTACATGAATAGAAGTAAGAAATTAGACGAAAGCATGTTAGAATTTTGGCACTAATATACCGCCATAAGATAGTAGCTATCAAATTTTAGGCTAACCTCAATCATCCTTACTTAAATCGGTACGATAAAATAAATGCCTCGAATATCCATTTTTACATTTAATAATCATTCACAAAATATATTCCAATCCGCTAAATATCGTAGACTAGTGGTGGCATCGAGAGTTGATCATAGCTTGAATAAGTTAATTAATGTCTAATTAATAGTTTAGACAACATTTCAGGCCTAAAGAAAGGCCTGCAATAGGCAGATAATTCATGGAATATGCTGAAATTTTCAGTCACATTTCTCCACTCATTACCGAGATAGTAGTTTTTGAATTTTAGGCTAGCCTCGGTCATCATTACTAAAATCGGAACAGGGCCTCCATTATCCATTTTAATCACCATTCACCAAATGTATTCTAATCCACTGAATATCGCAGTATAGGGATGGCATCGAGATTTTATTATGGTTTGGATAATTAATAATTTAGATAACATTTCAGAGCTAAAGAAATTAAATAAAAACGGATTTTTACAACGATTTACTTTGGCCTAAAGAACGACTTGAAAGAGGCAGATTTGGCTCTTGCATAAATTATGTTTAATTCAATGTAATATGTAATACTTTGTTCAATTGGTGTGTCTGAGACGCATTATATTTTCTTTATAAAATGTCTATTGGGTGTCTATTTTTAACCTTTATCCTAGCATTTTAAAAAAAATAGATTGTCTTAAATTATGTATTTTCAAATATTCGAGCATTTTTTTTAATATAATAGATTGGAATGTCTACTGGAAATCAAAAATTACAACTGTGAAGTGTCTGTTGTCTTAAAGCGAGGATTTCATATTTTCACAGAAAGCCAAAACATAATTATTTCTATGTATTTTGCTCAATAGGTTGTCAACTAACTATCATGCGATCATATTCATTATTTCCCACACTTAAAATACAAAGACACCGGAAATAATGACACAGTTACCTCCCTTGTTTTTATATTACCCCGTGGAACAGCTATCTTCAAACGTTTGAATTTGATGTTGAAAATGATATATTTGCCAATTTATCAACTGGCAATAGTGAATTATGGGATTAATAGGATTATGGACTGTTTATAGATACCATCTATTTTAAGGCTTTATTTTTATACATTTTTAAAATATAACTTCAAAATATGAAATTGTAGCTTTAATTCAATGTAATATGTAATACTTCGTTCAATTGGTTTGAATGAAATTATTACGACATGTCTGAGACGCATTTGGACGCTCTAGAGGCTGAAGTTAATATCTGATTGACTTTGATTTTATGCAGTGTGTAAAGTTATGAGAGAAAGAAGCCTGTTGATTTCCAGCGATATGCGATAATTACTGCCAGTGTTAGTGCCCTTGATCACTTTGAAAAATCTTGTGGACGCTCTTGGGGGCTAAAGTTGATATACGATTGACTTTAGATTTATATACAGTGTTTACGGTCATGAGATGAAGAAGTCTATTGATATCGAACGATTTCTGATAATTACTGCAAGCGTTATGGTCCTTGATTACTTTGAAAAATCTTGTGGGCCCTCTAGAGGCTAAAGTGGATATCGGATTGACTTTAGCTTTATACACAATGTATAAGGTGTTGAAATGAGGAAGCCTATTTATTTCCAACGATTTCCGATAATTACTGCCAGAGTTATGGCCCTTGATCACTTTAAAAAACGTGAAGATGCCCACAAAATTTTTCAGAGTGACCAAGGGCCATAACCCTTACCAGGGTCGTATTCAGCGAGGGTACCCCCTGGTACATTGCACCCCCCCCCCCCACGAAAAATAAGGCGCGCCGAGAAATGGCGACCCTACGAAATTACTGTGCTCAATAACATGGGCATTGTATTAGCGCCACACCACACTGCGACACCCCCACTTTTAAAATCCCACATACGGACCTGACTCTCAAAGTAATTATTGTAAATCGTTGGAAATCAACAGACTAAAACATTGTGTATAAATCTAAAGTCAATTGGATACCAATTGGGGTGTTGTACGCAAAAACGAACGATTTTACTACAATAATAATACGATAGAATGTGTTTCATTTTATAATTATCTAGGTGTACTTTTGTCGTCCAGCGTAGTCTGGAGCAAGGCTGTGTATAGTTTATCAGTCAAAGCCAAAAAGTCACTTCTACCCATACAATATTTGCTTCGGAAAACCAGGTCGATACCCCTATTCATTAAGTTTTGAAATATTCGACGCAATAGTAAAGCCAGGTTTTTTATATGGTGCTGAAATATGGAGATATGAATATAGAAAGGATATTAAAAATGTGCCGTCTCAGTTTTGTAAATTTGTTCTTCGAATACGCAAGAGCAGTTCTTCCGTAGGTGCAAAGGGAGAATGCGGCAGGTATGACATATCGGTCTACTATATGTTAGCTTGTATAAAATACTGGCTTAAACTCACTGTAATGTCAAATCAAAAATATCCCAAACAGGTATATTATATGATGTTAAGAAAGCTCGATTCTACTGATAACGTAACCTGGGCAACTAGGATTAGACTGCTATTGAGCTCAATTGGTTTTGCGTATGTTTGGTTGATGGACGAAGTTGGTGATCATCAGTTCTTTATAGAATCGTTGAAACAAAGACTAATTGATATTAACATACAAGGATGGTCAGCCAGAATTCATAACAGTGAAAGTTTAAAGGACTATTGCATAAAACCAATCCAAGTCAAGAATTTTAATATTTTAAAGAGTGTCATTGTTGACAAACTAGCTGTTTTGATAGATTTAGTACGTGGTAACTTAAAAGACTGGATAATCCAGACAATGACCTATTTTCCGTCAAATTTTGAGGACCCATCCAGACTAATATTCGTAGAATATTTGTGTGGATGATAGAGACTACCACACCACCGCGATTAAAATCAAGTAACTAGCTGTTTTGATAGATTTAGTACGTGGTAACTTAAAAGACTGGATAATCCAGACAATGACCTATTTTCCGTCAAATTTTGAGGACCCATCCAGACTAATATTCGTAGAATATTTGTGTGGATGATAGAGACTACCACACCACCGCGATTAAAATCAAGTAAATGAAACTAGCGAATATTTGATGATTTGCTTGCCTGTCACCCCCCCCCCCCCGCTCCCCCGGATCCGACCCTGCAAAATTTCACAATAATCAACATATATAAATTTCGAAATTTAGTCTTAAAATTTTGAAAATCGTCAACGAAATGAAACATTGTCGACTAACAGAAATCATTGTTCGTTATGGCTCAGATGGGAGGACATATATGAAAATCTTTCAAAATTTTCTGGGGCCCACCATACCCCCCCCCCCCTCTACTTTTTCAAAATATTTTGAGACTTACGAAATTAACTAACCAAATGTTAATATTATAGTAGAACTTTAATTCTGTAATGATGAACAGATAATACCCCTCTCTTTGGAAAAACATTGACGTTAGATAGGATATGACGTCATTGATATAGGTGTCCAACCATGTTACAGAATGATCAAGAATCGTGGATCGGTCAAACGGTGAGCATGTGCGCTGGACTGTTTATTGAATTTAAATTGGTGCCTTTGGGATTCGCACTGAGAATGCTATATCATTATTGACGGATCACGTCTGTTTGACCCGATAATTTTAGCCCGGTAGGAACAGAAACGTAGGACGTTAAAATTCATTTTAGTATTTGTAAACCATATTCAATAGACATTTTGACATCTCGCTTAACTTTAGTTCCGCGGGTGTCGTTATTGCTAAAGGGTTGAGCACCTTCATTATAAGCTTCATAGGCTAGGCTACCATGGTGATCCACGTGTACCGTAATTATAGGATGATCGTTTCGAAACACCTTCAATACATGGGCCTTATTCACGAAATTTTAACTATGATAAAATCCACATTTTAGTTATATGATTGGATAATATTAGATCGATCCTAGTGCTTAGCCAATCAAAACTGAAGTATCTACTAAAATTTTAACTAAGATAAAATCCACATTTTAGTTATATGATTGGATAATATTAGATCGATCCTAGTGCTTAGCCAATCAAAACTGAAGTATCTACTAAAATTTGGATTTTATCTTAAGTTAAGATTTCGTGAATCAGGGCCCTGGCAACCATGGTGATCCACGACTACCGTGATTGTCTTGGCGGAGGGGTTCTAGCAATTTGATTATAAGCATGGTGATCCACGTGTACCCTGATTGTTTTGAGCTAAGTAAAAATAATAAAATGTTCACCCACGATGATGTATACAAATCAAGTACATAACACGCCCGCCATCTTGGATATTTATTCCTTTGTAAAACATACATATCGACCAACGTCATAACAGAGTTGGATTTCGTTCTGCAACTCACTAAAACGTTTTCATTTATTCGCGTGCCGAATCTACAAACAAATTTTGGCACCTTTGTCCAAACAATTTGCCAGAATTCTAAACAGAAATCAAAGGGAGGCCTACTTGAGATTTTCCGATATATAGGAACTGTATCAACCACGAAACGAAATAAAAGGCGACTTTCAACGCAAATTTGATTCGGCTGTTGTCCACCGCTTTAGAGGCATTTAGTAAATGTATACACGATAACACGGAAAACAGCTACTTATTTATTTGGGCAACATTTTTATCAACGTTATCAAACTCATATAATATAACTGTGAGAACAAAGTACATGGATTCAAGATCCATTGGGAACAAACCGAAAGGCGGATCGAATGGTGGGCGCGAGCCCCCCCCCCCCCCTAATTTGCGACAGAGCCCTTTTTATTGCTGAAAATGCCTTTTCGTAGACTCAAATATGACCGTCCACAACGATTTCCGAAAATATCAGCCAAATAGCCCCTCGAATGGCTACAGATGCAAGGAAATGACGCATAATTTTCTTGGGAGCCCCCCACCCTCAATCCCAACTCTCAGTGGCGTGCCCTGTCTACGCGATCAGTGCCCTCATTTTGCGACGCCCCCCCCCCCCTTTTCAAAGTTCCTAGATCCGCCCCTGAAATCAACTAAGGATTGATGAAACCACTGAGTCGTGCTAATGTGATAATACAGAGGCGGTGATTATAGACAATACAGGATATAAAGTACCGTACAATGTTTTTTTAATTTTTCCCCTCCAAAAAGTGTACTTGTGTTTTGTTCTAATTCAACCAATACCTGCTGATACAGTGACAGCAGTGGCAGGTCCAGCATTTTTTAGAGGAGGGTGTCAACTCCATGTTTTGTCTCACCGACCGCGGAGCGCTGGTTGCCGTAGGCGCGAGCAGTAGAGGGAGGTATGGGGGGGGGGGGATCCCCCCCTCAGAAAATTTCCTCGCATCTGAGCCATAATCACAATGATTTCTGTTTGTCGACAATGTAGAGGGGGGGGGGGTATGGTGGACCCCAGAAAATTTTGAAAGATTATCATATATGTCCTCCCATCTGAGCCATAACGAACAATGATTTCTGTTCGTCGACAATGGTTCATTTCGTTGACGATTTTCAAAATTTTAAGACTAAATTTCGAAATTTATATATGTTGATTATTGTGAAATTTTGCAGGGTCGGATCCGGGGGAGCGGGGGGTGGGGTGGGGGGTGACAGGCAAGCAAATCATCAAATATTCGCTAGTTTCATTTACTTGATTTTAATCGCGGTGGTGTGGTAGTCTCTATCATCCACACAAATATTCTACGAATATTAGTCTGGATGGGTCCTCAAAATTTGACGGAAAATAGGTCATTGTCTGGATTATCCAGTCTTTTAAGTTACCACGTACTGAATCTATCAAAACAGCTAGTTTGTCAACAATGACACTCTTTAAAATTTTGTTTGTAAAGGTTTCAATTGAAATGGTAATTTTCTCTCGTCATGAATCGGACGTATGGCTTCTCGCAATCTTCTTAATTCTTCATCGTCTCTATTTATTTTCTAATAATAGATGTGCCAAGTGAATTGTGGAATATATTTCAACCACGCTTTATAGAATCTAGCAAAAACGGCCCGGCTTTATAAGATCTAGCACTTACCGAGACTTTAGCCAAAAGGTTCCATTGCCCATGTGTAACCAAATGTTTGTTTTTTTATGTGGTAGATTATCCAGTAATTTTCGTCAAAAATTGAGAACCGACCCAGACCCTCCGTGCGTTGAAGACTAGGGGGTTCTGGGTGACCGAGACTATTGTGTGGTTGACGACCACTTTAACAAAGAAAATACGTTTAGCATTCCTGTATCATTTGTAATTAATAATACATATATATTAGTATAACACAAAAATATAAAAGTTTTGTGTATTCAAAACCTAAGAGTATTATCTTCAACTTTTCACATATTATTATAACTATATTGTTTTAATATAAAAAGATATCATTGGTGATGAAGGGATTCGGCTGACAATGCAACAATTCATCCATATAGTTTGGTAACCAAAAGAAATACATTCATGAATATTGATGCGATTTATTTTAGTGTTAACAACAGTAACGGTGTAATAACATGATAAAATACAATATACAAAATCAATAATACAATTTATTTGTAATTCAATTCATGTCAATCAGTTAAGACAGCAATCGCCAAAAGTTTTAACAGTGAATTCGTTACTCAATAACAGATTATCGAAATGCTGTCACTAGTGACTGAAATGGTTAATTAAAATGGTACACGATGCTTCGTAAAGAAAATATAATGCGTCTCAGACATGTCGTAATAATTTCATTCAAACCAATTGAACGAAGTATTACATATTACGTTGAATTAAAGCTACAATTTCATATTTTGAAGTTATATTTTAAAAATGTATAAAAATAAAGCCTTAAAATAGATGGTATCTATAAACAGTCCATAATCCTATTAATCCAATAATTCACTATTGCCAGTTGATAAATTGGCAAATATATCATTTTCAACTTCTTATTCAAACGTTTGAAGATAGCTGTTCCACGGGGTAATACAAAACAAGGGAGGTAACTGTGTCCTTATTTCCGATGTCTTTGTCTTTTAAGTGTGGGAAATAATGAATATGATCGTATAATATGATCGTATAATAGTTAGTTGACAACCTATTGAGCAAAATACATAGAAATAATTATGTTTTGGCTTTCTGTGAAAATATGAAATCCTCGCAGTTTTAATTTTATTTCAATAATTCGAGGCTGGACAGGCCCTTCTCCTTGTCATGTACAACCGGAGAACTGTCACTAGTGACTGAAACGGTTAATTAAAATGGTACACGATGCTTCGTGAAGAAAATATAATGCGTCTCAGACATGTCGTAATAATTTCATTCAAACCAATTGAACGAAGTATTACATATTACATTGAATTAAAGCTACAATTTCATATTTTGAAGTTATATTTTAAAAATGTATAAAAATAAAGCCTTAAAATAGATGGTATCTATAAACAGTCCATAATCCTATTAATCCAATAATTCACTATTGCCAGTTGATAAATTGGCAAATATATCATTTTCAACATCAAATTCAAACGTTTGAAGATAGCTGTTCCACGGGGTAATATAAAAACAAGGGAGGTAACTGTGTCATTATTTCCGGTGTCTTTGTATTTTAAGTGTGGGAAATAATGAATATGATCGCATAATAGTTAGTTGACAACCTATTGAGCAAAATACATAGAAATAATTATGTTTTGGCTTTCTGTGAAAATATGAAATCCTCGCTTTAAGACAACAGACACTTCACAGTTGTAATTTTTGATTTCCAGTAGACATTCCAATCTATTATATTAAAAAAAATGCTCGAATATTTGAAAATACATAATTTAAGACAATCTATTTTTTTTAAAATGCTAGGATAAAGGTTAAAAATAGACACCCAATAGACATTTTATAAAGAAAATATAATGCGTCTCAGACACACCAATTGAACAAAGTATTACATATTACATTGAATTAAACATAATTTATGCAAGAGCCAAATCTGCCTCTTTCAAGTCGTTCTTTAGGCCAAAGTAAATCGTTGTAAAAATCCGTTTTTATTTAATTTCTTTAGCTCTGAAATGTTATCTAAATTATTAATTATCCAAACCATAATAAAATCTCGATGCCATCCCTATACTGCGATATTCAGTGGATTAGAATACATTTGGTGAATGGTGATTAAAATGGATAATGGAGGCCCTGTTCCGATTTTAGTAATGATGACCGAGGCTAGCCTAAAATTCAAAAACTACTATCTCGGTAATGAGTGGAGAAATGTGACTGAAAATTTCAGCATATTCCATGAATTATCTGCCTATTGCAGGCCTTTCTTTAGGCCGGAAATGTTGTCTAAACTATTAATTAGACATTAATTAACTTATTCAAGCTATGATCAACTCTCGATGCCACCACTAGTCTACGATATTTAGCGGATTGGAATATATTTTGTGAATGATTATTAAATGTAAAAATGGATATTCGAGGCATTTATTTTATCGTACCGATTTAAGTAAGGATGATTGAGGTTAGCCTAAAATTTGATAGCTACTATCTTATGGCGGTATATTAGTGCCAAAATTCTAACATGCTTTCGTCTAATTTCTTACTTCTATTCATGTAATTTCTAACCTCCATCCATGTAACTTCTAACTTCTATTCATGTAATTTCTAAATTAAGACAATGTATAATTCAACTTCTTTATTTGTTCAGTGTAAATATCAATTCTATTTCATCTTATTTCTAATATTGGGGCGAAAAATGTCTACTTCATTGTGGTATTACATGTTAAGCATGAACGGCAAACAAATTTAGAATTTTGATACATCTACCTAGCAACCATCATTATGACATCGTTTGGTGTCGCCACCGTGTGCTCAGTTTGGGAATTGAGCACCTGATCGGGACCATTCTATTGATACAAACGACTCCCTCTTCGTCAGATTGAGTGGCTTGCCTGAGTGTTAAAATTGAAAACAACATCGGGAGAGAGAGATGGGGACATGGGGTTTAACATCAACTCGACACCAACCAGGTCATTTCGGTATTAACACCGTTCAATTGTATTTCAATAATTCGCTTGCGCGTAGGAGTGTTTAGCAGTGGGAGGAAACCGGAGGACCCGGAGAAAACCCACGAGGTTGGAAAGGCGGCTCTGCTCCATGTCACGTAAAAACGGGAAATCGAAACCACCCCAGTTTATTCAATGACAGACCTTATGTTACAGCGTGCACGTGCTAACCATTCGGCCATCCTACCCTCTAAACAACATTGAACGTGATATAAATGTATGGTTTGCAAATATTATTTCGAATACCGTGGCTAAGTGGGTAAGACGCAGGCTCGCTAGGCTGTGGGTCGGGAGTTCGATCCCTGCATTGGTCGAAAAAAGTTCATCCAGATTTTCTGGCGTGGTTCCCCCTTATTAGTGTCTTGTCGTTCCGATGGGATGAAAACCCGAGGTTCCATGTACATGTTGGCGTGCACGTAAAAGATCCCGTGACCGTTAGACTTCGATATAAATCCACGTCGTAGATCCGCTCTCCGGGCAATATTTCCCTAAAGCACACTGTATGGCGTATGTCCGTCTCCATTAGCCCGGTTCGGAACAAAACAGTAGGACGTTAAACCCTCTTTCATTTCATTTCATTTTCTATTTCAAATATAAGCTAAACGGGATTTGGAGAATTTTATTTTATTTTTTTTTACGGTTGAGCCAATAATTAATATCTATATGCAGTTGGTCTATATTAACACAGGGTATAAATGTTATGGATAGGCCTTCACAGATACTGAGTTTAATACTAAGTGACCTCTCGCTCTCTCTCTCTTTCTCTCTCTCAGCACCCCTTCCAACCTTCAACCAAACGAAGAATGGGTCGTCTATACCAATTATGGTCCCGATCAGATGCGCAATCATCCAATTGAGCACACAGTGGCGACACCAAACGATGTCATAATGATGGTTGCTAGGTAGAAGTATTAAAATTCTAAATTTGTTTGCCGTTCATGCTTAACATGTAATACCACAATGAAGTAGACATTTTTCGCCTCAATAATAGAAATAAGATGAAATAGAATTGATATTTACACTGAACAAATAAAGAAGTTGAATTATACATTGTCTTAAATTAGAAATTACGTGAATGGAAGTTAGAAGTTACATGAATGGAGGTTAGAAGTTACATGAATGGAGGTTAGAAATTAGACGATAGCATGTTAGAATTTTGGCACTAATATACCGCCATACTATCTCGGTTCAGAGTTGAGCAATTTGATTTAAATTACCAGCATATTGTTTGCGTTATCTATTTTTTAACTATCATAGCGAGAACTGTCAACGCTTTATGTAATCTCCCGAAGTGCCTAATTAAGTATTTTAAAGTTAAATTTAATCAATTCACTTCTGCATCATGAAATATTTATCTTTGCTCAATCAGGAAGCCGTCGTGGCTCAGTGGGTAAGGCATCGGAATTTCTCGATGCCATTCCTCCTTGTCAGTGGTGCAGGAAACAGGTGCTGACATAGGACAATATACAGTCCTTCGAGTTTGAGGAAAACCAGGGGTCTATTGGCGTTACCAACCCTTATTAAAATACAATATTAAAAGAAAGATCTAAAAAAAACTGTGAGAACGCGACTTTTTTCAAGTTTGTATTTTCTTTAAGACATTTTTTCGCATTGTGTTCACGTTTGCCGGCGACCTTCTGCATTTTCAGGTCGCCGTACGGCAGTGCCTTAAGGACGCCACCCCTGTCTGACGGGGGCCTAAGTAAACAATACAAAACAGATGCGCAGAAGCCTCGACACGTAATATCATGTCCTTGACTGTGATATTTTCACACATGCAAGCTGAAGAAATGAAATGAAATGGGGTTTAACGTCCTACTCTCCTGCACCTTACAGAAGCGCAGAAGCTTCGACACGTAATATCATGTCCGTGACTGTGATGTTTTCACACGTGCAAGCTGGGCTAATGGAAGACGGGCATAAGCCATAATAATAATCATAATAATAATATTTTATTTATTCAGTATGGAGATCTTACGATCTATAGATACAAATAACATTTGAACATAATGTACATAGTGATATTTTCAAGCAATTATACAGAATTTAGTATATAATATATTGATGGCTAATTTATAATGATATACTGTTTAATAAATTGGTTTTGAGCTATAAATATAATGCAATATAATAATATTTGCAATTAAACTGTCTGATGGAAATAAATTAATATGTAATTTTGTAAATTTTTCTTTTTACGTTTTGATTTATGTTAACTGTCAGGTATAATTCTTGACTTGGATTGGTTTTATGCAATAGTCCTTTAAACTTTCACTGTTATGAATTCTGGCTGACCATCCTTGTATGTTAATATCAATTAGTCTTTGTTTCAACGATTCTATAAAGAACTGATGATCACCAACTTCGTCCATCAACCAAACATACGCAAAACCAATTGAGCTCAATAGCAGTCTAATCCTAGTTGCCCAGGTTACGTTATCAGTAGAATCGAGCTTTCTTAACATCATATAATATACCTGTTTGGGATATTTTTGATTTGACATTACAGTGAGTTTAAGCCAGTATTTTATACAAGCTAACATATAGTAGACCGATATGTCATACCTGCCGCATTCTCCCTTTGCACCTACGGAAGAACTGCTCTTGCGTATTCGAAGAACAAATTTACAAAACTGAGACGGCACATTTTTAATATCCTTTTTATATTCATATCCCCATATTTCAGCACCATATAAAAACCTGGCTTTACAATTGCGTCGAATATTTCAAAACTTAATGAATAGGGGTATCGACCTGGTTTTCCGAAGCAAATATTGTATGGGTAGAAGTGACTTTTTGGCTTTGACTGATAAACTATACACAGCCTTGCTCCAGACTAAGCTGGACGACAAAAGTACACCTAGATAATTATAAAATGAAACACATTCTATCGTATTATTATTGTAGTAAAATCATTCGTTTTTGCGTACAACACCCCAATTGGTATCCAATTGACTTTAGATTTATACACAATGTTTTAGTCTGTTGATTTCCAACGATTTACAATAATTACTTTGAGAGTCAGGTCCGTATGTGGGATTTTAAAAGTGGGGGTGTCGCAGTGTGGTGTGGCGCTAATACAATGCCCATGTTATTGAGCACAGTAATTTCGTAGGGGCGCCATTTCTCGGCGCGCCTTATTTTTCGTGGGGGGGGGGTGCAATGTACCAGGGGGTACCCTCGCTGAATACGACCCTGGTAAGAGTTATGGCCCTTGGTCACTCTAAAAAATTTTGTGGACGCTCTAGAGGCTGAAGTTAATATCTGATTGACTTTGATTTTATGCAGTGTGTAAAGTTATGAGAGAAAGAAGCCTGTTGATTTCCAGCGATATGCGATAATTACTGCCAGTGTTAGTGCCCTTGATCACTTTGAAAAATCTTGTGGACGCTCTTGGGGGCTAAAGTTGATATACGATTGACTTTAGATTTATATACAGTGTTTACGGTCATGAGATGAAGAAGTCTATTGATATCGAACGATTTCTGATAATTACTGCAAGCGTTATGGTCCTTGATTACTTTGAAAAATCTTGTGGGCCCTCTAGAGGCTAAAGTGGATATCGGATTGACTTTAGCTTTATACACAATGTATAAGGTGTGGAAATGAGGAAGCCTATTTATTTCCAACGATTTCCGATAATTACTGCCAGAGTTATGGCCCTTGATCACTTTAAAAAAACGTGAAGATGCCCTAAAGTTAACATCTAATTGACTTGAAATTTATACACAGTGTTAACTTCATGAGAGGAGGAGGCCTATTATATTTTGTATAGTAAATGTTCGCTGAGAGCAGTACTAAAAACCAAACAAATTCTACTGATTTCTGATAATTACTTAATAGGTTGTTAATCGTACTCAGATTTTAGATTCGTAAATGTTTTCATTACTGACCAAAAAACCAATGTGACACAAATGTGACAACACTTGTTGACTCACAACTTAGCTGTCGTGGGTCCTCTTTTGTGCAAAAATATTGATTTGCTCCGTTTCTCTAGTTAAAAAGGTCCTTTGATGCTTCTAAAATCATTTGTATTTGTAGTTTATTCATTTTGACTAAAGTGCACATAATTATTTATATGTTTCATATTATAGAGAAAGTTTAATATGTATAAAATAAAAAAACTCTTTCAAGCCGAATTTTACTGTGAATGTGAATTTGTTAATTTCGTTCCAAAATATAAGTGCAATGTGTCTGAATGCGATGAAAAATAATCATTTCTATAATATTCAATACATTGTAAATGCTTATCCATGTACTTAACCCTTCGGGGGGTTGGGATGGCCTAGTGGTCTAGAGTGCCGCGCTTCGACCTCTAGCTGGCCGGTCACCTCTGGCTTGCGGCTGTGGTTTCGAGCCCTGGTGTGAGCGTATGGAGATAGGAGCGCCTTCTCAACCTCGTGGGTTTCTTCCTGGCACTCCGGTTTCCTCCTAATGCTAAAGACCCCTACGCGCAAGCGAATTATTGAAATAAAAATTGAACCATTTGTTAGTCCTGAAATGACCTAGTATGTGTTGAGTGGACGTTAAACCCCATTTCTCTCTCTCTCTCTCTCTCACTTAACCCTTCCGTAAACAACCCCCCTGAGAGTGAGATTACTAAATATTGGGGTGATTTAGTCAGTGATTAAATAAATTAAGATCTTTGCGGTATAAAGGTTCATTTCAGTAGCCTTCAAATTCAACTGGGGATCATGTTGCTAAGTGGGTAAGATGCTGGCTCGGTAGCCTTGAGGTTGGGTGTTTGATCCCTGCATTGGTTGACAAAGTTCATGTAGATTTTCTGGCGTGGTTTCCCCTTGTTAGTGATGAAGGATGGATGGCCTGACAAGAACAGCTGTCAATTTTGGTCTGACGGTGATATAATCAAACGGTTTTTTAAATCGGATAATAATTTTGACCTCCAGAGGGACCACAAGCTAAAAAGGGTGATATTTCGGACAATCAGACGCCATAATTCAGGAAGTTACGATCCGATGGGCGCAAATATCGTGGACGGACAGGGGCGACGACATAATACGTCCACATGAAAATGTGGGCGTATAAAAATCTTAGTTTAAAATTTAATCAGCTTTTCAGTTCAGTTCAGTTCTTTATTTCTTGGGCTAACAGCACATCAGATACAATACAATACAATATACACGACATACATACATACAAAAATGAAATTATTTACAATTTAAATATCTTAAAAGGTTGTTGTATATGGGAGAGTAGACAATGTATTTTTTTTTTTTTTTTTTTTTTTTTTTTTTTAAACAAGTATTTAAGATGTCAATTTATACTGTTAGATTTTGGAGTAATTTGTTTCCAAGATTAGTCAATTCCTTAATATTATGTACAGTCAGATGTTGAATAAATTTATATACACTTGGGTTAATTCTTTAATATGGTTTAATATATTTACAACGGATATCTTTATATTTTTTACGTATTAATACAAAATGGTACTCAACTTCAACATCTTCATTATATCGCAAAATTTACAAAGTCTTTAATTTTAGCAACACTGTTGTATCATCTACCCGTTTCTATAAATAAGTTATGGGCAGGTAAACGGATTTTTGAAATATTAGCATCTAAATTGGATGGATTTGGCCAAATGATATTGTAATGTAAAATTTGAAATGAAGTGCTGATAAAAGAGACCTTTTGATGAATTACAAATACGTTCTACACATAATTGTTTAAAAATATCTAAAATTCTATGCTTTATGGTTTTGAAATATGATGAGTTATATAATTCTCTCTATGTTCCCAAATATAGCCTAAACCCATTTGAAATAATTCATTCCTTACATTTATAATCCATTTACTTTTATTCGCTTCCTGATCCTGTAAACAACACTTTAAAATCTTATTATCAGTATTTAGTAGTTTTGTCCAAAATTTAAAAATTCTAATTCTTCTTATTACATATAAAGGGACAAACTGATCCCGCAGTGAATATTCGCTTGGCCGCTACAATCACTGATAAGCATGACATCGACGAGGCTTAATAAGTACGGCATATTAACTTTTTTACTCCGACAAATTAAATTCTCAAACATTTTTTTGAGGTAACAGAAAAATAAATAAAGACATTTGAAGTAATTGAAGTTAAAAAATATTTCCTATTTAGTGTAAATGGGTATTAAAATGAGTAAAATGCGTCATTTTGCCCGAAGCAGTTAGGTGCAGGGGCGTACATATCGATTTCGTTTGGGGGGGGGGGGTGTTTAGCCAAAATGCGACCGACTGATGCACATACCCCCGCCCCACACACCAGTGGTACTACAAACTGGGCAGTTCACTATAATCGTGAATATGATAGTGCTGAGACAGTATAAGACAACTGACGAGTAGAATAATGATTTTAAAATGGAATCGAGCGCCGCAGGCGCGAAAAAATTTCAGATATGCAACCGAGTAGAAGAATGATGTTATAATTTAATCGCGCCGAAGGCGCGAAAAAAAATTTCAGATATGTAACAGGGCTTTTAAATATTTAGGACTGGGGTTGATAAGAAATGGGACAGAATCTTGAGGCTTATCTGTCAATTTCGCTTGTTTTATGATTGTATGTTTATTTCATTAATTCATTTAGTCGGAGACCGACTGCGGTGAGTACTTTTGGTTTGAGACCGACTATTTTTTGCCGTGGTAGAAAACATTTTATAGAACAACTACTCACAACAGAATAAGAGTGACAAGCAGACATGGTTATTTTATACTATAGTTTTGAGTGACGTATGCAATTTAGGCACACGTATTCCCGCAAATACATAGCATTTGGGATCTATTCTGGCATTGTTTTTGAGACCGACTGCAGTGACTGCACTTATTTTGTGACCGACTATTTTTCTCCCTTCGTGAAATTTTGTTGTTAGACCAATTTAACATACTTACAACAGAATAAGAGTGACGTATGCAATTTAGGCTCACGGATTCACGCAAATATACAGTATTTGGGATCTTTTCTGGCATTGTGTTTGAGAACGACTGCAGTGACTGCAGTTATTTTGAGACCGACTATTTTTCTCCCTGGGTTACATTTTGTTGTAAGACTAACATTATACTCACAACAGAATGAGAGTGAAACACAACATCTTTTCAAAAATGATAAGTTGACAAGGTTATTTTATACTAAGACTGCTCCTATTTTGCGACCGACTGCACTGATTTTGCAACCGACTATTTTTATACTAAAGTTTTGCATGAGTAGCGTGACGTATACAGTGAGTACTTATTTTGATACCAACTACCTCTACTTTGTGACCGACTGCACTAATTTTGCGACCGACTATTTTTTTGCGTGAGTAGCGTGACGTATACAGTGAGTACTTATTTTGATACCGACTACCTTTACTTTGCAACCGACTGCACTGATTTTGCGACCGACTATTTTTATACTAAAGTTTTGCGTGAGTAGCGTGACGTACACTTATTTTGATAACGACTACCTCTACTTTGCGACCGACTGCACTGATTTTGCGACCGACTATTTTTTTTGCTGGGGGGGGTGTACCACCCCCCCACACCCCCCACATTTACGCCCCTGGTTAGGTGTTAAGTAAACATTGCACGAACCGTTGAGCCAATGACTGCAGTCAACGCACGTGCTGTGGACACTATCTGTTACAGAGTTAATTCGTAAGTAATTCTCTGTGTAACAGATTGATAAAGGGATTCGACCTAATTCAGAATAAATCATACTGTGCATAGTTGTTTGTCTAACTCCTAGTATTGTTACAAAGTGATTTATACATAGAACTGCTAGATTAGATATTATATTATATTTGACGTTTTCAAATACAACTCCTGCTAGGCACTGACTTATTAATGTGTTCAATATGTTATTTACGGGCTACACACGAATGGCCGCTGCTCGTTTTGACAAAAGGCGCGATCTCATTAAACATATTATTTATTCAAAGGTGTGTGTGAAAGAGCTTTATTTAACGTCGGCTTCCATCGAGGTGATATAGCAGTGCAGTTACAGATACTATAATCTCATAAATAAACGATACCAAATATGTACATCGCTCGTGTATCATTTCTCTTAATTAATTGTATGCTTTATAAGTCAGACTTTACTGTTAGTCTCAAAAAACTTGGAATGGCGCTCCTCCCGGAGTATGCCTATTTCATGCTCTCGATAAAGGTCTATCAACTATGCTGATATTCTGTTATCTGCAGTGTTACATTTTCGCTTACAAAAATTTGATTGAACTTTCTACACATCAGCGCCTTTATGAAATCCCCATATTTCTGATCCATATGATAAAATGCTTCCGACATAAGTATCAAATACTGACAATTTAGTTTCAATGTTAAAAAAGTTATCATTACATACTCGTAGTACAGAGAATAAAGCTTTCCTGCCCTGATCGGCTACATGTTTCTGGGTTTTCAAAAATTTACCATTATAGTTTAAAATCAATCCTAAATAGTTAAAAGTGTCAACAATTTCTAATCCATTACCACCATAAAACCATTTTTCATTTTCGGGTAATTTTCCGCCATTTCTAAAAGCAACAATTTTAGTTTTGTTCGTATTTACAGTGAGGTTCCATTTGCAAGAAGATTTACATAATGAGTCAAGCAACTTTTGTAAACCCTCGGGATTTCCCGAGAACACTGCCTTGTCGTCCGCATACATTAAAAGGAAAAGGTTCGTGGTATCTAGAGGAATGGATGGACAATTTTCCGAGTACAGATGATTTTCAATATCATTAATGTAAAATGAAAATAATATGGGACTTAAAATTTCGCCTTGAAAGAGACCGATATTACAATTTTAAAAGTACGATAAATCACCTTGTAGTTAAACGCAACATTTTACCTGATCATATAAAGAATGTATCAATTTTAAAATGCTTCTTTTTATACCTTCCTGAATTAGTTTATACCATAGATTTACTCGCGTAATTAGGTCAAAAGCTTTTGAATAGTCAACAAAACAGCAATAAAGACGTGTTTTATGTTTTAAAATTCGGTTGATCAACGTAGTTAAAATAAAAATAGCATCTGTGGTTGATAAACCTTTTCTGAAACCAAACTGGGAATGGGTAATTCTCATAATCTATTGTTTAATATTCCAGTGGATAATTTGCTCAAACAGCTATAATTGTCAGGATTACTGAAAACGGGCACAATTATACCAATACATCAAGTACTTGGAAAACAACCCGATTCTTAAATATTATTGGATAAAATGTTTAAAACTGGTATAAGTCTTTGTGAACAATACATAAACAAATCATTAATAATTCCATCAATTCCACAAGATTTGTTATTTTTTAAATTCTTGATGGCTTTACAAATTTCGTGATAAGTAATTGGCCTATTAAGGTCAACATCAGGATTATCCTTTACTTCATTTTCAGAAAATGTCTGATTATCATATTGAGATAAGAATTCGTTTACATCATTATCAATAGTATCTGTTATATTTGAAGCCAAATTACTCAAATGTTCATAGAAGTTATCTATAATAACCGATGGGTCAATCGAGTTCTTTCTCTTCTTGAAAATTTTATAAAACATGGCTGGGTTGTCTTTCCGTAGAAAATTAATACGGTTGCCTTCTCGTGCCATATAGATGCGTTTAAGTTTGATTTGTAATTTTTTATATGAACATTTTGTGTAAGATAAAATTAATTTACTTTCAAGAGATTTATTTTAAATAAAGTTGATCAAGGCATTTTTGTAAAGTTTATATTGGGAAGTACAAATTTCATTGAACCGTGCTTTAAGTTTATTACACTTGGTTTTATTTAAATATGTTGAACCTGCTATTATATTTATACAGAAGGGTGATATTCTTTCCATGAGAGTCTGAGTGAATCGGTCAATACTATTATCTATTGAAGTTTTCGACCTGTCATTGATTTTCAGCGAATTCTGATAATTACTGCCAGAGTTATGACCCTTGATCAAAAATTCTCGTGGACGCACTAGAAGAAAAAGTTAATATCCGATTGACCGTAGATTTATACACAGAGTTTAAGGTCTTGAAACAGAGATGCTGCCTATTGAGTGTTATAAATGTTTCATTACCGACAAAGTAAGAATATGCGACAACTCTTTTTGACTGCCCGGACAATTTAGCTGACGTGGGCGTACATTTCGTTGCCTGGCAGCCTATCTTTGTCTTTTCGCATACAACGCCAAACAGACTTTCGGACCAGAATGTTTGACACTAACAGAGCATTGAGTGGGTTTATTTACAATTTAAGAATGATGTTTAAACACGGACCATAATTACTAGTACATCTGATCTCTACTTTTCAGGCGAATTAAGGTTAAATAAAGGGTACAATCGACTTGTATTTTTCCGGGAGGCCATTTCAGAAGTGCCTTGGTTCGATGTGACTCCGGTTGTTTGTTACCAGATGGCGCAATTTACTGGGATTCGTGGAAAAAGTGACTTAGATCGTTCGTCCCTTAACTCTTCGCATTTATGGAAAACCGCTACTTATTTATTTGAGCGAGGGTTTTGTGGTATTCTACGGAAGCCCATAAGGGTTCAATCAAATAAAAAAAAACAATCTGATTATCTTGTAATTTAGATCAAATGACAGCGACCCAAGAGGGAACACATCAACTAAGAATTGATGAAACCACTGATTAGCGAGAATGTGAAAATAGAGCAGTGATTATAGACAATAGAGGATAGAAAGTACAATGATTGTTTAATTGTTCCACTCTAGAAAGTTTACTTATTTGCTATTGCATTGATAAGCCAAGTAATCATCAAATATTCACGGGTTTTGTTTATTTGAATGTAATTGTTGGCGATCATTTTCACAATGAAATGTTTATCATTCCTTAGTAATTAATAATATATATATATTTGTAGAATTCCCTTTTGTGATATGAAGAGATATCATTGTTGATGAAGGGATTCGACTGACAATGCAACAATTCGTCCATGTAGTTTGGTAACCAAAAGAACGAAATTTATGACTATTGATCAGATTTATTTTAACAACAACAATAACGGTGCAATAACATGATATATACAAAATCAATAATACAATTTATTTGTAATTTATTTCAATCAGTTAAGACACCAATCGCCAAAAGTTTTAACGTTTATTTCGTACCCAATAACAGATTATCGAAATGCTGTCACTAGTGTGTGGCAGAGAGAGAGGGAGATGAGGTTTAACGTCCAGTTGACACACACTAGGTCATTTTGGGACTAACACATGGTTTTAATTTTATTTCAATAATTCGAGGTTGGACATGTACATCCGGAGAACTGTCACTAGTGACTGAAATGGTTAATTAAAATGGTACACGATGCTTCGTAAAGAAAATATAATGCGTCTCAGACATGTCGTAATAATTTCATTCAAACCAATTGAACAAAGTATTACATATTACATTGAATTAAAGCTACAATTTCATATTTTGAAGTTATATTTTAAAAATGTATAAAAATAAAGCCTTAAAATAGATGGTATCTATAAACAGTCCATAATCCTATTAATCCAATAATTCACTATTGCCAGTTGATAAATTGGCAAATATATCATTTTCAACATCAAATTCAAACGTTTGAAGATAGCTGTTCCACGGGGTAATATAAAAACAAGGGGGGTAACTGTGTCATTATTTCCGGTGTCTTTGTATTTTAAGTGTGGGAAATAATGAATATGATCGCATAATAGTTAGTTGACAACCTATTGAGCAAAATACATAGAAATAATTATGTTTTGGCTTTCTGTGAAAATATGAAATCCTCGCTTTAAGACAACAGACACTTCACAGTTGTAATTTTTGATTTCCAGTAGACATTCCAATCTATTATATTAAAAAAAATGCTCGAATATTTGAAAATACATAATTTAAGACAATCTATTATTTTTAAAATGCTAGGATAAAGGTTAAAAATAGACACCCAATAGACATTTTTGACCCCCCCCCCCCCGCCACCCTCATCTCCATGTTGATCAAAACAACGGAATAAAACAGGCAGACATGATCTTTATTTACCTGCAAGAACAAAAAATAAGCGCATTTAAATTGAAATTCCGTGGTGTAGTCATCACACCACCCGATTAAAACCACATCGTTTTTTTTTTTATCTGTTTTCACTTGAGAGGTTCGTGTGATTTCATACTGTTCAATGACTTATCAACAACCAATTTAAGCGACGTTTTCAAGACATCGTTAAATGCCAAACAGGCCATATAACAGGTCATAGAAAATTGTAAAATTATAAAATCTATGTTTGTCGTAAAATAAATTTATCACCCGATACCACATTTGACGGTAAATATCGCTTGCGTGATAAATTACATAATCTACTCCTGAGGAGATATCGCTTTACATGAATTTAATTGGTCAATCAAAAATCAACTACTTTCTTTTTTTCTAAACAGACCACTTGTTTTAAATAAAAAGTAACTTTTTTTTTTGTTAAAAAGAAGCTGTTTTTGTTTAATTGACTTCGAAGGAAATATTGGGTTAATATATAGGACTTTGCAATACGTCAACTGCTGTCAAAAAATGGTGTATCAGTACGTTGTAATGTAATCAGATTCAGTAAAAAAAAATGAAATCAATACTAAAGAATTATAGTTATTTATTTGTGCATGTCAGAAAGGGTTGGGTGATAAATAAAATCTCCAACTCGTCTTTTTGATATCGTCTTATTAGATTCTCAATATATCCAAGATGCAGGTGATGTCTAACGGGTTATATCTCCATTGAAAAAGATTACAGCGAACATATTAAAGATGTATTATGTATGAGCTGTATCATGCAGATGATTCGTTTGCCTCAAATGTTATATAAATAATTTGAAATGTATTTACATGTCAAGGCCATAATCAACGCTCCAGATCATCGGGTTTGATATCGACAGAATTTAAACCCGATTGCTAATTAATAATGCAATTAACGAAATGAAAGTCGAGACTTTACCGTAACAACGGTAGCAATGGCCACCGAGACTTCACGACGACTAGAACGCCGCTCAAACTGAAGCGATTTGACTGAAAATTTCAACACATCCCTTTTTATTATCGGGTTTGGATTTTTGTCCAATGGATTGGATTGTTCGTACTTGGTTTTATTTTATTTTAGCTATTATAGTGAGAACTGTCAGCTCTTTATCTAAAATATATTTAAACCCACCTACCCTTTACACTTGAGATAGCCAATTGTATAATAAAGTTTCTCACCAGCGGTTGTGTCACCTGTTAAAACATAACGAAATGAAACGAGGTTTAACGTTATCCTCCGAACTGGGCTAATGGAAACGGCCATATGTCATACAGTGAGCTATGAGGGAAATTTTACCCGGTCAGCGGCACAACGACCTACACTTGTATCGAATTCCAGCTGTCACTGACAAGGATGAACCTTTCCCGGCCAATTCAGGAATCGAACGCTCGACCTCCGGACAACCCAGCCAGCTTCGCGTAGCCAACATGACCCCATATTTATATGGTCCGATTTGAAATCGTGTTCCTTGGGTTTACAAGCTTTCCAAAAATGTATCATTTGATTGGTGACGAAATAAAATGTTTCTAAGCAAGCTACAAATTCTGCAGGTTGCAGACCTAACTCCCAATTGGAATGTCTCCGGACGAATACATTAGAACCACTCGTGTAAGCGTGTGCGCGTAAAAGAACACCCGAGCACAATATGATTAAAACGCAGATCCTATTTCGTTTCGTATTTATAGTACAAAATTTCATTTTACTTGTCTATACTACACTAGGATCTGGAATAGTTGTCATAATTCACGTGTTCTGAATGATGTGATTCGCCAATGAAACGGTCTGTTAAGTTTAGCTGTAGGCGTGTTAAGTACGTAACTATGGACAAGCCACTAGTAACAACAATGCTGATTGGTTAATCAAATGGCTGACGTAATACGGTAAATCCCCGTTCGTCTTTATGAAGCCAAGGCCATCGAAAGTATAAAAAAAAAACCAACGAAATATAGATCTTTATTTTAATCAGATTACCCCGAGGCCCCCCGAGCAGAAAATTTAACGATCATACATACCCGTATCGCCTATCAAAATGGCGGTAATTGGCAAGTCTTCTTTATACCGGATATACCCCTCGTCAATTCGTGCTGCCAAATCATTCTTATCACAATTACATCTTTTACCCTCAACACATTCATTATTAAGATGACATGCGCAATCCATCTGACCCTTGACTCCCCCAATTAAATAAGTTGTTAATTCGCCATAGCGCGTATGTAAGCCAGAATCGCGAATACTGGATCCAAAACATTCGAATTTAATATATTGTTCACATTCGGTCGATGTATCAACTATGGTTATAATTTGTTGCAGATTAATATCGTAGTTTATCGTTTTAACATAACTTCTCTTTTCTTCGAAACCTCTTACAAGCGTTCTGTTAGCCACACCATGACCTATGAGAGAGAGAGAGAGAGATGGGGTTTAACGTCTACTCGACATATATTAGGTCATTAGGGGACTAACATATGGTTAAATTTTATTTCCTTAAGTCGCTTGCGCGTATGGGTCTTTAGCAGTATGCGAAAACCGGAACACACGGAGAAAACCAACTAGGTTGGACATGCAACCATTCTCCTTGTCACGTACAACCGGGGAATCTAACCCAATGACAGACCTTATGATGCAGCGCACACGCGCTTACCCATCGGTAATCCCCACGCCTTCCCAGTACAAAATATAGAACACTGCATTACCTATAATGGTATAAATACCGTTGTTTGTTACGTAACAAGACACCGTAACAACTGTTTGATTTGGATCTGGTTTAATCAGTGCCGTTGGTGGAACTGTTACCCCTAGATTGTATATTTCCTGGCACGACCTGGCTGTAATAATAATAATTAGTGTGATTTATTCGTTAATGTGACTTGCTGTTCATAAAGGTTTACCAAGTAATTGAAATGGCGACGCTAACGGATTTTAAAATTGCGGCTATTTGATTGAAATTTTAAAAAAGTCCTTAAAATGACATCAATTATTTAGTAGATATAGCTATCACAAATAGCATTTTGAGCTGCCTTAGAAACTGCTTTTAAAGCGATAATTTCATATTTTCAAAGAAAGTTAAAACATAATTATTTATATGTCTTTTGCTCAAAAGCTTGTCAACTTACTACAACACGATCATAGGCATTATTCCCCACTCTTATAACTCATTAACACAGGAAATGGTAACACAATTACCTCACTTGTTTTTCTACTGCCCCCATGCAATAGCTATCTTCAAACGTTTGAATTTGAAGTTGAAAATGATATTTTTGCCAATTTCTCAACTGGCAATAGATTATTCTTTAATAAATTTTAAAAATATATCTTAAAAATATTAAATTGCAACTTTAACAAATATCTGTTAACTTACCTGATTCGCATGTAAATATTGGAAGTTGCCATTGACCAGAAGGAAGGCATTGTGCCTGATGTGATCCATTGGGATACATACCCGCTATACAAGTGTAGTTAACAGTTGAACCAGCAGGATATGTAGCTTGCACTAATGCTGGTGATGCATGTTGTTTGGTTGGTAATGGTCCACATCCTGTAACACATAATAAGGTAGTTGTTATTGTTTTGGGGGTTGGATGGTCGAATGGTTAGAGAGTGCGGGCTACATCATAACGTCTGTCATTGAGTCAACTGGCGGGGTTTTGAATTCCCGATTGTACGTGACATGCGGTAGGGTCACCTGTCCAACCTCGTGGGTTTTCTCCGGGTCCTCCGTTTTCCTCCCACTGCTAAAGACCCCTACGCGCAATGAAATTGAACCATATGTTATTCCCGAAATGACCTAGTTTGTGTCGAGCCGATGTTAACCCCAAGTCCCTTCTCTCTCTCTCTTTCTCTCTGTCTCTGTCTCTGTAACGTATAATAAGGTTGCTGCTATCATTTGAATTTTTTGTTGTTGTTTTGTCTGTGGAAGCTCGTAAACATTGCCTTGGCAATAAACAAAGACAATAAATGGTTAAGTTTACAGCCAAACATTTAGGACTGTCCATGCGGGGAATCAAAACCAGACCACTGACCCAATGGTGTGATCTAGCGAACACGCCTTAAACCATTCGACCACCCAAACCCCTGGTTTAAAAAAAAAAGTGATGTAATAATTCCTCTGGATATACGTGGACACGGAAAGCTATTACAGAATCTTAACATTTGCGCAGAAATGACGTGTTTTTTGGGGGGTTTTTTGTTTTGTTTTTTTTGGTATGCCATGTTCTATTCATATTAGGTGGATCACGTGACTAAGTGGGTAAGGCGCTGACTCGCTAGCCTGGAGGTCGGGTGTTCGATCCCTGCATTGGACGAGAAAGTTCATCTCGATTTTCAGGCGTGGTTTCCCCTTGTCATTGATGCAGAACAGAAGGTCTGACAAGGACAACTGCCTAGTCGTTCGGATTTGACAAAAAACGAGGTCCCGTGTACACATTGGATTGCACGTACAAGATCAGTTGGCAGTTGGAATTCGATATAAGAGTAGGCTGTAGCTCCGCTGACCGGGCAAAATTTCCCTCGTAGCACACTGTATGGCGTATGCCAGTCTTCCATTAGCCCAGGTTAGGTGCAGAAGAGTAGGACGTTAAACCCCATTTCATTTCTATTCTTATGTTTTTCATAGATCTTCGATTCCCCCTCCGCTTCAAACAGAATCAAATTATACTTACTTCTGTTACTGATGTAAATATTTGTATTCAAACTTGCATCATAATCCCCGTCATTGACATCTCTGTCGTACAGGTGACATTTACTTCCATGTTCATTATAGGCAAAGGCCACACAGAATACTTCAATTTCACATTCAAATGCACACAAAGATCGACTTTCAGCATGTGTCGTTCTTGATGGATCCTTCGCTAAAACATTTTGCTCTTCTAAAACATATTTCATTTCCTCAGATTCACTCCCCGCAACAAATAAAGCCAATAAAACAAGTACGACACTTGTCGCCATGATGTTCTGTAAAATCTCCAATTAAAACACCAATGGTGTTACATAATGATTATTATTTTCTAAATACTATAATTTTGTGCCCGCTTAGCTTTTTTGCGATCCAATTTGTGTTGGTTTTTTTTTTAGAATATCACGAACTGCGAACAAAGTTTAAGTTGATTTATTGATATTATGTTGACGTATCACGCAGCACAGCAACTCTACAAAGGGTTGCTATTGATTAAATAAGCAGAGAAGCATGAATATACATCAGACCGACTGACTTTTAGAAGGTGTAAAACACTCTCTCTCTCACACACACACACACACACACACACACACACAGAGGGAGAGAGAGAGATATGGTGTTTAACGTCAACTCGACACAAACTATGTCATTTCGGGACTAACATTGTTCAGTTTAATTTCAATAATTCGCTTGCGCGTAGAAATCTTTATCAGTGGAAGAAAACTCTCTCTCTCTCTCTCTCTCTCTCTCTCTCTCTCCGTCTCCAATCTGACTTGGAATCATCATGACAAGAAGCCGAATTCCGTATATACTTCTGACTTGTGTTCAAGAAGTCATTTTCAGACTTCCTGACATGATCATGGTGGCTTTCCGTCGTGATTATGCATTACTTTCATCCAATACACCAAGATAGCGACTTCCTCCTTAAAAACCAAAGGTAACTTGAATTCTTGGTAAATGACACAACTAAACAATCTTGGCTAAACTTTTCAAGGCCCGGTTTGAAAACTATTCTTTATATACATCCCGGCCCCGAGTTCACAAAGCATTCTTAGACTTAAGAAACTACTCAACTTTCAATCTCTGTTTATGAGATATATCTTTGATCCAGAAAAACACTAATTTTCACATGATTTCTTATTGGGGTATTTGGCAGTTCTTACTATAATAGTTAAATGATTGATAATGTAAAGGTAATTTGCTGAAAATTTCCGTCAAATTGATCCACTATGAACCAAGAATTAAGCGAATTAAAGTTCCACCTAGCCTCGATCATCATTTCTAAAGTCGGTATGACAACAATCATAGACTTGATTATCCATTTGATCATTAAATCGCGAAGGAAAATTATGCAGCAAATCGTATCATAATCCAACAAATATCGCAAGCTAGTGTTGACATCGAGAATTGATTATGGTCTGGATAAGTTAATTAATGTCTAATTAATAGTTAATATAACATTTCAGGCCCACAGAAAGACCTACAATAGACAGATTGTGTGTAACTTAAGTCTGAGAATGCTTTGTTAACTCAGGGCCTGGTGTCCTTATCTTCTCGGTCATTATCTTATCTACTGCATTTTGATTTTAGCACGTGTACTATGAAACACACCGTCATTGCTCGACCAGTAAGCGAGATAGCAAGGAAAAAATCAAATGTATTTTGGGGTAGTCCTTGTTGTTGCCTTGGTGACTGTAACCATTGCCCAGGTTGATCAACATGCAACTCAAGATACCAAAATCCTGTACCTAAGGCTAAAGCAGATGGCCAGGGATGAAACAAAAATTATGTTTGGACAGCAGCAATTTTCTGTTCTTGGCGCAGAAGCCACCATACTTAACGAAAACTTTGGTCCATGACAATGGTATTTATGGTTGGATATTTTGGGGTATGTCCCGAAGTAACTAAATACTAAACAGAAATTACATTTAACCGTTAATTCCATCTAACCCCAACATTAGCAGTATTTTTTTTTTCAAGGTGACTATTATACTAAGTGGCTTTAAGGGGAAGGGGAGAAATTGGGTTTAACCTCCACTCGACATAAACTATGTCATTTTGGAACTGACAAATGGGTCTTTAGCAGTGGGAGGAATTGAAGGACCCGGAAAACCCACGAGGTTGGACAGGCGACCCTACTCTTTGTCACGTACAACCGGGGATTCAAAATCACACCAGCTGGGTCAATGACCGGCTTTATGATACAGAGCGCATGTGCTAACCATTCGGCCATCCATACCCCCACCAAAGTTGCTTTACAAACTTACATTGTTAAGCACGTTTATTAGTAAGCTAGTAATTACCTTTTGTGTACTGGAAACTAGTAAATATGTTGAGTCGATTATCTAGTCTGTCTAAACTAATTTAAAGTTCAAAGCAAATCAATTCTTATATTTTGAAATAAATACTACCTAGTAAACATCGACATCTGAAATTCAGGCCCAAGCCACTCCCTCATTTAGGTATTCGTAGTGTCGGACACGCGCATGTTATGCTTACTTTGTCATAGCTTTGTAAATCCTGAACTCAATAGCGAAATATCAGTAAAACCTCAACTCTGGTAGGTAAATTACTCTTTAAATAAAATGAACTAATAAGCATTTTCTATTTGCAGGATAAGCAAGCTCGTCAACACTCGCCAGATGACCTGTGTGACGTCAAGAGGATGACAGCGTCGAACCCCGCAATGTTAGGCCTGGACATGCATGACCTGGATTACAAAGGAAATATAACGAGTCATTGGGTCGGGAGATTGGCTTACGAAAGGGGTGAGGTCATCACGGTATCCATGCATCACTCTAACCCTGTCACTGGGAATAGTCCTTGGGTCAAAAAGGACAACGGCAATGTTGTTAAGACAGTTCAAAGAATACTTCCTGGTGGCCATCACCACGAAAACTTCAAACAGATACTGGATCAGATGGCAGCTTGGGCAAATTCTTTCACTGATTCGAATGGCAAGCCTATTCCAGCAATCTTTCGATTTCTACACGAATTAAATGGTGGATGGTTTTGGTGGGGTTTGCACAACAAGGCCCAGAATTCAGAACATGAGCTCATAGAGTTATATCGATATATGGTCAAATATCTGCGAGATCAGAAAGGAGTCCACAATTTCCTCTACGCCTACAGTCCTGATAAATTCTCTGATAAAACTGATTATTTAAAAACCTACCCCGGTGATGATTACGTTGATGTTATGGGTATGGATTATTATTATTCGGGTTCCTCCAGCACTAAGGCCATTTTTCAGCGCATGGTCAAGGACGTTGTAGAAATGGCCGAAGAAAGGGGTAAAGTGTCGGCAGTTACCGAAACCGGTTATATGAATAATGGCATTGATAAAATACCCAATTTTTGGCAGGACTATATTTTAGATGTTTTGAAAACGGAACCCACAACTAAGAGAATCGCCTACGTTCTCGCATGGGCCAATCACTGTTCTGGAAACGGACATTGTCAGTTGTGGGTACCATTTAAAGGTCATCCAGCAGAGAATGATTTTGTTAATAACTTTTACAATGATTCACTGACAGTATTTTCCTCTGATTTGACTGATATGTATCACTGAAACTATTAAAGATGATTAAATAAATAAAATGGCGTTTAACGCAGGGGCGTGGTGAGGGCAAATATTGAGAAGAAATTATGAGTAACAAAAAAGATTTTGGCACAAAAACCCTTTTACTGACCGCGGAGATGTGGCCGGCGAAGCCGGCCACCGCGAGTGCCAAAGGCGCGAGCCCGCGGCGGGGGGTCCGGGGGGCCCTCCCCCGGGAAAATTTCGAAAATTAGAAGCCCAGAAACGCAATCTCCAGAAATCCGAGACAAGAAATACGGTAATAAAATATGATTAAATTTTCCAACTTGACTCTTTCAAAATTTTTTTAATTGGGTCAGATGAAACAATTTTTCCACTTACAAATAATTTTCATTTTTTGAGTAATTTGATTGTGATTTTGGCGCAAAAACTTTTTGGCGCATGAGTATGGCTACTCATGAACTCATTCTCACCACGCCCCTGGTTTAACGCCCTGCTTGCTGGCACCTGTGGGGCTAATGAAAACAAGCATACGCCTTTCTGTGTGGTATGGGAGAAACTTCGCCAGGACAGCAATTGAATTCCAACTGTCTTGAGACCTTTTCCTCCCATTCGAACTACTAGACGCTGTTCCTTTTCAACCCATATGTCATGCACCCTTGCAAGGGGGGGGGGGGTCACGAAGGAAATTCAGAGTGAATTTTTCAGTTAATACTGGGATCGAACCCAGAACCTCTAAGTTGGCGGGCCATCGCCCAACCCCACTCACTGCGCCATCGCGGGTCACTAGATCGAAACCAGGACCTCTAAGTTGGCGGGCCATCGCCCAACCCTACTCACTGCGCCATTGTGGGTCACTAGATCGAACCCAGGACCTCTAAGTTGGCGTGCCATCGCCCAACCCTACTCACAGCGCCATCGCGGGTCACTAGATCGAACACAAGACCTCTAAGTTGGCGGGCCATCGCCCAACCCTACTCACTGCGCCATCGCGGGTCACTAGATCGAACCCAGGACCTCTAAGTTGGCGGGCCATCGCCCAACCCCACCCACTGCGCCATCTTTTAAATAATAACCCGGCAGCAGTAAGAGTTATGTAAGAACAAATGAAATGAAACGGGGTTTAACGTCACATTGTTCTACTCCGACCTTGGCTAACTAAGATGGGCATACGCCCGGATAGCGGCACTACGGCCTACTCTTATATCAAATTCCAACTGCCAAGGGATCTTTTCGTGCACGCCAATGTGAACACGGGCCTCGTTTGCTGGTCCCATCTGAACGATTAGGCAGTTGTCCTTGTCCGGCCCTCCATCCTGCATCAATGACAAGGGGAAACCACGCCGGTAAATCTGGATGAACTTTCGCAGTCAATGCAGGGATTGAAACCCGATATCCAGGCTAGCGAGCCAGCCTCTTACCCACTAAACCCCCGTGGCCTTGGCCGTCTGTTAGATTGATCTTAGATTAAAAACTCGAGTTTGATCTAGACTTACTATATCTAGGGATCAAATTTCAAAGAATTCCAGGGGCCATAATTCCCCGACACGTAAGTGAACCGCCACGAAAGATATTGAAGCATAATTAGTATGTGTATGCGTTATTAAAATACGACCTACCCGTGGAATAAATTGGAAGGGGTTTTCATAGACGTCTGTTCTGATGGAAACTATGTGTGCGCAAGGCGTCAAACTGAATCACCAGCCGTTTACAGGTAAATCATATATAGTAAGTTTGTCCAGGTAAATTACATATTTAGTTAAGCACGGGTAAGTCATATAACTTTCGACCCGTGTGTCAGGGAAGCCATCCATGTGCAAATTCAAAAAGAAAAAATTGTTCTGACATTAAAAAAAGATGGAAGCGCTAGAACCGTCAACGCTTATTGTTTAATCAATGTCTGCAGCTCCCAATATAACTTTATTGTCAGATCTTCATGCTGTGTAGGCCATAGAAATATATTTCTATGGTGTAGGCCATCGAAAGTATTAAAAAAAACGAAACGAAATATTTTAATCAGATTGGATGCTTCAGTATATGTTAGATTTTATCCAGCTGCTAGTAATTAATTTATGTCCATTTATTTCATTTGCGGATACATATCTGATATTGTTCCCTTTGAGATATTCGGTGGCAGTTGAGATGAAAAGACAGTCATTGGATCATTGTAAAACTGGTGATTCGATATATGTTTAGATATTATCCGACAACTAGTAATTTTTTCCATTATTTTAATCTTTGGTTAGATTTCTGACATTGTTGACTTTTAACCTTATTCAGTGGTACATATCGGGGAGCTGAGATGAAAAGACAGTCATTGGGTCCTTGTAAAATTTATTTACAAAATCCCATTCAGCGGGATGACCCTTATAAGGTACGAAAAGTTCACATTTTCCATTACCGTGGCAGTGATTGGACCAGGTGTGTATATAAGCAACACGTTTCGTTGTTGATTCCCATTTCAGAATATCAAGGATGTCATCATTCCAGAAGCTGGGCATTTTCGTGATACCATTGTTCGTGTATCCCGTTTCTGTTATGGCAGGAATTTTCCCCCTCGATTCTGCTATTTCTACCACATCTTTGACGGTTCTATGGAAAGTAGTTTTCTTATCGGACGAGGACATATAATACCAATCCATACCTAGAACATCAACGTACTCATCACCGGGGTAGGTTTTTAAATAATCAGTTTTATCAGAGAATTTATCAGGACTGTAGGCGTAGAGGAAATTATGGACTCCTTTCTGATCTCGTAGGTATTTGACCATATATCGATATAACTCTATGAGGTCCTGTTCTGTATTCTGGGCCTTGTTGTGCAAACCCCACCAAAACCATCCACCATTTAACTCGTGCAAATACCTGAAAATTGCTGGGATTGGTTGGCCTGTCCAACCTCGTGGGTTTCCCCTGGGTCCTCATGTTTCCTTCCACAGCTAAAGACCCCTACACGCAAGGCAGCTATGTAGATAAAATCGAACCATATGTTATTTTCTCCCTCTCTCTCTGCTATGTTAGTCAAGGTGAGACGTTTCGTTTATTGCTTAATAAGTTCGTAAAAAAGCTTATCATTTAAACTCAGCACCACAAATACGTTCCCCAGAAGACTTACCCCATATATCCATCCCTTGAAACCATCATGATCCAGTCCCCACGTTAAATATGGCGATGTTCCACCTTGAGCACCTAACCATGTGTGTTCTTGTTGTCCAAATAAAACTTTAGTTTCATCTTTAGCAAGACTCTTCAGTCTTTGGAACAGCATCTTGGTTTCTTGAGTTGCATGCTTATCAACTTGGGCATCAAAAAGCGACACATTTTTATATTTGTGCATACAAGCTTCTAGGCACGCAATTTAAGATTTCTAATCGTCGCGTGTGAATTTGTACGTTCACAGATTAAGAAATGACCTGAGCCTGATTACCTTCGCTTCCAAAAATACTTCTTAAAGGGACAATGCTTTCTTTAAATTTCTTTGAAGTGATGTTGGTTTTCGATCCGATCAAATACTGTTCACTATTTTTAGCTCCGTTCTTCACTTCGGTCATCTACTACGGACGTAACGAACTTCTTCGACTAGTCTCCTTTGCTCGGCTAACAGTGGCAATATGGCGGATGGGTAAATGACTACCCGAATCATCTTTTCTCGCCAACGATGATCTTGAGTGTTTCTACTGTGTAATACTTTGTTTTTCAATTAGCTCCACCAGGCGTCATTATAGATTTAAATTTCGTGGATCAATGCTGTTCGCTATGTAACAAGGCCGCAGATCAATGCTGTAACATGTAATTGAGAAACCTAGTGGGCCTAATTTAAATCAAACCTAATCCAAGCCAGGAGAATATATCTTGTTGGCATTTTGATCTTGTGGTCTGGAGTAAATTATCCGAGTGCATATGGGGGGTTGGGATGGCCTAGTGGTCTACAGTGCCGCGCTTCGACCTCTAGCTGGCCGGTCACCTCTGGCTTGCGGCTGTTGTTTCGAACCCTGGTGTGAGAGTATGTGGCATGGCGATAGGGGCGCCTTCTCAACCTCGTGGGTCTCCTTCGGACACTCCGGTTTCCTCCCACTGCTAAAGACCCCTACGCGCAAGCGAATTATTGAAATAAAATTAAACCATATGTTAGTCCCGAAATGACCTAGTTTGTGTTGAGTGGACGTTAAACCCCATTTCTCTCTCTCTCTCTCTCTCCGAGTGCATATTTAGTGTGTATTAAGCCGCGAGAAATTTGATAGCCTTTAATATCTGAACTCGACACATTTTGGTTAGCATGTGGGTGTTAGGTGGGGGTTAGATTGTTGTGCTTCGAGCCCTAGCCTATACTATGAGGGAAATATGCCTGACCTGCTCTTATATCGAATTTCAACTGTCAATGTATCGTTTACGTGCACGCCAATCTATACACATAATCTCGGTTTTTCGTCACATGTATACAAACTCCCAAACAGCTGTCCTTGTCATGCCTTTCATTGGAGAATCCCGATGACTTTCGCCGCCAATGCAGGGATCGAACAGTGTCTTACCCAAACTGATCCCGCAGTGAATATTCGCTTGGCCGCTACAATCACTGATAAGCATGACATCGACGAGGCTTAAAGGACAATATTGGTGCCAATCATTATCACATATGTGATAGAACTGATTAAACACTTTCCAAATATAATATTAACACAGAGATCATCGCTACCATAGAGGAGTAATAAAGGATTCATGAATCGGAAGTGACGAACGCCAAAGGAAAACACGAATTATTCCTCTATATAACTAACTGATGTGACTAGTGATAACAGATACATGGGCGAATATCTGCTCACTAATAATTCCCTCTAAGACCTAAAGTTGCTGTGTGACACTGTGAGAGAATATCTTACAATTCATAAAAAGAATTGACTGCCACTAGATAAGAGAACAGGAAAGAAAAACAGATTAAAAGTCCGTGCATTACCATGTTTTTATAAGGTAGGGGAGACCGGGGCACATTGAACCACCATGGATATATCCTTTATAAATAATACTATACAACCCAACACTATACAGAAGTGAGGTAACTTCTTAGACCCATTTCTCCATCAATAAGCCACATGCTGTGAATTATTTTCTTAGGCAGTGGATTTTTCAAAAAAGCGCTTAAAAGAGAAACATTTTCCATACATGTTAACTTCTTAGCCTAGGAAATTCTTGTACTTAAGTTCATATATGTCTAATCTATACAATCCAGATAAACCGGGGTTTGATCCATATAAGAGGGCATATTGATTTTTTTTTTAAAATTTTGATCATGAAATAAAGAGATCTTCTAATAAAAACATTTGATATGAAATGATGACAAACATGTATGTGAACAAAGTGGTTCAATGTGCCCCGGTCTCCCCTATAGAAGGAATAAAAACAAGGGGCTGTACGGAGTATTTCTATTTTTCCCGTGTTCTCTTATCTTATGACACTTAATTACTTTATTGTATCTTCAGATAACCTCTTGCGGTCCCATATAACAACTTTTTGTCTTCGAAGGAATTATTAGTGAGCAGAAATTCGGCCGTTTATCTGTCATCACTCGTCACTTCAGTCATTCACATAGAGAGATAACTCGTGTTTTCCTTTGGCGTTCGTCACTTCCGATTCATGAATCCTTTATTACTCCTCTATGGTAGCGATGATCTCTGTGTTGATATTATATTTGGAAAGTGTTTAATCAGTTCTATCACATATGTGATAATGACTGGCACCAATATTGTCCTTTAATGAGTACGGCATATTAACTTTTTTACTCCGACAAATTAAATTCTCAAACATTTTTTGAGGTAAGAGAAAAATAAATAAAGACGTTTGAAGTATTTGTAGTTAAAAAATATTACCTATTTAGTGTAAATGGGTATTAAAATGAGTAAAATGCATCATTTTGCCCGAAGCAGTTAGGTGTTAAGTAAACATTGCACGAGCCGTTGAGCCAATGACTACGGCGCGTGCAGTCAACGCACGTGTTCTGGACAGTCATATGTCACAGAAATTATTTGTAAGTAATTCTCCGTGAAACAGATTGTGTCTCACCCACTAAGCCACCGTAGTTCCCTAAATAAACGACGATTTGGATTAGAGGATACAGTTTAAATATAGACAGTCACTTTGATCATTTGTTTAAATGTTTGTTATTTACCCACGTTCTGTTTACTTTCTTATCTTTTCCTATATGCTGTCCTTGAAGATAAAATAAAAATATCTTGTTGCGGAATTGCGTGTGTTCGACTATCTTTAATACATGCTCCAATCTTGCACCTATCTTCTTTAGCCCGGTAGGTACACAAAGTTCCATTCTTATGTTGCGATATCATATTAAGGGGAGGGGAGAGAAATGGGGTTTAACGTCCACTCTACACAAACTAGGTCATTTCGGGACTAACATATGGTTTAATGTTATTTCAATAATAGGAAACTCACAAGGTTGAGAAGGCGCCCCTATCTCCATGCCACATACGCTCACACCAGGGCTCGAAACCACAGCCGCAAGCCAGAGGTGACCGGCCCGCTAGAGTTCGAAGCGCGGCACTCTAGACCACTAGATCCATGGTTTCGATCCATGGTGTGAGCGTATGTGGCATGGAGATAGGGGCGCCTTCTTAACCTCGTGGGTTTCCTTTGTGCACTCCAGTTTCCTCCCACTGCTAAAGACCCCTATGCGCAAGCGAATTATTGAAATAAAATTAAAACCTTATGTTAGTCCCGAAATGACCTAGTTTGTGTCGAGTGGACGTTAAACCCCATTTCTCACTCTCCCTTTATTTCATAGTATTTCTTTTCTTACGTTTGTGAAATAGGACGTTAAACCCCTTTCTATTTCTGGCTGCAGACACAACTAATTTCGCCGTTGACTTTTAGTTTAAAAATGTGTCGTTGTCCGGCTAAAGACAGAGCAACAACTTGTCATGATTTTTTCCATAGAAATTTTGAGATACACATTACACAAACTTGAAGTAGCATACCATAAACATGTAATTATCCGTCGTACATATCACCATAACAACGTCTGTTAAACTCCTACCGCGTCTCAGTCATGAATATATACCAAAACCTGAACGAAAATTCCAATTTATTCACGCTTCTTCTATTCTAGAAAAACAGTTAAAATGTCATGCAGCAGGGCAGGGGCGTGGTGAGGGCAATTATTGAGAAGAAATTATGAGTAACAAAAATGATTTTGGCACAAATACCCTTTTACTGACCGCGTGCGCCGAAGGCGCGAGCCCGCGGCGGGGGGTCCGGGGGGCCCTCCCCCTTGAAAATTTCGAAAATTAGAAGCCCAGAAACGAAATCTCCAGCAATCCGAGACAAGAAATACGGTAATAAAATATGATTAAATTTTCCAAGTTGACTCTTTCAAAATTTTTTTAATTGGGTCAGATGAAACAATTTTTCCACTTTTTGAGTAATTTGATTGTGATTTTGGCGCAAAAACTTTTTGGCGCATGAGTATGGCTACTCATGAACTCATTCTCACCACGCCCCTGCAGCAGGGGAGAAAGAGAGAATTGTTATATATAGACGCAATGCAAATCGATATGGGGAAGTCCAATTGTGGTCTGCATCCTGTTTACGTTTGTGGATTTGTCTCCCTTGTTATTTAAATTTCATTGTATGGACGAATATAGACATTGCCATGGATTCTTGGTGGCCGACTACTTGGTAATTGTTGAATGTCTCTTTTTCGCGCCTTTATCTTCTAGGCCGTAGTTTCTTTATCTGTGGTTTGATTATTGTGAACTTAATACTCTAACATCTACATGACAACTGTATTTTTGTAACTCTTATGACCAACAAGCAACAATAAATAATAATTAGTTAATATGTTCCTCATCCGGACATGGCTCTTCAAATGAAAGACAGATAAAACTATCAATGAACAAAGAATCATTCTTCATGCGTTTCAGAATCTGTAACCCGGGGATAATTGAAAGAAGTCGTCTGTATCCACCTTCGTAATCGGGGGTTATCTCCCATGAATGGTGCAAAAGTTCTTCTGCAAATGAGTAAAATGGAGATAAACATATGCGCCAAACACCCACGACGTCGGCAGGTGACTCTAGCTCTTGTCACGTACAAGCCTGGCACCGAATCGGCAACACTTCGTCTTGCATATCTTTGAATCAGGTGCGTGTTTTGGGTTCTGTTATCAACGCTCGTTATATGATGTCAGTGTCGTATTCAAACTTATTATCTACTAAATACCTTTTGTAATTTTGTGTGCTTGATAACGATCAGTGAAATCTTGTCGAAACGCTATGTGTATATAATTCGGTGATTGTGATATACGTTACATTAAAACTACTGCGAGAAAATTGCCATCATGGGGTCGTTGGTTATTAATATTGAAATTAAAGAGTCAATATCGCTATGGAGATCGTCAAAATTATTTCGATTATATTCAGATTACCAGTAGATTGTATGCACACATTAACCAATTAACTCGTCGCTCGATGCGGTGCTTGGGTTTTAGATAATTTATATGTCCGAGTCAAACCTTTTTGCGGGGGATAGCTGGCCGTGTGGTTAGCGAGCGACCGAGCGCGCTGTATCATACGGCCTGCCATTGACTCAACTGGCGTGGTTTCGAATCCCCGGTTGTACGTGGCAAGGAATAGGGTCGTGGGTTTTCTCCGGGTACCCCGGTTTCCTCCCACTGCTAAAGACCCCTACGCGCAAGACAATTATTGAAATGAAATTAAACCATCTGTTAGTCCCGAAATGACATAGTTTGTGTCGAGGGGACGTTAACCCCCCCCCCCCCCTTTCTCTCTCTCTCCTCTCTCTCGAACCCTTTTGCATCCACATGACGCTTTGTCTGGGCTGGAGAAGCACAGTGGCTCGGTGGGACAATTACTACCTCACTAGAATCACAACTGCCAACAGATTTTACATGCAATTTCAATTTGTAAACGAAAGGTCGATGTTTGGTCCTATATATATATATATATCTTAAATCACATGACGATTTAATTAGAAAGGATTTTCGCTACAAAACATACTTTTTTAAAAATTTATTAGAAATTTTATTATATTTAGTTCCCGTTCAACATTAAAATTTCATCTGACTGGTAGTTTCAGGAGCACTTTCAATTATTTATATAATTAAAATAATTACAAAGTCGGCCTACTCTACAATCTCCATTGTTATAATTTAATTTGGCATTATCCGTACGTTCGGAATTTGTGCGACCGTAGCCACAAAATTGTTTAATCTGTAATACATTGTTTTAACAAAATGGAATCATTCACAATTCTAGTTTCCCCAAGCTGAACTGACGGAAAATCATCCCGTTGAACTTTCTCGGCCAATGCAGTGATCGAACACGGGACCTCCAGGTTAGCGAGCGAACTTCTTGTTCACTTAGCCACCGTGGCTCCCCGTTTGTTGCCCTCAAAATGGTCCTCCATTGTAAAATTGGAATCGGATACAGATTTTACCATCATATGATTATTTCTTTACAATACAATCAATTAACTTCCATCGTTCGTCTGTTATGACAACTTCCTTCATTTAATTTCTGTCTTAAAAAAATAAAATGGCGGCTGGATGCCGTCTGTCACCGACTGTGTTGAGAAGCAGACATTGAGACCGAATTACTTAATATCAATTAGTCCCAACTGAATATCGTGTTTGTTTAAATTCTTTCCTAATGGATGTTATTTCTTGTAGTAGTGGCGGGATTGTGTCAATTGTTTGACCTTTTATCTGACCTCTGATATGACGTCACATCCTTAGGAACGTCTGTTAACGTCACCCTGGCGTATGGATTATATTAAAATTTAGTATTCTGATTCAGGAATTTTATAACCAGGAATCGACTAATATGTGCGGTCTGCAGAATAGAAAACAAAATTGCGATATAAATAAACGAAACAATGTGTAGATTAAACCTACTTGCCTGACTCCATTTTGTTTTTCAAAATATTTTGATACTTTTTAAAAATATTTTGATACTTTTTCAAGATATTTTGATACTTTTTCTAAATATTTTGATACTTTTTCAAAATATTTTGAGACTTAAGAAATTAACTAACCAAATGTTAATATTATAGTAGAGCTTTAATTCTGTAATGATGAACAGATATGATATACCCCTCTCTTTGGAAAAACATTGACGTTAGATACGATATGACGTCATTGATATAGGTGTACAACCATGTTACAGAATGATCAAGAATCGTGGATGAGTCAAATGATGAGCATGTGCGCTGGACTGTTTATTGAATTTAAATTGGTGCCTTTGGGATTAGCACTGAGAATGCTATATCATTATTGACTGATCACGCCTGTTTGACCCGGTAATTTTATCCCGGTAGGAACAGAAACGTAGGACGTTAAACTTCATTTTAGCTTAACTTTAGTTCCGCGGGTGTCTTCATTGCTAAAGGGTTGGGCACCTTCATTATAAGCTTCATAGGCTAGGCTACCATGGTAAACCACGTGTATCGTAATTATTTTTGAGATACAGGGTTCCAGCACCTTCAAACTAAACTACCAGGGTGATCCACGGATAGGATGATAGTTTCGAAACACCTTCAATACAGGCAACCATGGTGATCCACGGCTACGGTGATGGTCTTGATCAGAAGGGTTCTAGCAATTTGATTATAAGCTGTATAGGCTACCATGACGATCCACGTGTACCCTGATTGTTTTGAGCTGAGTAAGAATAATAAAATGTTCACCCACGATGATGTATACAAATCAAGTACATAACACGCCGCCATCTTGGATATTTATTCCTTTGTAAAACATACATATCGACCAACGTCATAACAGAGTTGGATTTCGTTCTGCAACTCACTAAAACGTTTTCATTTATTCGCGTGCCGAGTCTACAAACAAATTTTGGCACCTTTGTCCAAACAATTTGCCAGAATTCTAAACAGAAATCAGAGGGAGGCCTACTTGAGATTTTCCGATATATAGGAATTGTATCAACCACGAAACGAAATACAAATATACAAGTGGAAACAAATTGAAACGATACTATCAGAGTTTTGTTTGTGAAAATATAAACTCACTTTATGTCCGCTCAGCAGATCTTGAACGGGTTAATAAATCGCTTACAAGAAGACTAAACCCACGATAAGCTGCCACTGAGTGGTGAAGCGCCGATATTTTCGTATCAGTTTACCGCCAGATACGAAACTTTCAGTCAAACAAATTGGCTAATTGACTGTACAACATGTCAGAAATATAAGAACTCACTTCTTCAAAGATTTTTTTTTTTCAAATATTGAATGAAAATGTAGAAGATGCTAAAGAAGGAGAAAGGTCGTTTCCCCGACTCTCTATAATCTAAACGTTTGTTATTAAACATTATTTCATCAAATTCATTTTTCATATACATCATAGATGTTTTGAAATGTGATACTGCCCTGTAACAATTGGGTTGATGAAGAGAGGCATTACGCTAAGAGGGACATTAGAAGTGGCATGAAATGTGATTTAACGTTCTACTTTTGTGCTCCGAGTGCGCTAATGAAGACGTAGTGTGCTATAAGGGAAATTGTGCCCGGACATCGGCCTTACTGCCTTCTCTTATATCCATTTCCTACAGCCAAGGATACTTTTACGTGTACGCCAATGTATAAACCGGGACTCGGTTTTTCAGATCTGAACGACCAGAAAGCCAAACTTCGAAACGAATCGACACTGTCCTTGTCAGGCCCTCCGTCCAGCAACACTGACAAGGTGAAACCACGCCAGAAATCTCGAGATGAACTTTCTCGGCCAGCACCAAGACCTACTGCTCAGTGAGCCTGTTGCTTACCCACGGAGCCACCACGGCTCACAGCACTGTGTAGATTTGGTGCATCTTGCTATCAACCCGTATTGAAAGGTGGAAATTGTTCTATTATAGTTCTCACAAAACCTGAAACTTGATGTTGGGGGTCAACGAGAGGTTCTCTGTGGAAACATGTTACATGCACTTGAAAGGAAACATTTGGGGTGGTCCGAACCGACAGAAATAGTGTCATGGTTCTGAAAAGCAAAATTTATTCTGCCTTCAACAAGGTTTTCTAAATACCAGTAATATGTTTATAATACTTCGTCACAACAAATCATATAGTTTTAATAATATAGTTAGACAATATGGTGTTACTAAGCAACCCTCGTCACGTGTTGTCATAACAATACATATCAATAGGAACACTGATCTAATACGCCTGACTGGAACATGGACAATCGTACTGTAAAACCTAAAGCTCCGTATTCAATGTTGTCATCGTTGGGAACTACAAGAAATAATTAATGAATGCAAAATACTATGCTTTATTATTATACAGCGTTCGGTGATAACTCCATCCATTCTTTCTAATAAAATAGCTAAGGGTATGCGATGTTCTATCGAGAACCCTATCCTCAATTGCATTCATTCAGAGAGAGACAAACTAGGTCATTTTGGGACTAACATGGGTTAATTTTATTTCAAGAATTCGCTTGTGCGTAGGGGTCTTTAACAGTGGAAGGAAACCGAAGTGCCCGGAGTAAACCCACAAGGTTGAGAAGGCGCCCCTATCTCCATGCCACATGGCGGACCCAGAGAAATCCACTAAGTTCGACATTTGTTAAGATAGAAAGGGATAAATCAGTAGTTGATTTTCTTTTTGAAATCATTTTAATGATACACACGGGAACATCAGTGCTACTTTCAGCCTTCAAACCCTTCACAGTAGACGCCGTCGAGTTCCCAGGCACGATGACAGTAACATTACACGATGAAGCTTAAAAATGGAGCACTATGAGAACATATAAGTGAATCACAAAATTGCCCCGACAACAAAATGTAGAGCAGATAATGAACTATGCCATTTGAAAAATGAACATAAATAGGAACACGACGGACATCCATTGTTTTGGAGCGCGTTGTAATCTTATGGGATGGGGGTGGATGTGGTTGTATATATCATGAGCGCTTACAAGGAGATGTCGCTGAATAGGAGTGGCTTGCTTATACAGATTCTACTGTACTTTACGGTTGTATTAAAATGAAATGAAATGGCGTTTAACGTCCTACTCTTTTGCACCTAACCTGGGCTAATGGAAGACGGGCATACGCCATACAGTGTGCTATGAGGGAAATTTTGCCCGGGCAGCGGCGCTACGGCCTACTCTTATATCGAATTCCAACTGCCAAGGGATCTTTGACGTGCACTCCAATCTGTACACGGGACCTCGGTTTTCGTCCCATCCGAACGACTAGGCAACTGTCCTTGTCAGACTCTCCTTCTGCATCACTGACAAGGGGAAATCACACCGGAAAAATCGAGATGAACTTTCTCGGCCAATGCAGGGATCGAACACCCGACCTCCAGGTTGTATTAAAAGACAGGTGCTATTTTATTTTGTTGTTAAAAGTTCAAAATGTCGTTTCACTTTTTTTTTCTACATTGGTTCGTTCGTTCGTGGGGTTTTGTGTCCGTTCCACCTTGGGTTACATAGCAGTCAGGGCTACACTGGACTGGAACTGGAATGGTATGTTTAACGTCCGCTTCCACTAATGTGATATCGCAGACTAGGCTAAACTGGGATCTGGAAGAGCTTTTAAACAATCTCAGTTCTGGGATTAGCCAATCAAATTGAATTCTTACTGTCAGGCCCGTGGCAGTTGCCAGGCTTGGAACAAATCGGACATCCAATGGGTGCCTTTACTAAATAGGGAAAGAATCGGTTACTCCAATAGGCGCCTTTGGTGCCCTTTCCATTGGTCGCAATATGAGACCAACGACTGACTGAGGCAAAATGCTTAACAATGTTGATATATAGTTACTTCACTTTTCGACATACCAACAATAGAAAATCAAGCTATGAAATATTCACGTAAGCTTGGTTTGTATTCGTATGTCATATGATAGGCCTATATAATTACCACAATTTTTTTTCGGATAATAATACATAGCAACAATATATTCAAGTCATATAATATTCATATCGTATGCCAGCATCATCTTGCATTTCAAAAAAGCAAACACAATATCTTTTGTTAAATAAATAAATTATTAATTTGCACGACAGAACCGTTTGAAAGGGTGCGTGTAAATATCATGACGTTGAATGAAAGTTACAATCAAATGGCTGCCGAATTATCATCCAGGTACATTAATTGTTTATCGCTAAAATTAAATCATGCCGAACGTAATTGAATCGTATTGAGATTTTATCGCTGATGTTTAATCATGCTGAATGCTGTGAAATTTATTGAGATTTTACAATAAGTGAGTATTAAGGATGTTATTCTGGTTAAAGATGCATTAATTAAGAGTTAAATGAGCCTATTGCAGATTTTTCTTTTGACCTCAATGTTATATAAATAATTTATGCAACATTTATTTATATACCAGGCCCATAATCAACTCTCTAGAACTTCGGATGGGTTTGATTTTCAACAGATTTATGATTTAACTTAAGAATGACAATCAACTCTACACTGTTCTGTAAACGACTCCTCTCAGAATGAAGTAATTTTACTGACATTTTCAACATATTCCCTTTTCATTATCCATTTTTAAAACTATTATTGCCAGAACTGTCGGCTTTTTATCTAAACCTTTCGTAATGCATCTAATAACCTTCCCTGATTGATCACCATGTCATGCCATATTAATAATACAAGATACCTTTACACCATCATCTGTTATGCATCAATAGGTTATTTGAATTTTAAAATTCAGAGACAAGAAAGCGAATAGGATAACCTTGTGGTTTTTCTCGTGGTCGAGTGGCCTAAAATCCCATTTTTCTTTTTCTCTCTCCCTTCTCTCTCTCTCTCCCTCGACTGTTTTGAGTTTTAAATGACCCACTGACAATGATTGACTTTGGTTGTTTATTCCATAGAAAAGGTCTAGCGTAGGACAAAGCACGTTTTCCAAGTTGTAAGTTAATAGTTGGAGGTTTTAGAAGATGTATGTTTTTACAAAATTTAATCAATTATAAAATGTGGATTAATTATATTCATTTAATTTTATGTTCTTTGTGTGATGTCAGTCGTGATGTCGGTTGTGCTGGTGGTTGTAGTTGTAAGACAGGAGAAGGGGTGTCAATGTTATATAAATTATATTCGTTAATTTCTGTCTTGGTTGTGTGCAATATTTTCCAATTCTTATGTTTATTAAACATATATAAATGTAAATGAAATAGGGGTTTAACGCCCGACTGGGCTCACGAAGAGGTGCATATTGTGACCTATGAAGGAAATTGTGCCAGGGACCGGTGCTACGGTCTACTCTTATATTGAATTCCAACTGTCAAGTATTTTTTTTTACGTATCATCCGAATGAGTATACGTTATCCAAGGCCCTCTGTGTTGCAACAGTGGCAAGGGGAACCGCACCGGTGGTTTTCGGTGGATTTCCAGTATGGCGTACAGGGAAAGGTCATCTACAATTGCAAGTTAGTACCAAAAGACCTTCTAAAGGAATTTGTGGTGGATCTTTCAGTATTTTCACTAAACTAATACTCAAATAGACTATCGCAAGACTAGCTTCATGAGGCATATTTCTGTAATAGAAATCGTCCATGTGAAGAATTGCCGGACATTTTGACTAATATTCGGGACGCGGGACATGGAAACATTTTTGCGGGACTGTCCCGCGAAGTGCGGGACGGGTGGTCACCCTACCTCTTGCCCCCTCCCCCGCCGCTAGCTACGGGTCTGGCTGTGTGATTTACCGAACTGTGGGTAGATATTCGCATATATAGAAAACAAAATGAAGCAAAAGTTGTATTACAGAATAGTAACTTGGAATACAGACGCTTCTCGGTCAATCGAATGACTGGCGATATAGCGTCAAACGTCGTTCGCATGACCTCTGACGCTACCCCCCTTTACAACCGGTCAGATCTTACGTGGGGGGCATCGAAAGCATAGAAAAATGAAACGAAATATAGATCACTATTGAAACTTCATTGAATTACTTTACTTAAAGTTACATTATGGGAGATAAGATAAAGAGCTGGCAGTTCTCACTATAATAGTTAAAAACTAGATAGTGTAAAGGTAATTTGCTGAAAATTCAGTCAAATTGATTCACTATTAGCCGAGAAAAAAGCGTTTGAAATATTCACATAGCCTCGGTCATCATTACTCAAATCATTAATATAAACAGCATAGTTTCGATTATCCACTTGATTGATTTAATTATCAACGGCCATTAAGCGGCATATAGGATTTCAATCCGCCAACATCGAAGGCTAGCCTTGATATTAAGAGTTTATTATGGTCTGGATATGTTAATGTCTAATTGATTATTTAGATAACATTTCAAGGCCTAAAGAAAGACCTGTAATAAGCAGATTTTGCTCTTGCATAATGCTATTTTAATGTAGAGGAGGACATCGTAAGTATGAAAAAACGAAACGAAATATTATAATGTAATGGAACCTCATTGAACTACTTTATGGACAGTGGATCTAGATTTGATGTTTTTGTGTTGCACCCATGCTATTATTAGGCCACGGTCGAAATATATTTGAGAATTGGTCACGACCTTGTAAATATGGACGGCAATGTTTATAGTTAACGTGACTTTTGAGTGACAATAAACTTTAACCTACCATTGCAATCTACATTATAATTGTAAACATTTTAGTACTTTAAAAAAAAAAAGGGTGACAGTTTCAAATATTTCCAGCATTTGGTTAATTCAATTATTATAAGAATGTACTCAGGCAAAGAATTCAAAAATATACGTAGATCACTACCTGGGGTATTATCCTCATTGGGCCAGAAAGGCGAGAGAGGGAGAGAAATGGGGTTTAAAAAAGTCCACTCGACACAAACTAGGTAGTTCGGGACTAACATATGGTTTAATTTATTTTATTTCATTAATTTGCTTGCGCGTTGTCGTCTTTGACCGTTGGAGGAAACCGGAGGACCCGGAGAAACCCTAGAAGGTGGGCAGAAGGGTAAAACGTAAAATTGCAATTCATTTCAATATATATGATGCTTAGACAAGTTAAAAAAAAAATGATAACCAATTTTAAGATAGTTGCCCAATAATCTTTGATTAGTATTGTCCGAAAATGGGTTCATTTTGGTCTCGAAAACATATCATACAACACATGTTAGTACATGGTGTGCACGTAAAAGACACTTCGCAATTGAAATTACACGAGGGCAAACCGGAAACACCACTGTCCGAGTATAATGTAATGTATATGTCCATCTTTGTTATCCAGGCTGGTGCAGTAAATTCGGACTTTAAACCCCATTCCATTTCAATTCATTTACAATAACCATATCGTAGAAAATAATCTTAAAGGAAATATTTTTCTTTTATTTCTAACAAAGAACAGTGTCTAGTATGATGGGATGGGACAAAAAACATTTCGAACGGGAACAGAGTATATAGGCCGCTGCTCCGCTCTCCGGGTGCAGTTTCCTGCATGTATGGTGTAAGCAAATGAATTGAAATGGAATTTAACGTCCTAATGTTCTGTCTCACCTGGACAAATGAAAAGGGGTGTACGTCATACAATGTGTATGATTTTGCCCGGGCAGCGGCACTATGACCTATCCGTCTATCGAAATCTAACTGTCAAGAGATCTTTTGTGTGCATGCCAATGTGTACACAGGACCTCGGTTTTACGTACCATCCGAACGACTAGACAGTTCAACTTTTAAGGGTTCTTTTACATGCACGCCAATGTGTACACGGGTCCTCGGTCCCATCCGAATGACTATACGTTATCCCCTAAGTTTATTTGCCCAATCAGTGCAATTCGATTAAGAGTAGGCCGCAGTGCCGCTGTCCGGGCAAAATTTGTTTATAGCACACAGGCCCGTCGCCATTATCAGAGTTCGGTGCAGAACAGTAGGACGTTAAACACAATTTCATTTCATTTTTTCCTCTGTAATAGTATTTAAGGTGTAGGTGGAGGAAATATAAAACACATTTATTTTTATTATCATTACAAGAATGTAGAGTAATGGTTCTATGATGAAAAGTTAATCGATTAATTTCTTTAATGATATGTTACAAATAAACAACCCAACTCCATCAAAAACATTCTTATTTTCCAGATATCTTTTATATTAAACAGAATTTGTAACAACCTAAACCAGATCTACCATTTAATTTAATGTTTATAATATTGAATTATTTTGATAATAAAATATGTTATATTAATAGAGTAATTGGTCGGTATGGAATTTAATTTCAGTTTTACAAACAATGAAAACATTTAATTTTGATCAAAGAAATTTCCAAAATATCCTGAATAGATAACCACCGTGGTCTTAGAATTTAAAATTACTCCCGTTATAGAAGACACGGGGAATTTGAACGTGGGTATCCTGGTGGAACATGTGCGCGCGCGAGAGAGAGAGAGAGAGTGAGAGAGAGAGAGGGGGGCGGGATCACTTCGTCCACTCGACACACACCCGGTCATTTTGGAACTAACATATGGTTCAATTTTATTTCAATAATTCATTTGCGCGTAGGGTTCTTTAGCAGTGGGCGTAAAGAAATATCCGACATATAGAAAACATTAGCAAAATATACTTAAATATGCATTATATAAGAGCTAAATCTAATTTTAACCCCAAACGTTATATAAATAATTATTTAGAAATGTATGCGCATGACAACTCCGTAATCAACGCCTTAAACCATGGCAGAGATTTAATGGATTACAACGCTCGCGAGATTTAGACATTTAACGTTAAAATGGATAACCGGGGTTATGTCTCGACTGTCAAGTACCGTTGCTACGATAATGAATAATCTACGCTACATTTTCAAACAGGCATAAATTAATTTGAATGAAATTTTCAATAGATTAATGTTTCATTATTGTTGACTATTATTGCAAAAAAGGTCAGCTCTTTGTCTAAATGTATCTTTAAATTGATTAGACGTACATATTAGCATTGCTTTCAAAAACGCTTTAAATGTGCTGTTGTCGGCGATATCATTTCGGTGGAAGCGGTCGCAGGGGCGTTTTAAGATTTATCATGCTGGAGGCTAGACTATTTTGAGGGCCCTCTTTCGCGGGGGGGGGGGGGGCATGATTGATGACTTTTATGCCAATGCAATGACTGCATTCTCATTCAGTAATGTATTCGACAGTCACAGCGTATAGAAAACGATTGGCCTGAGGGGCCCTTTTCTCAGAAGTGGAGACCTTTTGTCTGCCTTTAGGACCCCGCTAACTAGAGTATATTTTCATTTTTCTCATCGGTTTTAGCATTTTTCTCTCGCTTTATTTTTACAATTTCTTTGATTTTTTTCACGAGGAGGTTGGCGCCTCAGTTATAAAACGCCTTTGCTTCGCTCTGATTAAAGTAATTTGAATGAAATTTTCAATATATTCATGTTCATTACCTATTTTGAACTATGATTGCGAAAACGGTCAGCTCTTTATCTAAATCTTACATAACGTATCCTTACATTGAATAGACGTACATATCGTATATTGCTTTCCAAAGCGCTCTAAGCATGCTTATGGCTGTTGTCGGCGATATCACTTCGGTGGAAGTGGACGTTGACTAAAGCTATTTCACAAACGCTTATGGAGGGATTTGGCGTTCAAGAATTGGATATTACTATTATTATTACTGAACCCAATTCTATTATTAAATATGTTTTAAATTATCTTCTGTGATACATTTTCCTATGATTAAAAACTAAAGAACGTAATAATTATCCAACATCAATGATAATTCTTTACATTTGTAACTTGTTTTGTTTTTCATAAAGTAGAAGTTTTTCTCAGGAGAGAATCCCACTCGAGAATGTTGACTCAATCAAAGATTTAAATCATAGCGAATTACACAAGATTCTACAAATGACAAAAATAATAGATTTCCTAAAAAATACATAACATATTAAAAATAGCATAAATAATATTTTCAAGCTAAGTTTTCCATTAAGACATATTTTTCTGCCTTTTTTCTTAAGGAATTTCCTTGAAGATCGGAATTATTTTTTACGATGTTACACGTGACGGCTTTCTTGTAAATTAGTTTGGACTTGTGTTACGTTCCTATTTCAAATACGACATAATATTAAGATCAGGCAATAATTTGCGGGGTTTTTTTTAAAAAATTTGCTGGGGTATAAAATAATAATTATTACATCTACAAGCAATACTTAACTGAACACGGATGACGAATTTAAAAAATACATGCTTCCGAGTTTACATCTCTCGGCGTGTTAGATAATTTGTCTGGAGATGATATGGGGTTTAACATCCAACTTTTCTTCACCGATTGCGGGGGGTTGGAATGGCCTAGTGGTGTAGAGTGCGGCGCTTCGACCTCCAGCTGGCCGGTCACCTCTGGTTTGCGGCTGTGGTCTCGAGCCCTGGTACCTATTTCACGAAATTTTAACTAAGATAAGATCCCAATTTTAGTAATTTGATTGGATAATATTAGATTGATTTTAGTGCTTAGCCAATCAAAATTGAAGTATCTACTAAAATTGGATTTTATCTGAAGTTAAAATTTCGTAGAACAGGGCCCAGGTGTGAGCGTATGTGGCATGAAGATAGGGGCGCCTTCTCAACCTCGTGGGTTTCCTCCGGGCACTCCGGTTTCCTCCCACTGCTAACGACCCCTACGCGCAAGCGAATTACTGAAATAAAATTAAACCATATGTTACTCCCGAAATGACCCAGTTTGTGTTGAGTGGACGTTAAACCCCATCTCTCTCTCTCTCAACACTCGACGTGGGAGACTTGTCTGAAAATAAAACGAAGTGGGGTTTGACAACTTATTTTTCTCCACCAACCGAGAAATGAAAACTGATATTCGCTAGGCAGTGTACTATAAGGAAACTTTTGCCCGGGTAGCGGCACTGCGGTCTACTCTTAATTCGAATTCCAAATGTCCAGGATTCTTTTACGATTTTTTTTTTTTATCTAAGACACATAAAAATGGTGGCGTGGAATCAGTAGAAAGCATTGAATGGTCGAACTGGTCAAAATCTGATTAAAATACAGATTTATATTTCGTTTCGTTTTTTATACTTTCAATGGCCTACACTACATGAAGACATGGAGAACGCTAGATCGAAGACGGTCCTACGCATTTTAGAACATATGACGTCATATATAGATTGTGAGTTAGGGTTAGGGTAAGGGCTAGGACCCGTATATTTCGTCAAAATCTCGAGATGTAAACAGGGCTAGCCCTAACCCTAACCCTGGACCAAATCTAACACTTACCCTAACTCACAATCCACATATGACGTCATAATATGCGTAGGACCGTCTCCGATCTAGCGTTCTCCGAAGATCTGAGAAGTTGTACTCACTCGAAGGTTCAAATACAAGGCGTTTTATAGCTGAGGCGCTGGAGGCGCCACCTCCTCGCGAAAAAAAATCAAAGAAATTGAAAAAATAAAACGGGAGAAAAATTCTAAAATCAATGAGAAAAATGAAAATGTACCCTAGTTAGGAAGGGCCCTAATGGCAGACAAAAGGGCTCCACGTCTTAAAAAGGACACCTGGGGCCAAGGGAAAGGGCTGCTGAGTCCGAGTCAGTCGTTTTCTATACACTGTTACTGTCGAATCCATTACTGAATGAGAATGCAGTCATCGCATTGTCATGGAAATCACCAATAAAGAACTTCCCCATCCCCCCCTCTGCCCCCCCCCCCGCAAAAGAGAGTCCTCAAAATAGTATAGCCTCCGCCGTGATAAACCTTAAAACGCCCCTGTGCACGTGAAAGAATCCTTGACAGGTGGAATGCGAAATAAGAGTAGACCGTAGATCCGCTGTCCGTGCAGAATTTCACTCTTAGCACAGTGTGGCGTATGACCGTTGTCATTAGCTAAGCCGACGCAGAAAAGTAGGACGCTAAACCCCATTTCATTTTATTTCAATTAATTGTTATTCTTGCATCCTGTGGCTACAACCACAAATGGGTCTTGCTTCAAATAGGTGTGGACCGGTCTAACAACGACAGCCGAGGTCCTGTGTACACATTGGCGCGCAAGTACAGATCCCTTGACAGTTGGAATTCGGTAGAAGAGTTGGCCGTAACGCCACTGTCCGGGCAAAATGTCCCTCATACTACACAACATTGGGTATGCCCGTGTTCATTATTCGACCAGTCTGAGCAGAAAAGTATGACATTTTAAAAAGCCGATTCATTTCAGTTAATTTTTATCCTGGTTTCCTGTGGCTAAAAGCAGGAATGGATCGTGGGTTTTGGTCTACATCATGCCCACCATTACGGCATGCCGCGAATCAATGGTGCTTGCGTCAAAGTAGGTGTAATGGAAAATAGGATCAGCGACTAACCTAAGTTTAAAAGAGTACATTTAATTTTGTTTAGTTTGAAAGTGATGCATATAATGAGTTGATATTTACACAAGGGGGTAGACAGTTTTAAGAATAACCATGTGTATCCAGCCGGCACCAAACTCAACAACTTTACTCAATCCTTCTAACTATAAACAAAGCATTAGATGTTTCGGCAAACAAAAACATGGCTATTTTCATAACCCTATCCGTTCTTAGCTGGGATATGGGGATACGACGTTAACAGCTCGGGTGATGTCGAGACGAGGAACATTTGGGCAATATCCACATCTTCGTCAAACTTGTGCTATAACAGATTTTGTGAATGCGCGTTTCGTGTGTACTAAAAATAACGTAATAAATTATGACTTACACGTAATTTAAACTTTACGTTTTTGCTATATTTTCCTATCATTTCAAATCTCATCAGGTGTTACACGGTACACATTGGACTTTGACGCTATGTTTGTTTTTTTAACGTCATTTTAACTTTGACGCCATCTTCTTTTAACGCTATGATATTTTTGCTCCGCTTTAACACTGATGCTATGGGTTTTTTTTCGTTTTTTTGTTTTTTTTTTTGCGTCGTTTTAACACTGACGCTATGACGCTATATTTTTGCGTCGTTTTAACATTGACGCTATGACGCTATATTTTTGCTCTGTTTTAACACTGACGCTATATGTTTGCTCTGTTTTAACACTGACGTTATGACGCTATATTTTTGCGTCGTTTTAACATTGACGCTATGGCGCTATATTTTTGCTCTGTTTTAACACTGACGCTATATTTTTGCTCTGTTTTAACACTGACGTTATGACGCTATATTTTGCGTCGTTTTAACCCTGACGCTATATTGTTGCGTCGTTTTAACTCAGGCGCTGTGATATTTGTGTGTCGCTTTAACTCTGAAGCTATGATATTTTTTGCAATGTTTTTTATCCTGACGCTATGATATTTTGCGTCGTTTTAACTCTGACGCTGTGGTATTTTTTGCGTCATTTTAACTCTGATACGATGATATTTTTTGCGTCATTTTAACTCTGACCCTATGATATTTTTGCCCCGTTTTAACTCTGATATTTTTGCGTCGTTTTAACTATGACGCTGTAATCTTGTAACGTTGTTTAAAAGTTGATGCTATAATTTTGTAACTCAATTTTAAATTGGAAAGTATGACTCCTTCCCTTTCAGTTTTAATGTGTCTTCTGTTAACGTTATTTCAACCTCGCTGTTTTAATATATATCTTCAGCCTTGTGTTGTCGCCTTTTTAATTATAGATTAAATTATATCTACAGTCATGACAATTTTTGCGTACCATGATCGACGTAATTAGACCCCATACATGCTTCTGTTTGCGACGATGGCGATATACATCTGAACAAACTTCAAAGAATGGTATTTTTCTATATGCGATATTCTAAGCCGATACCGGTGCCATTTTCTAGTTATCTACAACGGAAGACAGCTACCGATATATGTGGATTTCGAATATTTTCTATTAATAATAATAAATGTATGAGGATGATAGAATCGAGAAGAAATATGTAAAGATAAAGTGATCAGTGCTATTGGAGAAATAAAATAAATAAATAAAGTAACATGGTCTCGTTGATGTATTTTATGCTTTTATTTGTTTAAAGAATTGGGGATTTATAATCCATTTTTATGAAATAATAAAGAATTAGAAATGATCAGACTACAAATAGCCCCGTATAACCAGAATAGTAAACGTGTATTTACATTATGTTTAGTCATAATGAAGTTATTTTTTCAATAATTTCAATTCTAATTCCATGTTAATACTTAACTTGTTTATAATAGAGATACACCAATTATAAGTTTGACGGACTGTGTGGTTAGTTTTGCGGGGGGGGGTTGTTTGGGGGTTTTTTTTTTCATTTAAAATTTAAATTCGTGATTTTTTTTTTAAAAAAGAGCTGTACCTCTATGATTTTGACAGTTTAAAATGAGTAGATCCGATGTGTCCACGAGCAATGAAACCAGATTAAATTGTTAATTCAGTAGCAGTTCGGACATAAAATAAATTAAACGGAAAACATAGCTGATAAAACCAAAACCAAAATCAAAGACCGCATACAAGTCTATCTTCATTACACAAATTTAATACAGCCTTAAAGGGGCGCCGTTACCGTTTCCAGAAATCTCAATATGTTTTATCGATAACTTCCGTCTAAACTTGGGCTCTGGCATATCTTGACACCTCGGTCCCGTGTTCTCCGCAAAACGAAAATATTTGCTTGACCACGTAAAAATTGAATAAAAGGAATAATATACTGCATGTTGCCTAATCTGGATTTAATTATTTCATTTTTGTCAAAACTTTCTCCTTTTTTCAGAAGGTTTCACGTTCACTTTTTTTTCTCAGGGAGAAGAATTCCTCATGAGTAAAAATTAGCTACAATTACCCCTAGCTGTGAGCTGTGAAATCTCAGGACTTTGCCTCTTTCTGGTTAACTCGAGCGTTCGGCAGATGGCGCTAGATCTCTAGAACATATGTTTGAAAATATCTGCGATTAATTAACCGTGAGGTGTTCGACTACACTCTAACAACCATGCCAAGCTTTATTACACATTTCTTGCCATTTTCCATTAAAATCTGTGAATTTCTGCTCAAATGTCTGCGAGGGAGAGTGATTAATATTCCGTGAAATTCATCATAAAACACCACAGCGTATCCACAAGATTTGCCATTAGTGTTCGACTTGAATGCAATTTGTTTACTTTCTTCAACAGTAATATTTGTATTAGTAAAAGATTTTAGAAAAATAAACTAAAATAGTTTGTAAAACCATCATTTTACCTACGTTTATTTTCACCATTGACTTTTGTTTCATGAATTTGCTTCCTGCCTTCATATCCAACTGGGTTGAATAAACATATATAATTATGTCTTCTTTTCTTTTGTTTGCTGATAATCTTAATAAAAAATAAGATTTATATCTAAATCTTCCTTTTAAAATTCTAAAGTTACATGTGATTTTTTTTTTCAAATATGCATATAGTTTTATTATGTTTAATTTTTAATTTATTTGTATTTTATTTTCTCAAAAGTTATTCTGGATATCCAAATTTCGTAATAACGAAGCGGGAGTCGCCATGGGTTTAACATTAGATTACGCCCACCTAATTTCAATAAAAAATATATATATTTGTATTTGCCAAATAATGCCCACATTTTATTAAATATAATTATTGAGAATTTTTACCCACAAATTGCGGTTATATTTTTACCGACTAATTACGGTTATACGTTTACGAACAAATTACAGTTGCAAAATCTATGTTCCAAATTGAACGCAGGCCTATTTTCATATATTGTAAATCCTACCAAATATTAGCGTGTATTTTAACAAACAAAATATAGAGTTATGTCATGTTTGATATAATATATTTATAATACAGTTTATACCCCATAACAATATGTTTCATATTTTATATCTGCCCGCTACCGTATCCAGAATATATGATATATATTTGTTTGTCTACATATTAATGCATTTATAAACAAAGTAATGTTTTGTTCAACATATTTCCAAAAGTCATTTATATTTATTATTACACGGTTATAGCTGGATGTAAAAACATTCATAAAAACACGTCAATATTGTTCTTAGTCTTCTATAAACAGTTCTATTGTTTCTTTATTATAAATACACGTTAGCTTAGACTTATCTTATCGCTGATGTCATCACTTTCTGTGGTAAACATCATCAGTTTTACATTAGATACGTCATATTGTCGTTCTGTGTTGACGTGTCACTCAAACACCGCATTCTTGAAAACTTCGATCGATTGTATCAGCTTTACAGTGAAGTTGAATAATTTACAATAACATACGTCATATCGTTTTCTTAAAACCATGATCCAAGTTTAACCTTGGCGGACTGTTTTTGTTTTGGAGGCATCATTAATAATATTACATACATATTTTCGGAATTTAGTCAGTGTAATGACCTTTTCCCATTGAGAGAAATTTTTAATTCAATTATTTATTTGTAATAATTTTATTTTCTCTTTTTCTATGTTAAAGCGCCGTAACTATAAAGTTCTAGACAATGCACACTCAAAAATAATTTTTAAAATATTCAAATCATTCTACCTCAAGCTATTTACAATCCATCTGTTCATTTTTTCACAACGCCATCTTTATTTGTCTTAGATAAATAAAGTAATAATAATTATTCTATCTGTTTTTGTAATTAATTAACAGTCTTTCCCAGGGTCGGAAAAAGATTACATTGGGCATACCTTCTGCTATCCTTTCCGAAGGTTTATGGATACTAGTTTGTTAAAAAGGCATTATGTAATACGTGTCCGTGGATAAAGAGCTGACGATTCTCGCTACATTAGTTAAAAATAGATAATGAAAAGGGAATATATTGAAAATGCCAGTCCAATTACTTCATTCTGAGACGGGTTTGTCCGGAAAAAATTTACCCCATAGCACATTGTATGGCGTATGGTCGTCCATTAACCCAATTTGGAGCAGAACAGTAGGACGTTAAACCCCATTTCATTTCATTTCATTTTTCGTTAGAATTATTCAAAGATTTTGGTTAAAAATATGTAAGCTTATTTGTTTGTATCAGTATGCTTCTTCTTCTAAACATAACATTAACCAGAAAAAAGTTCTTTTCGTTGAACGCTAACATGAATTTTGTTTGTTACATAGTTTCATGGTTCATTACATCACGAGTAATATTGGTAAGTATTTTGTCATTTGTTGCAGAATTTCAAGTTATGACAAACGAATTCTTTTCCCTCATAAAATAAATAGTTATGACATGTGTAACATGTTAGAATTTATCTAAGGTCGCGCCGTTTGTCATATTTCACTTGTAAAATATGTAAGTATTTTGATAACTTGCATTTTTCATGTTTGAATTTAAATGACATTTCAGGTTTATTCCATTAATGCAATCATTTATAGGATAATTGAAATATTTGTAATTTTCTTTTTTGAAATGAATCACAGAGAAATGATTAACATATGAAATGAACACGGAGATAAAATCTTAAATTTGAAATACAAAAATACCAAAAACATTAATATTAAATCTATATATTTTATTAAAGACACAACAAAACATTTTTGATACACTGAATATGAAGGTTTAAAATATGCACAAATTTTATATACATACCAGGACCGGATTAATAAAATATATGTTGTAGCATAAATATATATGTTATGATAAAGTTTAAAGGGGCATAATTCAAGGGCTACGTCTGCCTATTAAACGTCTTTCTTTAGGCCTTTTGGAGCGTATCTGGGATTTCATTTATTCTATATTTTTATATATAAACAACATATTATTTTCAATCATTTACAATTAATTTATTCACTACCTTTCGCGGAGGGGAGGGGTGGCCGAATGGTAAGCGCGTGTGCACTGCATCATAAGGTCTGCATAAGGTCTGTCACTGAGTCAACTGGCGTGGTTTAGAATCCCCGTTTGTACGTGACAAGGAGTAGGGTCGCCTGTCTAACCTCGTGGGTTTTCTCCGGTTTCCTCCTACTGTTAAAGACCCCTACGCGCAAGCGAATTATTAAACTAAAATTGAAGCATGTGTTAGACCTGAAATAACCTAGTTTGTGTCGAGTGGACGTTAAACCCAATTCCTCTCTCTCTCTCTCTCTCTCTCCCTCTCTCTCTCTCTTTACCACACACTTCATGGATATGTAATTAAATGTTCCCACAGTATTTATACTCTTTGGCAAACCTTTAAACCAAATATCAGACAAAGGGATACTCTATTCCGTTTTTAAACGGGAAATATTATATGTAAAACAACTTTGTAAAACATTATTGTTTAAATTCAAAAATCCAGATTATCACATAAAGAGCATGCACAATAAAACGCGGCAATGTGCAAATATAAGTCTTTTACCAAATGTTTAACCCGACTACCCCACAAAACTTGTCACACGAAACAATTAAATGTAAAACAGCAGGGAAAACATGTTCAACGTGAAAAAATTAAAGAATGCATGTAAAAAGAAAATAATTATTTAAACTATGAAAACTGTTTGTTTGGTTGTGTTTTTGGGGTGATTTTGCTGTAATAAGAAGCGGTAATATTATCTTTTCTATCACCAAAACAATGTTAGGGTACCCTGTAAAAATCATCAGGAACGATGACAGATAGGTAGATGTTGTTCCGCACCACTGCCATAAATACAATACTTAGCTGCTATTCTCCTTAATATCACTACAAACAATCATATACATTGCGCGTGCCACCTTAACAACCCCTCCGCCATATTCCACGCTAGCACCCAGCTTCAAATTTTAAAAAAGAATTTTCAACTTCTTTTTTTTCTTTTGCTCGAAAATGGAAAAAGCAGATCGAGTTGTCTTCGTGCGAAGTGTTTGTTATCTTAACAAAGCCAATTCAATGGTGAAAGAATTTAGGAAATATTTGTTTTGTGAAATAAAAACGTGTGGCCTAGTGTGTGTTCTTGTCAAATATGTACACGAACAATGTAAAATAAACTTAAATTAATGTTCGCGCATGAACTACTGTAATACACTGTTAAAAATATTTCATGGACGCACAGGATCTATTTAATAAATGGTCTAAATTTAGTCTGTAAATTGTCATTCTAGTTAAATTGTGAAGAATAATGCAAATGACTGCAGAATTTTATACGAGCCATTTTTGCTGCAAGCAACATCTATATCGGGTTATAAGGAAACATTTCCGAAAGTATTGTCTATGTTTATTAACATATCCATCTGTGTTGATATCCCTGGACATACATCAAAGACACCTGTATCATTAAGTATCATTCTTGAGCAAATTTCGGAAAGAAAGTCCATGTTATCGATCCGTGTTGATATATTGAATATAAAAATTGACTTCATGAAAATATTCAAAAGATATAAAACATCAAAGGAAAGTCACGGTATGCTCACTCCTTCCGGAAACTCATGAAAGTTATCTCTCATGTGGGACGTGAACATTGTTTATTTCTTATTTTGTTTTTCTTATTTTGGACTTTTGTATTATGATTAAGACCGTTTATGATGGACTTTTTTGTATTGAAATTATTTTTGAAAAAAGTTAAAAAAGGAAATGGAAAAATTATTTATTTATTTATTTAAAATTATTATTATCATTTATTAAGTTATTTTAAAACATTTTTAGTTGTAGAATTATTGTTTCTGATTATAAAACTTATTTTTAGTGTGTTTTATGAGCTGGGTTTATATATCAAGCGAATTCAACATAAAAAGTTGTAGCCTATGTTTACTCAACATTAAAACTCGATTTGAAAGTCGCAGTTTTCAAAATATTGATAAAAACAAAATAACATGAAACTCGATGTTTTCCAAACAAAAAGTCTGATACTGCTAGTTCCCAGTTTGCCAGCTTAATAACTAAATTCGTGAATTATACAAACACAAGATTACAAGTAATGTTGTTGTAAATATTGAAAATAAAATGTTTGACAAATAAATATATATAAAACCGAACGGATAAAAATAAAACAAAATTATAATAGAGACAACAAACACGAAAATAGATTAAACACTTTAATATTAATATGGCTATTCGAGAGACAGGGGGGAGGGGACTAAATAGAATATTTTATGTATTATGTATGGTTAATTTTTGTTTCAGTAATTCGTAGGTGATCCGTGAGTAGTTGGGGAAAATTCTCCATAGAAAATCATTTGACATACACATTATCACATGTTAACTTGATTCAAAAACATTCAACATGCACATTGTCACATACTATCGCGACATTCACCATACAAAAACATTTGACAGCATAAATATATGGAAGATGAAAGACCCCAATACAGAACCCTGTGGAACCAACTATCTCGGCCAACGACGGGAGCGAACCCGTAATTTTTCAGAATACGTTACATTATGCCATCAGCGAATGTTGTTCTTTGACCCTTAGAATATCATAGAATCGCTACAATCAAATTAATCTATTTATTTTATAAAAATTATACATTTAAAATGAGATCAGAAACATGCTTCCTTTAGATAAAAAGACATGCATGGCGACTTAATAAGACAGGTCTTGGCTCACTAACTTAATAAGACAGGTCTTGGTCACGGATTCGAAAAAGGTGCTGGCCGAGACAGTTTCATAGGATTTTCGAGTGTGGTATCCCCTGGTCAATGGTGTAAGCAAGAGGTCTTGGTAATAAACGGTGTCTAGTCGTCCGAGTATACGTTGGAATTAAAGCACGAGCAGACCGAAAGACCGCTGTCCGAGCAAAATTTTCCACGTATAACACACTACATCAAGTGTGCCGTCTTCTTTACCCCGGTTGTTGCATAGAAATCGGACGTTAAACCCAATTTCATTTCTTTTTCCTTGTAGTAAAACACGTTCTATTCCATTCAATGGGAGGCTATTCTACAATTATTAATGCTTTCGTAATTTAATTTATATTTTTGTTTATTTGTAGATTTACAGATTAATGTGTACACGTATCTGATTCCTGTGCTGTACGTATTGGGCGTATGTTCTATTCCATTCTAGAGAAGGCTATTCCACAATTATTAATGCTCTCGTAATCTAATTTATCTATTTGTTTATTTTCACATGTTTACAAACAACAAACAAACATTACACGAGTGGAATATGATCTAGAACGTATTTCCTTTTGATATAATATTTTATAGGCATATGTGAACCGTTTAAACTAAACATATGATTATAATCACTTGGCTTTAATCTCCGTCTTAATAGAAAAAACAACAAGGCTGTTTACTAACATATGTAAAATATATGAATAACACAAACTTAACTAGCAATTTCCGTCCTAATTGATGTTATTTGAAACATCTTTTTTCATGCCCGACTTACGAGTTGTCAGTACTTCAAATATAAGAATATTTTTTTCTCCATTTTTCGCTCAGAATTTTTCGTGGCTTTTTTCTTTTTACAATTTGCTACTTTCTGCCAGAATCGTAATAAACCGTGATGTACGTGTCAAGCCTATGTTATGACAGACCTTTAAAACAGAATTACACAGAATTCTGTAATAACTTTAAAGTGAGAATTTCGTTTAAAACCGACTTGAAAATACAAGGTAGCATACAATTTAGGAACGGAGGGGGGGGGGGAGGAGTGGGGCAAGTTCTAGGTATGATTCAATACAAATAACCCGATTCTGGTAGAAAACCTAAAACCCATTGGGAAAGAGAAGCGATCCACTCAGTACTATACGTTCAGTCCTAGGATCAAAGCCTCGCTACTTACTCAGTGACAAACTGTGTAGAAAGTGTGTGGTTGGACCCCTCTGTCGCCACCTCAATGGCAATTTGTTGGTGTATCGATATGGTTGCTGTGAGATGTGGGACAAGGGTGGGGTGGGATGAGGAGCATTATTTATCATCACTTTACATTAAATATAAGCGGACATGACTATTTTTCGCGCGCTGCATCATAAGCTCTGCCATTGAGTCAAGCGGTGTGGTTTAGATTCACCACTTGTCCGTGACAAGCAGTAGGGTTGCCTGTCCAACTTTTAACGGTTTCATCCCACTACTAATGACTCCTATGCGCAAGCGAATTAAAATTATTGAAATAAAATTGAACATGTGTCGAAAGGAGTTACACCTCCCCACCCTCCCTCTCTTTCTCTCTCTCTCTCTCTCTCTCTCTCTCTCCCTCGCTCTCACTCTCTCTCTTACAATACCGTTCCTTTACATGTCATAGTTATATGTGTTCACTCAGTTTGTTTTGATTTTCAAAGTTTGAAAAGCTAGCATAGCGGAGAAAATAAACTGGGTATAAATTTGGCGTTCAACATGTGTAACGATTTCAGGACAGAATGGAGTTATATAAACTGGCATAGATATATAAAGATAATACATACTTTCACCATTTTAAATTATTTACACACGAATATTAAACTGAATAAATACAGATCCTATTTCGTTTTGTTTTTATACTTCAAAATTTCGTTTTATTTGTCTTTACTACACTAGGATCTGGAAGAGTTGTTGTCATTGACGTGTTCTGGATGATGGGAGCTATTAGCCAATGAAACGGTCTGTTACGACGAGCTTTAGACGTGTTTTGCGCGGAAGTGTGGGTAATCTACTAGTAACATCAGTGCTGATTGGTTAATCAAATGTCTAACGCCATAGAGCCAGAAAGCCGCTCGTATGACCTCTGACGTGAACCCCCAATATAACTTGTCAGATCTTCATGTAGTGTAGGCCATCGAAAGTATAAAATATAGATTTGGGCTCTGTTTCACGAAATATTAACTAAAGATAAAATCCAAATTTTAGCAGATACTTCAATTCTGATTGGCTAAGAACTAAAATCAATCTAATATTGTCCAATCAAATAACTAAAATTCAGATCTTATCTTAGTTAAAATTGTGTGAAATAGGCCCCTGTATTTTAAACAGATTGATATAGTAAGTACATCAATTGCCAATTTGTTGTTTCGAAATTTACAATCCATTGTGCTAGGTTCAACTTGGTCCTACATTTATTGTGACATGTTTTTACACGGTCATTACTCACTTGAGAACGACAAGAGGAACTTGTTGAAACGTAGTGTGAAATAAACTCAGTGATTGCTTTCCATATAAATTTGTGTTATTTATCATGTTTTTGAAAACAAAAAAAAAGGTTTGGCTGATGAGTCTTGTTGGGACAATCATTTCCCACAAAGTAGCTTCATGTTTTAATTCTGAAATCCAAGTTTAAACTCTCTAACTAATTATCTATTGAGTCTCGTATGTGAGGCATGCTTCCTCAAAATTGTGCAATATAATTGTCCCTAAAAACCTATTACATTTTAGAGTGGTATTAAAAATACATAAGAACTAAAGAAGCTCCCTAAATTAAATTTAAAAAAAAAAAAATTATCGGTGGTAAGCTTGCATTACATAGAATGAATACAAAAGTGTTTAAATATTGGCTTGAAAAGGCAATCGTGAGTAACAAAACAGAAATTACTATTGAAAATAAAGAAAGGGCGGTCTCCGTGATTTCTGAAACTGTTGGTGAAATAATTAACGGAAAGTATGTCTAGGTCATTCGAAGAATGGAAATGAGATGGTAAAATGTTATTTTAATATGAGTAGCAGCACTAATACCACTCGCTATAGCAACTATATCACTTAACAACCAGCTCAGATTCTAAACATCGACTTACATCCAATGTTAAACACGCTCAATTCTTCTTTAATTACTTTCTAATGAACGTCTGGGGAGATGTGTAACGTCACAGATACTTAAACGTCATGATTAAACATCACGCTAATGACTTCCACTAGTCACGTGATCAGTTAACTGGAGTTACGTCATAACATGACAACCGGGCTTCAAGAACTTCCACAACTCACGTGCTCAGTTAAATACCATTACGTCAGAACATGGCGACTGGACTAAAACTAGTGCTTTGATGGTTTGTGTTGACATAAAGCACGATAAACTGTAATGACAAGTTAAATATGGTTGATCTCTTGTTTATCTTTAACATAGTTTACATGTTAAATTATTTGTAAATATAGATGTAAATTGAGAATCGTCGTATCAAAGAATTGTACATTTACAGATTAATGTGTACACGTATCTGATTCCTGTGTTGTATAAGACCTTCGTTCATTTGTTGTCCGATTTTTACACTATGATTCATAAAATAAAACGAAAATAGAATCTGATTAAATCAGAATTTGAAGAAATGCTCTGAACGAAAAAACAAAATAAATACGATCCTTCAATTTTTTCATAAATTCCGATATTTGTAAAATTTATTTGTAAATTAAAATGTCCAAAAGATGTTTCAAATAAAGAAAAAAAAACATGGCTTTGCCGAAGTGGGTGTGGTCTCGAGATTATACCCTCTAGTGACTCTGTTGGTTGAGAAAGAAATAAGGTTTAACGTCCACTCCACATAAACTAGGTCATTTCGAACTAACATATGATTTTTTATTTCATTTCAATAATTCGCTTGGGAGTAGGGGTCTTTAGTACTAAGGGAAAACCGGAGTGCCCAGAGTAAACCCACAAGGTCGAGAAGGCGCCATGCCACATGCGCTCACACCAGGGATCGAAACCACAGACGCAAGCCATCCCAACCCCCTCCTCTGTTAGTGGTCTTTAGCCCCGAAGTTTTATTCTACCCAATAACTTCAGTTTCAGAAATCCAGATCCGAACTATTGCTCCATTTAGCATTAGGGAGAGTATGGTGTCATATTCTATAAGTTGACAAATATTCCTTCTAGTCTTGAAAGCTCCCACGCATAGAAATACAAATAACCTATGTTTATCTCAGAATTATCAAAGTACATATATTTTTTGACGAAACATCAATTTGTGAGTTCTGTGATACAACCAGTCCAATGTTTGGCAAAGACGTCTGCGCTTACATTCATAATTGTTTCATTACAAAAACCGATGAAAAAAGCATAGCACGTAAATCTATATAACATACTTTTATTTTGAGTAAGCGCATACCTTTACATGTAGACTAATTACATACCAGTATATATCATATACGGGGGGGGGGGCAACTGGTTAGCACGTGCGCGCTCTATCATAAAGCCTGTCATTCAGTCAACTAGCGTGGTTTCGAATCCCCGGCTGTACGTGACAAGGAGTAGGGTCACCTGTCCAGCCTCGTGAGTTTTCTCCGGGTTTCCCTCCACTGCTAAAGATCCCTACGCGCAAGCGAATTATTGAAATAAAATTGAACCATGTTAGTCCCGAAATGACTTAGTTTGTGTTCAGTGGACGTTAAACCACATTTTTCTCTCTCTCTTTTTCATATACGGGAGCCATGGTGGCACAATTATATCATTGACATCACTTTAAAGATCCCCTGGCGGTTGGAAATCTAATGAGAGTAGGCAATAGCAGCCCAAAATTTCACTTGTAGCATACAGGTGTATGTCTGTCTTCAATAGCCTAGTCAGTGCAGAGGGGTAGGACGCTAAACCCCATTTTATTTCATTTTGTACCTGCTCCTACACCATACACTTTTGAGGGAAAAAGGGAAATTTTGTCCGGCAGCAGCGCTACGGCCTACTCAAATATCGATTTCCAACTGCTAAAGGATCTTTTACGTGCAACTGTCCATGTCAGCCCCCCACCTTTATCGCTGACAAGAAGAAAACACACAGAATTTTAATGTACTTGTACTTTGGTAAAGAGAAAATCACTTAAAGAAATTGAAACGCTAGATTTATCTTCCTCTAATATTCAGCCTCGCTGGAGCGATACAAGAAATCAAGAAACACGTTCTGCAAAATTGAAAACGGCGAAAGGAAACATTTGTTTCGCTAGCTAATTAATTACTATAAGAACACTAAATCACGTGAACCGTGATGTCATTAATACACAGAACTGGTCTGTTTTCACAATATTTGAAAAAGCACGCTATTAATGCGTGTAAACAAGTCGTTTATATTCGCCTGTGAACGAGATTTTAAGTGTTTGACACGACAAGAGTAAAAAGAGTTATCTGTTCAATCGCCGTGGCGCTGTAAACACCAAAATCTACAAAACATCCAAAATGGGAGAAAAACATCCAGTATGGTTGAACGTCTTGTCGCTATGGTGATTTTTGTGACAATTGCACTAATGTTATGTACCGGGTCGCCTTAACAGCACTATTGGCCCCTGGGGTAAAGCAGTGAACTGTGGTCCCGACCCACACAACAACTCACAAGAATAAAAAAAGATGTTAATTGTAAATAAAATTAAACATATATTAATTGCATCCTTTTAGAACTGTCCCTTGAGCGAACGATATATTCGCTACACAGTTCCTATCCGCCCTTCTATAACTGCAGTATGAAAATACCGTTCTTCCCCACCTCTGTTCTAAGGCTATTTTGGAATCCTTACCTACTATTTTTCACCTTGATTCAACTTTATTCGCCAAAGGAATCATTTCTTGCCACAGCTGACACACATTTATAAAGATTCAACACTAATTTCAAGTAGAATTCTGCGATTATAAACATACACCAAATACGTTTAAACTGAAGAAACATTACGAGACCCGGACATGCGCAAACCACATGTTTATTTCATCGCTAAATTCTACTTGAAAATGGAGTTGAATTATTATAAATTGGTGGAAAATAAAGAATTGTGGTGACAAATAGACGGTAAGGGTTCTAAAACAGCCTGAGAATAGGGTTGGGGAGTAGCGGTATTTTACCGTATTTTCATACTGCAGTAGTTTTAGAAGGCCGGATAAGAACTGCCAGCGAAAGTTCGTTCAAAGACAGTTCTGAAAAGAACTAATTGCATTGGCACTTCAAACCAAATCAGTGTTTAAACATTAAAAATCAGGAGGTCACAACATACTCGTGCTCGTGAGGTCACCGGGTAACTGCCCAACGTGTCCATGCGTTACGACGACCCTGATAAAAAATGAGATACAAGGTGACGAAGACGTTTCTGTCTTCATTTATTTTGCACGTCAATGTGTATGGAGGTTTTTTTTGAACACAGTGGCGCTACCCATGACAGGTTGCAATCGGGCATGACAAATTCAACATGGAAGAAATGATAACGGCGTTGTGGGACACCGTTTTTATTATTGTGTAAAGTGTATAACCTCCATTTTCAACATAAATTGCATAACTTGTGGTGGCTCAGCGTGTAAGGTGTCAGCTTACTAACCAGGAGGTACCGGGTCCGATCCTGGTGTTGGCTCACTAAGAATAAAGTCGCGGGTCCGATCTTGGTGTTAGTTCACCAGCCAGCAGCAGGTCACGGGTCCGATCTTGGTGTTGGCCGAGAAAGTTCCTCGGAATTTTCAGGCGTGCCCCACCCTTAGGCAGCATCTAGTCGTTGGAAAGTTTCGAAAAAATCGAGCTCTTGTAAAATAATCCTTGGCAGTTGGAATTTGAAATAAAAATAGGCTGTAGCTACAAAGTGCAGAACAGTAGAATGTTAAAAGATATTGTTATTTTCTTTTAAACTCCCAGTTGATGAAAATACGTAAAAGTGCTTTGAAGGGCGTAATAATATCAATAGACTCTTGCTTTACAGGAATCTTCAGCCTTAAGACCACGTGTTTTTGTGTGAATGTTAAAATGTTGAACTATTAGATGTCGAACATGGTATGTGTTCACAGCATGTATGGTGTTTCCATTTGTACAAGTTCACGCGGCTATGCACGGCTGGAGACCCTCGACCTTTTCAACAGGTTATTGCAGTAACAGACGCTGAAAACAAACATGGCGGTGTTGAAACGCAGATCCTTGTAACAGTCGCGTTCATCCAGGCACTACTATTAAACATTGCATTGCGTTGGTTTTGAATTCTGAATAATGTGTTAGACACTGCGTCTACCCAGTTTGAAGAACAATCGTGGTCGCCTTCCGTGGTTTATTTCACGTACAATTGAACAGGTTCACTTATCAGTGATTTAGGACGAAGGGGCTGACACATTGGCATGCACGTAAACGGGCCCTTGACAGTTGGAATTCTATTAGTAGACCGTAGATCCGCGTATGCCCGTCTTCGTTAGCACACTCGGTGCATAACAGTAGGACGGACGTTAAACCCCATTTCTTTTCATTGCAATTGCATCCATGACAAACTGTATACTGCTCTATGAACCAACAGGCCCTGTTAATGTGTCTGGTAGATCAAGACTCATACTATTAGTCCAAGTTATTGTAAGATCATGTTCTAGTCATTAGTAGATTGATCTTTGACACCCAGACATTTTTACCAGATTTACTATACATTCTTAGATTCTTGGCTGACTGATACAACCAAGGTCATCATATAGACATCATTCATCGGTGCAACAATGACGCTGTGTTTGTCAAACTTTGACCAATCGTGGACTGCATGTATCTCCGAATATATTTTTGGTGGGCAGGGGTGGGGTGGAGGGATTGGTGTGTCAATGGTATTGTGTTGTGTTTGTCAAGCTTTGACCAATCGTGGACTGCACGTATCTCCAAATATATATTTTTTTTTGGGGGGGGGGGGAGGGGACTACGATTAGGTTTCTTTGTTCCACTGAATAAAAATATTCCTGGCATAATAACTCACAAGGAACGTAATAATACGGAATTATTGATATAGGTGCGCTCCGACCAAGGTGTATAATATGTATGAGACTTTCATGATTTCCTTACATACACTGTGGTCCTGAACATCCGCCATCATTCCCGGCTTTACTCGCTCATGTTTAAAACATACTTTTATCTTCCTCTTGTCGTGAGGGTGGAGGATTGCGGTGGGTTTCATAAGTGGGATCAGCCCCCGTCCTCCTCCCCGTGAAAACATTGTTGACCGTCAATTTTACAGCACCCTTCACATCACCCACCCCCATCAACCACGTTGCGCTGAGCTAGTTACGGCCCTGAATGGCATAGCCTCTAAGGTCTCCCTGCATCTACATCTCTATATTTGATTATCATTGTGTTCTTTGTGTTACATGTGGTCGACCAGTAATTCCCTATTAAATATTGGGTAACTCAACTGGCACGCGAAGACATTTGTGTTTTTGGGTGATCCATTTGTTTTAAGATTTCCAGTTGTAAAACACGACGGTTTGTTTATATTGGATGCCGACAATTGTTGAATGTTTTAAATTAAGTACAAAAAAACTCTAAAAACACGATTTGTATTTTTATTTAGTGAGTGTTTAATATGTTACCACCCACAAGATACAGTACGTTAAGTGAATATGTACTATCTTAAAACAGATAGGAGAAGATAACCCGTGATAAAGACACGGTTGGAGTTGTATATAACTAGGCTATAAACTTTCTTCTTCTTGAAATCTTCGCCTGACTTTTATTCCTAGGTTTGTTTCTTTCGATATATATATATATATACAGCCCAACGCCCCGGAGACGTTTATCTAAACAGTATGTCAGGATATTGGGACGGAGGGACTGACAAGGACAGCAGAGACTTTTGGCAAAGCGAATTTTTACCATCCGTATCGCGTATCCGTATCGTCATGTTGCGTCAATGTAATTTTAGAATTTGGCAGATTTTTGTGCCGCGTACGTAGCTGAGCTGAGCTGAACTTAGTTATTTTACAGTATGATGGGAGTTAAATACCAAGATCACCATCAGTACTAGTCATTTCAGAAAGTTTATACCCCTTTGCCATAGAATCACATCATTTACAGATTTACAAGTTCCCACCCTCCTACATTTAGCGCGTAGATCATCCAGCATGCAGGCAGACAGACAAGAAAAATCTAGGATACACATAGATTCATAAAAACGCTATGGCACAACCTTTCGGGGTCTAAAAGTTACAAAAACGACAACAATGTTAAATGGACTTTTTCCGTATGAAAGCACGTATGAGAAATACTCACACGTGGATGACGCCACAGGGTAAGTCCATACGTACCAGGAATTTACACTTGCCAAAAGTCTCTAATGTCCGGTAAATACGTTGCGTACTCGATATTTGAGTAGCCAGTGACGCCGCTATCCGGGATCAATTTCCCTCACATGACACTTTATGGCGTAGGCCCGTCTACATTAGCCAAGTCGGTGCACAAAATAGGACATTATTTCATTTCTGATCTTCGGTTCTCAGACAGAGAGAGAGAGAGAGAGAGAGGGGAAGGGGTGACATGAATTAGAGTCTCGGGGGTTCTGCATGCAACTGGACCATTGAATAAAGATTACTTATATGTTATTCCCGAAATCAACACGACACCATATTGACGCGGTCCAGTTCCCTTACTGCTCGGGGAGCTATGCGGTGGCCCAGTAACGAAAACGTTGGCTCGCCAATTTGAAGGTCCTTGGTTTTTCCACGTGGTTCCTCATTGTCAGAGGTGTTGGCGTGCACGTGAAAGGTCCCTTGGCAGTTGGAATTCGATATAAGAGTATTCCTTAGTGTCGCTGTCCGGGTACCATTTCCTCCATAGCACACTGTACGGCGTATGTTCGTCTTCACTAGCCCAGTTGGAGCAGAACAGTAGGACGTTAAACCCCATTTCATTTCATGTTCTTACTGATTGAGCGCAGCAGTCCCAATGGAACAGACGATACATTAGAGGTGGTACAATAAAATACACATCCCCAGATACATCATTGAACTCGAAACCCTTGAGACAATTATAATTTTACGTAGTGCAATATCAGGAAGAGCAATTTACTCGATTATTAGAATCTGATCCATGTGCTTGTACACGGATTATGCGTCCCAGGCCAATGACGGGGAGGTCTTTCATTGTCGACCCGGCACATTTGCCCAACCACATGATAAGGCGGGTTTCGCCATGTTATTTACTATTTGGGAAGGCATGAAGCTTATTCTAAAAGAACCATCTGAATTTAAACTCATCACAAGATCCATACCCACGGGAGAATAAATCAAATTCCCCAGCAAGTTTACCCCGTGGAGTTTTCTTGTGGACAGTTCATTTCAAGTATTTCTCGACACAATAGGAACGGAGCAGGGTAAAATGTGACAGGGGCATTCTTTGGGACTTTATCAAATTCCCGCAAATGAAACATATTTCTGCCTTTCAGCGTTCACACAGGAGTCAATCGTTCATTTCCGCAATATGGTGAAGGTCGCTGGAAACAACATGGCGGGCACCCCAGACAATCTGACTTAGTTGGTAGGACGTTGGCTCGCTAGCCTGGATGTCGTGTGTTCTATCCTTGCATCGGCCAAGAAAGTTCATCCAGAGTTTCCGACGTGGTTTCTCCTTGTCAGTGATCAAGGACGGGGGGTTTGACAAGGACAGGTGTCTAGTCGTTCGGACGGGGCGAAAAACTGAGGTCCCGTGTGCACATTGGCGTGTACGTAAAAGTTTCCTCCTTGACAGTTGGAATCGGATATAAGAGTAGGCCGTAGTGCCGCTGTCCGGACAAAATGTCCACTGTATGGCGTATGCTCGTTTTCATTAGCCCAGTTCGCAGCAGGACAGTAGGACGTTAAACTCCATTTCAGTTCATTTCCTTTCACGGCTTGAATTAACCATTTATGACAACAACATGATGATGAACGCTGGGAATCATCGAGTAGCCCTAAACGGAGAAAAAACAAAATATTTGGTTCTATTTACATTTTATTCTGTTTTCTAGATAATTTTCTAGATTATTTTTCCAATATCATTAAAATAATAAAATAATACAAATAGACAACTAAATACACATTTTACAAGAAACTTTTCTTGTTCAATAAAAAAATTACAACTAAATATTCACAAGATGAGACTCTTCTTATGTAATACTGTTTTTATATAAACATAAACATTATCTGTAAAAACACAACACAGTTTACATGGAAATACAAACACTGGTTTAAAGGTATAGCACGACGTTTCGACAAGTAGTCTTATATCGTTATCTTTGTGCTTGATAATGATAAGAGAATACTTGTAGAAACGTCGTGCTTTGCCTATAAACCAGTGAGTCTATTTACATGCTAACTGTGTTGTGTTTTTAATGTGTTCAACCACTCAAGGATTATAACAATATTTTTATTTAAAATGGATGAACATACATTAGGCCTAACCTATATCACCCTCTCTCCTGTATACTAGGATTTCTATGAATTCTATAATCAAGGATTATTTGTTGGCGATTTTCATCCTCCGGGGAATTAGCCTTGGATATCAAACAAGTCCGGTCTGACCGATTGTCGGCGATAAAGTCAGTGAGTACAACATGCTACGTGGCCCAGTGAGGACCATTTGTGGCGCTTCACAACCAGTGTCTCTTTTAAGGAAATGATTTACTAAAAATGGTCAGGCTCCGAGTTCACAAAACATTCTCAGACTTAAGTTAAGAATTTACTCAACTTCCAATCACTGGTTATATGAGAAATATCTTTGATCCAGAAACACAAAACTTTGCACTTTTGCACACAGTTTTTTTATTGGTGTATTTGGTACATTAAAACAACAAAAGTATTATAAAAGGCTATACTTTAGTTAAAATAAGGCGTACGGTTTTGAGTAAATTCTTAACTAATTTTGGGAATGCTTTGTGAACTCGGGGACAGAAATGACAGCGGTTTCCTTTTACATTAAATACTTCCGCTCTTACGCGCAAGATCAGATTAGATTACCATAACATGGGGCCGCATTGAGAGCGACTGGTTCAATTGGGAGTAATCGGCCGAACTGGCTTAAAGCAGGCCCGGGATGTTGCTTGTTCATGATCAATAATTTTGTATTCGACAGTAGACTAGGCTGGTGATCTGTCGAACTCCGGGAATTCTATTGCCGAGGAGGAACCATCGTCGTAAAAATAATCCTTGTTCGACCCTGGGATTTGTCTAGTCTAAGTTCCTTTCGTATCATTTCACGAGCATGTTGACCTTCAAATAAGAGTGCATGCTAACGAAATAACAACCGATACGAAATATGTAATAAGATATTATATATAAATATTTCAACAAATTATGGGTCTACAATTTTCACCATGTAATCATTAAATTAATAAATCAAAGTAATTTACCTTTATTTTAATCATAATAAATAAATAATTCAAATTGGTAAACATCAGTTAGATGTTATATTCTGACATTGTAAAGATTTATAAATTCTACCACCAAGACAATAAATAGCTCGATGAAGTTTATCCAATAACTTGTCAAGATCATAATCAACGCTTGATGTCAACGCTAGTTTGTGATAATTACTGGATTAGGATCCGATTTGCTGCTCAACTTTCATTCATGATTTATTCATTCCAGTAATAACAGTCATTACTCGCATTAAAACACCACCATTACTCACATTAATTACGCACCATCATAACTCGCATTAATTATGCAAACACGTCTCTGAAAGGTTTGTTCAATAAAATACAATGCATCACGTGACCCTTTTCTAGAACTTCAACGACCAATCAGGTATTAGGTTACAAGACGTCATCAACTAATCAGCGATTAGGTTACATGACATATCATTGTTTCTTTCCAGGTAACGTGCATTCTGCGAGAATCCAGGAGCACACTTCCAAATTGTAATGGTCATTTTGGCACATTATAGTATTTTGTGTTATGACTGTCAAGGTACCATATAATTTCTATGTATCCACACAGTCGCACTAGATTTAGCAAAATATGTGTAGTCTTTTGGCACAGTTTTCTTCTGAGAATACGATCCAATACCCAGATTATAATAATAATAATAATAATTGTTGAACACGCCTATCTGTAATTGCTAACATCCTTACATATATTATCTGAAAAGATAAAAAATGTAAGTAATTTTATAGCATCTATATAGAGTGTGAATTTGTAGACGTGCCCAACAAAGAGCCACTGCCCAAGCAAAATTAGTATTACATTTTTATTTTGGCCATGCACATTTACATAATATAACAACGCAAAAAAGTATGACGTGATCAAAATATTGTTCCGGTGTGGCGGTTTGACTTCGTACCCGGTTTGACTCGGCACCTAATGCGACCTTATCAACGACATTTTTCTAAGTGAAGCAGCGGACATAAATAATATACAATAAAGCACTCCTAAGATAATGCTAGGCTCAAATATAATAGATAAACGTATAATATAACACCAAATCAAAGATTCTAGTAAGGCCAAAATAATAATAAAAAAAATAGGCTACCTGTGTTTAGGTTTAGCCGACCGACTTTGTTGTTGGCTTTAGTCAAAATCGTCGACCCTAAACCTGTTTCTCTTATTTCCCAATCCCTATAACTCGGCGTCGGAGTGATTTTCTCTTGACAAATTCCAACACTGAAATATCGGTATTATTTTCAAGAATCTTTCCCATGGAATTAAACTACATATTCTAGGAAATAGAGATTACAAACCTCGCGAAAAAAAGGGTTCCTACCGACCGACCTACCCTTCTGATTGGGGCCCAATGATCGTAAACACATCGGGGGGGGGGGGGGGGCAATAACAAACACTTTGGTTGAAAATCTTCGCAAGAGAACATTTCATTGAAACAATGGGAAGTGAAGTTATAAAATAAATCTATTCCGAACTGGGTACCGAGTCGACCCGCCACACGGGCATTATTAAACTTAATTCAGATAAATGGCACGCCAGAATCAACCGGACTATATTGCAATCTATGAGCCACAAATATAAATGATCCTAATATCCCATATTTAAGACACAATGAACATCTTAAAATCTGTACACGACTCGTGTACGGTACTCTATGGTTTCGGGTGCCATTTGTAATTTACAAAGAAAAATATGGCCCACAACACAACGCGGAAGTAATTTAAAAATGGCCGATTCACAAACGACAGATTTATTTTTTAAAAAAAACGTGTAGAATTGACTGAGCAGGAACAAGCTACTGTCCTTAAATTTGGACTGTTGACGTATTTAACAAAATTTAATAAATTACAACAAATTCTTTTTTTTTTAATGTTTATCACTTAATATACACGCTTATTACATGCATAAGTGCTAATAGGCCGATTTTGATTTATTTTAAGGCTAAAAAGCCTATGAACTATGCACCCTTTAAAGGTAGGTAGACTGGAAATATATTTGAAAATACATTAAAGATATCAATATACTTGGATGAAAAACGCTTACTCGAAAAATGAACAATTTTCTTTTATTAACATGCATTTTCATCTCCACTCAAAATGCCATATAATAAAAACTTTCATTTCGCTACAAGAATTTCTTTGTTTCGGTCTGTTACTGGTAATCTAATTGTTTCGCAAAATAAGCATCAATTTAACGAACATAACGTAAAATAAACAATAATTTTTTTCTCTAAGTGAAAACTTTGCAACATTCAGAAAAACTAAATGATAACCAAATGTGCTTTAATAACGTAAAAAGCTTTTCCTTCTGGCTTTCACGGTTTTGTTTATGAAACAGAAATATAAACAAACCCCAAAACACGAAATTGATATTGTACATAATTAGTTAAAATCCGCTCACCATTTCCCTCCTCGGTTCACTTTTTCTCTCCATTTGAAACCTTTGAAGAGAATATTTTGAATTTTGGGACAAGATTTTTGCTAGTTAATTTTTTTTCAATGTTTTTTTTCTTTCTAGAGTAAATTATGGAGATTGTCTTGATCTTCTGTAATATATTTTAACGTTTCCAATTAATTTTCCTGTAAAATATTTTTTAGAGATCTGTGTTAAAGGTTATCTTTTTACTAAAATATCAATTTGTTAGACAGTCATAAAAACTTCAGTTTTATATCTGAAACTTAGATTTATTTCTGTTTTCCACGTGTTTAAATTCTAAACGACAAATTGGATCTACGGTATACGCCAAATGCATTGCAAAGTGCAATTGGATTTACACCGTCCATGCCAAATGCATTACAAAACGTAATTTTGAGTTTGCTTTTTGATAATAAATGATATTTATATCGACTTCCAATTCAACGTGTTACAGCTGATACAGAGACAAGGGGTCGAGAGAGAGAGAGAGAGAGAGAGAGAGAGAGAGAGAAATGGGGTTTAACGTCCACTCAACACAAACTAGGTCATTTCGGGACTAACATATGGTTTTAATTTCATTTCAATAATTCACTTGCGCGTAGGAGTCTTTAGCAGTGGGAGGAAACCGGAGGAAACCCACGAGGTTGAGAAGGCGCCCCTATCTCCATGCCACATACGCTCACACCAGGGCTCGAAACCACAGTCGCAAGACAGAGGTGACCGGCCAGCTAGAGGTCGAAGCGCGGCACTCTAGACCACTAGGCCATCCCAACCCCCAGAGAGAGAGAGAGAGATGGGGAGAGATAGAGAGAGGGGGTATTCGTATTTAGACAGGACCATGCGACAGAAATGCAGAATAGTTTGGAGTCTATTCCAACTTCCGGAAACTAACAGAAACGTATTTGATTTGATTTGATTGACGTCGTATCACCAATGACGTAACAGCTTTCCAATCAAATTCTTGTCATTTTGGCTAACAAATTTATTTCTTATCATATGGAAGAAGAATTCCGATAACAATAGGGGATATCACACTATCGAATATTCAATTTACGATTCGAATTTCACGTGTCAAAATTTATACCTCATTGACATTAGCAGGAAATCATATCAATTGCCCTCTGACCCCTACACGTCATTAACGTGTCATTAAAGAGGTCATAGTTCATGGTGTAATGTGTAAATAAGGCTGATAAAAACATTAAGATTGGATGATGAGGTTAAAATTTTCTCATGCTGAGTTAACAAGATTTTTAATTATTTCTAATGTTTACAGAATCTTCGTTTTGTCGTGTAATTTTGGAAAGTTTGTATCGGTGGGTTCTGGAAATCTTTCTTTCGTTGGTTTAAATAGTGGGGTTTGGGGTGGGTTTTTTTTTAAAAAAAGTAATGTACATATCAAAGGCAAAGAATTGGATACAAGAACAAGCAGGGATAGGCTTTCATTTTTACCATTACAAGACATTCTGTCGGCAATTATCAATTTTGAATAAAAATAAATGCTACTAAATTATTCAGGAAGCACGCATTCGCTTCAATTTTCGTGTGAACAGTTTATGTCTGACCGCAATCAACTGTTTAAGATCGCTAGAAATTGACGAAGCTTTTCTGCTATCGGTAGTTCCCCCTTGTCAGTGATTTAGGGCGGAGGGCCTGACAAGGACACCTGTCCTAGTCGTTCGGATGGGACGAAAAACCAGGATCCCAGGTAAACATTGGCGTGCACGTTAAAGATCCCTTTGCAGTTGGAATTCGATGTATATAGGCCGTAGTGCCGCTGTCCGGGATAAATTTCCCTCGTAGCACACTGTATGGCATGCCCGTCTTCATTAGCCTGATAGGGAGAGAGAGAGAAATGGGATTTAACGTCCACTCAACACAAACTAGGTCATTTCGGGACTAACATACATATGGTTTTAATTTTCTTTCAATAATTCGCTTGCGCGTGGGGGTCTTTAGCAGTGGGAGGAGACCGGAGTGCCCGCATGAAACCCACGAGGTTGAGAAGGCGCCCCTATCTCCATGCCACATACGCTCACACCAGGGCTCGAAACCACAGCCGCAAGCTGTGACCGGCCAGCTAGAGGTCGAAGCGCGGCACTCTAGACCACTAGGCCATCCCAACCCCCCTAGCCCGATAGGAGCAGAACAGTAGGACTTTAAACCCCATTAATTTCATTTTGCTCTCGGATTATTTTCATGTGTCTTGAATGTAGATTTTCTGGACATACCGTTAGAGACAGGAAACAACCAGTCATGACCACAACTTGACGGGGTTACTCTACTCTAGACATGGACGAAAATGTTAAGGGTTTTTTGTGTCTGCTATCGTTTTATTCTCAGCTTGTTTGTAAATAATCATAAATATCAAAATGTCGACATGTCTTGGCCTTAGATTTTATCAGGCAACGTGTAATATGATTGACGTAATTCATATTTTTATGAAATCCACCGGGAACGCCTTGTCAACATTTCAAGACATGGGAACGAAGATTTTATTTCTCATATCAACATTTTTTAAAAATGCAAATGTAAATTGCGGCTTCTCAAAGCCATGTAAAGTTTCATGAATATAAAATAGACGGTCCTTTGACATTACAGTTTCTGATCTTCATCTGGGGCATTGTTAATCCTCTTGCAAGAAATGAAATGGGGTTTAACGTCCTACTGTTCTGCTTCGACTGAGCTAATGAAGATAGGTAAACCGCTTGCAAAGTACAATATTGAATTAATGACATAATTCCGTTAGATATTTACAAAGATATGATGAATTGAAAATTTCCCAACATTCGGCATCCGCTGCTAATGATATACATGATTTAGTCAAAACAAGCCAGCGCCACCTCTCAGCTTTACTGGCCTCTTTTTAATCTGGTTGAATTTAAGTCGGAAGATTGTCTACCCATGACATTTTGATTTTATTTCTTCATTAAATGATGAATAATTAGAATAAGAGTGGATTAAACATGCATTATGTAAGAGGTAAATCTGCCTATTGCAGGTCTTTCTTTAGGCCTGAATGGTCGTAATTTTAAGTGGATTATAACGGTTCGGATATTTTATGATTTAATTTAAAAATGGAAAAGTGAGGCTAAGACTCGAGTGACCAGTGCGATGGCTACGATCAATATATTCCTTTAGCGTTGTCCATTTTTGAATATGAGCGCAAACACAAAACGTGTTGTCTTTTTTAAAACAGAAGCGTCAAATCCGTGATTTTTACAATTGTTTAAATCCCCTCGTTTTACTTCTTTTTATTTCTAATGCGTGTCGTTTAAACAAATCCAATATCGTACATGAAATCAGTGGTTGAAGGCAGGCTAAATATCTTGTTATACATTTTAAAATCCGGAATACAAGACCTATGAGAATTTTATCAAGAGAATCAAGATAAGCGCAACTCAAATAACCAGATTCAATGAAAAGAAAACAAAACCCTCCCGCGTCCTTCGTTTTCCGTTTCATTAAAACTGAGTTCCAAATTTTCATGTCGCTCGTTTCGTTTCTTGGTTCCGGTTGAGTAAGTTTAAAAGATATCACCGTGTTTACTTTAAGGTTGAAATAATTTGATAGTTTTTCCATATCTCAAGTTTAAAACTATGGTATTTTATCATTTTTATCAATTCTGTGAAATTTGATGTGGAATAATATTTATAATGAAAAGACTTTGAATAAATGGAATAAAATTGGTTAAAATTAATTTAATTGTTTTTATAAAAGCTAACTATCGTTATAATATATAATAGGCTTCATATTTCAATATTCTTCTAAAACATTTTATTATTTTCTGAATTTATTACTCTAGAGTTGTTAGTCCCGAAACGAACTAGTTTATGTTGAGTGGACGTTACATATGTAGCCTGAAAATATATGTTGTACAATACATATGATGTAGGCTAATCCTTATAAGACATATAGAAGTATGCCTAAACTTCACAATAAGCTATTGGAACCTCTTCCAGTTTCAATTTTGATAAAATATCTTTTAACATGCATCCGTCTTTATTAGCTCTATCGGTGCAGAAAAGTAGGACGTTAAACCCCATTCAATTTCACTTCATTTCACATGCGACTGATTTGATTTTTTTTTTATCTTTAGTTGATAAAATTTTGATGGACATCAGTATATTATTTAAAGGGAAGCGTGCGAAAATTAATTTAAAAGCCACCCGTCTCGTTTTTTTGTTTTAAAACAAATACACAAATCCATTCAATTTTATGTGAGAAAATCAGAAATTGACACTTAGTTAAATTAATTCCTGATTAAATTATATGATGTTATTATGGATATAGATGCAAAGTTTTATAAAATTAATACTTGAATATGAAAGATAATAAAACGAGGTTATTTCGCCAATTTTGCTGAGAGATTTTAAGCAAAATCTGCTAATTTTCTGAGCGGTTTCCCGATTTTCTGGAAGAAATTTAAGTTAATTATTGGGGTGATATGTGAATCATAAGGTTTTATAAATAGAGCGTGTATAAGTTCTATAAAATATGTTTTTAGTTAAAGTATTAAGTGGGGAAGTTAGTTCTTTAATAAAACTTTTAATGCAGAAAGTAAATATAAAATTATATACATTTTAAAGAGAGTGGTCCAACATGTTTTAATAATATGAAATTATAAGGGGTTATGCATTTTAAAGAGAGTGGACTGACTTCATATATATCAAGAAAATTTTGTAATGTAGAAAGTATATATATTATATGGTAACACATTTTAAAGAGAGTGATCCGAAAATATATATAACCAAGAAATTTTTAATGTAGAAAGTATAGATATATTATATCATGCTGACACATTTTAAAGAGAGTGGGCCCGACAATACATATATATCCAGATTTTTTTAATAGAAAGTATGTTAAAGAGTGTGGCCCGATATTTCATATATATATCAAGACAATTCCGTAGTTTTCTTTTAATCTATTCAATGTGAATAATATTTATATGAAATTAGTTTTCTGTGTCTTATTCCAATTATACGTTAAATATTGGTTGGGTTGTTATCCTTTATTTTAATGCCCGTGGTCATTAGCCTAGTTCATAGTTGGTACAGAAAGGGGCCTTAAACTTAATTCATTCATGTTTTCATCCACACACGATATTAAAATCATTGACGGATATTCCGAGAAAACAATGAATTTAATTGTAGAAACTTTGTCCTTACGTGTTGGTTAGCATTTAAATAACAGTGTGTGAATTTCTTGATAAGTGGGATGGCCGAATGGTTAGCGGGCGCGCGCTGTATCATACGGCCTGCCATTAAGTCAACTTGCGTGGTTTCAAATCCCCTGTTGTTCATGGCAAGGAGTAGGGTTGCCTGCCCATCCTCGTGGGTTTTGTTCGGGTACTCCGGTTTCCTTCCACGGCTAATGACCCCTACGCACAAGCGAATTATTGAAATAGAATTAAACCATGTCCCGAAATGACCTAGTTTGTGTCGAGTGGACGTTTAATCTCATTTCTCTCTGTCTCTTCTTGATAATAACGGCATCTCGCCTTTAACATTTCAACAAATCTGACAGACTGAATGAGAAAAGTATAACCCAAAATATTTACAAAACACGGAGAAATATATTTGCCTTAGTCATGTACGGAATCAAAATATTACTTATTGTTATGTAAACAAAGTAAAAACTGCATTCAAACAATGAATAAAAACGAAAAAATATGGCAAATTCATTTGATGTGTGGTCTACAAGCTTATTGTACTAGTCTCAAGAAGAACGCACACTTTACGACTGTCTTTACGAAGTATTGTGATTTTGCGAAGTCGGCAAAATCCGCTTAACGATGGCTCTCATCTAATAAAGAAAACATCCGAAACGCGATTAATAATCGCCCGTTGTCGAGAAGTCGTTTACAAGGTTCGATTTAAAAATTGCAACGTTGTCGACGAAACATCGTACAGTGGGTGTAGATCCTTAGATAGATTGAGTCGATTCGAGGCACTACAAAGTGTACAAAGATGTTTAAATTAACCGGATTAAATATCTAAAGTTTTACGAGCCGTCGACTTGTAACTTGTAACCTCTCGCTCGTAGCCGACACCCCGTGATGCCCAACTAGCAATATTCTCTTTACATTAAGAGAGAAAATAACACCGAGATGGAGAAAACCATTTCAAAATATTTGGATTTAACCATTTATTTATTGTGAGTGATTATTTGTTAAATCTTCGACACGATTTAGTTTAGAAGTGACACCCCAATAACACAATTAATACTCCATTATCAAGTGACGTAAATATCGGATATTGCTTTGATAATCTCAAAATTATTTTATTTATTCTATTCCGTCTCCATTTTCCCGTTGGCCATTAAATTCCATTGCATTCCGTTTATTCCAATATAATCTGATTTTATTTATTAATGATATACGCTCAGATAAGAGAAGCGCACATCAAAATACAGAACCAACAAACCACAAATAGATCCATATCCCTGGGACGTTGGAAATTGAAACAGCAAAGTTATAAGTTATTAAATCCATAATCCTTTAAAGGCACTAACTGGATAGAGCAATAAACTATAACACATACTAATGGAAGAACGATTACTTATTTATTTAGGCGACATTTTCAAACTTGCTTGAGAGATACTCTTGGCAACGTCGCCTACAAAATCAGTTATTGTTCCTCCATTAGTATGTGTATAGTTTATTAAATCAAAAACATTTTCGGTCATTTTATTTTTTAATTCTACAAAAAAGTGTATCATCATCTTTATTATGTGAAACATTGTCTATTATTTTTTTTACTGGACCCATTATTACATTCGTATTTTAATTGTAATGTATTTTCGATAAGTTTTACGATTATCGTTAAAAGGGATGTGGGATGATAATTAACTATTTGATAGAATTCGGTTTTGGAAGAATGAATTTTGAAATAGAATTACTTTCTGAAATTAAATACAACCCGCCCCGATTTGTCAAATAATTATACGACAAGTTATTGCATTTTAGTAATTTACCAAGGAAATGTCTGTTTTATGCTTGGGAATAAATCACATTATATTTTGATAATATGGACCGAATTATTGTCGAGATTTTCATTCTACTGCTTCATGGTGGTTTGTAAATATTAATAGAAATAAAATGAAATGGCTTTAACGTCCTACATTTCCACACCGACCGAGCTAATGAATTTTGCCCGGGCATCGGTACTACGGCCTACTCTTGTTTCGAATTACAACTGTCCCTGGTTATTTTACGCGCACGTCATAAGGAATAATGGGCCTGGGTTTTCCGTACCATCCGGACGACTATGTAAATATTGATAGAGTACAATTAATATATTTCGTTTCATTTCTTTTCTTAATTTGAGTTTAATATTTCCACGAAGTACAACGTTAGCCAAGTGAATGATTTAGATTTGGTAAGCTATACAAAGGTTTGAGTTCCCACGTTACTATAGACCCCCCGAAGAGGGTCGTGGATCGAAATTAAAAAAAACGTTATTGCGGATTCTAAGACCCTAAGCTGTAACTGGTTTAGTACAGGTTTAAACCAGACACTGTGATATTAAATTAGGAACAAAATTGAAAATATAAAAAGAAATATATCTTAAAATTAGACTTACCTATCGGTCCAATAAGGGTAGTGCATTGGACTAAAGGCCTCTGTTTGTTGACGGCATGGAAAGGCGAACGGTCCTGAGCCTGTCACAGACCCGTATTCATTAAACTGGGGGTATGGAGAGGGTGTAGGAGACATCTGTACCCCCGCCGACTGCATACTCGGATAGGGATTTATTGCAGACGGCACTCGTTGACAGGAACCGTAATTATTTATATTGGACATTCCCATGTTATTTTGCGATGAATTATGAGTTAAACTCCATGGTGAATAGTTCGAATATTGAGAATACGGCGAGGAAAAATAGTTTTTGGTCAGAGCAAATTGATTAAAGGCACAACTCGAGTCGGCAAATAGGGGTTTGGGTAGAGATATGGCTGGTCTGTAGGGTCGTTTCATCCTCCGTCTTCGCCGGTAATTTCCCTTTTCAAACATGTCTTCAAAAGCAGGATCAACCGTCCAGTAATTGCCCTTCCGTTCCCCTCCCCCTTCTCTTGGAACTTTCACAAAACATTCATTTAAACTTAAATTATGTCTAATAGAATTCTGCCATCCCTTTTTATTTTTCTCATAATAAGGAAATTTAGCGACGATAAAATTATATATACCACTCAGAGTCAGACGTTTTTCTGCAGATTCTTTAATCGCCATAGCAATCAGAGCAACGTAAGAATACGGCGGTTTGGTGTTCGGATCCGTATGCTCGTTCGAACTGTCCTTAGAAGATTCCTTTTTGCTGTCGGAATGAGAATGGTCTTCGCTCTTCTTTTCCGGAATATCCGCCGTTATTTTATCATTTTTAGAACTTTTGGTTTCTAAATATTTCGATGATTCCAGTGGCTCCATTTTGACTCCTGGGCCGCTGGTGTAGTAATCTTGATGCGATAAATTCAGTTTATAATCCATAGCGCTAAGGTTCATGATGAAACCTCCTATTATTTGATTAATTAAACAAATTCTACACCTTGAAATTTATGTAATGTTTGTCTCCTTTGCTCGATGAAGCACAGCGGAAATGTTGCACTTGTCTTCGAGTCCAAGTTTATACAAATCACCGGTCTGTTTATGTTGCCTCGCGCAGTGACGAAATGAGACGCGCGCCACTGACGTTCCAATCTCCACGAGCTGATGAAATTCCTGGACGAAGTTTCAACAAGAAGACAGGATAGATGTAAACCTTGTAATTTGATGGCCTCCAGATTTTACTCCAAATATTTGATAATTCAGTTAATCAACTTGGCTCATTCTTTTTTTCCAAAATGTCGGCAATTTTCTGTTCTACGTCACTTGTTTTGATCAACTAAACTTGATGATAAGTTTTGATTTTGAATTATTTAAACCAAGCGTCACACAACATTCTGCCTTAACCAAAATATTTTCCCTTGATAATGTTGCTATCAGCCACTCCGTGATTAGTTTGCATTTTCTATTGACACGAGGAATTTTTATTTTACATATTTGAGGCATGGTTTCCATCATCTGTCAGTCATAGACAGTACTAGGCACTGATTGGAAGGAATGGCGATGGAATAATGGAAATTGACCAATCCCAACACGCGCACCTCACGGATTGGCCCCACCCACAGTAAATACCAATTCTCTTATCAGACTAATTTTTAAAAGACTAAATTAGTTTAGGCAAAGAGAAGTATTCATTTTCACGTGTGGGCTGCCTGTTAAAACGCATGGACGTGTAAATGAACATGTAAAATGGCCATGGATAATGTAGTGATTAGAAGATAAAGCTTAATTTAACGATAATAATCGAAAACTAAATTGACACATTTTCTTGAAATGGAAGTATTGTACATTTTTGTCACTGCAATCAACATTTTCAACATATTTTCTAAAATGGTTCCAAAATTACTGGCATGTTTTAAATAAATGATATACTGACGGTTAATTCGTAATGAAAGGCAACTAAAATAAAAACAATTCTATTTTACACGAGAAAAAGTATCCCGTAGAAATTGCTAAGTTTTTGAAAATAAATCTCATGAATTTTGAAATAGGATATAAATCTATTAATATTTCAAAAAAGTATTTTTCATCTGTATGGTCGTTTCATCCACCTTTTTCGTCGATAATTTCTCTTTTCAAACATGTCCTCAAAAGCCGGATCAACTACCCAGTAATTCTTTTGGAACTTTCACAAAACATTCATTAATTTAAACTTAAAGGAGCTAAGTCTTTAAGTCAGTATCATCCAAAATCTTCAACATTTAAAACACGAATTATTTGTCAATTTAAATCAAAATTAATGCTGTGATCTAACCGGAAAAAGATGGGCTTCTGATATCAAATATTTAAGACAAAATGAATATTTTACCATTGGTACATGAATCGTGTACCATAATGCGTTTCAGTCTCAGTTCTAGCAAGAGACTCGAGGAACGAGGCTAGAAACATTGTACCAAATCAAACGGCGTATGTAGACTGGAATAACTAGACGCTAAAAAAAATGCCTTAGGTTGACACTGCTGGTTTATTTCGCCGAACATAACTGATTTGAAATTAGAGTAAAAACGGAAACCATTGAATGCAAATCAGTTTATATACACTCATATTACCTTATTATATGCGTTGTGACCCACTTGAGTCAATTTCTAGGTCCCAAATGTTACCGATTTAGCTCCTTTAAATGGATTGAAAGGAATATTCGATTATCGGATCATTTTAGGGATTAAGTAAGAGCTTGCTGCCTTGGAAATATATATATGCGACAGTTTAAGAATTGTTTTAAAATACATTATAAAAGAAAACCCAGTATATGACGCGTAATCAAACTCCTTTGCCAATTGGAACTGCTATTTCCAATGCACACTTTTATGGCAATCTGTTTAAAATCAGACTTTCTTCCATTCGTTTGTAGAATTCTTTTGTTTTAAATTCTATATTTTGGATCGCTTTTGACAAATTTTACCATCGTGTAGTGTAGTAAATGTTTTACTGTAATAATCCAATAAAACTTCTCCTTTTATACCAATACATAGTCCACTACTCTTTTTAAAATTTCCCGAAGTCTTGAGTACAACACAGTCGACGTCAGCCGTCTTAATGACAGTCAGTCCCGGATATTCGTTATATTTTATGTGTTGTAGAGAATCAGAACAAAAATAAAAAACACGAAGTGAAATAAAGAAAACTATAAATTTATTCGTTTTGATTTCATGGGATTGCAGTCGAGTTAAGCCCCGTTTACATTTGGCCGCGATAAGCGTGCCGTACTAGGTACGGTACCAGGCCGCGATAAATTTCAAGAAATGGACCCGTTTACATTACTCTAAAATAACCGGTCTCAGAACCGTGCCAAGCGTGCCAAATGTGGAACTCTTCACAGTAAAGTTAATTTCAGCCCCTGTACAAATTACCCAAATGAAAACAATTATGATGACTGATTTAGTTTGAGCAGCCATTTTGACAGAACTGGTGACAGAACTGTCAAGGTTTGCAGGGGAAAAAGGTCAAGGTTCATTTGGCGCATGCGCAGTAATCCGTACTCAGACCGGTTAGCGTTTACACTACGAAAATTTGAAGTGAGCCGTTCTTAGTACGGTTCCGGTACTCGGTACGGCAAGCTTGTGTTTTACCCGTTTACACTACAAAAAAATTAACCGTGCCGTACCAGGAACGGTACCTGGAACGCTTAAAATTTGTAATGTAAAAGGGGTTTTTGACTCGTCTAGTTGCTGTTCACTTCATGGTGCTTTAAACCGATTGTTTGGGGATAGTTCTGCGTACAGTACTCAAGTTTACGACAACGCCTAATTACCCCGAAACGTAAGACAGTCATTAATGGCCATTTATATATTTGGACAATATCTGATTTTTAACGACCAAGACAAAATGTAGCTTATTTAATTTAGAAATGAAAATAAATCAAAATATCAAAAGATATGTAATCTCACGACTTGGTTCCCAGTTGGATAAAAAAAAAAGAGGCTCTGAAAAGATTTCTGTGTCGACCATGGGTGGCACTGGTCTGTTTTGACCATGTTCCGTCTCGGTCGTCTTCGGTCCGTCTTCAGTTTGTACAGAGGGTTGGCATATTTTTACAGTTCATAATATCTTTACTGAATGGCATGATTTTGTGGACAGAGTTCAAACTTTTCAAATATCGTTGTTTTCAAGGGATTTTAAACAAATCGGCCATTCAATGCAAATCATAACAAAACCATCCCTACATCACGTGATTGATCCAGACACCCACCTGTGGTCACCCGATCGTTCGATTTGTCTCGTGGTCGCACGCAGGAGAAAGTGGTATGATATCTATATTGACAAGCGAACTGCACGTGTTAATAACAGTATCCATGATGTTATGGCGTCGTTATATACGTGACACGCAAGTTGTCGATTTCTGCCATGCTATATTAATGACAGGCGATCAGTCCGTTAAACATAAACAATTTAATATCCCATCGAAACTATAATTTAAAGCGGAATTCCACCGAGAATGTTTTCTCTGTTATCTTGAATATTTGGGGTGGGGGTGGGAGGTTGCTGCTTTGAACGAAGGAACTAAATGAAATACTAAAATGTTTTTTTTATTAATTAATTTATCAAAGTTAAGTTCCTTCTCGGAGCCACCGCCCTCATTAGTTCAGTCGGACGTTACACTCTATTTCCTTTCCTTTTCGAGGCCACGCTGTTCATTCGTTCAATCGCAACAGAACAGTAGGACGTTAAAACCCATTCGTTTCATTTTCGGAGCCAGGACCCTGTTTCACGAAATTTTAACTTAAGATAAAATCCAATTTTAGTAGATACTTCAATTTTGATTGGCTAAGCACTAAAATCAATCTAATATTATCCAATCAAATTACTAAAATTGGGATCTTATCTTAGTTAAAATTTCGTGAAATAGGCCCCTGATCTTTGCTTTCCCTTTGTCAATGCTGCAGAAGGGGGGTTTGGCAAGGAATGGCTTCTGCTCGTTTAGGTGCGATGAAAAACAAATAAAAGAACCCTTGGCAGGTGGAATTCTGCAAAGATATCTACTGAACCTCAGTTTTTCGTACAAACCGAACCTCCAGGTGGCATTACTTACTGAGTCACTGTGGTTCCATGTTAATGTTCCATACGAACGAGTCAAACGACTCGACCGACAGAGAGAGAGAGAGAGAGAGAGAGAGAGAGAAATGGGGTTTAACGTCCACTCAACACAAACTAGGTCATTTCGGGACTAACATATGCTTTGATTTTATTTCAATAATTCGCCCGCGCGTAGGGGTCTTTAGCAGTGGGAGGAAACCGTAGTGCCCGGAGGAAACCCACGAGGTTGAGAAGGCGCCCCTATCTCCATGCCACATACGCTCACACCGGGGGTCGAAACCACAGCCGCAAGCCTGAGAAGACCAGCTAGAAGTCGAAGCGCGGCACTCTAGACCACAAGGCAATCCCCCCCCCCCTCGACTCGACTGACAAGCGGAAACCACCCTGCTGAAAAATGCTGAGAACTTTCTCGGCAAACATCGGAACCGAACTTGGTACCCCCTTGACTAGTGAGCTAACGCCTTACTCACCAAGCCTCTGTGGTTCCATGATCACGATGAAGATGATAATACCATGAATAGAAAAACCAGATCGGAGGGTGGACACATTAAAACTAGAATAACATTTTACACATGAGTGGGTCATCTGTCAGTTTTCACTAAAATCAAACCCGAAACCAGAAGCTATGGCGGACCTTCTGTTTTACAAAAGGCAATAAAAGGCGAAATTAGAGTACACGCTCGCAATTCAAGTGTGAACAAGTTAGAAAAAATAATGGCGGATCGTTTATCCAAGCTCAAAAAATAAATTGGGTATCAGGTTGTCAAAAACTGTGTAAAAAGTCAACACGTCATGTCGAGTCGGGACAGGATGATGGAATGATAAGATCGACCTGTTTCATTTTCTCTTTCATCTTTTTCCTCCATCTTTTCTATAGACCAGGATCAGTTGTTAAAGATAAACACGGCTTTCTTTAAAACACAAATAAACGATGGATTAATTCTCTAAGTTTTATCCTCGGTTGTAGAGAAGCCTATCTGTGGATTAAGTTACACGACTACTAGAATATATATACTAACAAACACAATAAACACTACCATATAAACATACACGAGCTCCAGCAATTAGGTTTTTTTGTGATTATCTATCAGTCCCCAATGTCCTCCTTCTCCTTTTTTGTTTTTGAAGTCGAAAAGTTTGGTTCTTCAAACTGTAGGCAAGAAATCGGCTATGACATCATCGCAGCCATTTTGGAATTTGAAGTCATATCAAAATGAGGAGTCCGTCCGTCCATCGTTTCGCAGTTGTCCAAAGCAAAAGTATACCAAGTTTCATGTTCGTCGCACATAACATGGCAAAATGTAACTTCTACGATAAAAAAAACGACCGTCATTTCAATAATTCCTAAGCTTCAATTCTATTTCAATAAGTTGCTTGCGCGCAGAGGTCTTAAGCAGTGGCAAGGAACCAAACGAAATGAACAGGAATGAAATGAAATGGGGTTTAAAGTCCTACTACAGGGCGGAGGTAAAGGCAAGAAATAAAATCTGCTCCTACTGGGCTAATGAAGACGGGCACAAGCCATGCAGTATGCAGCGAGGGAAATTTAGGCCGGGCAGCGGCGCTAGGGACTACTCTTATATCGAAATCCAACTGCCAAGGGATCTTCTACCTGTACGCCATTGTGTCGACGGGATCTCGGTTTTCCGTCCACCTGGACTACTATACCAGGCCTTATTAACAGGAAGAAAACCAAATCACATAATCCCGATCATTGAATTGGACATTACCATCCTGACAGCCTGAAAATGAGCGCTGTGTGACAAGAGGCTAAACTCTTTTTCATTCACTTTTAGAAACAGGAACGGAAAAATGAGAAAATTTGCCAGTTTCGGGAAGGAAGTGAACCGTAAAGGTGTCGTGTCGTGTAGGAGACTGGATGCTAAAATCTACAAGTTGTAGCCTGGTTTTCCTATCAACCCGATCAACCTGATGAACATCGCCATGGTTGGTCACATATGTAAACACGGTATGATCTTGTTCCTACGCCAGATGAGAAAATAATTATTATTATTCACGCCCTTCCTTCCATTATACGTTCCAATATGATAGTGTCTAGTCTTTCGGATGGAACGAAAAGTTGAGTTTCCGTGTTCATGTTGACATAAACATATTGCGATCTTGTCCCTATGCCAGATGAGAAAATTACTATATAATTATTCTGCACCGCCTTCCATTATACGTTCCAATAAGACAATGACTAATCGTTCGGATGGGACGAAAAATTGAGTTCGCGTGTTCATGTTGGCCTAATACATAGCGAGAACTCGTCCCTATGCCAGATAACAAAATCACTAGCATTATTCTCGAACTTCCTTCCTTTGAATATGGTCCAATTTAACCCAATTACAATACTAGCCCCCGGATCCATTCACTCTTTTTGATTTGTTTTTGTTTGTGGTCTCTTAGTATGATGTCTTATCTGTATATTTGTTTTTGTGTAGAATTGTGTGTGGTGCAGTCCCCCTGCACTTACAATTAAAATAAGACGCTGACTTGCAAACTTTAAGTTCTCGGGTTCGATCCGAGAAAGTTCTTAGGGATTATCCGAGCGTGGTTCTCCTTGTCAGTGGTACAGGTCTAGTGATTTCTTTGACCCATCCAAATGACTAGAGACTACCCTTCCCAGACCCTCCGTCTTGTAGAGATAACAAGGCGAAACCCCGTCGGAAAATCGCATTCGGGTGGACGGGTACACATTGGCGTGCACATGGGATCTCTTGGCAGTTAGAATCTGATATAAGAGTAGGCCGTAATGTCGCTGCCCAGGCAAAATTTCCCTCATAACCCCCTTTATGGCCTATGTCCATCTTCATTAGCACAGTTTGGATCAGAACAGTGGGACATTTAACCCATTTCATTTTCAATCAGGGGCCTCATTCACGAAATTTTAACTAAGATAAAATCCAAATTTTAATTATTTGATTGGATAATATTAGATCTATCCTAGTGCTTAGCCAATCAAAACTGAAGTATCTACTAACGTTTGTATTTTATCTTTAGTTAAGATTTCGTGAATCAGGGCCCAGTTCTTATACAGGCATTTTGTGTAACGGGAGTAATTTCAAATTCTAGGACCACGGTGGTTATCTATTCACGATATTTTGAAAATTTCTTTGATCAAAATTAAATGTTTTCATTGTTTGTAAAAGTGAAATTAAATTCCATACCGACCAATTACTCTATTAATATAACATATTTTATTATCAAAATAATTCAATATTATAAACATTAAATTAAACGGAAGATCTGTTTTAGGTTGTTACAAATTCTATTTAATATAAAAGATATCTGGAAAAATAAGAATGTTTTTGAAGGAGTTGGGTTGTTTATTTGTAACATATCATTAAAGAAATTAATCGATTAACTTTTCATCATAATATCGTTACTGTACATAGTTTTACTAATATGAAAAATGTGTCTGAAAATTCAACAAACTCTGCTAAAGTTTAATAGTTTTTTGAGTTTGTTTAATAGTTGGGGGGGATTTTTTTTCATTTTGAGAGAAGCTTATATCATTATACAGTCCCGGGACTGTACAGCGCAGTGGTGGCTGCTTACAGCAGAACCCCGGATACATTCACTTCATCTGATAATTGTATATGTTGTGTATTGCTTGAAAGATCTGCATAGTTTGTTTGTTTTTGTGTAGTACGGAACCCTGCACTTACTACTAGAGTAAAATCAACGTGTGATTTGCCATGGAGTGTCGGGGACCTGGGTTTTGATTTCGTGTTCTTTATATGTTAAATATTATATTAAGAGCTGTGAGTTCTTACTATAATAGTTAACAACTAGATAATGTACAGGGAATATTCTGAAAATTTCAAATTGCTCGAATCTGAACCGATTTTAGGCCTAGTCGAACGATAAAAAACATAGTCTCGATTTTTGGATTTACTCATCAATAAGCGTCGAGTAGCAAATAAGATTTAAATCCCGTGAAAATCCGATACATAAGATGACATCGATGGTTAATTGTGGTCTTTTAATATCAATAAATGTCCAATTAATAATTTAGATAACATTTCAGGCCTAAAGAAAGACATACAATAGACATATTTAGCTCTTGCATAATAATATATGTTTAAATAATCAATAATTATTTCAGCGTTGAATAAGACGTGAAAAATTGATTATTTTCCTAAAAATGACGCAGAGAAACGGTTATATGTTTGCCACGATGTCTAACACTGCACATGTATGTAATCACTGTAACCTTACACGCACGTACCTGCATCTGGTAATATACAGATTATCTTATTGACAGTCGGAGTAATTAAGCAATTAGTAAACTATAATTTAATTAAACTTAGTTTAACTAATCATTAGATTATCGGTAAGTATAAGTGTATATTTATAAACATAGTATATTTTGTGTAAATATAGAGTATATTATAGTATATTATATATATCTATCTAATATTTATATACAAACTGTCTGAGTTGATACAATACAGTCTCTACTCTACACTATCTTTTCAAAAACTTACAATTAATAGTAAAACGAGAGAGAGAGAGAGAGAGAGAGAGAGAGAGAGAGAGAGAGAGAGAGAGAGAGAGAGAGCGATGTGATATAACGCCCACTCGACACAAACAAGGTCATTTCGGGACTAACATATCGTTCAATTTCATTTCAATAATTCGCTTGTTGGGTCTTTAACAGTAGGAGAAAACTGTGGTACCCGGAGAAAACCAACGAGGTTAGAAAGGCGAACACACAACCACGTCAGTTGACTCAAGACAGGCCTTATGATACAGCGCGCATGTGCTAACCACTCGCCCCCACACACGCCCCCCCCTCCCGAAAAAATAATAGTAAAACACATTCGAGTATTCTGTACTATATGTAGTCTCATAAGGACTGTATAAACGAAATGTGGTTCATTTGCGTTCTGCTTTTCTGAGCCAATCAGGGCACTATGGCGATAGGTGTGGCGTCATCATAAAATGGCGTCATTTTATAATCATATGACGTAGTGTTTTTGTATTGGTGTCAGTCACCTGTGGTGTCAGTGTCATATTTTATGCCGAGGACATCATATTCCATGCTGACGTGATATCAAATTCAAGATCAAACGATATCATACATACATGACGTCACTGTGAAATGTGGCCTTACTATGATATATCATAAAACCAGAATTTATTATGCGTTTAGGATACATACAACACTTGTTATAGTTGTATATTATACGTGATTCCCCCTTGTCAGTCATGCAGGACGGAGGGCCTGACAAGGACAACTGTCTAGTCGTTCGGAGAGGACGAAAACCGAGTACACATTGGCGTGCACGCAAAAGATCCCTTAACAGTTGCAATTCAATATAAGAGTAGGCATAGTGCGCTGTCCGGGCAGAATTTCCCTCATAGCACACTGTATGACGTATGCCCGTCTTCATGTAGCCCAGTTCGGGGCAGGAGAGTAGGACGTTAAACCCCATTTCATTTCATTTTTGTATATTATAGACCAAAAATAACTTATATATTTATTAAACGACACTCGTCGCTTTAAACCGTAAAATGTGGAGGATAATGAAGAAAGAAGCCGCTTATGCCAACCCTGTAAATTAGACAGCATGGAATTTTACTTGGCTTGTCAAGAGCTCGCGATAATTAGAATGGACGGTAGTTATTTGGTTCCACTTAATCCTGTAATCTGCACGTGTTTAATAGAATAAGTTTGGATAATCTAAGAGAGACGTGCATGTAGTTCACGAGATGTCAATCAGCACTAATTGAAGCAGACGATATGATTAGAATTGTCGGTTGGATGTCCGGATTCCAGTGTTTCCCGCCCAAAATAAACATGTAACCGTAGATCAGTAACCAGATTTAAACCGTGATATCGTTAAAAACAGGAACTAGTAAAAACAAGGGGTAGCCAAACGTGTAACCAAAAGTTTTTTTTTAACTATGTGAACTTTCCGATTGAGAAATGGTATCAGAGTGAAACGTCAGACAAGGCAAGCCAGGCAGATGTGCGCTTTCAAGCACGATTCCGAGGATCCACGGTTGCATCATACATGGGTCCGTGTTCGATACCGGTCGACCAAGTACATCGAGATTTTATAATGTCTTTTCCCCTATGAAGTAGGACGAAGGGGTGCGGATTGCTTTCTTGGTAAAGAATTTATAATCTTTCGGATTGGTCGGAAAACCGAGGTCCCGCAGGACGAAGGAAAGGGCAAGAAAATGGGTCTCTTACACGCGCACGCCAACGAGCACACTTGGGGATCTGTGATTTTGGTCCAAGCCGACTAGCCTAAACGCCTTTTATTGTCATGCCCTGCAGCACCGGAAGCGAACCCCTAGACTCTCTGGTTAGCGGGCCAGTGCCATCTCCAGGTCACCGCGGTGCTCGCATAACAGGTCAACATCTTCCTCCAGTACCTCTCACCATGGAACCAATTCATCCATCAATGAACATAAGTTACTTGTAGAATGTATTTAAGAATTATTTATTTAACAATCACACAGCCAGCTTGTTGTTCTAACAGTATGGCGTCCATTGATCACGTGCAATTAACATGAAGAAACCAAGATGGCTACCTCGCTTACATCACACATGGATTAAATATCACTTTCTACAAATCTCCAAACATTTCAGCACTTTACATTTTGGCTCCAATTACACCTGTACATTTTCCCGCCTTTTATCTTGTGGCATGATCGGACATTATCTTGCCTCGATCCAAGTCTTCGAGAGTGAAAAATGTTCATTACTTAGCTGCACATTGCAGAACTTTATATTTAAATTTAATAGTAATAGCATGTTATATAGTTGTGAACCCCCATTCGACTAAAATTAAAGATAGGCCTCTGCCGTCTGTTGTAATTAAACAGAGTATGGCCAAATTTTAAAAAACTTTTAAGGTCGCATTCCTGAGCTCTAATATGTTTTGATTTTTGATTTCTTTCATTATTAGGCCGTGTGAAATGATTCCATTAAATTTCATTGGGTGTAACACAGGGTAATCAAAAATCAAAAATTTCCAGTCGATACCCGGTTTCAGTGGGTAGTACAGTGGGTAGTGGGATAAAGGCGGGGGGGTGGGTGTTGTGTTGTTATGCCCACCACACTAAACCTTTTTAAATCCTCTCAAGTTTGTAGGGAGGGAGGGGGACGCTCGATTTGTAATGCTCTTCACTCTAACTCTCTGTAGACCATCTCAAGTGTGTATGGGAGCGATGGTGGGGTGTTATGCTCTTATCCCCTCCCCAACCCTCTTTAAACCAATTCGAGTGTGTATTTAGGAATGGAAGGGAGAAGGGGTATGCCCACCCCCTTACCAATTCCAGTGTGTATATAGGGATGGAAGGGGATGGGGGGTATGCCCACCCCCTAACCCTCTTTAAACCGTCTCAAGTGTTGTCTATTTACTGTTTAATTTGTTAAAAGCCCCGTTGATTTAAGTGGTATTACTACTAGTTTATCTGTACTTACACCATATCCTCATTCCCTTTGACTTACTACAAATTCTAATTTACACACACCTCTTATTTACAACGATTCTAATCATTCCGGGGATTTGTAGAATTATTTCTAATTTCACAGTAAAACCTGGTGATGTAATCCAATAAATGAACGGAAGACAAGATAGGAAGTTTCCAAATCTATGGTTTTTAATATCGCCTCTGAAGTTAAAATTATCAAAACAGAAATTAAGACGAAGGATTATTCTGTAATCTGTTTCTAAACTTATATATGATCATTTTGAAAAAAAAAACAAATCCTAGCAAGATAACATTTTACAACAAAATAAAATTACAGGTACTTTGAAATGCAATGAGATACTAAAAGTGCAGCTAACATTGAAATTATTTCATTTCCACGTAGTCACTGAACAGCGAACAACAAAAAACTGTCCATTGTTGTAGAACACTTCCCTGGCAAATATATATCTATTCCTTACAATACAACGTTCATATTCATTACAACGTAGGGGGGAGGTGTAACATAAGGTCTGTCATTGAGACCACTACGCGCAAGCGAATTATTGAAATAAATTGAACCATGTTAGTTCAGAAGAAATGACCTGGGGCCGGTTGCTCAAAGGTCCGTTATCTTTTAACGAACCATGTTAACGGAAGTCCCGTTAACTTTAATGGGTCGTTAACTTGGCGTTATATCTAACGGAGGTTTGGGGCTCCGTTATCTGTTTAATGATGGCATTAGTTGGCTGTAGCAAAAAGTCATAGATTACCAATGTAGTTTTCTATAGAAAATTCTAGAGGGTTGGGTGATGCGGGCCCATTCCATTTTCTATAGGATGAAATTCTATACTATTCTACAGAATTTTGGTGGACTATAGGAAATAATTGCCCCATAATTCTGTAGTGCAAATCTCATAATTTTTCCAACAGATTTACGCTAAAATTTCTAAAGGAAAAAATAAAGTATTCTGTATTTTTTTTCGTTGTAAATTCTACAGTCATCTTTTTGTCTTTAATCTAGATTTGTGAACAGACTGCATAGTTGTCTCGCTGTCTTCAGTTTCTTGTTAATAGTAACTTCTATGAAGTTGTTATATACATGTACATTGAAATTAAAAATTTTAAATTCAGCCAATGAACAAACAGTCTTCTCTTGGATTAACTTTAATGAATCCGTTAGCTAAGGGATAATGAAATTGACTTTCTAGCAACCAAAATTTAACGGACCGTTAACAAACGACACGTTACAAAGATAACGATCCGTTAGAGTTTAACGGATCGTTAAAATAACTTAGTTTTGAGCAACCGGGCCCAGGTTTGTGTCGAGTGGGCGTCCCCCCCCCCTCTCTCTCTCTCTTTTAAACTGTGTGTACGACGCTGCCATGAAATAGATATTATCTTTTGAAAGAAAATCTTCCCAAAAGTTAAAGAATCTACCATTTAAATATCCCACCCCCTAGATGTCACCTTAGTGTTGTTTACTAAATAATGTATGATTATATTTTTTGTCGTCTACGACACTGTTTTGTGATAATTTTTAATATGTGATAATTTATAATGTTTTGTAAAGCGCATTTGAGGACCTTACAGTGAATTGTGCGCTATAAAATAATAATAATTATAATAATATATATATATATATATCAGTACGTAGACCTATAGTAGAAATTGTCGCCCTACCCATTAGATCCGACCACATTTCCGAGTTTGTAAATTAGAAAAAAAGATCTTCTTTCCAAAAGTCAGTGAACCTACCATATAGACACCCCACCCACAAGATGTTACCTTAGATATACAAGTACGTAAACCTGCTATAGTAGAAACTGTTGACTGTTTTTTTTGTACATCATACATAAATACAAATAAACAGCGATATTTACAACAACAAACACCATGATATACAATATGTACTATTTCACGAATCACTGATCTCACTGACTTTATTATTATAACAGACTCACTCCACGACCACAGTTTGTAATTATACGCCATTTTGTTTACGGTTTAGTCAGATTGTCCCCATACGTAACTAACATACGAAAATTAAATGGTAGCTGGCTTTTTTTTTCGCGCGTATACAGTGAATGGCCATTTTGCTCAGTAATCCCAGCCAGAATTTGGCTATTTTTCTTTTTTTAATTGCGTTAAAGTTTTAAATTTTTGCTTAGAACTGAAAAAAATTAACTATTAGTCAATCCCCACGCTAAAAACATTAACAGAATTGATTGTGTATACAGTGGCGGCGCCAGCCGTCGGTGGTTGGAGGGACAAAGCTGGGGCAAAGTCCAAGGTTAAGGGGGCAAATGCACGAGTATCAACTAAGGGGGGCGGGGATCTCCCCCAGAAAATTTTGAAAAACAGGCTGCCGGAAATGCAGCCTGGTAATATTTCAGACAATGATCGTTGAGGTAAAGTGTCAAACGAACGAACTTGCGAACCTCGACGAATCCCAATCTCGAGTGCCAAAAATAGACTGTCGGAAATGCTGTCTGTCAGCGTATTCAGGCAGGCACCGATCGTCGAGATAAATAAATCTGACCACACACCGTCCGTAGCCTGATCACTAGTTTATACGATCAGAGACCAAAATGGCAAACGAACGGACTTGCGTACCTCAACGAAGTAGCCAGTCTTCGTGGGGATTTTGGGTACCTCCTCAAGAAAAGTTTGAAAAATAGACTGTTGGAAATGCTGCCTGACAGTATACAGGCACCGATCGTAGCGATAAATAGAGCTGATCGGATGTCGTCTGTGGCCTGATCACTAGTCTCTCCGACCCCAGGGAGGAAAGTGTCAAATGAAACTCAATGAAGTCCCCAATAATTTGAAAAGGAGACTGCCCGAAATGCAGTCTGGCAGTATTTCAGGCATTGATCGTCGAGATAAAGATACCGCCTGTCGCCAAATCACTATCCGTCCCCAATAATTTGAAAAGTAGGCGGTCCGAAATGCAGTCTGGCAGTATTTCAGGCATTGATCGTCGAGGTAAATAGAACTTAACAGATACCGTCTGTCACCAAATCACTAGTTTATCCGACCAGAGAAGAAAGTGTCGACCGGGCCGAGTAATAGTCACTCAAAGTGAATGAATTTGTAAAATAGACTGCCAGGAATGCAACCAGATAGCATTTCAGACAATGGTCGTTAAGTTAAACAGAGCTGGCCAGATCACATTTTTTTCCGAAAATTATTGGGGGGGGGGGAGCAAACAGAGGGCAGGCAAGATTTTTGGGGGTGCAAATGCCCCCCCCCCCCCGTGGCGCCGCCATTGTGTGTATATCTGAAATAGACACGACCGAAGCACAAAATAGTGCCAATATGCCGACGTCAAATCTAGAGTTGTAGATGTTATTTCTGTGAACAGGACAGATTATCACCACAGTAACAAAACGAATCAACAGATAAAATGCAATTGAATCGACAATTTGAATTTTGAAGTGGGTAAAAGGGGAATATCAAATTCAAAATATTTGTTTTATCTTATAACATATTGTATTAGAGCTTGCGAATGGTTATAAATTTGTGCTATACTGCTGGGTTCCCACTGTCGTGCGATGCGTTACGATAAGTATTGTCCCTACTGAGTTCACGGTCTGATACGTTTCGATACGACTGACTCCAATATATGATGGGGGTCACGGTGGCTAAGTGGATAAGGCGCTGGTTCGCTAGCCTGGATGTCGGGTGTTCGATCCCTGCATTGGCCGAGAAAGTTCATCTCTATTTTCCGGCATGATTTCCCCTTGTCAGTGATGCAGAAGGAGGGCCTGATATGAACAGCTGCCTAGTCGTTCAGATGGGACGAAAAACCGAGGTCCCGTGTACACACTGGAGTGCACGTAAAAGATCCCTTGGCAGTTGGAATTCGATATAAGAGTTGGCCGTAGCGCCGCTGCCCGGGCAAAATTTCCCTCATAGCACACTGCATGGCGTATGCCCGTCCTCCATTAACCCAGATTAGGTGCAAAAGAGTAGGACGTTAAACCCCATTTCATTTCATTTCCAATATATGATATGACCGGATAGGATCACCACAATTACTCCACGTATAGGCTAGTTAAAAGCAACATTTCAATCGTCGCGCGATGCGAATCGTGATAGTAGGAACATAGCATTGGACATGGCCTTAGCATACTCCGCGCAGTGTTTCGTTTGATTAGAGGTAATCCCACTACCCACTGCTATAATGAGTGGATATTGTTGTTTTAAATTTTGATTGGTCAGTAGTCCGACTACCAACCAATGATTAGCTGCTCTACAAAAGCTTTACATTTAAAACGAGTGTCAATATTGGACCAAATATGTTTACATAACGTTACGTCATGGCTCACGATTTTATTATGCCCATTTAACCCGTGCATAGCAGAATACTGTAGTAAAACTAATTGCGTGACAAACAAGGCTATCAAGTCGAATGAAATGTAAACAATACTGTTTGGAAACGAACATACTTTCACTGTTTTGATACCTTAAATCACTGTCCAAAGTTTTAGGGAAGACCCAGATTAAACGAAGGACTGTCATGTTGCTGTACTTAAGTGATAGCTTTGATTGAACGGGAAGAATAGACACACTCCCGCAAATGTTCAAGAATCAGAAGCTAATCCAGCAATGGCCAGAGAGGGATTTCTCGGGCCATTGCTTCAGGAAAATGGGCCTTAGTAGCAGGGGCGGATCCAGACGGGTGGGGGGGGGGCGTTGGTTGCATCGATGAAATTAAATCACAATGTGATCCTACATCAGTACAAAAATGATTTCTTTCTATAAAAACGCCCAATTTGTATGTATGCCTATGTAATTTAGAGACGATGATGACAGATTTCCTTAACATGAACCTGGCAAACCCCCTCCTGCAAAAATTCCTGGATCCTCCCCTGAATACGATATGAAAAGAAATGGGTTTTAACGTCCTATTCCATCTATCAAGGGTTCTTTTACGTGCACGCCAACGCGTGGGCTGCAAGGGACTACATGATTTTGCCCCAGTCGATCAGATTCTGTTACTGGCCATGCCTTCCGTCCCTCACAAGATTGGGATACGATCTAGCACTAACGGAATTGTTTAAAATAAACAGTTTTACGTTAATAATGTTACTGCCAACAAACCGCTTTCTACTAATTACACACTCGCTTCATTTGTTTTTATTTTACAAACTCCAGTGTTTCCTAAAAACAAAAAAAACACTTGTAAATAAATCTCAACCAGAGATAGCGTGGTAAATGGAAGAGAAGGCAAAAGAAACGTGAAAATGTTTATAAGCGATGTTCAAGCTAGTCCAATATTTTATAAATATTCGTAATAACTTGTACAACATATGTCGATAAGAAGAGAAACAAGTGAATGGGAACATCGTGGGGGGACCGCAAGCAATTAGTAAGAAGAGACGAAGACTTACAGCGAGCCCGAATGCAGCAACACGAGTCTAATAAGCTAATATCGCCGGATTAAATAAAGTTCGTCGAGTTCTCCGTGTAATTATTTACATGTTTAATAATGTATTATATATCCTATCATATCTCCTCCTCGACTGCATAGCTTGTTAAATTGTTACACTGACGCACCGTGAAAAAATTAACAGCGGACGTCGGAGTAAACACCAACTTATGGGACATAATTAGTTCACAGATTTTACTGACACATTGCTACCATTTTTTCTCCACTCAAAAATGTGTCGATAAAATGATTAAAAACAGCAATGTGGTTTTGATAAAGAAATAATTTTAAATTGTTGGAGTTACTATACTCTCAACCCCCAATCTACCTCTCTAATTTCTTAAAATAGAGAACCACGGTGTTGAAGTGGGTAAGATGCTTCATGATAGCCTTGAGGTCGGTGTTAGATCCCTGCATTGGCCGAGAAAAGTTTATCCAAATTTTCCGGCGTGGTTTCCAGTAATGCTGGACGGAGGGCAGCTGTCTAGTCGTTCGGGTGGGACGAAAAACCGAGATCTCGTGAACACATTAGCGTGCACGTAAAATAACCATTGGCAGTAGCGCCGCTGTCCGGGCAAAATTTCCCCCATAGCACACTGTATGACGCATACTCGTCTTCATTAGCCCAGTTTAGGAGCAGAACATTTCATTTCATTTCTTTTAAAATAATTTAACTGGACCTCGGTGTCTATGATTACTTTCCTTAGTTCCTGGTGAATATAGTTTTAACCAAATTTTCGGGACAGACAAATGGTTTATATTTTGTTGCAAAAATTCGCTTGTGGGAACGAAAACAGGAAAAGTGGGTTCGAACCCATGACTTGGATATATAACACGGCATCCCAGCCCTTCATACGTAAAAGAAAGATCATGCCACTTTTAATGTGTATTCGTGATTTCCCCTTGTCAGTGATGCAGAAGGAGGGCCTGATAAGAACAGCTGCCTAGTCGTTCGGATGGGACGAAAAACCGAGTCTCGTGTACACATTGGAGTGCACGTAAAAGATCCCTTGGAAGTTGGAATTCGATATAAGAGTAGGCCGTAGCGCCGCTGCCCGGTCAAAATTTCCCTCATAGCACACTGTATGGCGTATGCCCGTCTTCCCGTCTTCCATTAGCCCAGGTTAGGTGCAGAAGAGTAGGACGTTAAACCCCATTCCATTTCATTTAAAATGTATTACACGTGCGCGTTTAATATACGAGTTGTTTGTTAGTGCAGAGTCACCTTTAGAAATATCAGAGTTTTCTTTTACGCGCAGGGCCAGTTTTTGGCACATTTGACCAATTTCCCCAAATTGGGCCCCGCACTAGAAATCGGCCCCTCAGCTCAGGCAATCTGGCCGCAGAGCTGTCTCGTGGCAACCGTGGGATACTAATTAATCAGGCGCGGATCCAGGATTTTCCGAAAGAGGGGGCGTGCTGCACCCACTAGGGAGTGCGAAGCCTGGAATCGTGATTTTTGAGTGGAAAAAATGTCCACAAGGACCAATTTCATACCAGTACTGTAAATTACTATTTCCAACCTAAACTATTATTGTTCTACTTTCTCGCGAGAATATATGGAGCTAAAAATTGTTCGCCACCTCAAAAAAAAAGAAAAAAAAGAGGGGGCGTGCGCCGGGTGCGCCCCCCTCTGGATCCGCGCCTGTTAATTAACTATTAATTGTGAAGGAAAGCTTAGTTGGTCTTAAATATGGATGAACATAGGCCTAGTTAAAGTTATTCATATCCTGCAATGTATTCATATCCTGTAGCTTCGAGCCTCCCAAATATTTTTTACAACCCCCTCCCCAATCCCCTTTATCTATAATCATGAGTTAAACACATAAACGTAACATGCCACCCTTTCATAAGTGAAAGAATATCATTCGACTACAAGTACTAACATGAATGAGAAAAAAACAGAGTTTTGATTTACGCGTTTCATATATGCCACATTATAAAAAGTTGATTTGAATGAAAATAAAACGAGATAGAAGGCAGCCAGGGCAGGTGTTTGAAAGGTGTATATATATATTATTACATAGCAATTAAACTGTTAAAATTACCGCACGTTGTAAGAACCATTTGGCGGCCTTTTAATGTCACTTGTAACACCATTCATTTTGATTTGACGAGAATTTGACAGGATTGAAAGATGTTGATATTTTGTTTTCGACAGTGACAAGTAAAACATAAGGTGTGTTAAGATAAATAATAATATTATTATGGAGAGACGAAGGATAGTTTTACAGTAGTAGACAGAGTATCAAACTACCACCATTCTCTCTCTCTCTCTCAATCTATTTCCCACTGTATCATTTGGTGCAATTTACTTTACACGTAAAAATAACATCAGTAAGTTTGTGATGTTTGTGTGTGTGTGTGTGTGAGAGAGAGAGAGAGAGAGAGAGAGAGAGAGAGAGAGAGAGAGAAGAGAGAGAGAGAGATAGAGAGGGAGAGAGAGAGAGAGCAGAAAAAACCAAGCAATTTTCTTCCAGAGACAACCCACGAAGTTAAGCAGCAGAGCCCCAGCCCTTTTTGCGTATCAGCATTTGATCGAACAGAATTTAAAGAAAGAAACTGGCAGAATGAGGATATAGTTTTTGGTCATCAGAAGAAAGGGAGACAACTTCAATTATCAAACCCCAAACGCAAAACAGAGGTCTGTGTCTCCCCTTAGCCTCGCAATGTATCGTTTGTCTAGAGCTAATCCCCCATAGAGGGATTATTTTCCGGCCATTGCTTCAGGAATATGCTCCTAAGCCTCCATGTGTTAAATGATAGTTAGGGGTATTAACTTATTTAGTCCGACATGTCTTACCCTCTTCCTGACTTTATTGACGGTTATTGTAACGGTCGACATACTGCATACTCATTTCTGGCCGCTTTCAAATATGTGGCTTCAGAGCAGTATTATGTCCAGTTCAAATATCCTACAAGTTGAACACCCTCCAAATAATCTTTGTGCTAGCAAAGTAGAAAAACCCCCAACCCCCGCGATTCTATGAATATTGTTTGGGTTTTTTTACGCCTTCCAGGGAATTTTTGTTTCTTGACATAAAATCAGTGGTCACTAGACACATCTTCTGCAAAACTACGCACAGTCCATAATTTCTTGGTACCTACATGCAAAATCAGCAGTCACCACGCCCCATGCATAATAACTATTAACAACAAAGTCAAAATTCATAACAAAACACAACACAATGTATATTATATGGATATAAAACAACTTCTCTACTATTTAATAACCACATTTCGTAACACATACTGGTAACGTTTTGTTATGTATAGTTAATATCCATGTGTTTTGTTATGAATACGGGAGTTAACCGTGCTTCTAGAGGTCATTGAAAGAAAAATGAAAATTCTTCTGGGTTGTTTTGAAATGTTGATGTTATTAATTTTATTGTACAAAGCTACAAGATGTCACCATTATATATATATAGCTAGAGTAGTGTATATATATCAAGACGATATATTATTTGATGAGAAGATAAGTCCTGCTGTGCCATTTTAGCACTATATGAAATCACTTACAGACTACGATATTAGAATATCATTCAAAAATGGTTCAATTTTACAAAGATATGACAAATTGAAATTTCATCGACCATTGCATCTTCGAACTGCTGCCATTTTGTTGCCGCAAAGCAACGATTGAATCCAAGCCGGGGTATTATCTAGCATTGGTACATTGATTTTCTAAATCAAATGTTGAATAATCAATTCGAGAACATATCAATAGAAAATGCAAATGGCGCTTCAGGACTTTAATACAAGGGTGTGGTGTTATTATTTTTATAATAGACCAAGATATTTACACGTTAGAAATATTTACAATAAACCATCAGACAAAAACAATAATAATAGTCACCATAGCACTGTCACTTATTTTTATAATTAAATATCCAATAATCTGACATTAAGAAGAAAAGTTTATTAATAGGCCATTTATAAAAAATATTCTGTTTCTCAGACACTCCTGCGTCACCTGTTTTTATTTCCAACAATACAACATAAAAACAGTTTATTACTGGATTGAAACCAGAAGGCCTAATTATCAAGAACGAACTGATAATCATTAATTGTAACCCGCTCCCACAAAACCAGAAGGCCTAATTATCAATAACGCATCACTGATAAATGTTATTGACAATCATAAATTATTAATACTATACTGGATTCATGCTTTCCTATAAACGGTATGAGGAGATATCAATACATATTTTGGCTTTAAATGTAGTCATCCTTTGACAAAAGAAAAACCAGTAAGCCTCTCTCTGGCAACAGAATTGTTTTGGAGGCCTGTTTGAGAACCAGAGTAATATTTTTATATGACCTAATAGTTTGCAATAATTTAAGACAAACTTCAACCATATATTCACTGATGTCTAGACGCTAGACCACAGTTACACTATTCTTTACGGAATCTTAAATGCATAAACGAATTGGGTTTTTTTAATTAAATATTTTTATATCTCCCATGATAATTGATCTGCTCACAAAATATTCAGAATCTGTAGAAACGTTTCCATAATGTAACAGATATAACAAATTATTCTACTCAAAATAAATTCATAATTTATGTTTTAAATTCAACCTGATTGTCATTTGTAAGACGTTGAAACCCAGGCAAACTACAATATTGTGAAACTTTTATCTCTAAAAGGAATATCAATCCATAAATGGTTCAATTCAGTTTAATATTTAACAAGAATATGATGAATTAAAAATTGCCCAATCTTCAGTATCCTTTACAGACTATCGATATAAACAAGTTGATTGGGTCTAGAGAGAGAAAGAGAGAAACAGGGTTTAACGTCCACTTAACACAAACTGCGTTATTCCGGGACTAACATATGGTTCAACAAGAACCCACAGAACACCCATGAGGTTTGACAGACCATATGCTTTAAGATGCATATGTTAAACATTTCGGCCATCCCAGGGCCCTGGGCCACCTGGCCAACATACGACTGGATAAGGCAGGGAGTTTATTGACGTTAAATAATAAATTTTAGCATGGATTAAGCCATGAAAAGTTAGGTATTATACAAGAAATACAACTAACGATCATTGGCCTTAGTACATCCATCTGACAGACTGATAACATTCATTAATTCAATTAATAATATATAAAACAATGTCAAATAAAACGTGTTATCTTTAATTAACCAAACAATTGTTAACTATGTCGAATTAAAGAAATTACATCACTTTATTCATGTATCTCCATTTAATATACAAAAAATGTGTTTGATTGCAATTATGCAAGACCATGAGTCTGGAATAAACTATTGTAGTCTATGAAAGATAGATTACAAAACTTCTTTGAGTGCCATTTAATACTTAAACATTAACACATTAAAATCTATTAATGGTTTACAGAAATGTAATGTTTTGACAAAGTTACTCTCGTTTTTATCAGACAGAGTAAAGAGAAATGGAATTTAACGTCCACTCGACACAAATTAGGTCATTTTGGGACTAACATATGGTTCAATTTTATTTCACAAACTCGCTTGCATGTAGGGGAGCAAACCAGAGAAAACCCATGTGTTTGACTTTATGACAGACCTTATGATACAGCGCACATGTGCTAACCATTCAGCCAACCCTCCTCGTCTTAATCTAGTAGTATTGTCAAACCATTACATGTTAGTAAAACCAGTAATTATTATTCCACATATAGGTTTTTATTGTATCGAATACGGAGTGTTGACTATACACAATCACATTAGTTGACCAGACTCTCTCTCACTATATGTGGCTTTTGGATAAACTTCTAAAACCAGGAATACAAAGAGTGTGTAGACTTTACTATTGTAGTTCATTGTACTTGTCCATGGGTTCCATGTTGGCCGTATATGCCAGACGAGACAGAGGGCTTTGACCCAAGTAAACCCGATCGACATTTCAATATCATGTTGTTTTGCGGCTTCTTATTATGTGCTAAAAATAGCCCCACTTTCTCCACATGAAAAAAGACTGACTGGAAAAATTTTAAAGTGGAAGCCCTGTACTGGTCGATACAGTTATCTGTGTAGTGTATAGTACTGGGGCCTATTTCACAAAATTTTAACTAGGATAAAATCCAAATTTTAGTAATTTGATTGGATAATATTACATTGATTTAGTGCTTAGCCAATCAAAATTGAAGTATCTACTAAAATTTGAATTTTATCTTTAGTTATTATTACGAAGAAACAGGGCCCTGGTCACATAGTTGGAATACAGAGGTTACTGGTCAATACAGAGTGTTATTTATATAGTTGTTTGGTTGATTATGATATATTGTGTCCCCCATGATGTATGTTTACATGATAATAATAATATTTACAATTATAATAACAATAAATATACTCTCTTTCTTTAATCCTCTAATAAATCTTCATCTAAATTTACATCCTGAAATATACAAATAAGATTATATTAAAGATACATTAAGGGAATTGCAATTTTCAGTCAAATTGATTCACTACTGAAGTATACAGGTCACAATTTAGGTACGTGCAAATTAAGGGAGATCTCTGGTTTGTCAGCATTAAGAATGTATTGTTATGCACATGTATATATTGACTTGTCTTATCTTTAGATTTTATCATTGCTTGATAACGACTAGAGAAGCCTAGTTGAAACGTCGCTCAGTAATAAGCAGTAATTGTATTCCATAGAATTGTGACCTGTATACTCTAGTTCAATTACTAAATGCCATTGAAACAGACTACTAAAGTAGGTCTGGTAAAGAACATAGTCTCAATTATCCATTTCATGATTAAATCATGAATGAAAGGTGAGCAGGAAATGGGATCATAATCCAGTAAATGTCGCAGGCCAGCCTTGACATCAAGAGTTGATTATAGTCTGGATAAGTTAATTAATGTCTAATTAATAATTTAGATAACATTTCAAGCCTAAAGAAAGACGTGCAATTGGCAGACTTAGCTCTTGCATAATGTATGTTTAATATTATTTGGGTGCTTGAAATAAGAATTATTATAAAATCAACTTACAGATGTATCTATATCATCATCTAACTGTAAATTATCTAAATCTAGTTCAAGTTCTTGTTCTATTTCTGCTGCGGATCGAGAACTGATGGGATCGGATGGTTGAGGTTTCGGGGCTGGGGGTTTCGATACTGGGACCGGATCAGGTTTGCTTGGTTCCACTACTGGCTTTTTAGATTCTATTTTAGGCTCTGGCTTAGATGGTTGCTGCAAGGAAGAATATTAGAGAAATTATATAAGTTGTAGTCAGTGAGTAAAAAAATGTCATGTAATGTCGAATATGATTTGTAATATTATGGTATGATTTCAGTTCAATAATTCTCGAGAAACAATGGAAACGAAATGAAATGGGGTTTAACGTCCTACTGTTCTGCTCCAAACTGCACTAATGAAGACGGGCATATGCCATACAGTGTGCTACGAGGGAAAATTTGCCCAGACAGTGGCACTATGGCTTGCTCTTATATTGAATTCCAACTTTAAAATGCATGCCAATGTGTACATGGGACCTCTGTTTCCGTCCCATCCAAACGAATAGACAACTGTCCTTGTCAGACTCTCTGTCCTAAATCACTGACAAGAGTTAGCAGTACAAAGCAATCAAAGAGACTAAAAGATAGACAGGCGACTACTCCTTCTTACAGCAAGGGGTCCAAACCACAACAGTATTATCAATGAAGGTTATCCTGGTCATACAATTACCACGACCCTAACCTAATATATAAATATATGTACCAGAGAAGGTGTTTCGAAGTTATCATCATCGTCGTCATCGGCATCTTCCGTTAATCTATCGATTGGCTTATATTCAAAACGACCAGCTGCTTCTGCTTCCTGCATCTCTTCTACAGCATTACGAGAACTATTTTGCTACAAACAAAAAAATCAAGAATGTTAAAGTCCTGTTTTTTTGATGGGCCTCTTTTTAAATATGATTGGATCCAAGCCAGGAGATTAACGACCAATGATTTTGAGTATAATATGGCTTCTTGTATTAAGATGTGAAGAATTAGATATAGTCCAAAAAGTGTACGATCACAACTGGACAATTTAAGAAAGCAGACTGTCAAGCAACTTACAGGAACTTGTGGATATTTATGAGCTGGTAAAACCAACTTTCTCTGTGGTTCTAGATACTGTTCTACTTTAAACGCTTCTTTAAGACCAGGGAACAGATTCTCGTACTCGGTAGGATCAGCCAGAGAATCAGCAGATTTTTTGTTGATCTTTGATAGATGTTCACGCCATAATGTTACAACTCTGATAAAATAAAATATCATACATTAATATTGAATTTAAAATGGGAGAGAGGGAGGGAGAGAGAGAGAGAGAGAGAGAAATGGGATTTACAGCCCACTTGACACAAACTAGGTCATTTCGGGACTAACATATGGTTTTATTTTATTTCAATAATTTGCTTGCACATAGGAGTCTTTAGCAGTGGGAGGAAACCAAAGGACCCGAAGAAAACCCATGAGGTTGGACAGGCAACCCTACTCTTTGTCACATACAACTGTGAAATCTATAAAATAGGGGTTCAACATCCAACATATCTGTTGTACCAACCAGGCTAATGGAGATGCTCATACGCCATTCAATGTGCTCCTATATAATACGAATTAAAACAACAACATAAAATGTTTGACTTTTTAGTGTCCAATAACTAAACGCCATTGAAAGAATATATTCTGATGATATTTGAGTAAAGATTAATTTACTTACTATGATATTAGTGTAGATTGATCAACTTGCGTGATATTTGTGTAAAGATTGATCCACTTATGATATTCGTGTCAAGATTGTGATATTTGTGTAAAGATTAATCAACCATTGTGTATCCATGTAAAGATTAACCAACTTACCGTGATATTTGACTAGGTAAATATGTTCGGGCAAAGAAAGCAGCTTCTGGTAATCTTCCCGTTTTTATTAAAACTTCTAAACATTCCTCCAATCTAGAAATATAATTAAAATATATTTCAATTATTTTGAATGTAAAGATTTTTGTTTTGCAAGTAACCGGACTAACAGGTAAATTCTTCAAACAATCATTTTCACTGTCAGTTAAACTACTTAGAAATGGAGTTTACCATCCACTAAACCCAAAATAGATCTTTTCTGGGGACTAACATATGGTTTAATTTCAATTCACAGAAAACTGAAGGACATGCAGAAGACTCACACTTGGACAGGCGACTCCTTGGTAATGTACAACATGGGAAATGAAACCACACTACTTGACTCATGAAAGACTTTCTGATCTAATGCCCATGCATGCACCCATTTGACCAACCCCTCAACCTTAGAAATTGAATACCAATCAGAAACTTGACTCACCTTCCCATTGTAAAATATGAAAGGAATGCAACATTATTTTGTCCGGCCTTCTCTGCCGTTTCTCCGAGACGTGCCACCATGTCTCTGTTACCAGCAGAACTGGCCAATAACATTAAACCACCAAAATCTTGAGCATGATGTAAACACTCTTGAGCTAAACCAAACTCACAATTTTTGATGGCTAACTCCGATAACTGTTTCCATTTCTGTTCAGACTAAAAATTCAATAACAAGATGGATTATTATTGTCTACATTTATCTAACAATCGTGTTAAAAGCTGGCCCAAAGATTAAAAAAAAACTTAAGTTATTTTCCAGAAAATACTTATTAATAACAAAATGCTTTTGCAAGATGAAATTTAAGGTCTAAAGAGCTAGTTTCGTCTTTTTTATACTTTCGATGGCCTATACTACATGGAGATCTGACAAGTTATAGAGGGAGTTCACATCGGGGGTCAAACAAGCAGTTTTTGACCCTATGATGTCAGACATTGATTAATCAATCCGGGTTGACGTTTCTAGTGGTTTACACACAGTTTCTTGCATCGAAAGGTCAAGAACTTGCTGTAACAGATCGTTTCATTGGCTTATCCCTCACTTCTAGCAGAACACGGGTTAAATAACAACTCTTCCAGATCGTAGTGTAGTAAAGACAAGTAAAACGGAATTTTGAACTATAAAAATGAAACGAAATAGGATCTGTGTTTTAATCAGATTGTAAAGACCTCGAAGTTTTGTGAGATTGTAAAATGAATGTGTATAAAATAAACTAACTTACCTCTGTTTCTTTTGCTAGTTGATATGCAGTTTTTAAATCACCCAGTTGTATGGCTAGTTCAAATTTATGTTCTGGATCACATGTCACAGCTAAAGCTTGAGTTTTAAACCCCTGTAATAAAACAGTCGTATATATTAATCTTGTAAAACAATACTTGATTGAGCTTTGTTAATCTTCATAGTCGAGAAAATTCTCAATTTAAGTCTGAGAATGTTTTGTGAGAGAGAAATGGAGTTTTAACGTCCACTCGACACAAACTAAGTTATTTCAGGACTAACACATGGTTCAATTTTATTTCGATAATTTGCTTATGCTTAGGGGACATCAGCAGTTGGGGGAAACCGGAGGACCCGGAGAAAACCCACGAGGTTGGCGAGAATGTTTTGTGAACTCAGGGCCAGGTTTTAACAATAACAGCTGATAAACACCCTACCTGTTTCTCTAGGAAATGAGCTACACGAGTTCGTTGTTCCCTGGGTACCGTACTTAATACTTTATCTGCTGTATCGAAATCTCGTCTCATGACAGCCGTTTGATATTCTAACACTGACACCAGTAGACTATAACTAACAACGTTTAATTCTTTATCACCCAGGTACAGACGATTTTCTTTGGGTATATAACCTAACAGATACATCACTCTGAAAAATACAACACATATATTCACACATGGTTCATATCTATTCATTCAATAAGGAGAGATATAAAGAGAAATAGGGTTTAAGAAGGTCTGTTCGGGACTAACATATGGTTCAATTTGATTTCAATAATTGTCCACACAACACAAGCTAGGTCATATTGAGATATGGTGCAATTTTATTTCAATAGGGGTTTTTAGCAGTGGGAGAAAACCCACGAGGTTGGACAGGCAACCCTACTCCTTGTCATGTACAACTGGGGAATCAAAATCACATCAGTTGAATCAATGGTAGGCCTTATGATACAACATGCTAACTATTCAGCCATCCACTCCCAGGGTTTTTGTGAGCCACAACAGCTCCCAGTGAAACAAGAATAAAATAAGATGGTGATCTTACCTATCTAGATGAGCAACTGTAACTATTTCACCTCCAACATAATAATTTAATCTGTTGACACTGTTTGTATAAATAAAACAATCTCCCACCCATATACCAGTCTTAACAACTTCTTCTATCTCACCAATAACCTACAATATAAATATAATAATTCTTATCAATAACCTACATGTATAATATAAATATAATAACTCTTATCAATCACCTAGAATATAAATATAATAACTCTAACCTAGAATATAAGTATAATAACTCTTACCAATAACCTAAAATATAAATATAATAACTCTTACCAATATTATAAAACTCTGGCCAATAACCTAACATATGGGGTTTTTTCCCTATTGTCACATGCGTGAAGCTTATTAGTAGTGATTTTTCTCTGACGACAGTCCTGCGACTCAGACTTGTGTCCAACTTAAAAAATCCAGTTTGACTCAATAGTTATGACAACTCTCCGCTTGAAAAGAGTTTAGAACTTGAGTCACAGAGAGTGGACATAATTCTAATTTGCCTTTTTTCATGAACTGGCAACTTGAACTGGACTTGGCCTTGTTGAAGACTTGGGGAATTGACCCAGTACTAAATTCAGTTACTTGGGGGGTCAACATGGTACTAAAGTCTGTGACTTGGGACTCGACTCCGACACGTGGGGCTGGTGACTTAATGTTCTACTTGGTAGTGAAGCTAATGACTTGGGTTAGGGTTAGGGTTAGGACTCGAGATGTGGCAACATGGGACTTGACTTGTGACTTGTCCCCCACCTATATTATTTACAAATCAATATTTTTTTTACCTCAAATGCATCTTCGATACCATCTTCTGTGATTCCTTCCTTTGTTTCCCTGGCGTTCTCCACGGCTTCTGGACTGTAGCGTAAAATAAAGAATGACTCATCTGTTGCTATACAAACCAGATCACCATTCTCACTCCATACAATCTGGAAAAATAAAAACATACAAATATATCACACCCAACAATTAGTTAATATGTGTCCAGTTGATAGTCATTAGTTAATAATGTGACCTGTTGATATTCGTTAGTTCTGTCAGGATAGCCATTAGTTAATATGTGACATGTGGATAGGCATTAGATACTATGTCACAAGTAATTGTTTACAATAACAATACATGACCAAAAACCTTTATAGGCAAAAAATAACTTCTACATAAGAATCTCTTTATACAGACAAAGAATCATGGAGATATTCTTTCTAGTTGAATTAATTTGTTAACTTTAACCTTTAGGTATGATTTCTAATTGAATTAATTTGTTAACTTAAACTTTTAGGGGCGATTTCTTATTGAACTAATTTGTTAACTTACACTTTTAGGTATGATTTCTAATTGAATTAATTTGTTAACTTATACTAATTAATTTGTTAACTTACACTTCTAGGTGTGATTTCTATTCTTCTAACGAGTTCTGTTGAATCCCAGTCATAGAAAGCTAAACCACTAACAGATCTTACTCCTAACATAAAACCTCCATAAATACCTGATAAATATAACATATATATCATCAAAATCATTGTATATGGTAAATATAACATTGTATACCATAAATATATGGTAAATATAGCATATATATGATCAAAATCATTATATATAACATATGCATGATCAAAGGGAGTAACTATTTGTTACAAAACGGTAATCAGCTACTTTATATTTGTACAAGTCTGTATGTTCTAGCCTTAAGACTGTTTTCGTTGTATGCATTTACACTGTTTTCGGGTTTACATGGAAACAGTCCCATATTTTCTAGTCTAAAGACTGTTTTCGATGTATGCATTTATGCACACGTTTTCGTCGTTTACATGGAAACAGTCCCATTAAATCTGCATTAGACTGATTTTTTTCTTCGGCAAACACACGTTCATGGTAAACGAGCCTGATTCCATTCTTACCTTCAGCTCCAAAGTCTGGTTTGAAAGATTTTAATTCTTTGAAATTTTTAAATATTTTCACCATGCTGCTTCCTTCTCTGATAGCATACACTGATGCATCGTTACTCCAACAGAATTCCTGGGCTGAACCAAAACTTTTATTTCTGAGAGCCATGGCGGTGTAAATTATATACTCTCCATCTCCACATACAACCACAAATCTAAACGAGGATTGAAAAATATTTTTTTTTTAATTTGATAATAATCTTGACATAAATAATGAGTTAAAAATGAAAGGAAAAGAGGAAGGGGGTTTAATGTTCTAGTGTTCTGCTCTGAACTGGGCATATGAAAACAAAAAGAGGGAAATTTTGCCTGGGCAGCAACGCTATGGCCTACTCTTATATTGAATTCCAACTGCCAAGGGATCCTTTACATGCATGCCAATGATTACATGGGACATCGATTTTTTATCCCATCCTAATGACTAGACAGCAGCAGTCCTTGTCAGGCCCTCCATCCTGCATCACTGACAAGGGAAACCATGACAGATTTACTACTTCCAGGTTTATCAACATAACTAGCTAAAGAAAATTGCCCCCCCACCCTTTAGCCCCCCCCCATCCATCAGTTCATAAAGCATTCTAAGACTTAAGTTAAGAATTTACTATATCACTGTTTATCAGAAATATCTTTGATCCAGAAACAAAAAAACTTTGCACACAGTTTCTTATTGATGTGTTTAAAACATTAAAACAGCAAAAGTTTCATAAAAAGGCTATATTTTAGTCAAAATAGGACCAACGATTTTGAGTAAATTCTCATGTCTGAGAATGCTTCGTGAACTCGGGGCCAGTAAGTGTATTGAAATGTTGTTTATAATTTGCTCACCTTCCATTAGGATTATGTGCGATGGCTTGTGGATATATTTCACAACTTCCCATATCTTTCACAGCAAGAGGTAATCTCTCTCCATCCTTGATTTCCTGATCACCCATAGCTTTAATATTAGCTTGTTGGATCTCGGAATGTTTGGCCCAGATTATTTTACCACTCGTGTCCATAGACATAGCAGGTTCTTCTCTACCAAGCTATAAAAACAAATGGAATGAAATCGAGTTTAATTCCATATTTTTCTGCTTTAGAGAGAGAGAGAAATGGGGTTTAACGTCCACTCGACACAACTAGGTCATTTCGGGACTAACATATGGTTTTTAATTTTATTTCAATAATTCGCTTGTGCGTAGGGGTCTTTAGCAGTGGGAGGAAACTGGAGTGCCCAGAGGAAACCCACGAGGTTGAGAAGGCGCCCCTATCTCCATGCCACATACGCTCACACCAGGGATCGAAACCACAGCCGCAAGCCAGAGGTGACCGGCCAGCGCGGCACTCTAGACCACTAGGCCATCCCAACCCCCCTTTTCTGCTTCAAATGAGCCGAAGAAGATGAATATACATCATGATGTTCCTTGCAAGACCCTCCCTTTCTACTCCACACCAGGCAGGCAAATCCTGATGAAATCTCTTTTCTAACTTTAAAATCAAACACGGAGACTCCTGGTTAGTGAGTCAGCACTATCCTCACTGAATCACTACGACTCATATATGATCCATGAATCTCTAACGTGCAGCCAATATACAGGACATTGCGTATAATCTATAAATACATCATTACAATTAAACTACTTGTGGTAGTGTATATTTGTGTGTATTTGTATTTATTGTATATTGATTATTTGTTGTATTATTGTCCCTTTAATACAATTGTTATTTATAGTATATTTGGTGTTTGTTGTATTGTCCCTTTAATAGTACATCTTTAAGCTGGTCAGAAGTCTCTTTTCAATAGCAAGTCTAAACTCTACTCACTTTAACTCACTAAAATAACCACATCTCAGCTTCTATTTCAAACCTCACTTACATCTTAACCTTGTTACAAGGAGCACCTAATTTCACTTGGTAAGTTTTATATTTATTTGACTGACTTTATAATATTTTATCTATTTAATATGGAACTATAATTAGTATATATTTTATATAAGAAGTAATTAAGTAATTAGTATATTTCAATAAGTATTTCTATAAGTATATTTGTGCATTTTTAAAGTATTATACTTAGTTTAATCCATTCATATTGTTAATTTCAGTCCTGTATATTACATGTATATGGTAAAACTCCTCAGTATTGTTACAAACTCCTATTTTATAGGGTATGTATTTGTATGTATATATTATTAAATTAGCTGCAAACTAGGTCGCCATTTTATACATTCCTTTGTTGCAAAACAATGATTTCCCGCCACTATTTAAAATATATGTATATAGTGTAAGCTATTAGTATTCTTGATTTTTATACATTTCTTTATGTATTTCAGAGTTTTTCATATGTATATAATTCACCAATAAAATCTGAACCTACGACCTGGTGTTTGTTCCTTTAAATAGAAACCCTGCTACATACTCAATCACGAATTTCAAAAATACTTTAAAACACTTACCTTAATAATAATACTGCCTTCATCATAACCTAAAGCAACATTATTTGATCCTTTCTGAGATGCTATTGTCCAGACTCTTTCTAAACCATAATTTAGTGTACTTTCTAATCTGTATGTGTTGGCGTGCCATATTCTTACAGTACCTGAAATACAAAGTAATACATCCAGTTAAATATTCATTATGCAAGAGTTAAATCGGCCTATTGGAGTTCGGTTTTTTTACCTGACAATCCCATAATCAACTCTCTAGATGGCAGTGATATTGAATGGATTAGAACATTGAAACCATTTAATGAATGGATAATCAATACTATGTTTATAATCGTAGCAATGGTAATTGCTAATCTAGAATATCTTGTCAAAACTTGACCAAAATTTTCAATATATTAAATTTCCATTATCTAGTTTTGAACTAATATATCACGAATGGCAGGCTCTTTATCTAAATCTTACAAAATACATCTTCAAATACAAATCAAAAGGAACTAAAAAAAACAACCTATAAACATTTAGATTTGATCAGTTAAATGATGAAACTAAACAATTTGAGTTTAATTACTTGAGTAATAAATATATACTGATATTTACCGTCTTCTGAACCGGTCATTATAATGGGTAACTCTGGATGGAATGAGACCGCTGATATATTCTGGGCATGTCCTTCTAATGTCTGTACACATGTTTTATTCTAGAATAGATTTAAGGTTTATGTATAATATAGTAGATGTGATTATATATATTGAACTATTGGTGGTTTATATTTTGATTCTATGTTCAAATAAAAAGAATTATATGGAACTGTATATCTGTAATAAAACCAGAACAACCCTACTATGGACCAGGATATGACTATGACCTAATCACTGTCATCTCGGAAATAAGATATTATATCAAAAATCAAAGTCTGTTAATCATTGAACAATTGTCCAATAAATAAGCATACCTGATAATCCCAAATTTTAACCAATCTGTCGTCTGCTCCTGAAATCAGATATGGCTTATCTCCCCCTGTATAGTAATCAACACAGTTAACTCCCTTTTCATGGCCTTCTAATGTAAAGTTTGGTGCATTGGATCCTAACTGCCATACCTGAAAAACAAACAATATATAAGTTCAGTCTAAATGAAATGGGGTTTAACGTCCTAATTTTCTGTACCAACTAGGCTAATGAGAGAAACTGTGTTCTATGAGGGTAAATTTTATCGAACAGCAGTATCAAATTCCAACCAGCAAGGATTCTTTAACTTGCACATGGGGACTTCTGATTAAAGATACACTATGTCTTGCTCCTCTATTCTTAAACTAACTCAAATCATGGCTGGACCATTCTAATATATTTAACATTGGAGAAATCCGATGCCATTGAAAGTTGATTATGGCCTGGATCATTTAACGTCAAATTAATGATCTAGAAAAAATTTCAGGTCACAAGAAAGACATGCAATAGGCAGATTCAGCTCTTGCATGTCAGTTTAATTAATAAATCTGAGTACATATTTAGCGTAGATTAAGCTGTGACAAATTTGATATTTTACGGAAAACTTCAAATGACGAACAAAGATTTTAATTTATAGACCTATACTTACCTTGACAGTTCTATCTAATGAAGCGCTCGCAAATTGATTATTATCTTTAGGATTAATAACAATCTGCATACAGTAGTGACTGTGTCCTTCAAATACTTGAGTACACGTCCATTTCTTATCCCAATCCCATAGTTTAATTAACATATCATCTACAAAATAAAATATAATACATAATTACATTGCCGTGGCAACCAAATTGAAATCCGGTTTAACGTCCTACTGTTATGCACCTACTGAGCTAATGGAGACAGCAGTGTGAAATGAGTGTCATTTTGCCCGGATAACAGCACTAAGGCCTATGCTTCTTTAGAATTCTAACTGTTATGGGTTCATTTGTGTACACAACAATGTGTGCACAGGACCTTGGTTTTTCGTCCCAGCCGAATGTCAAGATACTGTTCTTGCCAGGCCCTCCTTCATGCAATACAGACACAGGGGAAACACATGGTGGGTAAATCTTGAGAAGCCATATCTGAGATACTTACCACTGCTAGTAAGAATATAAGGTTGTGTTGGATGGACAGCTATAGATCGAAGATAATCAGAATGGGCTTCAAATTGATGAACTCGTTCTAATGTGTTGTAATTAAAAACACGAATAGTCATATCGTCCTGTAAAATTCAATCAATTAATAAAATTAATATAATAAATTCAAGTATAATCTCTCTCAAAAGGAAAGGAGTACATAAAATTTATAGAATAACATATTGAAAATTGAAGCATAGTCCACTTTAAACAAATCCACATTTGTATGTCTAAAAAATCACAGACATCATACCCACCATCTCATCGCCTCTTATGATTATTAATCAGGTGCATAAATGAGATGAAATGAGGTTTAACGTTCTACTGTTCTGCTTCTAACTGGGCTAAGTCATATTCCTGAAGCAATGACCCGAGAAATCCCTCTCTGACCATTGCTGGAATAGCGTCTGTTTCTTGAACTTATGCAGGAGTGTGTCTATTCTTTCCGTTCAATGAAAGCTATCACTTAAATACAGCAACATGACAGTCCTTCGTTTAATCTGGGTCTTCCCTAAAACTTTGGACAGTGATTTAAGGTATTCAAAACGGTGAAAGTATGTTTGTTTCCAAACAGTATTGTTTACATTTCATTCGACTTGATAGCCTCGTTTGTCACGCAATTAGTTTTACTGCAGTATTCTGCTATGAATGGGTTAAAGAGAGAGAGAAATGTGGTTTAACGTCCACTCAACACAAACTAGGTCATTTCGGGACTAACATATGGTTTTAATTTTATTTCAATAATTAGCTTGCGTGTAGGGGTCTTTAGCAGTGGGAGGAAACCGGAGTGCCCGGAGGAAACCCACGAGGTTTGAGAAGGCACCCCTATCTCCATGCCACATACGCTCACACCAGGGCTCGAAACCACAGCCGCAAGTCAGAGGTGACCGGCCAGCTAGAGGTCGAAGCGCGGCACTCTAGACCACAAGGCCATCCCAACCCCCCATGAACGGGTTAATTAGACATGATAAAATCGTGAGTCATGACATAACGTTATGTAAACATATTTGGTCCAATATTGGCAGCTAGTGATTGGTTGGTAGACGGACTACTGACAAATCAAAATTTAAAACAACAATATCCACTCATAATAGCAGTGTTTAGTTGGATTACCTCTAATCAAACGCAACACTGCGTGGAGTATGGGCTACAGTATGCTATGAGGGAAATTTTGCTTGGACAGCAGCACTAAGACCTACTCTTATATCGAATTCCAACTGTCAAGGGATCTTTTATGGGCACATCAATGTGTACATAGGACCTTATTTTTTGTCCCATCTGAACGAATAGACAGCTGTCCTTGCCAGGAACTCCGCCCTGCATCACTGAAAACCTGGATGAACTTTCGCGCCAATACAGGGATCGAATACTTGACATCCAGGCTAGCGAGTCGGTCTTTTTCCGACTTAGCCACCGTGATCCCACCCCATCCCCAGATTAGAGATGAGGCTTTAAAAAATACTTACTGAACCAGTTATAACCCAGTTTTTTCTGGCAACAAATTTGGATGCTCGAACTGGTAGATCACATACTTCAAACGATTTGATAAGTTGCTGAAAAACAAGGAAAATCGTAAATATAGCAGTTTAGATACGCATCTTGGAGAAAGTTAAGAAATTAAATACATACACCATAATAATAATAATACAATTCAAATTATTTCAAAAAGATTCATTTTAAACTCTTCCATTTCTATTCAAATGAGCAGATATCTTTCTCAAGCTGATATTTGACACAAAGAGAATTTTTGTTCCAGTAGCGAGTTTTGGTGACAGATCAAATTTAACGGTGCGAGAATCAGTGTTTGTTGTTGATGCAACGATGCAAAAAGTTTCACTTGATATCGCTATCAGCACTAATACCAAACCTGTGCTGAGGTCTGAAACTACATGAAAATAAAAACAATACGGTAAGTAAAATCTGTTGACAAACTACACAGACATTAAAAGCAGCAGCAAAAAAACCCAACAAATATCAAATCAATGTCATACCTGTGATTCATAATTCCATACATGGACATTTCCATTGTATAAACTTGCTAACATCCATGGTTCTGATGGATGCAGGTCAACAGATTTCACTCGATCCGAACGAGCGGATAGCTTTCTCTTTATATCTAGTCTAAGCGGCTGAAAAATAAAAATTTGAGTTTCCGGTAAACAAATACATGATATATAGTGCGAGTATAGATAATAATTTAACTGTTTCTGGCAGTCATGGGATAGAATCATAAGACCAGAAGACTAATAACGGTATTGTTCTGCAGACCAGAGGAGCACACTCCTGCAGGGCTGTATCGGAAAACAGGCAGCTGCATTGGGGGCCCCTGCAACAATTTCAATTTGGAAATCAAGTAAATGTGAAATCTGATCTTCTTGTAAAATAATAGGACATCAGTTTGTTAAGTTTTTCCCTCATGTGCATTGAAAGTGATTTTGTCAAGGACAAAGGCTGTCAACCATGTATAAAATAAACGCAAATTTCTGTAGTGACTAAACTGCAAACTACCCCAGAGCACAAAAACTTAATGATGGTGAGGTAAGTAAAGGAGGGTTATACTATTTTGCCCGAGGGCCCCGAAATATTTCTGATTATTATAAGCAATTCTTCTTAGGTGGGCCTTGCTCTCTTTGACCTGGGGTTCCGAAATATTATTTCATGAATGGATAGTTGATCTCCGATTTTTAATACATTTTTAAGATTGTACTCGTATGCAAGAACCAGGCATAGAAATTAAGAAGGGCATAAGAGAAATTAGACGACATGATGAAATTACTGGACCGGAGTAAATAGGCATTACGGTTTTGTAGATGTTATGTCTATGGAAGGCTGAATGGAGTATATTAAAATAATAATACCAATTTCCATATTATGCACCCATAAAACATCTATTTTCCTTTAGTTTAAAACCTCTAACCCCACATAGCACATAGTAGTAGATTCTACTACATTGCAGATTTAGATTAGAAGACATGTATATTTGGCTTTGACTACTTTGAGTATTTCACTCAGTCATGTTTGTATAAGAAAAATGACAATATTTTTTTCTTATTTTATTATGCTTGATGTTTTAACATTGGTATAAATGTAAGAAACCTAGGCCTATGACAACCCTCTGCAGAAAACGTAAGCATTCGAACATCGTCTCGTGTCAAGTCGGCGAGTGAGTTTTCGATGTTGACATCTTTTTCAAGTCACCGCGTTTTACGTTCTTCGTTAATTAAAAAACACTTACCATTCTACTTCCAATAATTAAATGAAATGCCAGAAATTGTCGTTTCTTAGTATATCCAGAGGATAGGACAAGATAAGATAAATACTTACCATAATGTAATTATTTGAGATGAATATTAGTAAATCTTGGAGCAGAATACGTGGCCCACATCAATGCGCATGCACACCGGATATACCAGACAAACTTCCTGTTAAATAAACTTGATTATCCAGACTTAAATAACAATAGTCATGAATACAGAATGAACTGCTGGCAAATCGGGACTATGGTATTCTGCAAATTACCGATTCAGATTAAAATGAATCGAAAGTTGTAACGGTGAACGATTCGCAACAAATGAAATGAAATGGAGTTTAACGTCCCATTCCGATTGGCTGAAGACCTACATACTCCATACAGTGTGTTACCATGGAAATTTTGCCCAGACAGCGGCATTACAACCTACTCTATAAAATTCCAACTGCCAAGGGATCTTTTACGTGCACATCAATTTCATCAAAGTAGCATACACAGAATCTCAGGTTTTTGTGCAATCCGAAGGACTAGACAGCTGTCCTTGTCAGGCCCTCCGTCCTGCACCAGTGATAAGGGGAAACCACTCCAGAAGATCCTGATGAAATTTTGAATCCAGTGTGGTTTTCCCTTTGGTGCAGGACTGAGGGCCTGACAAGGCCAGCTGTCTAGTTTCCCAGATGGGACATGGGAATTTGATATGAGTAAAATTTCCCTCATAGCACAGGGGCGGATCGGATCTATTTGGCTAATATTTTCGTCTAATCATTAGGAAATCGAAGAAAAAGAGCCTCAAAATCAAGCAAAAAAGCTAGTTGAAAGGCACTTTCAGTAGTAAAAAAAGGGCCCTTGAATCCGCCTCTGTAGCACACTACATGGCGTGTACCCATCTTTATTAGCACAGTCAGAGCAAGAGGGTAGGATGTTAAACCCCATTCCATTTCATTTCATTTCCAACACCCAGAGCAAATCTGAGATTTCAAGGGCAGCGTCTTACTCACTTAGCCACCGTGGCTCCTGATTTACAACAATATTCCAAACATATATTTCTCTAAACTTCTTCTTGAGACATCATAATATTTAAGTCCAGTAGTCTGAGAAATGAATGATAGGCCTACCCGGTAGTCTGAAAATTCATTAGACACACCATGCTTACCTGTCTTCATTAGCCCAGTCAGAGCAGAACACAGTAGGATATTAAACCCCATTTCATTTCATTTATTAATAATAATAATATGTATTAATATAGTATAGCACTAGCAGATACAGTTAAATTATTGTCCACCACCTTTCAAAGAAAGCAGGGGACTACTAAAAGGGTTTGTCTGTCTGTCTGCCTGTCCGTCACACTTTTAGGACACAATAACTTTCTTTCCAATTGAGCTAGAATGTTCAAACTTGGTGCACATGTTTATTAGTTCAATGCCATGATGGAGTTCCAAGATGAGCATTTTCTGCTTAGGGTAAGCAGAGAAAAGCCATTTTAATGAATTTAATGATTAACATTTCTAGCTGAAGCTAAGCAGAGCTAATCAATTTCATTGGTCGATGCTTTGGGACAAGATAATCTTGAAAAAAATAAATGTGCGATTAATTAATATGTGTCATGTATTTATTTTGGGATTTCTGCGGGGGACATCAGCCTCACTGTTGGCTCGTTTTAATTAATCCTGGTAACATTTCTCGAAAAGATAGGTTTTATGTTTTTAATCAAAAGCTTACATGTTCTTATCTATTTAATTTCAGAGAAATTAATTTCGTGAGTTGATTATGACTTGGCAAAGTTAATGAATAATTTAGAAAACATTTCAGGCCTAAAGAAAGATCTGCACTAGGCAGGCGGTCGAGACATCAATTAAACATGAATTCAGTTTGCAATAGTGAACAGATTAAATTTGTCGTTGTGGTGACAGCATTTTATTATACATTATCCATAACAATGGCAATGAGAAGAATCTTTCCACCGTCTCTCCATTACAAACTTACCAACATCAAAAATAATTTTAAAACCGTCAAAAATAATTTAAAAACCGTCAAAAATAATTTTAAAACCGTTTATTATTTTATTTTTATATAACACTTCATATTTCACAATAATATATATATATATATATATAAAATGCTAACATATTATTACATACACATTCTTAATTATTATTAGTTCATTTCATTTACAATCAGAAAATTGGTGAGGGAGGACAAGAGTTATTCCCCTTGACACACTTTTTGACATACACTATAATGTTTCCTCAACACGATGAGCCTTCGCAAGTCATGTTGATCTCTTTTTTTGTAATGATAGAGTATACATGCAATAGCAAATCACAACTCAAAATGACAAATGATCTCCTACCAGAAGCACAATGCAGATGTGATTGTGCCATGGAAAGCAATTTTGCAGTTGTCCCCCCTTTCTAACACCAAACTTATTATCTACATGTGACTAATTGACATCATGACAAGATCCACCCATACGCATTCACATGTAGGCCTATATAATATCCAGGCCCTGACACATCAGGTGATCTTTTAAGGCCTTTATATTTTAGATGAGCCAATTGTTCATTAGATTAAACATTCGTACAAGTCCAAACTCCACACAATTTCCTTCAGTTTGTATAAAAATGTAGTCTTTTGAGTCATAAGTAGTACGTGGATCATTATATAATATTAGTTTTAACATAATTTTCTTTTCTAAACGAATCTGTAATAAACACTGATTGGCTTTAAATGCCCATATTAACACAATTATTTCATGATTCAACAATTTCATGTAACCTACTTAGGCTTAATTGAGACAGGAGCTCGGAAAAAAAATTCCTTTTTTTTCTGCAATTATACATTTAATATCATTTATTCACAAGATGTAAGTTATAAAGATAGGTTGCCAGGCAACGAAACATACGCCCACAGCAGTTAAATCGTCCGGGCAGTCAACAAGGGTTGTCGCATATTATTACTTTTTTCGGTAATGAAACATTTGTAATACTCTAAAAACTGATTAAGAGTAACAACTCATTATGTAATTATCAGAAAATCATTAGAATTTGATTGCTTTTTATAAAGTTTTACCCCACGCTAACAATTGAATTAGTATATATACATGAAACATTTAAAATCATGGATTTAGCTGTTCAGTTATCAAAATTCATTGAAAATCAAAATACTTGTTCGTTTCAACACCTTAAACTCTGTGTATCAATCTGAAGTCAATCAGAAGATAAGTTTGGCCTTTAAAGCGTCCACAAGATTTTTTGAAGTGATCAAGGGCCATAACTCTGGCACTAATTATCGGAAATCGCTGAAAATCAATAGGCTTCTTCGTCTCATGACCTTAAACACTGTGTATAAATTTAAAGCCAATCGGATATCAACTTTGGCCTCTATAGCGTCCACAAGATTTTTTGAAGTGATCAAGGGCCATAACTCTGGCACTAATTATCGGAAATCACTGAAAATCAATAGACTTCTTTGTCTCATGACCTTAAACACTGTGTATAAATTTAAAGCCAATCGGATATTAACTTTGGCCTCTATAGCGTCCACAAGATTTTTTGAAGTGATCAAGGGCCATAACTCTGGTAGTTATTATCGGAAATCGCTGAAAAACAATAGGCTTCTTCGTCTCATGACCTTAAACACTGTGTATAAATTTAAAGTCAATCGGATATTAACTTTAGCCTCTAGAGCGTCCACAAGCAATTGTGGACGCCGGACCGACGGACGGACGGACGGACGGGGGCGACGACAATATACGTCCACATTTCAATGTGGGCGTATAAAAATGGATTTGAAATTAACATTAACAGAAAATGAATCTTGATATTTTTTACAATAAATATAACAATTATAGTTACCCCATGCTTATAGTTACATCATGCTTTTAATATTTGAAAATACCAAGAAATGTTTATAAATATTCCGTATATAATGGCCCTTTAATTTCCCACTCAAAATAATTAAAGTACTGAAATGGATAAAAGAAAATTGTATCAACAGTAGATTTATTTTTCATCTAAAACAACATTTGTTTATTTCTTACAATTTATACGACCTTTATCTCATGCATGTAAACCTTTCATGGACTAGTGAATCATGACTTTTACAACTAGTGAATAATTTTATGCACATAGACTTTAACATTCAGTAATAATCAATGATCAGACTCAATCATAACTATTTTGTATAAAGATTCTGATTTCTTGAAACCAACAACATATGAAGAAAGCTTCTGGGGTCTTTTTCACAAAAATTAAAACTAAAATATTTTCAAAATTCAGACATTTGAATGGTTAAGATTTAAAATTCTAGTACAAACTATAATTATTGGCCAACCAAAAGGCTGAATTCTTAAAATAATTTAGTGTAAGTTTTTATGAATCTGATTTCTGATTCGTTCAATAATATTGTAAAATTTACCGTAACTCAAGTACAAGCACAGATATAAAACCATGCTCATTGAGGTAGTGGATTGCTCTAATACAATCATTTCAATTAAGGTCATACCAAAATGACTTCCTATTTTATAAAATAATCTAAAAACCAAAAGTACTTGGTTACGTTCCTCAAAAGCCTTTAGTTCCAAATTTTTAAATGTTGTAATTTTATTGATCAAATGCCAAGGAACTAAAAATTTAATTGGCTTAGCCTGAGAATGAACCGACTTTTCTAATTCTTTCTCGTTCGTTATACATTGCATGATTAATAATTTATTAATCAACCCTTGCAGACCCTCTATGCTGTTTGATTTCAAATTTTTAAGTTCTACAAGTCTAGACCTTACACTTGGCAAACCAAAAATTCTAGCTGTGCCCGGTGCTAAGTTTCAAAATTAAGACTCTCCAAACATATTGATAGAATTTTTGTATTTGTCTTTGGCCCTAGGATATTATTAGAGTCCTGATATTCATAATAAATTTAAGATTTCTGTCGAATAACGGTTCAATTAATTCATTTTTCTTTTAAATATATATCATTTGCCAAGTGTTCCGGACATTGCTGCCCTCATCAGAGATCTTGCGACTAGAATTTCTTCATAGAAATATTTTATATACGGTACAGAAGTTTTATATTTATAACAGCATAACCCCTACATATAGCATTACATCACTATATATCACAGGGATTTTATTATCATAACTTAAAACTCATGTGACATACATGTTTGTGCGTTAACTAATTTAGAAGTAACTTTTTTTAGCTCTATAAGATTTAAACAATGATACCATCATTAATTTGAGCCAATTTGTTATTTTTAAATTTGTTTTGGAATATCGATAAATGTAATATTACTGATGTTTCATGTACGATAAACCTATGTAAAGGTGAAGTTCAAACGAAAAATATATTTATCCAAAAATATAAATTTAAAATCTCTTATGTTTAAAAAAATAAAAGAGCACCAATATATTTCTATCAAAGCTAAAAATAGGTCTAAAACTTTAAGAACTTAAAAATAAACATCAGAATCTTGAATAAGACAAAAATTAAACAATCACAGGACATTTAATTAACAAGAAAAACATTATAAAAAATTTGACAAATGTATGCTTAATTAATTAACAATTAATGGAAGTTAAATGATCATAGACTGCAGCGGTTACTGATTGTGAAAACACACAAAATATGGGAAATCAAACAGGGGTTTACCATCCTACTTTTCCGCAAAAATCGATTCAAAATAATGGGGTTTAATGTCCTACTGTTCTGCTTCGATCGACCTGCAAATTTTGCCACCTGCCCATGGTTCTTTTACGTGCAAGCCAATGCCAATCTCTATAGAAGTTGGTAAAGCAAACACAAGTTATTTGTGTTAAAATTTTAAATGTTTCACACCCTAAGACGTAGGATCAACTTGTATTTTCCGGTAGTTCGGCCACACATAATATATTCACAGTGCAAACTGTGTAGGCGTTAATGAATTTATTTAAAACTGCAGTGGTTTTTCACAACCAGTAGCCATTTCAGCCTAAAATAATATAGCAAAATTACTAGAAAGAAAATTAGTAGCAAATTTTCATCCAATCAAGTACATATATCAATCAAGTACATCTATCTATCAAGAATTCTATTCTACTGGGTTTTGTGCTCAGTATTCAAAAGGCACATTTTGTGCCCCTGTTTTAAGGTTTACACGTAGTTAGTAAGCTTATGGCATAACCAAACTGAAACGCAGCACTAGAAAGTAGTCTAAATTCCCACTGCCAAATCTAAATCTGACAATACCAAGACTAAATCTGATGCGTCTATTTTTTTCCCATAAATAATTTCAAGACAATAATACAACAATTATTTTCATAATCAAAAATAAAATATGCACCAGAAAGTCCAATGCCTTACAATACCGGGTAAAAAGGAAAACTAAACATGGAGATAAATGCAGACTAAAATAAATGTCAAGCAAGAGAAGAAAAGCATTTTTAAACATATATATTATTTACATTTTGTTTTTATATGTTTTTGACTTAGTTTAAAACAATTTGTTTTATCAAAAGAATCCCACAAAGCATATCTTTATTCTGTTACTATAGAAACCAATATGGCCGCTATAGAAGTCAAATTAAAAATAACGCTAACATTGCTGTACAGCAATCATTCTAAATCCTCAAAATCACATCAAAAATGTAAAATCAACCACAAAATTATTAAAAAAATTAACACCCACTTGGTTTGAAACACATCAAACAAATTTTTACATTTTAACAATTTTATCAAATCACAGAATTTAATTAAAACACAAAAAACACACACACACTCTCACAAAACGTATCAACTAAATTTATCATAGGTAAATGAACAATTAGGGCCTCGCTGGTGCAAACTTATCTCATCGTCAATTTTTAAATTTAAATTAAATCGAATCAAAAATCAATTAAAAATTCAACAAACTATCTAAAAAAAATACAACAAATAAATGATTATCGGGTTTGAAGTTTTGATGAAGATGGTGACGGTTTGTGATTAAAAGTCTCTGCACGTCGTTTGCATTTATTGGAAAATATCAAATTTATCTATAGTTTTATCCATGCTAAAATGACTCAAGTTCATTATCTAACATTTAATTAAACAACTAAATCTAAATATCAACGGAATTGGATTCAAATGAATTAAAAGATTTTAGTTTTAGCAGCATAACCGGACTTAATCAGATGCTGAATGTTAACAAATTTTCAATTTCTCATACCTTTATATACTCGGCAGAATTAAACCATTTTTGGCCAGATATTCCTTTTAGGGCTTCAACTTGTACAATATTGTACTTTGTAAGGGATTCCCCAATTCCTCATATGACGTTCAGAGACTTTAAGATAAGGGGGATAATAGACTGTATACAATTCTTACATAGATACGATTACAACCCAATACTCTCTTTCTAACTTATCATACCTCAGTAAGGCCACAAACAGTTTAATTATGTGTACTTTGTGAACACCTGTGAGAAATTTTGCTTCCTTTTCCATCAGCAAAAAGAATAATTTAAAAACAAAAAGTACTTGGTGGCTCGTATCAAAAAAATTTTAGTTTTAAAATGTGGAAATTGTAAATGAAACATTGTTCGCGAGACTCAAGTGTCAATTTCTTTAGGTTTACGTTTGGTCGAAGGACTTTTACCCAGTGGTGGAATTTGCTCTCATTGAAATTCTTGTTAATAATGTTTTTGAGTTTCCACAAAACAATGAGATAACCCGTGTTACTGAGATAACAGATGCCACTGGGATAACCCATGTCATGGGGATAAACCATATAGCCCATGCTACTGGGATAACCCATGCCACTGGGATAACCCATGCCACTGAGATAACCAAAGTCACTGAGATAACCAAAGTCACCAATATAACTCATGCAACTGGAATAACACATGCCACTGGGATAGCCCATGTCACTGAGAAAACTCATGCCACAGGAATAAACCATGTCATTGAGATAACACATGCCATGGAGATAACCCATGCCACCTTTTTTTATTTGAGCTGATTATTAGATATACTGAATGTCTCACCACTTATCCCCCTTATCATAATTATGAATAAGTAATTTTAACGAGGTTGGAATCTTGGTCGTAAGGATCATAGGAAAACGACTCCTGCCACATAGCTACTTTTGCTATTTCAACTTTCTATGTTTCAAAACTAGGTTGATTCGTATGTGAAGTTAGAAATTATCAGATGCATGTACAAATATATATTTCTATGTCAAAAGTGTTTAATATGAATAAAATTGCTATCTGCATTATTCTCGTACAACAATGAATTTGGAAAATACAATTATAAATGCCTTTTTTTCTCCAAAAATGCTTTTTATTTGAGTCTAAAATGCTATGGTTTACTACGATACCCTCGTTTATTACAGATATATAGTCAGTCAATCAAAATACACATTGAAAACGGAGAAGCATAAAATCTTTCAAACCTTAAATTAATTCATTCAATGTTCATGCATTAATCCAGACAAGGTGGCTTCACCCAATGTAATCCTTTTTTTCCCCACGCTCTTCTAATCCCAACTTTGCAGCGACAATCTTTCTCCAGTTCTTAATAATAATTTTTCATAATTATCCTAAAAAAAACACACGTTTAAACCTTGTCTCCCATGGGTTGAAGTTCTGCTTCATCAGGAAATTTGTACGAACTTTTAGGACCACGTCCACGGGTCAGACCAAGGGAAGCAACGATTTCATCAAAGGTCCTATTTTTGGTTTCGGGAACAAAGAAGAATATAAAGACTACTGCGGCTGCTAATATTATGGTGAACAGCAGATACGTATAGGCCCCCAATCCATCCTATAATAATAAAACAAAATACTTTCATTTCCAAACTTGAAAAGTCTCACAAAATTTATTCTACTAACGAAATGAAATTAAATGAGACACACAAAAAATAATATCACAAAAGTATATTATGCATAAAATAAAAACAAACATCACAGAACCATGAATGGAAAATGAAATATGTTTAACGTCCTACTTTTCTTGCTAATGAAGACAGGCATACGCCATACAGGCATACGCCATACACATACAGGCATACGCCATATAGTATGCTATGAGGGGAAATTTTGCCTACTCTTATTTCAAATTTCAACTGCAAATTCTTTTACATTTTTTATTTTCGTCCAATCCAAACGACTTTACACTGTTCCTTGCCAACTCTCGTTACTGGGATTGAACTTACAAAGTCCTGGCCCAGAGTTCACAAAGCATCGTCAGATTTCAGTTAATTAATTATTGAAATTTCAATTTCTGTTTATGAGAAATAACTTTGCACATAGTTTCTTATTGATGTATTTTGCTACATTAAAACAAGAAAAGTTTAAAATAAGGCAAACAATTTTGAGTAAACTCTTTAACTGTGGTCTGAGAATGCTTTGTGAAGTTGGGGCTTGGTAAGTTAGCAGTAATGGTCTTCCATAGAATTGTGTCCATCTTCCAAATGCAAGAATATGGCTACAGTGGCAGGTAACGTCAATGCTGTTGCCAATTCCTTGACTGTATGCCCTCAAGGGTCATGTATACGGCCTTTTACTCAGAATATGTCAATACTTAATTTAATTTCCCCTTTTTATTTGGACACCCATGCCTCCTCTGCCCTGCATTGGTTGCCCCGCACCTTCACCCCTGAATTGGATGCCCAGGCCTGTAGCCCCTCTGCCCCTCTCTTTGCAAACTACTGTTTCAATGATGAACAAATGGGTGTATTATTGTTATATTTTTTTTCTTACCTTCATAAAGGGGAAAGCCAACATCAAAACGAAGTTACAAATCCAGTTAAAAGCGGTTGACAGACTCATGGCTGCAGCTCGCGGCTCTTGACGGAAGATCTCCGACACAAGAATGAACGGGATCGGTCCTGAAAGAAAAATTCATGCTTGTTGAAGACAGAACAGGCCAGATCATAAAATATACTGTTACAGGCTTAGTTGTACCTAACAATATGCAGTGTATTACTTGAAGGGCTTGATAAGATCTCCCGTAATCTAGAAAAACCTAGTAACACTGTTGAATGTAGTTTTGTGTAAACAAAAGAAAACTGTTTTGTTAAGCTACTGAATATATAACCAATTTTATTTTGTCTTTTTAGATGAAGATAATTAGAAGTCCTTTCAGTGAAGGAGAAAAAACCCTATTATTACATGTATATAAAATATGGGTCTAACTCAATTTTCACAAAATTTGACTTGCTAGGTTTTTCCAGATTACGGAAGAGATGTATGGGGTTTAATGAGTTGTACCTGACAATATATCAGAAACAAAATGGAATGGGGTTTAACGTCCTACTGTTATTCTCCGTCTGGGCTAATGAAGATGTGCATACGCCATACAGAGTGCTACGAGGGGAAGTTTGCCTGGACAGTGGTGCTGTGGCCCAATCTTGTATCAAATTCCAACTACCAAGGATTCTTTTCGTTAAACCCCACACAGAATTATTATTATTTTATTTATCTAAGAAATAAAAAGATGACAATAAAGACCAATTTAATTCACCGTTAAGCATCCTAAAATTCATAAGCCAATCTTAGTCTAATGCTAAATGTGAGAGAGGTCATATAGGCCCTGCCTGTTCCGCAATCCCTTTTAATTTTAGAATAAACTTTTGATTAAATAATAAACGTAAAAAATTCATCTACAGTCAAATGTGAAATAAAAGATGTAACTTACCAAGACCAAGGGCAAAACCTATAACGTATATATGCATGAGAATGATACAAATCATAGCGAATGTCGAATGGTGTTCAACTAAATCAACATTAAATTGTAGATTAATAAAAACGGTCATCAACAAGAAAGAGATTGCCATCATACACATAGGCCATAATAACAAGGGACGTCTTCCTAATTTCTCCATCAAAGGTACCTACAATTACAACAAAATACAATATAACAAGATGGATTTGTTGAGAATAACATTATAAATTCTATTTCATTATAAATTCTATTTCATTAAAGATACATTATGGGAGATTAGATAAAGAGTTGACAGTTCTCACTATATATAGTAGGTAAAAAATAGATAACGTAAAAAGAATATGCTGAGAACTTTAGTCAAATTGATTTGCTCTTAACCCAGATATTAGCTTTTGAATTTTAGACTAGCATCGATTATTATTACTAAAGGTTCGATTATTCATTTTCACGTTTAAAGCATTTTTCAAAAAATGTATTTCAATCCACTAAATATCATACGCTTGTGATGGCATCGAGTCCCAGAAAAAAACACACGGTTTGACGGGTGACCCTACGTCTTGCCACATACAAAACAATGCCATTGTAATCAATGAAATGAAATGGGGTTTTATAGGTCATTTTTGGACTAACACATGGTTCAACTTTATTTCAAAAATTTCGCTTGCACGTAGGGGTCTTTAGCAATGAAATGAAATGGGGTTTTACATCCATCTGTTCAGCTCCGACTGGGCTAATGAATACAGGCATACATCATACAGTGTGCTATGAGGGAAATTTGCCTGAACACCGGTGTAACTGCCTACTCCTGTATTCCACCCGCCAAGGGATCTTTTACGTGCACGCCCATGTGTACACTAGAATCAGAACCCACAATAAGATACTTACAGCTATGACAGTACACAAGACATTGATAGAACCAGTACCCACGATAACGTAACCAATCTTATCAACTGGTACTTGAGCTTGTCCAAATATAAATGTAGAATACGACATCACCTACAATTATACAAATATATATTTATTAAAATGACATGATACATACAGAGGTAAAGGGAAAGGAGAGAGAGAGAGAGAGAGAGAGAGAGAGAGAGAGAGAGAGATCTGGTTTAATGTCCACTCAATGCATGAAGTCCTGTCTTTAGCAGTGGGAGAAACCCAGAGGATCGAGAGAAAACCCACAAGGTTGGACAAGCGACCCTACTCATTATCACGTAGGTACAACTGGGGAATCAAAATCATACCAGATGACTGCTAGGAAAAGGGTAGAAGGTACAGACAATATCAAGTTTGATAAATTAAGAAGCTTTGAGATGATATGTCTTTAGCAGTGGGAGAAACTCAGAGGACCGAGAGAAAACCCACAAGGTTGGACAAGCGACCCTACTCATTATCACGTAGGTACAACTGGGGAATCAAAATCATGCCAGATGACTGCTAGGAAAAGTGTAGAAGGTACAAACAACATCAAGTTTGATAAATTAAGAAGCTTTGAGATGATATGTCTTTAGCAGTGGGAGAAACTCAGAGGACCGAGAGAAAACCCACAAGGTTGGACAAGCGACCCTACTCATTATCACGTAGGTACAACTGGGGAATCAAAATCATGCCAGATGACTGCTAGGAAAAGTGTAGAAGGTACAAACAACATCAAGTTTGATAAATTAAGAAGCTTTGAGATGATATGTCTTTAGCAGTGGGAGAAACTCAGAGGACCGAGAGAAAACCCACAAGGTTGGACAAGCGACCCTACTCATTATCACGTAGGTACAACTGGGGAATCAAAATCATGCCAGATGACTGCTAGGAAAAGGGTAGAAGGTACAGACAACATCAAGTTTGATAAATTAAGAAGCTTTGAGATGATATGTCTGCTCATTTTGACACATACATGTATAGGATTAGAGATGTCAAAATGACGAAAATACCTGTTTAACGTTATTTGAACACTCTTCTAAGGCTGTATATGCCAGATCAATTAACTAACAGTGTAAAATCTTTAAAAAAAATAAAAACGAAATAGACTTACAGCGTTGATACCAGACCATTGTTGGGTGACTTGAAGTAAACAGGCAACTACAGTTGGGAATCGTAGTTCAGGGGTTGTCAATAATTGATGCATGGAGAAATTGGTACCACTGACGGATCTCTTCGATTCAATTCTCATTTCCTCTATCTCATCCTCAACGTCATCGTAGCCTCGTAATTTTCTTAAAGCTGATTTTAAAAAATAAATAATCGAGATGACTTAATGACCCTGATACTCATTTGAATTTGACGTCCGAATTCACGAGTATTTAATATTTAATTTGGAAAAAAAACATTCAATAATAGATAATGTCGAACGGATAATGAATGTTGATTGTCGCCAAATTTTGAATCAGAAATGAAATGAAATGAGGTTTAACATCCCAATAATGAAAGGAATATCAAATGGAATTGAATTGTTTTGGAATGATATTTCTATTGGATGTTCAGCTTTTACCTAATTTAAACTTGCAAGGGATAAACAATCTGAGAGAAGGAAATGGAGTTTAACGTCCACTCGACGCAAACTTTGTTGTCATTTCAGGACTAACTCATGGTTCATTTGTTTTTCCATAATTCGCTTGCGCATAGGGGTCTTTAGCTGTGGGAGGAAACCGAAGGTTGGACAGACAACCCTACTCACTGTCACGTACAATCGGCGATCTAAAACCCTGCCAATTTACTCAATGACAGACTTTATGATACAGCGTGCACTTACTAACCATTTAGCCATCCAACCCACTTACAATCTCTTAAAACAGCATTAGGTAAGATTTACATAAAGAGCTGGCAGTTCCCGCTATAATAGTTCAATGAAAAGGGAATATGTTGAAATCAAAATAAAAATTTTTTTACCATTGGTAGCTTCTTGTTCTTGGTTTCTCTTAATGAGTAAATATCTCGGACTTTCAGGACACAATGGCCAACAGACAAGATGAATTAAAAGAGGTACGGCATTGAATGCAAACAACCACGGCCATAAGTCCACAGTACCTAATAAATAAAGAAAATATTAATATGGCAGTTATCTCCCTTACCACATCTACATGCAACTGAGCGGGATGATGCAGACTTTTTGACGGAGAGGGATGATACATTTCTTACAATCTCCTCTATCTTTATTTTTCATTCGTCAGCTAGGGGCATCAGGTTAATTTAAACCCAAACTATCATACTCACCAAGGAGTTCGTTCAATCCGAGAATCTGGGAAGACAGAATACCAATAGTAATAGCCAGTTGATGACAAGTTCCGATAGCTCCACGAATCTTCTTAGGAGAAATCTCCGCCAAATATAGGGCAGCTAAACTGACATTTAGACCTGTAGATAACAAAACAAACATGACATCACAGTCAAAAACATTAAATAATTTAGAGACGGACATTTTTACAAAGAACTGCTTGGTGTAATCCTTGAGAGAAATGGGGTTTTATATCCACTCGATACAAACAAGGTTATTTCGGGACTAACATATGGTTTAATTTTATTTCAATATTTTGCTTGCGCGTAAGGGTCTTTAGCAGTGGGGGGAAACCGGAGGACCAATAGAAAACCCACAAGGTTTGACAGGCGACCCCACTCCTTGTCACTTACAACCAGGGGAATGGAAACAATGCAAATGACACAAAGTGCACATGCTAACCAATCGGCCATCACCCACGCCCTCCCCCTGCTTATATCAAAAACAATCAATGCTTTACATTTGGACTAGTATTCTGTGCCTGAAAATGATATTTGGATACTCTTTGAAACGCGTACAAACCAATGATTGCCTTCCATATAAATTGTCTCTAGTATGCGTTAAACCATTTTGCACCCCCAATCCCCCAAATACCAATTTTTCATAACCAGAACATGGAAAGAAATTAGAACTACAAAATGTGAAAGAAAATTTTATCCATGTTTTAATCATGTGGCCTCAATTTTTTGTACCATCTGAAGGACTAGACTTAATCAGACTGTCGGTTTTTCAGACCATTCAAAAGACTAGACAAGGACATTTACTCTGTGTTATACAAATTAAATAGTCGTACTCACCTGAATGAAGACCGACAAAGATACGAGACATAATCAAACATTCTGGTGAAGCTGCAACTTTCGTTATTCCGCCAAAAAGGGCGGCAATGAACATAACAAATGTAATGACAATCATACCCTTCTTCCTAAAAAAAATTATTTTAGAAAATATACATTATACATTTTAATACAATTCAAAGGTATTTTCATGGCTTTAGAATTAACAAGAAAAAAAAAGCAATTTTAATAAGATAGAGAGAAATGAGGTTTAACATCATTTTGAGCGTAGGAGTCTTTAGCAGTGGGAGGAAATCTATTTTGGCTTTGCAAATAAAAACATACAAAGCATAAAAACTAACAAAAGCTAAAAAGGCAGGTAATTTATCATACCTGCCAAAGAAATCTGCGACCTTTGCGGAAGTAAAAGCGCCTATCATTCCAAATAAGACAAATGCAGCAACGGTTGTAGACCACAATAATTCAATCTCCCATTTTTCCAACAAAAGCGAATGATCGACACCCAACTTGTTCGAGAGATCGTCGATTTCTGATTGGTTGGCACGGAGGGTTCCATTTTCAAAGGTAAAATTCTTGCTGAGCAGTTGCCTGTCAAAGTCTTGAAGGTTGCCATAGTTTCCACCAGCTCTCTCAAAATATACTTTGCGATAAAATTCTTGAATGATCTGAAAGTACACAATAAAAAACAATGGTTTAAATACATATGAATTTCACAAAATTCAATATTGAAACATTCAGGTTTATTGGTTTAGTTCATATAGTATATAAAGGTCTACTGAGAGGGTTTATATCGTATATTAAGGTCTACTAAAGAGAGAGCGAAATGGGGTTTAATGTCCACTTGACACAAATTAGGTCATTTCGGGGCTAACACATGGTTCAATTTTATTTCAATTATTCGCTTACGCGTATGGGTCTTTAGTAGGAAACCCGCCCATCTGGAGAATACCCACATACAACTGGGGAATGGAAATCCCTGCAGTTGACTCAATGACAGATCGTATATTAAGGTAAGTAAGAGAGTTTATATTGTATATTAAGGTCTACTAAGAGAGTTTATATATTAAGGTCTATATATATATATAGTACTGGGTGAGTTATGTTTATATTCTATGTCACGGTCTATTTAATAATATTGTATGAGTTTAAGAAAGGAATGTAGCAACTCATCTACCGACTTCCTTCCTCACAGTAATCCTGTTTACTGATAACAGCCTAATACTAACGAATACAGCAATTATGAGATGACACATTAGTTTAACTGTTAAAGTACTGGGGCCTATTTCACGAAATATAAGATCCCAATTTTAGTAATTTGATTGGATAATATTAGATTGATTTTAGTGCTTAGCCAATCAAAATTGAAGTATCTACTAAAATTGGATTTTATCTTAAGTTAAAATTTCGTGAAACAGGGCCCTGGTATATCTTAATTATTTACACTTCCCATTTTAAGAAATGAAATGAAATGAAATGGGGTTTAACGTGCTACTGTTCTGCTACAAACTGGGCTAATGAAGACGGGCATGCGCCATACAGAGTGCCATGAGGGAAATTTTGCCCAGGCAGCGGCACTACGTCCTACTCTTATATCGAATTCCAACTGTCAAGGGATCTTTCTTTATCAAGTTATAATATTTATATTGTTATATAATTTATCAGGTTATAATATTTATATTGTTATATAATCTATCAAGTTATAATATCGATATAACATTATAATTGCATAATTTATTAAGTTATCATAATCAAATGGTTATAAAATTCATCAAGTTATAATATTCATATGATGGAATAATTTATTCTTTGAATGGCATTTAGTAATTGAAACATAATCAAAAAACACACTTTCATGGAATAACAATTACTATAGTTTATTTAACAGCGAAATTTCAACAAGATTTCACAAGCATTATACACAAATACATAAAGAATATATTTTCATATTTTTCTCATTCTTTATGTATTTGTGTATAATGCTTGAAACGATTTGTGAAAGAAACGTGGCCGTGAAATAAACCATAGTGTGTTTTTTGATTGAATAATTTGTCATGTCATTATATTTATATAACCGGTGCATAACCAGTGTAAAGTTATAAAACACGTGTGTGAAGAGGTTGAATATTTACATAAGATAAAATACACATAAAATTATAAATAGAATACAGCATTTCCAATAAAAGAAGATTTAACGTTTTAATAATATAGTAGGGTTGTCTTTATAACAAACGACTTGTTACAGAGAAACAGAGACAGAAATAGAGTTTATTTTCATTTGATGCAACCAAATCATTTTGAGACTAACATATGGTTCAAGTTTATTTTAATAGATCACTTGTTTCCGTGTGTGGTGTCTTGCATTTTTATAGAGAAAGGGAAACAGAAATGAAGTTTAACTTCCACTTCTCCACTTGACACAACCAAATTAATCATTTCGGGACTAACATCTGGTTCAAGTTTATTTCAATAGTTTACATACTCATATGGGTTTTTAGCAGTGGGAGGAAACCGGAGGACCCAGAAGGTTGAAAAGGTGACACTACACTTATAATCTAAAATATCAGATCTAAACCATGTAACTAGTCTCAATGACAGACCTTATGAGTTAAAGTTCTCTTGTTAGACTTCTAGACCTCCCACACTCTTCAGTATGTGATCTTGTATGTTATAGAGATAGGTAACATTATCTTGTATTTTGTAACAGTAGATATGTAACAGTATCTTGTATGTAACCATAGCTTGTTTTTTATAGATACATGTACGTTAAAATTACAAATTATAGAGTTACAAGATATTCAAGGTTTTAAGACACAATGTGTGTGGAAAAGTGTCAATAAATAAATCAAGTGAATTAGGTTCCAATAAGCCATGGAGAGTTTTTAGGCCTGATTACCACACAAATTGTAGAGTTACGGTATATTCACGGTTCCCTAGTAATTTAGCCTTCTGCTATATAAGTTGTTTAAAGTTTTAAACCTGAACAAAATGACCTTTTCATTCAAGGTTTAATGGCAGACCGTAACTGTTTTTTCGAGTGATTTAACCTTCCAATAAGTCGTGGGAACTTTTAAATCTGATCACGCTGACCTTGTCGTAGAATTATACGTGTTAAAGTGGGAGTTACATGTGTTTGTTTACCTGTAGTTGTTGACTTCAGGTATTTGATTACTTTACCTGTCTGCACTCTGTATAACCTTACCTGTACCCTAGCCACACTGGCTAAACTATTTATATCATATAACTCATCCAGTGTCTAGCGGAACAACAGTGGGAGGAAACCGGAGGACCCAGAAGGTTGAAAAGGTGACACTACACTTATAATCTAAAATATCAGATCTAAACCATGTAACTAGTCTCAATGACAGACCTTATGAGTTAAAGTTCTCTTGTTAGACTTCTAGACCTCCCACACTCTTCAGTATGTGATCTTGTATGTTATAGAGATAGGTAACATTATCTTGTATTTTGTAACAGTAGATATGTAACAGTATCTTGTGACACTACACTTATAATCTAAAATATCAGATCTAAACCATGTAACTAGTCTCAATGACAGACCTTATGAGTTAAAGTTCTCTTGTTAGACTTCTAGACCTCCCACACTCTTCAGTATGTGATCTTGTATGTTATAGAGATAGGTAACATTATCTTGTATTTTGTAACAGTAGATATGTAACAGTATCTTGTATGTAACCATAGCTTGTTTTTTATAGATACATGTACGTTAAAATTACAAATTATAGAGTTACAAGATATTCAAGGTTTTAAGACACAATGTGTGTGGAAAAGTGTCAATAAATAAATCAAGTGAATTAGGTTCCAATAAGCCATGGAGAGTTTTTAGGCCTGATTACCACACAAATTGTAGAGTTACGGTATATTCACGGTTCCCTAGTAATTTAGCCTTCTGCTATATAAGTTGTTTAAAGTTTTAAACCTGAACAAAATGACCTTTTCATTCAAGGTTTAATGGCAGACCGTAACTGTTTTTTCGAGTGATTTAACCTTCCAATAAGTCGTGGGAACTTTTAAATCTGATCACGCTGACCTTGTCGTAGAATTATACGTGTTAAAGTGGGAGTTACATGTGTTTGTTTACCTGTAGTTGTTGACTTCAGGTATTTGATTACTTTACCTGTCTGCACTCTGTATAACCTTACCTGTACCCTAGCCACACTGGCTAAACTATTTATATCATATAACTCATCCAGTGTCTAGCGGAACAACAGACTAATTAATCATGTCTATAACTACCGTGTGTTCCATGTTAACCTGTACGATTTTACACCTGAATCCTGTATACCTAACAGATCTACCTGTGTTTTAAACACCTGTCCAGGTCTGTGTGTTTTCTATAAGAGAACCTGGTGAGCTAGAATGGTTTTTCTATGTCCATTTCAGTCATTTCGATTAAGTAGCCAAAGGGAATATTTAATTAATAAATAATTATCATATATTACTAATCCAGTTTATATTTTTTGTGTACCCCATGATGACAAAATGGTATAGACACCTGAATTCACAATACCGTAACATGAATAAAAAACCACGAAATACAAATTTTTGTGCGTTATCAAACATGACCAGCAGTGGAAGCCCTGAATTGTACACTCAAACCTAACAAATCTACGTGTATAAACACTTGTCGTTTGTCTATTGATTACCTACCTGGTTAACCAAATTATACCTGTGTTTGCCTATATTTAATTTGCAGATGGTCTAAATATAAATGTACCTTTGGTATTACAACTGTCCCCTGATCTAAACAGAACACGGTGCAATAAAACTGCTATGTGTGCGATAAATAGTGAAGTGATATCGTCTACAAACAGCAGTTAAAACGGTTGTTATTAAATTCATTTCTTATGCACAAAATGTCTTTTGGCCAAAGTGGGGGTTTGTGGCCCAAGTATTAACATGTACATATTTCATCATAAGGTCTGTCATAGAATCAAATGGCATGGTTTCACTTCCCCGCTTGGACGTGACAAGGATTAGAGGTGACTGTCCAACCTAATGGGTTTTCCCTGGGTGCTCTGGTTTTCTCCCACGGCTAAAGACCCTACTCGCAAGCGAATTATTGAAGTAAAATTGAACCATATGTTAGTCCCAAAATGACCTAATTTGTGTCAAGCTGACTTTAAACCCCATTTTTATCTCCTTTCCTTTACCTCCTGGAAACCACCCAGCATCAGCTGCCTTTCTCATAACCTATGTTTTGTCACTACCGGGGAAAATGAACAATTATAAATTGTTTTGGTTTTATTCATCAACTTACCAAAGTCGGTGTATTTACTATTCGGATAATGTATCCATTTATTTATATCATTACTTTTATGATTTTGTATAATTAAACAGAATAAATATTGTTTAAATCAACTTACCAATGCCGGTGTATTTACTACTCCAATGTTGTATCCATAAAGAAAGGAATTTCCTAACACAGCAACAAATGTGCTGAATATAAGAGTGAACGTGTAGTTGGTTTCTCTCTGAAAATGTAAAGAAAAGAAACTTGATACATGTATAAAAAATGAAATAAGGTCTCAGAGGTTTAATGTCCTACTGTTCTGCTCCTAATAAAGACGGGCATACGCCATACAGTTTGTGCTGTAAGGGAGATTTTGACAAAAAAACGGTACTTAGGCCTCATCTTATATCGAATTCCAATTGTCAAGGGATCTTTTACATGCACACCAACGTGTACACCGGACCTGGTTTTTTTTTGGTCCCATCCCAACGATAAGACAGCTGTGCCTTTGTCAAGCCCTCCGTCCTGCATCACTGACAAAGAGGGATCACTGCGAAATATCTGGATGAACTTTCTCGGTCAATATAGACAAATGAGCCAGCGTCTTACCCACGTAGCCACAGTAGCTCCCAACATGCATACAGAAAAATGTCAAATCACATTAATAAAATGTGAAATGATATAAAATGGTGTAACAGTAACACCCTATTTTCTTCACCAATCCAGGTAATAAAAAAAAAATATATACCATACAGTTAGCTAAGGGGACAATTATTGGCTTGACAGCGCTACGTTAAACCAGGATTTACTTGTGTGGTTCACCCTTGTCAGTGGTGTAAGGGAACGAGGGCCTGGCAAGTGACAACGCATAGTCGTTTGATGGGATGAAAAAGTCCTGTGTACACATTACACATAAAAGAACCCTTGGCAATTGGAATTCGATATAAGAGTAGGCCGTAGCACCGCTGCTCAGGCAAAATTTCCCTCATAGCACACTGTATGGCATATGCTTGTCTTCATTAACCCAGTTTAGGAGCAAAACAGTAGGACGTTAAACCCCATTTCTTTAACAAATAAAGGTGTGGGAAAATGTCCGTCTCTTCCTCATATATCAGTTATCTTTCTTCAGGTTTACATGGATCTTAACCTATTTTTTTTCTCAGAACTCATTCATCGAATTCCAGGAATAGAGCTGTATCAAGAGAAAGTTATTCTAGGCTTCCAGTGATAAGGCTAATTCTCTTGTCAATGCAGCAAGAACAACAAAGAGAGAGAGAGAGAGAGAGAAATGGGGTTTAACGTCCACTCGACACACACTAGGTCATTTTGAGACTAACATATGGTTTGATTTTATTTCAATAATTCGCTTGCGCGTAGGGGTCTTTAGCAGTGGGAGGAAACCGGAGTGCCCGGAGGAAACCCACGAGGTTGAGAGGGTGCCCCTATCTCCATGCCACATACGCTCACACCAGGGCTCGAAACCACAGCCGCAAGCCAGAGGTGGCCGGCCAGCTAGAGGTCGAAGCGCGGCACTCTAGACCACTAGGCCATCCCAACCCCCCAGAACAACAAAGAGTTATGTCACAAATCTACAAGGTCGTCGGGATCAGAGGGATCGATGACTGAATTTTTGAAACAAATTTGGAAAGAATGACTATTTTACAAAAATGTGGAGATAGTCGAAAAGACTGTGTCCAGTTTCAGCGTGTTGACCGATTATTGTTAAAAAAAAAATTTTAAGCAGGGACACAGTTGTTACTGAGAGTTCGAGTTTTGTCATATTCACAGTGTTTTGTAATATTTATGTAATGTCAGAATGTTTATGAAATTAAACAGACTGGAATCAACTTTATATTCCTATACTTGTTAAATAAAACTCATAGTGCTAATAGATTAAAATATAAATTTAAACTACAATATTTTTACATGTGAAATGTGTTTAAAGCCCCAATAACGCTCTTGTTGTAGCTGAAAAATATGTCCCAATCTTCATTCTGGTCAACAAATCGTATTATTTTAGAATATTCCATTTAAATGATGATATAAATTTCATCTTAACACACCTAATTTAAAAAATTGGAAAAATTCAACCAATTGATTTGAAAAGTCTAACGTAAACCTTTTCAAATGTGACTTGGATTTTAAAATATTTTCGAACCCTCTGGACAAATAAAATAGGTTGTAATGGATAATTTACACAACAGGTAGGACATTTAAACATCTAGTACTTAGAATAAGGGTATTATTTATTTTCTGGAGCTACCAAGCCAGCAAGAATGTTATTGTCCCTTAACATCCTACACACCACCAGTGATTTGAAGGACATTTCATGTTTTGTGAAGTCAAGGCCTGATTTATGCTTTTGTGACAAGATTTATGTGACAAAGGTATTCAGTGTATGTTTATATCTTGTAACTAGTACTTACATCACCTGGATTTGCTTCGGTCGTAGGCTGATAAACAGTCATTTTAAATTCACAAGTTAATTAATTTTAACACAAATAAATCTCTTTAAAATACTGCTGTCACGAAATCAACAAGTTTGTAAAATTTCAAAATACACGTTTTCTTAATCACCACTCAGTATTTTAAAATAATATTAATCACAATTTAATCCAACAGCAGTTTTAAATAATATTGTTGTTTTTTTTAAATCCTGATGTAGCAGTAATCAAAAAATTCCAGGCTACTCTATAAAAGTTGTTTTTTTTCTTCACTCAAACAAAATTCTTTAAACGTCCTTTACTTTTGACCAGCGAACTTAGAATGATGACACCCCGGTAAGTCTAGAATTTAATATGACGACATCCTGGTATTGTATATATATCCTGTTTATTGTAATGTTATCTAAATAAAACCAGGCCATTATTTGTTTGTATAGAATGTGAAAAATAATGATATTTGAAAAATATGTAGAGAATGATTTGACAAAAATAACTGTGTTACAATTACAAGAATATCTTAGGATGGCATTTAGTGATGGAGATATTAAAAAACACAACACAATTTATATGGAAAACAATCACTGAACAGTTTATACATATTATAGCATGGTGTTTCGACAAGTATTCTCTTATCGTATTCAAGTATTGGGTCTACAATTAAATGATAACGTTAAAGCCCCAATAACACTCTTGTTGTAACTGAAAAACATGTCCCAATCTCCATTCTGGTCAACAAATCGTATTATTTTAGAATATTCCAATTAAATGATGATATAAATTTCATCTTAACACACCTAATTTAAAAAATTGGAAAAATTCAACCAATTGATTTGAAAAGTCTAACGTAAACCTTTTCAAATGTGACTTGGATTTTAAAATATTTTCGAACTCTCTGGACAAATAAAATAGGTTGTAATGGATAATTTACACAACAGGTAGGACATTTAAACATCTAGTACTTAGAATAAGCTGGGTATTATTTATTTTCTGGAGCTACCAAGCCAGCAAGAATGTTATTGTCCCTTTAACGTATAACTAGTGATTGTTTTCCATATAATAACAAATTGTGTTGTGTTATATATGATCACTAACGCGATGATATAAATCCGTCGTGGTTTGGGGTTATCTATGGAATTCGCCAACTTCCCCAACGAGAACGTAGCTAAAAACGTTGACGGGGGGGGGGGTATCTACTTCCCCCCCATACACCTCGCAGTGTTTCATTTCATTAAACCATTGCTCCAAATATTTTCTCCTGGAATTATTAGCCTGGCACTTTCATCTTAGTTGGCATTTTCGAAGAATGTTAACACGGACATGTTTCTGTGTTAGGTCCTACAGTCCTACTACTACTTTTAGACGCCCGACACATCCGCTATGTCACGTGCAGGATTGTAGGTTTACCAAAAGAAAAAGATTTTCTCCTGGAATTATTAGCGTGGCACTTTCGTCTAAAACGCCGGATTTATAATATTATACACATCCGCTATGTCACGTGCTGGATTGTAGGTTTACCAAAAGAAAAAGATTTTCTCCTGGAATTATTAGCGTGGCACTTTTGTCTAAAACGCCGGATTTATAATATTATACACATCCGCTATGTCACGTGCAGCAAGTATTATACCATTGGTCCATGGTTATACACTGTAATATACACGTGCAGTTAAGACTTATACGGTAGGCCTATATAGGACAAAATATATAAAACCGCTAGTCCATATATGATATCAATCTGTTTCACAGAGAATTACTTACGAATTACCCGTTTCCCGTAGTTCCTCGAGGAACGGTCTCCGATCGGACGATGTCATCTCGCCAATCAGAGACCGTTTCCAAAGGAACTAACCGTTTCCTAGATGTACGCAAACTTGACACGGAACCTTCAATTTTCGACCACCTTTTCGAATGGAAATTGCTAAATTATCGAATCAGGTGTATCGGACTCTTTAAGCTAAACATACACTGTAAACTGTTCAAATATCTGGATAAAAAATAGTTTCACCAATAGTATTATAAATCATTAAGATCGATTCGGTCATTACTTAATCATTTTTTTTTTTTTTTTTTTTTTTTTGTCGTTCTTTTAAAATTGGCCTTTTGAAAGATGCTTGGTCAGGTAAATATATTAAGCCACCTGTCAATTTCGTCAAGGTCGCGAGATTGTGGGTTATGGCTAGGTCTAGAGTTAGCCCTAGTCCTGTTTAAAACTCGGGCTAGCCGACATTTCGGGCAGACGGGGAAGGTGAAAAAAAAAAAATTATTCCATCTACTTGGCAAAATAAAGTGCCCGAAATCGAATAAAATATTAATTTACGGGCTGGAATAACAATAAAACGCGTTTGCGGCCGTCAAATATTCAAAAATTTTCGGGGGGGGGGGGGGGTGTCTATATAACGTCACCTCCGCTTCTTCTTCTCTCGAATAAAACCGGCGCCGCTGAAAATGTTTCGGACATTTCTAGTTTTGCTTCCCTATCTATCATTGAGCCCTTATAAAACACTGATTTTACTTTTCTTATAATTGAATACCACGAATTTGTACTGAATTGACTATGGATTCAAATATTTTGTCTGGAGCCACGCTACCTAAAGCTCCAATAGCATTTTTTTAAGTTATATTTTTAAAATGTTTGAAAATAAAGCCCCAAAATAGATTGAACCTATTGCAGTCCTACCTTGTTAAAGAATAATCCTATAATTCACTATTGCCAGTTGAGAAATTGGCAAAAATATCATTTTCAACTTCAAATTCAAACGTTTGAAGATGGCCGTCCATGGAGAGGAATGGGAAAACAAGGGAGGTAATTGAGTAACTATTTCCTCAATCACCCTGTGTCACCCTTTCTAATGCCCCAAAAATTTTGCCCATGACCGTATAATAGTGAGTTGACAACCTTTTGAGCAAAAGACATAGAAATAATTATGTTTTGACTTTCTTAGAAAATATGAAATTGGAACTTTAAAGCCCCAATAACACTCTTGTTGTAACTGAAAAATATGTCCCAATCTTCATTCTGGTCAACAAATCGTATTATTTTAGAATATTCCAATTAAATGATGATATAAATTTCATCTTAACACACCTAATTTAAAAAATTGGAAAAATTCAACCAATTGATTTGAAAAGTCTAACGTAAACCTTTTCAAATGTGACTTGGATTTTAAAATATTTTCGAACCCTCTGGACAAATAAAATAGGTTGTAATGGATAATTTACACAACAGGTAGGACATTTAAACATCTAGTACTTAGAATAAGGGTATTATTTATTTTCTGGAGCTACCAAGCCAGCAAGAATGTTATTGTCCCTTTAAATTTGTGCGACACCGATTATTATTTGTGATGCAGCTGCAACAGTCTGATTGGATGGTTGGAATTCAGAGTGGGATTTCGGTTACAAAACCATTGGATACTTTTGGAGTTGCTTACACGGGCTAGAATAGCAGAAAACGCATTTGCGGTGGTTAAATTTTCAAAATTTTCCCCGAAGGACTGAGGTCCCATACCCCGCGACGATTGATTGGTTGTTTGGAATTCAGGTCATCCAGGTAGGCTATATTGGACCGAGTTGAAGTTGCTGAATTCACTGGCTGGAATAGCAGGAAAAACGCGTTTGCGACAGTTAAATTTTTTTTTAAATTTCTCCCAACGGTCCCGTCTTCGTCGACTGTAAACGATTTGATTGAACCTCGAGTCAGCCACCTTAAAGGAGCTAAATCGCTAACATTTGGGACCTAGAAATTGACAGAAGCGGGTCGCAACGCATAATAATGTAATATGAATGTATTTCAACTGATTTACATTCAATGGTTTCCGTTTTTACTCTAATTTCAAATGGGTTATGTTCAGCGAAATAAGCCAGTAGTCTCAATCGAATGCAAATTTCTAGCATCTGGTTATTCCAATCTACATACGCCGTTTGAATTGGTGCAATGTTTCTAGCCTCGTTCCTCGAGTCACTTGCTAGAACTGGGGCTGAAACGCATTATGGTACACGATTCGTGTACCAATGGTAAAATGTTTATTTTGTCTTGAATATTGGATATCAGAAGCCCATCTTTTTCCGGTAAGATCACAGCATCAATGTTGATTTAAATTGACAAATAAATCGTGTTTTCAATATTGAAGATTTTGGATGATATTGAGATAGAGACTTAGCTACTTCAATTAGACCACAGTTTCTTTGTTCTTTTGGGGGTGGGGATAAGACCGGCGCCACTATCTGTAAACTTTTCGGGCATAACATAACTAGAATGAGTGAGGGAAAGAAATGAAATGTGCTTTAACGTCCTCTGCTCCGAATGGACTAATGAAGACGGACACATGCCATACAGTTTGCTATGGGAGAAATTGTGCCCAGAGAGCGGCGCTACGATCGACTCTTATATATCGAATTCCAAGCGCCAAGGAATCTTTTACGTGTACGCCAATGTGTAAACGGGACCTCAGTTTTTTGTCCCACCGGAGTAAGAGAGAGAAATAGGGTTTAACTACACTCTATCTATAGATCATTTCGGAACTAACAAATGGTTAAATTTTATTTCAATAATTTCGTTGCACTTAGGGGTTTTAAGCAGTTGGAGGAATCCAGAAGACCCAAAATAAAATGCACGGGGCTATATTGGCGATCCTAGCTACTTCTTGGCACGTCGTCGTACCAGTGGGGGGACTGTTCTGCTCCGACAGGGCTCATGGACGGAAGACGGGCATGCTATATAGTGTGTTATGAGGGAAATATTGCTCGGACAGCGGCGCTACTGTCTCTTATATCAAATTCAAACTGTCAAGGGACCTTTCACGTACACGCCAATGTATACACGGGACCTCGGTTTTTCATCCCATCCTAACGACTAGACAGCTGTTCTTGCCAGACACGACTTGAAATGAATCAATGAGATGATGACATTGATGCAATATGCATGTGTAGGCCCTATCAAACAGTCAAGGTGATATATTTTGAAGGGGATAGTGAAAGAGCCGTTTTCTTATAATTAACTTTCTTTATTATTATTATTATTTCATGTACCCAATAACTCCACGTGACGTCAAATCATCAACACAGGAAGGTGTGTTCGAATTAACCAATCAACAACAGCCATCGTGTGCAAAACTACGCTAACATTTCGCAATAACGAGGATAGTCAGGGGTTTTTTTTCAATGAAAATTAAATTATGAATGAAAATATATTAACAGATTTAATCTTTATATTTTCAAGAATCGCTCTTTGTATTTTTTCCGGACCCTTTAAAAATAAGTTTTGCATTATCCAAAATCAGTAGAGCAAATTAAAAAAAAGTTGTTTTGTCTTGATTATTATTATTTTTTTTTTTTAATTAATTCAAAAAATCAAAAATAGGCCTAGACGAATGGGTGGGGAATTTTTAAATCTATATGCCATCGACAACTTATGAAAACGGGTTTTTCTTGGTCAAATGCCTGGTGAACATCAGAAACGAATTACTGTCATTTTCTCGTTAAAAAAAATCCACAACAAGCGACCGTTTCGATCGTTGCCCGTACCATTATCACCTTGACTTTCCCTTTTTAACATTGACACCGTAGACAATGCCAGGCATTGGTTAGAAAACGTTATTGGCTGTTATTTCGAGGCTAAAAACGCTGTAAACTATTACACATATACCGGTGCTAGACATGATGATCCAGACTGGAATGTAACGCGTGTCTACAACAAGTTGCTGGTAGAACGAGACAAATAATTTCATCATCAGGTCAATCGCGTGTATACATTCATTATACACAAGGAAAGAAACACGACAAATGAACCGTTAGAAATCGACATTGCGAACCAAGAACATATAAGTTTGTGGATCATATTTATAAATTAACTAATAAGAAAGACTAAGACCACAAATGATGAGAAATAAACATTTAATTGAACGAAAACAAGCATGCTGGGGGAGTGTCGTTTGCCTTGTATTTGACTTGTGTATATTATTATGTACTGCTATGTTAGTATGTTATCGACTCAGCGTAAGTGTGAACGACCTCGAGACGCCGATTGAGATAACGCACGAAACGACAGTGTCTCGTATTAAACGTATACATTACATACAAGATAAAAATGAAACAGATAAATTAAAAAATGTTCTTACCTCTGCCAGGGGTAGGGCCATTGTTGCTGTATTTTGTAGCGCACGGCTATCGATGCTTAGACGTGTCTGCTAGTAAATAATTCGACCTTTGTGTGACGTCAAACCCTGAAAGTATACGGTAGCACATTAGGAACATGGCAGATTCCTATTGGTTAAAGGGAATTCGACCCAAAAGCCTTGCTATTTAAATTTATATACTTTTTTCTTCTAAATACTAAGTATAGGGGGACCACACATAAACAATCACACGAGACAAACCCACGGACATGAACAAATATACACATACATTTCAAACGATAAGCAACGAACGCATCAAAGGGGGACTCCGAATGGTTAACGCGTTGGACCAGACGGTTTTCCATTGAGTCAAGTGGTGTGATTTCGATTCCTCGGTTGTACGTGACAATGAGTAGGGTCGCCTGTCCAACCTCTTGAGGTTTTTTCCGGGTACTCCGTTTTCCTCCCACTGAAATACAGTTGAACCATATATGTCAGTCCCTAAATGACACAGTTTTTGTCGAGTGGACGTTAAACCCCATTTCTCTCTAACCAAGATATTTATGGATCTGGGAGCCAGCCGTGGTCATAATTCAGTATCGTAATGAATACAATAGAGATGAATAACTATATGGATATACCGAACTGAGAAATGGTATCAGGTGTTTCTAAAACATCAAAAACGTGTATACCCGTTTCATGCTCGACGCTCGTCACTACTTGTAACTGATAAATCACGTATCGGTATCCACATAAAATTAATCTTCTAGAAGGTAGTAATACAACTTGAAAATGTACCTTTCCTTTAGTAATAATAATTTTCTTATCGTGTATCGACTATAATCTTATTTTTTCTTCAGCAGACAGTATAGCTTTAACCTGTAGATATCTTTTTTTTTATCTTCTAGCCGGTAATATAGCTGTAACGTGTAGTTATCCGTATGTAATGATATATATTCTTATCTTCCAGTAGGTAATAAAGCTTTAACGTGTATATATATTTTCTTATCTTCGAGTAGGTAATATAGCTTTAACGCGTAGTACTCAGTGTCGTGTGATAATGAATGAAATATGCGTACAGATATTTTCTAGCGAGCTATATAGTACAGTTGTATAATTAACTGACATTGCGTCATCAAATGAAGCAACCCACGGTTGATATTTCATGACTGGACGGAGCCGGTCAATACCAGGATTCCTGAAACTTCTAAACATAGTTGAGAATTTATATATAGTAGGCACGCGTGGTATAGACAATTTGGTATCTAAAATAAAAATGTACGTTTGATTCACTGAAATCGATATCAGTTGGGAATTCTCTAATACAGCGCGGTTTAAAGTCCACTGATCACATTTAAGTCATACTGGGACTAAAGTTATGGAAGTTAGCCTGGGCCCTGATTGGGAGTCGCGATGGCTCAGCGAGTAAGGCTCTGGCTATTAATCCGGAGTTCCAGAGTTCGATCCCGGTGTTTTCCCCCTGTTAGGTCATTCCGGGACAACCATGGTTTAAATTCATGACGTGTACTGCTTTTAAAACACTTTAAACCATTTGGTCCCCCATCCCTCCTTGACAAGTGAGCTTTGTTCATTCGACTACCCAATCCCACAAAGAGACTTAAAAGACCAGGGCCCTGTTTCACGAAATTTTAACTTAAGATAAAATCCAATTTTAGTAGATACTTCAATTTTGATTGGCTAAGCACTAAAATCAATCTAATATTATCCAATCAAATTACTAAAATTGGGATCTTATCTTAGTTAAAATTTCCTGAAATAGGCCCCAGGTCCCAAGTTCACAAAGCATTCTCAGACTTAAGATGAGAATTTACTCAACTTTCAGTCACTGTTTATGAGAAATTTATTTGATCCAGAAACACTTAACATTGCACATAGTTTCTTATTAGAGTATTTGATATATTAAAACATCAAAAGTTTTATAAAGGCTTAGATTTTAATTACAATAAGGCGAACAATTTTGAGTAAATTCTCAACTTAAGTCTGAGAATGCTTTGTGAACTCGGGGCCAGGTAGAATCAGTCATTTCGAACTAGCAATTGACGCCTCGCACGTACATAATAATACACCATGAAATAGCAATAGAATGGATGGCAGACCTTATATCTCCAACAAGTTTATCGAACTATTTTAATTCATTTTATATCAACAACTCAACCATAGCGTCCGGCTATCGCCAGGTCATAAGGACAACCAACAGATGTTTATCGAAGGAAAGAATTGAATGGTAAGTGACCCCCAATTACCATATTTTATCCACATCATCAAGCTGGACGCCAACAAAGCATAAAACATACCCTATTACACTGGCATACAGATTAAATTCCGATCGGACCTCTGGATCGATAATAATATCATACACGTGCAACAGCCCAGTATCACCTTATTATGGACCAGGATATGACGTTATTGCGGACATCTTGGAATTGTGATGTCACGTCAATCGGTGCGCAATTGTCCAAGGAACAATAGTGCTAAGTTTAATATCGACAGTACATCACGATCAACAAGAACTGGTGTGAAATGGGGTTTAACGTCCTACTGTTCTTTCCCGATTGGGCTAATGAAAACGGGCATACAACATTCAGTGTGCTATGGGAAAGCGCAGCCGGGATCCCAAGGCTAGCGAGCCAACGTCTTACTCACTTAGAAATCGCGAAAGCCAAAACAAATGTGATGGCCCCTGTACCACCGACAAGGGGAAACCACGCCGAAAAATCACCGTGAACGACCCCGGGAGCTCTTGATTAGTGAGCCAGCGTCTTATTAACTGAGCCAGCGTGGTGACCCCCATGAAATTTAGTAGATCCAATAAACCTTTGCAATTCCACGAAAGCAGAACAAATGCCTCTCCAAATTCTCGAAGTATCCTTAGTTTTTTCGACTAAAATCATATCATTGATTTAGGAATTTAAAATGTCGGTCAACTAGCTTCGTGTCTGTTCTCAAGCAGGGCTAATTGTAGAAACGCAGCGCAAGTTTAATATTATCTGGTAGGCAATAAATGAAATGAAATGGGATTTAACGTCCTACTCTTCTGAACCTAACCGGGACTAATGGAAGACGAGCATACGCCATACAGTGTGCTATGAGGGAAATTTTGCCCGGGAAGTGGCACTACGGCCTATATCGAATTTAAACTGCCAAGGGATCTTTTACGTGCACGCCAATGTGTACACGGGACCTCCGTTTTTCGCCCCATTCTAACGACTAGACAGTTGTCCTTGTCAGGCCCCCCTTCTGCATCACCGACAAGGGAAAACATAGACGGAAAATCAAGATGAACTTTTTCGGCCAATGCAGGGATAGAGCACTCGACCTCCAGGCTAGCGAACCAGCGGCTTACCCCCCTAGCTACCGTGATTCCCGGTAGGCCATAAAGAATATTATTGTGTTAACATCGTGATTTCTATCTCGTATGTGACATGGACTAGGATCGCCTGTCTAACCTCTTTGTATGGGACACTTTTCAATAATCTATTTACGTATTTAAAACTTCTCGTTTCATTCATAAATATTACACACCTTTATTTACTACATGCGTATCTTATATAATATATTTAACAATGACGCACGTTTCAAGCTATAGAATATAGTATATTATAAATTATCAAGAGACCATAATCATCTCTTGATGTCATCCTATAAATGGATTTGAATCCGATCTACTGTTCAACGTCCATTGGCGCACGGGCTTGATGACAGTTAGGGGGCAGAACCCGAAATGCCCGAAAAAATTTCGGGTTTACAAAGAGCAGTGCCGGTCTTCCTCGAGGGGCGAAGAAGCGGAGCTTACCTTGTATGCCCCCGCCCCCTCCCCAAGAAAATTTTGGAATATTTGACGGCTGTAAACACGTCTTTATGCTATTTCAGCCCATGAACAAAGCAGCTTCAAGGTAGTCTAATATAGCGGAATTAAGGTGGTTGGTTCGAATTCCAATTAATTGCTCACAGTCCACGAAGACGGAACCGTTGGGAGAAAAAAGTTTGAAAATTAAACTGCCACAAACGCGTTTTCCTGCTATTCCAGTCTGTGAATACAGCAACTTCAATTTAGGTCCAATATAGCCGTCGCTGGGTTTGGGGGTCTTACCCTTCCGGAGAAAATTTTGAAAATTAAACCATCACAAATGTGTTTACTGCTTTTCTAGCCCGTGTAAGCAACTCCAAAATTTCCAATGGTTTTGTAACCGAACTTTCAGTCTGAATTCCAACCGTACAACCAAACTGTTGCAGCTGCATTCACAAAAAATGATCGATGACCGAAAAATGTCGCACAAAGAAGAGTGGCTCCAGACAAATTATTTTAATCCATAGTCAACTCAGTAGGTCTACAAATAAGTGATATTCAATTAAAAGAAAAGTAAAATTAGTTTTATATGAGGGATCAATGACAGTTAGGGAAGCAAAACTAGCAATGCCCGAAAAATTTCGAGTTTACAGACAGCGGCGCCGGTTGTATGGATCCCCCAAGAAAAATTTGGAATATTTGACAGTCGCAAACGCGTTTTCCTACTATTCCAGCTCGTAAGTATAGTGTTTTATAAGATTTCGGGCACTTCATTTTACTAAATATATGAAATACTTTTTTTTTTCACTTCACCCGTTTGCCCGAAAAGCCAGCTTGCCCGAAAGTTAGAGGGACAGCTGCAAAAATTCCTGGATCCGCCCCTGTGTTGACCACTCCGGCAAAAGATAATTAAATTTGACAATCTTTTCTTTCAAACCTCGTACTAAGTTAAGACTACAATTTGGGGTGGGACTACAATTTGGGGTGAAGTTATCCAACAACGGGAACTCTGTCATTCCCCTGTTCTATCGCCAGTCTGCCGTAGTTTTCAAGAGATTATTAGTAAGAATGCCAATAATGTTCAGAGTATACTATTACCTACTAACCCAAATAGTAATAATACTAACAGACTGAAGTATATTATCTAGTATCTACTTCACCGTCAGTTTTCGCACCAGGTGTAAATATCATTTCCTGTCATATTTCAGTATTTTTTAGACAAGATTTCTGTTAGGTAAGACATTAATAAATGGCTTTCGGCAAGGGTGTAAATAAGTGATCGTGTCATGTGCCAGTTTCTTTTAGACAGTGCCACCGTTAGGTATGTTAACAAGCGATAATGGTGTTGTATTATGTCAGCTATCAGATGAGATAATCGTATATATCATATTAAACACACGGGGTTTGACAGGAGACTCGACTAAATGTCACAAACACGTGTGGGATTGAAAAATCGCCATTCGACTCAATGACAGTCCTTATGATCTAAACACACGTGGTTAGACATGAGACTTGACTAAATGTCACAAACACGTGTTGGATTGAAAAATCGCCATTCGACTCAATGACAGTCCTTATGATCTAAACACACGTGGTTAGACATGAGACTTGACTAAATGTCATAAACACGTGCGGGATTGAAACATCGCCATTAGACTCAATGACAGTCCTTATAATCTAAAGGGCTGGTGTTAGATCAATTGAGTACCGGGTACGTACATGGAATTTTAAGCTAATATTATATCGAGCTGAATGGGCGTGTTTGAACCAATTATATATTGAATAATAGTAGGTTATACTATATTTATATAGTAGCTATACAAATATAAGACACCAGTATCTAACAGGTGACAACATTACTGGTGAATATAGGTTTAAAGATATTATATTACCACAAGGTGGGTACAGGCACTAGGTGGATGACGTAGGGGTGCCTTGTTCTGGCCCTCGACTGGGTAGGGGGTGGCGGAGGGCGGACACAGACGTTTCTTCTTGAATTTCCAATTGCACCACGTGTTATAAACCACATTAATTAAGGGGTTCCGATTGTATCACGTGTTACCACACTATCTAGGTCTGATTGTACCACGTGTTACCACACCATCTAGGAGGTTCTGGTTTACCACGTGTTAACACACTAACCAGGAAGTTCCGACCGATTCTACCACGTGTTACCACACTTTCTGGGAGGTTCCGACCGATTTTATCACGTGTTACCACACTATCTAGGAGGTTACGATTTACCACGTGTTAACACACTATCCAGGGGGTTCCGATTGTACCACGTGTTAACACAATAACAAGGAGGTCCCGACTGTACCACGTGTTACCACACTAAAAACGGGAGTTCGGTTGTATCACGTGTTAACACACTAAAAAGGATGTTCCGATTGTACCACGTGTTAACATACTAAAAAGGAAGTTCCGGCTGTACCATGAAGGTTCCGGTTGCACCACGTGTTACCACATTAACCATGGAGGTTCCGGTTGTACCACGTGTTAACACACTAAAGAAGAGGTTCCGGTTGTACCACGTGTTAACACACTAACCATGGTGGTTCCGATTTCACCACGTCTTACCACAGTAATTAGGAGGTTCCAAGTTCGACCCCTCTGCATTAGCCGGATCGCCTCAGAAATAGTAGGACGTTAAATCCCAATTCATTCCAGATTCGATCTCGTGTTGGCCAGGAAATCTTTTTTGCTGAGAATGGCGTGGAGCGGATGACCGGCCAAGTAACAGTGTACACGTTGGCATGGACGTAAAAGAACCCTGTCAGTTGGAATTTAATGAAGGGTACACGCTACAAAGCTGCTGTCTGGGCAAAATGTTCCTGCCAGCGCATTACAGGCGTATGTCTGCCTTCATTAGCCCCATGCAGAAAAATAATTTGTCAAATCCCGTTTCAATTGATTTCTTTGCCCTTTTGGTATATATATACGCATTACTGATAGAACGGTCCTTAGTCAGAAATAGAGAGGGAAGTAAATGGGGTTTAACATCAACTCGACAAAAAATACGTCATTTTGGGACTAACACATGGTTTAATTTTATCTGAATAATTCGCTTGCGCGTAGGGGTCTTTAGCAGTGGGAGGTACCGGAGGACCCGGAAAAAATCCCACGAGCAACCGGGGAATCTATATATTATACTGTATTATTCTTACACTTTACTGAACATATAATTTCACTTAGTTAAAGCATGAACTGAATTTGTATTATAAGACTTCTATTATTGTTACTTCATTATTATTCACTAATTCAGAGTTCACAAAGTTCACGGGGCGGAGGTCACGTGGATTGATTTATTGTCAGATATTCAATAAGTCACCGTGTATTGTTCGACCAGACCTCCTCTGACAGTAAATTGTATTAAAACACTAGATATGATATTGACTTACTTCATACACGGCTGTCTTATATAGAGGTCAAGTAAAGATCAGTACGCGCAAGCCAATTAAAATAGCATTATGCAAGAGCAAAATCTGCTTATTACAGGTCTTTCTTTAGGCCTGAGATGTTTTCTAAACAATCAATTAGACATTAATTAACATATCCAGACCATAATAAACTCTTGATGTCAAGGCTAGCCTTCGATGTTTGCGGATTGAATTCCTATATGCCGCTTAATGGCCGTTGATAATTAAATCAATCAAATGGATAATCGAGACTATGCTGTTTATATTAATGATTTGAGTAATGATGACCGAGGCTATGTGAATATTTCAAATGCTTTTTTCTCGGCTAATACTGGACCAATTTGACTGAAATTTTCAACAAATTACCTTTACACTATCTAGTTTTTAACTATTATAGTGAGAACTGCCATCTCTTTATCTTATCTCCCATAATGTAACTTTAATGAAATCGAAAAAATGAACAATATCTTAGTCCTGAAATGACCCAGTTTGTATCTAGTGGACGTTAAACCCAATATGTTTGCTTGTTTGTAACAAGAAGTAGGGCCATCTGTCCAACCTCATGGGTTAACTCCCACTGCTAAGGACCCCCTGAAATAAAACTGAACCAAATGTGGTCCTGAAATGACCTAGTATGTGTTAAGTAGATGTTACCCCCCCCCCCCCGCTCTCACTCTCCCCCTCTCTCTCTCTTTCTCTCTCTCTCTCTCCCTGTAACCAATGGAAACCACCAAGTATCAGTGTAGTACTCTTGTCTTATAAAACCAAACGATAACCGGTTCTATGTGAAACCGGAATATCATGTTTATCACTAATGTAAGGGAATTACTATTGCATCGTTAGGCTTATAAGATCAAAATTAATTCCGATAAATTTGGACAATTGAATAATTGACAGAGCTGTCTCAAGGACACTGTCAATATCATAAGACTGATTTAGATTTTTAGACATCATGAAGATTCCATACTGTTAAAAGAACACCTGTGTTCTTTAGACAACCATATGGTGTAGCGGTTTCATGAGTCAAGCCACACTGATTAAACTGATTAATTTTAAGTATTGTATTGTAACCTATGCTTGTAGCCTTTGTATCCAGCGCTTGACCAAAAATGTGGAAACTACTGAGATAGTAAGAAGAATATACACAAAGTGAATCATGGCCATAAGAAGAGGATAAGAACAAACTAGACGATATTCCAAGGTAGTACGAAAAGAGTACATGGTTCATACGCTTTCCACGTCTGACAGGCGACCCATGGTACCACATTCCGCCAACCTCATGACCACCCCCTTCCTCCCAATAAAACACTTCTTAGACAGGCACACCAGTCCGCCCTGACACCCCACCCCTTCCTCGCAATAACACACTTCTTTGACAGGCATACCATTCCCCCCCCCCAATAAAATCCTTCTTTGACAACCTACTTTAAACTGTTAATTGAATTCGGAAGAGTTTGTACTAATAGATATCAATTCAAGTCAAGTAGCTACCGTGTTGATATAATATCATGACTAAGGTTAGCCATGATTTACTGTATCAGACTAGATCAAACCATAATTTAATACTCGAGGGATCAAAATAAGCCCCGAGCAAACACAAGCCTGACTAGATTTGTTGAATGTAATCATTTCATTATTGTTCTGTTAGCCGTATGTTAATCTGTTAATCTGTCTTGTCAATAAATTATTAAAACATGTGGATATCCACACCAAGGGTTGCTGTTCTAACAAAGAGGGGCAGACAGATAGGGGTGAGGAGAGATATAGAGAATGACAGACAAATAGGGGTTGGGAGAGATAAAGAGAAAGAGACAGACGAGGGGGGGGGCGGGATAGAGAGACAGAAAGAGAATTTTCAGAGATAGAGTGAGTGATAGAGAGACACAGACTGGCAGCGAGAGAGAGGGAGGGTTGGGGAGAGAGAGAGAGAGAGAGAGAAAGAGGGGCATGGAGAGAGGGGTGGGGGAGATATATGAAGAGAGACATCCAGATAGATGGCGTGGAGAAAGATAGGGGCGGAAAGAAATTTGAGAGAGAGAAAGAGAGAGACAGAGACACAGAGACATGCAGAGAGAGACAGAGAGTTATATGTTGTATATGTCAATATTTATATCCATAATAACAACAGGAAGCCATCGACTTTTCTTTAATGTATATATATTCCTTGTGCTACCATGAAACACGTGTTACACCGCTAATATCGATATTATGACTCCATTAAAGGACACTTTCCTCCTTCCACGAGTAGGTGACATTTTTATACGCCCACATTCCATATTATACTCCAAGTCGCCCGATAACTCGATAGAGAGGACTGATTTTCAATTTTGGTGTGAAACATCGAGGCTATGCCAGGGCGAAGCCATAAATATGTTGAGTGTTCTGTGACCTTTCGTTCCGGAATTACGCCCCCTATTGTGGTGAGAATCATTTGGGGTCATAAGTGGCGCCTATTGCAGTTTATCGAATCACAATAATTGTCAAGCGCGCTCGTATGCGTCCTGCACCAGGCAGCTCTCCTTGTCAATCCTTCCGTTCTACGCCACTGACAAGGGGAGATCGACGCCGATACCGCCCGTTAAGTGAACCAGCGCCATACATACGGGGCGACAACCATACGTTCCTTTGACGTCTTCATTAGCCCAATGGGAGCAGAACTCCATTTCATTTCATTTCCTTGACGTCAAACAAAATGTAACGTCATGTAATCACCGCGGTCATCCAGCCACCCGAGGATATTTACGCTTGGAGTTCAGAAGCAGAAACTGCTTTGTGGAAGGTTTGTTTGGAGAAAGGGCAAGGTAACTAGTCCAAATACAGATACTGAGAACTATGGGCAACATAGCGGGAAAAGGCCATTAACGGGGTTACCAGTTAGAAACCATGAACTGTGGGCTACATTAAACATACATTATACAAGAGCTAAATCTGCTTATTGCGGATCTTTCTTTAGGCCCGAAATGTTCTCTAAATTATTAATTAAACCTTGATTAACTTATCCAGACCATAATCAACTCTCGATGTCATCGTTAGTCTGTGATATTTATTGGATTAGGTTCTGATTTACTGCTCAACATTCATTCATGATTTAATCATGAAATGGATAATCGAAGACATGTTTTTACTGTACTGTCTTTAGTAATGATGTTCGAGGCTACACCGAAAATTCAATCGCTAAAATCTCGGTTCAGAGTGGATTAATTTGACTGAAATTTTCAACAATTTGCCTTTACATTATCTAGCTTTTAACTATCATAGTGAGGACAATCATCTCTTTATTTAATCTCCCGCCACAAATGTATCTTTAATGGAAGCTGGCGTCGGAGAAACAGGGTTACCAGCCAAAATACAGAAAGCGTGTACTATATATATATGTCACATTCATGAAAGTTGGCCCCGGGAGTAAAATGGCATAGAGTAGGGTTACCTTGCACTAGATCTCCAAGATAATTCATTCATAATTATTTACTCAACCATGAAAGTCACTGGTAGACCTACATCTGACACTGTTACACTATTGAATCAAGTTCATACAAACAAAATATTAACCGTAAGAGACCAAGTGACCTGAAAAATTTCCCTGGATACTATCTGTGTCTGAGGTCAAATTTACAAGAGCAAATACATTATATGGTGACATACTATTTGACAGTTAAACTTTTTTCTTTGTTACTTTCTTATCTCCATAAAAACTCAACTCAATTCATAACTGCCGACTATCTCCACCATCTCTGGAGCTTGAAATAAAATATCTTGGTTATTTGATTGAAATTTCCTCGGTCAATACTGGGATCACTGCTAAAGACCCCCACCCGCAAGTGAATTAATGAAATAAGGTTGAACTATGTGTTATTCCCGAAAAGACCTAGTTTGTGACGAGTGGACTTAAAACCCACATCTCTCTCCCTCTCTCCCTCTCCCCCTCTCTCTCTCTTCCGATCCCAAGTGTATGATAATAAATATACAGGCCCAAGTGCATGATAAATCTACCAGCCTAAGTGTATGAAAAATCTACCAGGCCCAAATGTATGATAAAACTACCAGGCTCAACTGTGATAAATTTACCAGGCCCAATTTTATGATAATTATAGTCACAATTGTATGATAAATCTACCAGGCCCAAGTATATGATAACTCTACCAGGCGCCTGTATATGATAACTCTACCAGGCGCCAGTATATAATAACTCTACCAGGACCAAGTATATGATAAATCTACCAGGCGCCAGTATATGATAACTCTACCAGGCGCCAGTATATGATAACTCTACCAGGCGCCAGTATATGATAACTCTACCAGGCGCAAGTATATGATAAATCTACCAGGCGCCAGTATATGATAACTCTACCAGGCGCCAGTATATAATAACTCTACCAGGACCAAGTATATGATAAATCTACCAGGCGCCAGTATATGATAACTCTACCAGGCGCCAGTATATGATAACTCTACCAGGCGCCAGTATATGATAACTCTACCAGGCGCAAGTATATGATAACTCTACCAGGCGCAAGTATATGATAACTCTACCAGGCGCAAGTATATGATAACTCTACCAGGACCAAATGTATGATAACTCTACCAGAACCAACCGTAAGATAGATCTACCTGACCCAACTGTATGATAAATTTACAGACCCAAAATGATAAATCATATTAAAATAATCTACCAGGTGCTATTGTATAATAAATTTACAGGCCCATCTGTGTCATAAACCTACTAGGTCCAATAGTATGATAAAGGTCAGATATCCATGTTTATATAAACTGTAATTATTGTCTTGTATATAGGTGTTTCTATAGTGTTATTCACGCCCCAGAAACCAGAGACATTTATATCAGATTAGTAACTATATGTTTTGTTATTATTCTGTGACCTACTACTCAATAACCTTATACATGTAACCTATATATTGTCTTCAACTTTACCATGGTTCACCAACACGGGTTTTACTCTACGACCATTAGGATGATTTACCCAACACAACCCAATACTAACACTGACTTAAATTAATATACATTATGCAAGAGCTATATCATCCAATATTATGTCTTTTTTAGGCCTGAAATGTTATAAAAACTTTTAATTAGACATTATTTAAATTATCCAGACCATAACCAACACTTGGTGTCAACACCAGTCTGTGATATTTGTTGGGGTATGATCCGATTTGCAGCATAACTTTTCTTCACGATTTAACGATAAAGTGGATAATCGAGACTATGATTTTTGTCGTACCGACTTTATTAATGATGATCGAGGCTAGGCGGAACTTTCATTCGCTTAATTCTCGGTTCATAGTGGATCAATTTGACTGAAATTTTCATCAAATTCCCATTACATTTTCTAGTTTTTAACTATAATATTATAGTTAAAATGTCCAGCTCTTTATCTTATCTCCAATAATGTATCTTTAATACAACCTAATACTAAGTAAACTGACAGAATACTTGATTTACACCACCTACACCTCCAAGTTCATTCTCGGAATAGAAATGAGCTAATATCGTACTGTAATCTGGGGTGTATATTTACATTACCATTAGCTCAGGTGTCTGAAAGTTGAGACACTGGCCAAATATCTCCCAGTTCCAACTCCATACTACAAACTACAAACCACAGAATTCTTCAATTACTCCAATATTATTGAGCTTCTACCAAGAAAAAGGTTTTTTTTCTTTAATCTTGAATATCTATTTGTGATAACTACATAACCAAAACTGTAAATAATTATCTAATTAGGTAAACAGTCTAATTTCACCTTAAAGGGCCAATCCCGTTAACTTTTTGGGGAATAAAACTGCTTAATTTTGTGTTAAAATAACTTAAAACCCATTACCTAAGGCCGACCAACTAACATGATATTTGTGATACGCTTGTAAATAACTTAAACCTGACAGTCTTCATCTGGAAATGGAGACCGTTGTATTATACAGTATCTGGATAAAACCAGACTTTTTTCTATAAAAATAATATGAAGGTGAAATTTACCTTTGGTTATCAAGTACAGTACATGGGTCATTCATTGTATAGACCTCTCAAGAAACGGGAATCGATTATAAGGTCACCCAATGAAAAATTAACCCGAAATTTTAAAAAGGTTACGTGTCCGGTAAGCAGTGTTGACGTCCACGTCCAAACGACTCGATAATTGGAGCTGAAATTTTGAGACAAGGTAAATACACCATGCTGCTATATTTTGGTCCATAAATTTCATAAGTACTCGGACTTTGATTTTTGAGACCCTGTTCTTATCGGGATAGTCCCTTTAATGTCAAGGTTTCTTACCGCACACGGCAATGTTTACAAGGGTAAGGTCTAAAAGTCAAGATCAAAAGTAGATTTCGTCATCGGTCTTGCCTTTACCATGTTCACTAATCCATGATGGATTCGAACCCAGCTAATTTAGACATCCAATCTCCAGGATTGTAAAAATAAAATCAAACAATTAGTGTCCTGGGGCCAGTTTCAAGAAATTTTAACGAAAGATAAAATCCAAATTTTAGTAGATTCTTCAATTTTGATTGGCTAAGCACTAAAATCAATCTAATATTGTCCAATCAAATAACTAAAATTCAGATCTTATCTTAGTTAAAATTTTGTGAAATAGGCCCCCGTTCTACACAAATTATTAGGCTTCAATTAAAAATAAATCCGCCAAGCAATATCCTGTTTAAAGAATTCGCAAGACAAGAAAATAGATTGTAATCTTTAAACGTCTACTACGTCCTTATTTGATCTGAGGGCATCCGGTTAAAATGCGTGGATACTGGGGAAACGCTCAGTAAGATGTCGTCGTTATTGCCGCACCAGGCGGCTCCCGAGTGGAGTTTCTGATGACCATAATAGAAAGAGAGAGGGGGAGATAGAGGGAGAGCAATTATGTTTAACGACACCTCGACACAATAATTCCCTTGTGCGTATAGGTCTTTGGCAGTGGATGGGGACCGAAGGACCCGGAGAAAACCCACGAGGTTGGACAGAAGATTTTAATCATTGCCACGTACAACTCACTATTCAAAACCTCGCCAGTTGACAAAATGACAGACTTTATGATACAGCATACACGAGCTAACCATTTGGCCATCCACCCCCAATGGGTATTTTGGATGTAATTTGACTGAAACTATCAAATGGTAGGCGTAGTTGAAATTTTGCACCCGCTACCTCGAAAATTATCGATTACCACAACATCGACCAATGATGACGTCAGTTCCGGTAATTATATACTATGAGAGACAAGAAAAACTTATTTCGGTCTATTTGTTTACATTAAATGGAATTCGAAATTAATAATTCTGCGGACCTTTGAATATGACGTCACTGGTAAACTGATACCATTGCGTCTCCGGGTGGTATACATGCAAATGGTGAATGAATTTGAATAGATGTTAATAAATTTGGTAATTATTGACGTGTAAGTTTACTGTAAGCAGGTAAGTCTATATATTATACCTGGCGGTATGATGTAAGTAAGGTGTGTATATATAATACCCGTGTAATGTAGACAACGTAAGGTATGCGTGTATAGGTAAAGTACATTATATATATATATATTATACAGGTTGCTAGGTAGAGGCGTCAAGGGCAAAATATATCAACCGGTTTATTAACCTAGGATGATACCGTTACGTGAATAAATGTATTACCCAACTTTATAGATTTGCTACTAAGTTTATAACACGCAACGTTTCAACACTTTTACAGGTATTTTTATCAAACAACGTTTTGATAGTCTTACAGGTATCTATATCAAGGTTATGTTGATAAACCAAGAAGTTGATTGTCCATGAAGTTGTGTTATTATACGTGTTCTTCTCAATGACATTCAATTATATATGTGAAATCCCCAAATAAAAAAGCTGTGGTACAGGTGCTCGGGAAAGAGCAAGCATAACCTGCCCCACGCATGATACCACATAGAACTAAAAAGAGCTGTATTGTCAGATTTGATTTGATAATGTTGAAGAGTGTCATGTTGACAAGTTCTTTGATCTTTAGTACTGATTATCTTTTATCAAGGGGGTTGGATCACATGCACTTGAAGGGATTAAAATAAAACTTCTTACTACTGCTTGACTATAATAGTATAGTATAATAGAAGGTATTTCAGACGCCATCTTTTAATGACTTGTTAACGATATATCGTGTGTTATCATCTTACAATACTCACTTGTTCTAAGACCTTCTGTCGTTTTAATTGCCAATGTAGTTAAATTGGTCATTTTACAGCGTTATTAATTACAAATCAAACTTATAAGGTCCATGATGAGAGAGAGAGAGAGAGAGCGAGAGAGAGCGAGAGGGAGGAGAAATTGGGGTTAACGTCCACTCGACACAAACTAGGTCATTTCGGGATTAACACATGGTTTTATTATATTTCAATAATTCGCTTGCAGTGGGAGGAGACTGGAGTACCCGGTGAAAACCCACGAGGTTCGACAGGCGACCCTACTACTTGTCACGTACAACCGGGGATTCGAAACCACGCCAGTTGACTCAATGGCAGGCCGTATGATACAGCGCGCGCACGCTAACCATTCGGCTATCCAACCCCCCTTAATTGATTTGATGTAACTAATAATCAAAAATAAAAATATTATGAAATACGTACCTTGAAAAAATATATTAATAATCCTATAGTGTTTCTATCTTATTAATAGTCCTATATTTTTATTCTACAACACAAACTCCAAACAGATAAATTTCTTGCTATTGACGAAATTTTCTCCCCTCTCTGCGAGATTCGCTCGAATGTTACCTATAACAACGCACACTCGAGCTAAATATAAGACTCGAACCAGAATAGAGACACAGGGAAATAATGAACAATTTGTTATGATTGATGATACATAATTATAGCCTGGTAGAGTGTCTAGACGTAACGTTATAACATATGTGTATACCAGTGTAAATGACAACTTTAACCTTTTTTACCTTTCAAATAATACTATATAAACATATATTATGCAAGAGCGAAATCTGCCTATTGCGATGGCTCTGTGAGTAATATGTTGTTGATCCAGGAAATTCATCGGGAATTAAAGGATTAGTGCCATGGGAGACATTTTGCCCAGACAGCGGTGCAACGATCTACTCTTATATCGAATTATAACTGTTTAGCGTTATTTTACGTGCACGCCAATGTGTACACGGAACCTCTTTTTTTTTGTCCCAACCGAACGACTAGACTAATGAGAAACGGGGACCACATCGAAAATCCCGATGAACTTTCTCGGCCAACACCGGGATCGAACACTGGAGCCACCACGTCTCCCTCTCCACCAAAGACAACAGATCAGCTTTATTACAGTGGCGTTATAACAGTATAACGTTTTTCGGGGGGGGGGGGGGAGACAGTACCCTTTTCGTAAAAGGTTACCTCAACTGAAACAAACGTTATAACAGTAAAACGTTACTTGTTAGAACGTTATTACCGTATGAAAAAATAATGTTGTCTCGAATAAAACAACTAAGTATTAAAACCTTAATATGTTATGACGTTTTTTTTATTGTATAAGGTTATCTCGACTAAAACAACAGCGTTATTACATTTTTTTAAAAAAAAGTTATTCTGTTAGGACGTTATTGCACTGAACTAGAACAACGCAGCATTATTACATTTTAAAAAAAACGTTATTCTGTTAGGACGTTATTGCACTGAACTAGAACAACGCAGCGTTTTTAAATTTAAAAAAACCGTTATTCTGTTAATACGTTATTGCACTGAAACGTTAAACGTTGTTATCTTATAAGGTTATCTCAACTAAAACAGGGCGTTATTACAGTATAACGTTATCCACCTCAACGTTATTGGTTAATTCTTTTTTACACCAATTCCACTATAACAATATTCCACTAAGAATTGAAATAATACTGGGAAAACACTTACCTATATCGATCCACGTCTCCCGTATACAAATAAAAACAAACGCGAATATGTAAGTACATGTATGTATAAAGTATAGTGGGCTATTATTTGGGTGGTAAGTAAATAAATGAATAAAAAAATGAATAAAACCCATTGAGTGTTTCCGTTTTATTTTGCTATGTAACTGTGACTGGTAGAAAAATAATATTTGTATTGTTTGAACATCAAAGTAACTTGTCACGGCTAGTGTATATTACCATGTATACTCGTATTAAGGATATAGAACTGAATAATTGGGACATACTTCGCTGCGTAACCACAGTGGTTGAATAGTTCGACGAAATATCGTTTACTTTTTTTTACTAACACCGGATCCGTTCACTAGATATGATATGTACGTTTGTCTATAAATCATAGTATCTTGTCCGTTGCTTTGTCTGAGTAATTGATTCTGTGTGCTGTGGCACCCCAGTACTTATTATTTAGGGTCTATTTCAACATGTTTGCGATGTCTGTGTATTGCTTTTTGTCCGTTGCTTTATCTGTGTAGCAATCGTATTTAAATACAGATCTATATTTCGTTTCGTTTTTTTTTAATACTATGGCCTACACTACATGAAGTTATAGTGGCAGTTATAGTCCGGGGTCAAACGAGCGGCTTTTGATCCTATGACGCCAGACATTGATTTACAGACTGCTTGATTCGTCAAATCAATAAGAACGTCTATTATATGATTATAATTTAACAACTCTTCCAGGTCCTAGTGTAGTAAAGACAAACATAACGAAATTTTGAACTATAAAAAACGAACCAAAATAGGATCTGTGTTTTAATTAGATTGTCTGTGTAAAATTAATTTTTAAAACAGAAGAATACACACAGACGAACCCCTAAACGGGTGGGCCGTAGCACAGCTGTCTGTGCACCATTTCCTTCATGGCAGACTATACGGCATATACCTGTCCCCGTTATCCCAGTGGCTGTAGAAAAATTAGATGTTATTGTTTTGTGTTCAACATCCGCTTCCACCGAAGGTGATATTGCAGTTATCATCATTTTAATGATCTTAGCGCACGCGCCGGGGTCCAGGGGCGGATCCAGGAATTTTTGCAGGAGGGGGTTTGCCAGGTTTCTGTTACGGAAATCTGCCATCATCGTCTCTAAATTACATAGGCATACATACAAATTGAGTTTTTTAAACAGAGAAATCATTTTTATACTGATGTAGGATCACTTTGTGATGTAATTTCATTGATGCAAGGCATTATTTTTTTTTATGTAGCTGAGCAGGGGGGGGGGGGGGGGGGGGTGGACCCCCCAAACCCCCCCTCTGGATCCGCGCCTGGGGTCATTGCTGTGGGCGAAAACCGGAGTAAACCAGCGAGGTTGAGAAGGCACCCTTATCTCCAAGCCACATACACCAGGGATCGAAACCACAACCACAAGTCAGAGGTGACCGGCCAGCTAGAGATCGAAGCGTGACGCTCTAGGAGTGGTCTCAACCTTTTTTTTTTTGGCCAGCGGCACACCTTGGAACACATGTAAAAATGGCGGCACACCTGACTAAATATATATATATGAAATGTATTTGAATTTTGCAAAATAAAACACAAGTCATAGACGGCATACAACCACGGACACAGACTGGAATGGTTCAAACTAAACTAAAAATAAATAAAGAAAAACACTGTTTCGAACTTAACTTATTGCATTGTTTTCGAATTTCTTCAGTCAAATTACTGGCCTCTTAAGAGGAAAATTTTCTAAGAGTGTCGTTCAAAATTTCGCGGCACACCTAGAGCGATCTTTCGGCACACATGCGTGCCACGGCACAATAGTTGAGAATCACTGCTCTAGACCAATAGCCCCCCCCCCCCCCGCTGAACAAAATTACTCTCCGTTATCAATAAAATACCTTGGTCTAAAAACAACAACAATTCCCGTTGGTCGGCGGGGAGGGGGGGGGGAGGGGGTTACATTATCTCAGGAACCTGAAAACCCTACCCTACAAAATACTTTCATCCGGCCCTGAAACTAAGAATTGGAACAAATTATAAACTAATTATTATCACCTATATGACTGTGTGGACTGATATAGAAATCATACGCCTGATTTCAACCAATACAAATATTAACCCATACTCTCAACAACCAATCTATTTCTGTCAAACAAATCGGTTAATATTACACCAAAATAATCAGACAAAAGTACAAATATTTGGATAGCAACATGTTTATTTGTGGAAAATAAATTGTGTATTCAATGTATTGCTGTTCCATTTTGCGCCAATACTATAAATAGAAATTTCAGATTACCATTCATTTTCCTGGGAAATTAACATATTCAAATTGAAATGAAATTGGGTTTAACGTCCTATTGTTCTGCTCCGACTGGGCTAATGAAAACGGACACACGCCATACAGTGTGCTATGAGGGAAATGCTGCCCGGGCCTACGCCAAATCGACGATTGTAGTCGAAAACACTTAGTATAGTTTGAGAATATAGCACCGACTGGGCAAATAAGATCTGTGTTTGGATAAGAGAGTGTATCTTTAAATTATCGGAATTGAAATAATGCTACATTAACTACAAACAAACTGTGGTAATTATAGATTCCTGATATTTCAATTATTCCACGATTCCGGTGAGAGACGAATTAGTTCTGGTTCTACCGTAAATCACAAAATCAATAAAATGATGAAATCTCACAGCTTCCAGAAGAAACCGGTTAAAATTGTTGCGTGAATCTATTTTGATGATTTGACAGGGCTATCAACAACTATTAAAATGGAACAGAGAGAGAGGAATGGGATTGAACGTCCACTCGACACAAACTAGGTCATTTCGGGACTAACATATGGTTTAATTTTATTTAGATAATTCGCTTGCGCGTAGGGGTCTTTAGCAGTAGAAGGTAACCGGAGGACCTGGAGAAAACCCACGAGGTTGGACAGGCAACCCTTCTCCTTATTTTAAAATGGAACAAGAAAGAAAGCTAAATGAATGAGCGAAGGCATTAGAAGAGAAAAACAGGCCCAAACAAATATCATGAAAAAGTGTATTAGACGTTAAATTCGTAATAAACAACAACAGCAAACGTGTAATCAATTTAGGGTAAAATATTCGGATATTAATCAAAGTTCGCTGGGAAAATTATAGTTCTAAAATTGCAGTAACAGAATTACAGCCCTCTCATGAATATATCGCCCAAAATATGAATAGCCTAAGGAATTGGGCTTATAACCCTGATCCTGGCCCTAAGTCAGGTGGCATTGCCGAAATGTCTGCGACCAGAACGCCCACCAACCTTTAAGTGTTCTGTAAATTCACGGTACCATTTCTATGTGAGTAACTACCCCTTTAAAACTTCGGACGGTTCTGTTCGACCTATGAAGGAATTTCAACAACGATAGTTTAGTTTAACATTGCACTGAAGTCGGTAAATCTATTTGTTAACTAATCAAATCCAACCCAAGTACAAACGTCTCGACTGCACGCGCTAACAGCACAGCCATTCTAAAAATAGAAAACAATCTACAGAGAAGCTCAATAAAAACCTATTTTTTGTTTGTAATTATATGTTTACAACAGTGCAATTATCTTCCTCTTTGTACAAATGACACAATGCATTAAATGTTTATTAGTGATCGACGTTTTTAATCGGTTTCAAACAAGCGATCAAGTCAAACCCAACCATTCATGGTTGCATGAAAAAACAATAGTCTATTGTTTTATTTATTAACACAAAAGGACGACAAGACGCTTTAATTTTAAAAAGTACAACAAATGTGATCAGTATGACATTCCCAGATAATCAAGCCATACGGTTTCATTACTTGGGTATTGTCATTGATTTATGACAATGGCGTGCGGAGGGGGTGGGGGCTTAAAGGTCACAGGCATCCATTTCAGGGTTTGGATCGGCATCCAGTCGCATCGTGAAATGAAATTAAGGCTATATTTAACATTTGAAATTATCATATTAGCGGTGTTGTACATGTTGCCATATTTGAATATTTGATATATTTTAGTCTCTATCATCCAGAAAAATATTCTCCGTACGTTGAAGACTATGAGGTTCTGGGTGATCGAGACTAGATGTATTTAAACTGTCTTCGTTCTTACATCCAGTCGTAGTAAATCTTTGGGGCATACAGCTACCGGGAGACACAGTGGCTAAGTGAGCAGGACGTTGGCTCGCTAGTATGGAGGTTGCGGGTTCGTCTCCGGTGTTGGTCGAGAAAGTTTATCGGGATTTTCCGGCGTGGTTTCAGTGGTGCAGGATGGAGTGTCTGAGAAGGACAGCTGTCTAGTTGTTCGGATGAAACCAAAATCATCTCGTATACCCAACCAAAGATCACCAATAAGCGGGACATATGGTATTCATGTCACTTGTCGGTACAGTGGCCAGACTTGCTGTGACTATTCATCCCGGGTCATTGCCATTTGGATTGATGACTGCCTCGTTGCATATCAACATCCTTATATGCAATGAATTAGAACTGAACTTTTCTACGCACACAGATTTAAAACCAAAGGGGTCCTATAATGGATATGGTCTATATGGATATGGTCTTATTCGAATATATTTTGTAGAATATTCCTCATTTGAGGAATTCATATAGAGAACATTGGAAAATTAACCCATTTGTAAGTTTGATAACTAAATAATCATTCCCTTCTCGATTAACCTAAGTCTGGACTCTTAATAGTTTTATTTATATGAATGTGCGTCTGTTTACCTCATTAAACGGTTTTTGGTCTATGAAACGATATATTAATTACATAGCGAATGTTTATATTACATTGCCTTGGCACAACAACTAAAACAAACTAGGTAAGGCTAAGGACGGCGAAAAAAATCGACAGGGGATTTCGATGGAAATATATCATTAAAGCAAACTAAACATCATGACGATGTCGAGTTCATTATATTATCGATGATACAACAATTAATTACTGCACATTAGTTACCATAGTAACATAACAAAATTACTGCTGACTGCTATTAAAAAAATAAAAATAGAACTCATTATAGCAGCATATATAATATAATTTTATATCAATAATTAGGTTGCAAGTAAGGTTTTTTTTAGAAGTTGGGGGCCAGCCAGAAAGATTAAAAAGTCAAAAATATTACATGCCCCGTGCATACCCTACATCATCCACATGACTTTATAACAGCGTACGAATAAAACCGCCTGAACGCGCAAACTTGTCAAGGATGTAAAACACCGAGTACACGCTTCAAAACATCAAAACATAAAAATTGATACTTATAATTCTAATAAAATTACCGTCTTAAGTTAAAGTGGAATACGAACTTGTTTATAATATGGTTTGTTAATTTTCTAAGCCAAAAACTGGTGTCCTAAGTTGGCCGCGACGTCTGCTTCCTCTGATCAACAGATACTCAATAACAAATATAGAGATCGAATAATTATTAACCATATAAAGTTTGTCCTATTACTAGCCATATAGCTTTACCATTACTAATCAAATATAGATTGCCCCATTACTAACCATATAAAGTTTGTCCCAGTACTAACGATATAGATATTGTCCCATTACATATAGCTTGTCCCATATAAAGCCTGTCCCATTGTTAACCATACAGAGATTACTTATCATATGGAGCGTGTCCCATTACTAACCATACCCCATGATTAATCATATAGATATCTTGTCCCATTGTTAAACATATAGAGACCTTGTCCCATTGTTAACCATGTAGAGCTTTCCAATTTTTTTTAACGATATACAGCTAGTCCCAGTATTACCCATAAAGAGCTTCTCCAGTTACTGACCATATAGATTTGCCTCATTGTTAACCATATAGAGCTTGTCCCATTGTAAACCATATGGAGCTTGTCCCATTTTTAACCATATTAATCATAAAGAGCTTGTCGAGTTACGAACCACATAGAGCTTGTCCCATTACTAACCATATAGATTTGTCGTATTGTTAACCATGTAGAGTTTGTTCCATTTTTAACCATAAAGAGCTTGTCCCATTGTTAACCCTGTCCCGTTGTTAACCTTGTCCCATTACTAACCATGTATCGTTCGATTACCAACCAAACAGAGCTTAATCCATTAACGCTTTACTTATCAAAATATAGATATCGTTACATTATATCCAATTTTATAATTAATATCTTTCTGTTCGTTTGTTGTGTTTAATGGGGAGATAAAAGTCGATAAAAAGGTTGTTGGCGTGTATTAATAATCAACATATGGTACTTAAACAAAAATATTTATATTGTCTCAGTAACAGATGGATTTAATAATAAATCTATCAACTTCAACAACTTGTTTATACACCTGACGCTATAACACACTAGAACACAATCTGCCCGACTTGTCTTGATACACCAATTACCATACATCCACTAATACTATAACACTATTACAATGCATCCAAATAACATAACAATACTATTACAATGCATCCAAATAACATAACAACACTATTACAATGCATCTAAATAACATAACAACACTATTACAATGCATCCAAATAACATAACAACACTATTACAATGCATCCAAATAACATAACAGTACTATTACAATACATTCCAAAAAAATTGCAAATATAAATGTATATATAATTTGTATTACATACTGTGTATTTATATCAAATACGTGTTTTATGTTCAATACATGTTTATATTCAACACGTGTTTATATTCAACATAACGTGATTATATTCAAAATGTGTTTATATTCAACATAACGTGATTATATTCAAAAATGTGTTTATATTCAACATAACGTGATTATATTCAAAATGTGTTTGCATTCAATACAGCTTGTTTATATTCAACATAGTTTGTTAATGCATTTATTCAATATAACCACTTGATATTCAAGTTCCCACAACTAAAAAATGTTCGTAAACCGCTGGGATTTAAAGCAAATCGTAGGCCGGTTATGCCTATCTCTGTTAAGGACCAAGCTAACAATTTTATGACTTTTTTGTGTATAATCAATATAAATAGTTACGTTCTTGTTAAGAACCACTATGTGAGGTAATTTGTGAGGTAAAAATAATGGATATCGTTTTAAAACTTATTTATATCACCTCCAGGGGTCGTTAGAACGGTTTCATAAACTATTATGGAAATTTTAAAAATGGAAAAGATAAATATCTAAACATAAAAACACTTGTGAACTGTAAATAGTTTCTATAAATCCATCTTTCACAGAGAATTACTTACAAAGCCAAGCGAATATTCACTGCGGGATCAGTTTGGTGCTTTACATTTAGAGAGTGACAAATCAACAACTTCCTACGTGAAGTAGATCCGCGTCAAGAATTAAAACAAACGGAAGAGATCGATACTGCAAGATAATAGATTCACTGTCTTAATAAAAACACAAACATGGCCGCTACAGTAACAGATGGCGAACTGTCGTGACCGATTTAATACAGAAAACAAAATGATTTAATAAAAACAAACGAGTAGTGTAAATATGGATAAAAAAAGGTCAAACAAAATTTTATTCTGAATGTAATCCAGAAAACATAATGATTTTATTTTTTTCAAAAGTTATAAAAAGCTAACTTTAAATGTTAAAGAAAAAGCAAACTTTAAAAGCCAAAAACATAATGATTTTATTTTTTTTAAAAGTTATAAAAAAGATAACTTTAAATGTTAAAGAAAAAGCTCACTTTGAAAGCCAAAAACATAATGATTTTCTTTATTCAAAAGTTAAAAAAAAACGTTTAAGAACCAAAAATATTTGAAGCAAAACAACCGGGAAGAAATGAAGCCGATACAGTATAAATCATCGTCAGTAAATAAATCAGGGAGCCATGGAGGCTAATTGAGTAAGACGCTGACTCGCTAGCCTCGATGCCGTGGGTTTTCACCCGATGCTGGCCGTGAAAATTCATCGTGATTTTCCGGCGTGGTTCCCCTTGTCAGTGGAGTAAGACGAGGGCCTGGTAGGAACAAGTGCCTAGTCGTTCGAATTGGACGATAAATCGAGGTCCCGTGTACACATTGGCGTGCACGTAAAATATCCCTTGGCAGTTGGAATTCCCTCATAGCCCGCCGTGTAGCGTATGTCCCGTCTTAATTATCCCAGTCGGAGCAGAACAGTAGGACGTTAAACCCCATTTCATTTCATGAGAGAAAAACAAAATTGATCAGTTTCTACAACCAGAAAACGAAAACAACAACACACGAAACCCAACCCAAACGAACAACCAAACCTTAAGAAACAACCAAAGAAGACAGACGCGTAACCAAGGCACCGCTATGAATGTTGATATGACAACCAGGAAGCAAAAGATAGGCTGGCACTGCCAGGCAGGATACGCCCACATTTTCGAGAGATGGATAGAGAACAAGCAATACCTAAAGTGATTTTTTCTACATCATTAAGTCCTGTATTTCATACTGTATTGGGAGCAGCCATTTTGTTGGTCAGTTCCAGTCTGATATTCATGAAATTCAAAGCCGACAATGATTATGGTGTGACGATACACAACCTAGAAATGTGACTTTTCGGCAAAATCGGATAAGAATTGTGACCTGTAGAGAGTCCACAACCATGATATACCATAACTTTGCTCTATTCGATTCCAAACGGCGACCATTTTGTCCGGCAATTTTGGTACGATTTTCACGAAATTCGAATAATTCAGGAAGTTACGATCCGATATGCGCAAATACCGAAAGGAACCAAGATCTTTGGGTTATAACCATGCATTTCAAGTTTCATCAAAATCAAATTAAAATTGTGACCTATACAGGGTCCACAACCATGATATACCATTTTTTAACAGTATTCGCGTACAAACGGCGGCCATTTTGTCTGTCAATTTTGGTCCGATTTTCCCGAAATTTGATCTCAAACCTTCCTTAAGGTGAAACGGTGATATAATCAAACGTTTTTTTAAATCGGAAAATAATTGTGACTTCCAGAGGGACCACAAGCTAAAAAGGGTGATTTTTCGTACAATCAGGGGCCATAATTCAGGAAGTTATGAATCAATGAGCGCAAATAACGAAAGGAACCAAGATCTTCGGGTTATAAACATGCATGTCAAGTTTCATCATAATCGGTTCAAAATTGTGACCTATATAGGGTCCACAACCTTGATATAACATATTTTCACACTATTCGCGTACAAACGGTGGCCATTTTGTCCGTCAATTTTGGTTCGATTTTCACAAAATTCGAAGTCATCCTTCATTACCATGTAACGGTGATATAATCAAACGGTTTTGTAAATCAGATAATAATTTTGACCTCCAGAGGGACCACAAGCTAAAAAGGGCAATTTTTCTGACAATCAGGGGCCATAATTCAGGAAGTTACGATCCGATGGGTGCAAATATCGAAAGGAACCAAGATCTTTGAGTTATAAACATACATGTCAAGTTTCATCAAAATCGGTTCAAAATTGTGACCTCTATAGGGTCCACAACCTTGATATAACATATTTTCACACTATTCGCGTACAAACGTCGGCCATTTTGTCCGTCAATTTTGGTCCGATTTTCACGAAATTTGAACTCAACCTTCATTACCATGTAACGGTGATACAATCAAACGGTTTTTTAAATCGGATAATAATTTTGACCTCCAGAGGGACCACAAGCTAAAAAGGGCGATTTTTCGGACAATCAGGGGCCATAATTCAGGAAGTTACGATCTGATGGGCGCAAATTTTGAAAGGAACCAAGATTTTGGGGTTCTAGACATGCATGTCAAGTTTCATCACAATCGGTTCAAAATTGTGACCTCTATAGGGTCCACAAGCTAAAAACATGATATTTCGCACAATCAGGGGCCATAATCCATGAAGTTCCGATCCGATACATGCCAATATCGAAAGGAACCGAGATCTTATGGGGATAAACCTATATTTCAAGTTTCGTCAAAATCGGATAGGAATTGTGACCCGTAGAGGGTCCACAAACAAATTGTGGACGGACGGACGTCCGGACGGACGGACGAACGGACAGACGAACGGACGTCCGGACGGACAGGGGCGACGACATAATACGTCCACATGAAAATGTGGGCGTATAATAAAAGACACAATAAGCAACAGAGAACAAACGCAGCAACCACAAACAACTTTCTGGGTTGTTTTAAAGATAAAAGACGCGAAAATAGAATTCTAAACAGTTTTATTTCAGGATTGTTTCACGGAAATTTATATTGCTTCCATGTCGAACTCTTCCTACAATAAAGCACGAATTCTGGAGTGCGTTTGATGACTTCCGAAGACAAATATGTTCCTAACATTTTTTTCAAATAAGATGTGGGCGGTCTTGAAATTTAGAACTTATAGGGACAACACGACATGAAAATAAAATGAAAGTTAAATAATCATATATCAAGGAAAGGATATTCTGAGACTAAGCTACGGTTAATTTGTGTTTCTGTGGTCACGTGTAGAGAGAGAGAGAGATAGAGAGAGCGAGAGAGAGAGGGGCGTTTAACGTCCACTCAACACAAACTAGGTCATTTCGGGACTAACACATGGTTTAACTTTATTTCAATAATTCGCTTGCGCGTAGGGGTCTTTAGCAGTGGGAGGAAACCAGAGTACCCCCAGAAAACCCACGAGGTTGGACAGGCGAGTGGTCACGTGTACATTATTGGTCTGGACATTGACATTCTGCCTTCTCTTTGTACTGGATGCGGTTGCCTTAAAACTGGATACTCGAGACTTTATTTATTATCGTGCCAACGGTAGTAATGACAATCGAAGTAAGCCAATAATTAGATTCCTTGGTTCAGGGTGGCGTAATTTGACTATTTTTATTTATTATAACGAGAACAGCCAGCTCTTTATCTAACCTTACCTAATTCTCCTTTAATCAGGCCCCGATATTTTAATTTAAGATATTGATACATTCAAAGGATCGAGAATCTTTTATGTACTAAAATAAGAGTAGATGTAGGCGACGTGCATATACGCGTGGGTTTGATTACAAACATCATCACCACGTGGCTTACACCTGTCCACAGAAATAAACTGATCGAACATTTGTAAACCTGACGTCAATTATCACTTCGCAGTACGTCGGTATCTACAACCCCCACACCTTCACACATATATATATACATGTATATAGGGTAATATACAGGGTGATGATCGCTTAGAGCTTGTCGCTAGGTTACGAGTTTAGTTGCTCTAAGTTCTGAGAATGAGATAACCTGACCCAAGGGCCCAGCTTGCAAAATAAATCAAGTCATTTTTGTTTACACTGAAAAATATTATGGCCTGATAGAAATGATCTTTGGGCAGAGATCTCGTTTCGTTTCAAACAGACAGATTGGAAGAGGGGGGGGGGGGGGTCCAATGCCGGATTAACCATGGTGGGGGCCTTGGGGCCTGGAACATGTGGGGGCCCCTGATCACTGACCGGGAGCGCCGAAGGCGCGAAGCCCTGCATAGGGGGTCTGGGGGTTTTCTCCCCCCCCCGAAATTGTCAGAAATTGGAGGCCAGAAACGTGATTTCCTGGCACTTCAGGCACTTGTGTTGGAGCCAGTAAGAAGTACCTCCCCAGAAAAAAATAAAATTCTGCCACCAAATAAGCGCATTCTGGCGTTATTTCAGTGGACCAATCCATGCGAGTGCTATGAAATGATGCCATTTCTAGAGGAGGAGACTGTAAGTGGGTAGAGCGACATCAAACCTAATTTTGAAGTCGCTCAGTGATAAATAACGGGGTTACTTGATTTGGAATCGTATTATACCCCCACGATGATTTGATGAATGGAGGCCGTAACGTTACGACCAAGCCGGACTCGATGTTTGACAAACAAAATGGTAATACGAGATTTAATCAAGAAATATGAATATTTCGTGTGATCATGGTGTGCATCTCATCAAATTCAGCTTATACTCACAACAAATATCAACAACAACAACAACTACAGCTTATATACAATCGTACGTCAATCTGAGGCAAAATTCGCGCTACTCGAAATAATGGGGACGTGTAAGGTGTTCGAGTTATACGATAATTCGAGTTAGACGATGGTCGGTCCGATAGAAGATCTCACGACAATAAAAAACATGTGTTACACCCATCACCGGATTACACCGAATTCTCGGATGTCGATCGCAACACAAAACACAACATGGATTTAGGGGGCCCAAGGGACTTCCGATGTAGAGCCCTCGAAGCATCGGAAGGGCCCCGTCACTCGGTCACCGGCCGTTCGAATCCTCGGTCCGACCATGCTCAAGGCGCGCAACTGAGATGGCCCCTAATGTGGTGGGCCCTGGGGCCTGTGCCCCATGGTGCCCCATGGTTAATCCGGCGTTGGGGGGGTCTAATCGTGGCACTTATAAACCTATAACGGTAAATCTCTTTTATCTTTGGGGTATTTTCTTGGCCCGAAATAACTTGCATCTTTGGATATATATAAGCGAATTTGGGGTTATTCTTCTAAAAGTTTTACTTTAAACCTGTAACGGGCTATTCTTCAGGGTAGATTGTTTTTGTCTGTAAGAAAATATGATATAATTTTCTGGAATTCTGGGATAATTTCATTTAACGTACATGTAAACTTCGACGGTTTATAAGCAAGATAAAGTCCTCGACTTCGGTTATGCTGGTGAAAGAAAAACTGGAGAATAAAATATCGACAGAAAAACTTCGGCCTGCCGTCCTCGGGTTTTTCTTTTCCTCTGGTTATTTTCTTCAGTCTTTCTTTCCCCAGCATAACCGAAGTCGAGGAGCTTCATCCTGCACAGAAAGAAATATTCGCCATAATGTATTTATACCTGCCCGCTACCTGAGAATGGTTGAGGTTACTGACTACCCACGCCAATTAACTTGAAGGTCACGGTTTATTACAATCTGATAGAAATGGTGGTTGGTATGTCAGCATCTAGTCTCGGAATCACACACAATAGGTGATATCTGGCCAACAGACTAGATGTATGTACCTCACCCTTGTAGAATCGGTGGTTGCTACGTTAACAACTACAGACTCCCACATAGTTAATCAATTTCGGCATCAGATACAGTTTACGAGTTCCTGGCCAGAATAGATGCGTGTCCGCGCTCCTTCTAGAAAAGATGGTTGGTATGTCAAATCTGCAGACGTAAACTATTGCAACATCTCTATATGATCGGTGGAAGCTGTGAAAATGTCTGGCCAGAATCTATCATTTATAATATCTGCTTTGTTCCAGTAGCCCCCCTGGGATAGTTTAAATCACGCGACGTTTAGTCTTCCAAACGTGGACTGGGAAGCGCCAATACGTCAGACAAGCTCCTACGTTACTCATTTTCTGACTTGTTTCGAACTTTGGAATCGCTACCTAATGCCAACAATGTGGTCAGCTGACATGCTGCCTATAGCCTCTTAGTCAACGTGATAGCTCCGCCACAAAATCTGCTTTATGAGGTGGGTTGTAATGCCTCGGATTAGACTTATCCCAAGGTCCGCCATTGAGTCAACTGGCGTGGTTCCAATTCCCCGGCTGTACGTGACAAGGAGTAGGGTCGCGCCAATACGTCAGATATGCTCCTACGTCACTCATTTTCTGACTTGTTTCGGACTTTGGATGCGCTACGTAATGCCAACAATGCGGTCACCTGACATGCTGCCTATAGCCTCCTAGTCAATTGATAGCTGAGTCACAAAATGATATTAATCTGCTTTATGGGGCGGGTTGTAATGCCTCGGATTAGACTTATCTCAAGGTCTGCCATTGAGTCAACTGGCGTGGTTCCGATTCCCCGGCTGTACGTGACAGGGAGTAGGGTCGCCTATCAAACCACGTGGGCTTTCCCCGGGTCCTCTCTCACTGCTGAAGACCCCTACGCGCAAGCAAATTATTGAAAGACATTAATTGAACCATATGTCAGTCCCGACATGAACTAGTTTGTGTCGAATGGACGTTAAACTCTCTCGAGTGTTGGGGGGACGTGCAATCCTCTCTCTCTCTCTTTCTCTCTCTCTCTCTCTCTCTCTCTCTAATGGCATCTTCTGGCTACCATAGTATACAGATTTGCTACTCTCTAATAGACACAGTCAAGCGTATAATAATAATAATAATGTAATAGAAGTATTACCAGACCTACATATATATATATTCAACACACTTCAGGCATTTATTATAGAATAATGACAAATACAACTATTCAATCGTTTTCACGCTTCAATGACTTGTAACATAGCTGAATGACTGAATTAAAGGCTCGCCAATCTAGATCGTTCATAAACAACTAGACTCGAATGATCCCCTATAACATTGTAATTATACGAATAAAAGTTAGTCAAAGTTGAAGCCAAAAGCGGTGGACACACTAGCCGAATGATTCGGCCGAATCGTTCGGCCGAATCAATCGGCGTCAAAATTCGCCTAGTGTGTCCACTGTTATTCGGCCGAATTTCTATTCGGCCGAATGATTCGCCCGAATCAAACAAGTTTGATATATTCGGCCGAATATTTAATCGGCCGAATGATATTCGCCTGGTGTGTCCGCTTCGCCGAAGCATTCGGCCGAATGTAGAATTCATTAGCCAATCGTCACTCAGATCGAGAAGTCACGTGATTGTTTGAAGACATTGACGCCGCCATGTTTTGATCATGTGACGTGAAAGGTGACGTAATCGACTGGTGAATCGGGCGAAGCATTCGGCTGGTGTGTCCACCCATTCGGCCGAATAAAATTCGGCGCCGATTGATTCGGCCGAACCATTCGGCCGAATGATTCGGCTAATGTGTCCACTGCTTTATACGTATTTATTTTGAAACAATTGATACCAACTCCCGCTTATTTAATTAACCCCGTTGTCAATCAGACTACCGCCATCAAGAAATAGACGACCATTGTCAAAACTGATTGCATTACATTTGTATTTCTATTACATCTTTAAAGTCAGTGTTTTGTTTTTCATTTTGAGTGAAGCCTGTATCGTTACAGGCCCGGGACTTAACAGTGCAGACTGGACTGTATAACACAGTGGACGCTCACGACTGACCCTCGCGTGCATTCACTAGAGGGGGGTTGGGATGGCCTAGTGGTCTAGAGTTTTCTCCGGGCACTCCGGTTTCCTCCCACTGCTGAAGACCCCTACGCGCAAGCGAATTATTGAAATAAAATTAAACCATATGTTAGTCCCGAAATGACCTAGTTTGTGTCGAGTGGACGTTAAACCCCATTTCTCTCTCTCTCTCTCTCTCTCTCTCTCTCTCTCTCTCTCCTTCTCTCTCTCTCTCCCATTCACTATATTTGATAATTGTTGTTTTCTGCTTACAATGTTTGTGTAGTTTGTGTCATGTCCGGAGGGTTGTCTTGTCGGTTTTGTTTGTGTGTAATGCGGTCCTCCTGCTTTCAATGTTTTAGGTCAACAATTGGTACGTGATATTACGTAATTCATTACGAAAAGGCAGATTTATTATTAACGTACATAAATTAGAAATGATCAATTTAAGTAATCGTTCGACCAAATAACCTTCATTCTGGCCTATTGGGGCGTTAATAGCCTAACTTTCACTAAATTTATACAGTAATATTTATATACCGAATCAACAGGAAACGTAAATAATGGGGTTTATTGTCAGGGCGATAACATTTAGAGACATCACAACATAGTCTGAGACATAGGCTTATTAGGTCTATTATAACATAATCTGCTACATTACGTAACTGTAAAGAGTCGTGTTTGTAATGGTCTTTTGTTACCGATATATCAAATATACTATTTTGATGTTTATGAGGTACAGAGAAGTGTTAGTCTCGGTCAACCAAAACCTCCTAGTCTTCAATATACGGAGGGTCTTGGCCGTTGTCAATATTTGACGTAATCTTATATCGAATTCCAAGTGTCGTCAAGGGGTCTTTAGGTGCACGTCACTGTGTACACGGAACCTCGGTTTTTCGTCCCATCCGAACGAATTGTGTGTTTGGTGACAATTTTTCTAGCCCAATGAAGACTGGCATATGCCATACAGTGTGATATGAGGGAAAGTTTGCCCATATATCGAATTCCAACTGCCAGGTCTTTTATGTGCACGCCAATGTGTACACAGGGCCTCGGTTTTTTCGTCCCAACCGAATGACTGGACAGCTGTCCTTGTCAGGCCCTCCGTCCTGCATCACTGACAAGAAGGGAACCCCGCCGGGAAATCTGGATGAACTTTCCCAGCCAATGCAGGGATCGAACACCCGACCTCCAGGCTAGCGATTCAGCGTCTTACTCGGTGAGCCACCGCGACGCCCAATAAGAAGAAGATTATCCAGTATATAGAACATAAAGACCAAATAAAGATAACTGACCTTGGAAGATAAGCCATGCAGACGTGCACGTTAATATCAATTTTATTATAATAAAGATGGGGCGACAACAAAAGTCGGGGCGGCTACTTATCCCTCCCTCTCCGTCTGTCGTACTAACCCATTTCTGTTTATTGACAAGAACAACGGCAGTGATCAGCAGTGAATATTCGTTTCGCTAGGTCGCTACAATCACTGATAAGGATGACATCGATGCGACTTAAAATATTAACTTTTTTCTCCGACAACTTAAATTCTAAAGCATTTTTTTTTATGTATTAGATATGAGGCGCCGTTTGTAAAATAATTATTTAACTTTTTCTATAGCAAAAAAAATTAGATTTAACTCCGAATATATATATTTAGATAAATATTAGAACAAAAATGGCATATATGTAAATATCAAAAAATATTGTAGCTTAAAGTCGAGTTTTTGGTCTATGAAAAACTGTAAATGTTATATCTTGATTTCACATCGCTTAGTTAAATATATAGCTAAATGTGCTGTTCCTCGTAGGTATAAATGCTAAATACTAAATCACTGAAAAATCTAAAGTTAAATATTTAGCTAAATATATAAACATTTAGCTAAATATATAAACATTTAGCTAAATATATAAACATTTAGCTAAATATATAAACATTTAGCTAAATATATATATTTAGTTAAATATATAAACATTTAACAAAATATATAACATTTAGCTAAATATATAAACATTTAATGACGTGTACCCAACACGTTAACCCGTAATATGTCGTGAACTTACCATATTTATGAGTGATCGATGTCCAACGTTAAATATATGTAGGCATTATTAACGAATTGCGGATGTAAGAACTAAGCTGAGCGTTCAGGTACCAGATAGTACTGTGTTGTGCAGTCAATGGAAAGTTGTACACTACGTCATAGTTTAGTGTGAAGTCGCTTACAACAATAATTATTTTACAAACGGCGTGGTACGGTTGCGCTTTGTAAATTTAACTATATGTTTAGTTAAATATATAATTATTTAGTTAAATATTTAATTATTTAATTAAATATATAAATATTTAGCTAAATATATATTATTTAGCTATATATATAAATGTTTAACTAAATATTTTAACATTTATCTAAATATTTTAACATTTAACTAAATATATATATTTAGCTAAATGTTTACACATTTAACTAAATATTTAGCTAAATATTTATATATCATCAAATCTCTTGTTTTGGTCTTAATATTCAATGCTAAATGTTAAATATGAAAATAGAGACAAATCAAGAAATGTTTATATATATTATGTTAAATATTGAGTTTTTGTTGTATTTTTAATTTAAATATTAAAAGTGAAAAATTTTCACAAAAGTCGAGATTATACTATATATATAAATTTAAATTAAATCTAGTGTTTTTTGCTATATAAAAAGCTAAATAATTAATTTACAAACGGCGCCCCATAATTAGAAAAATAAATAAAAACGTTAAAAAATATTTGGGGGTGACAATTATTTCCTATTTAGTGTAAGTGGGTATCAAAATGAGTAAAAGGCAGCATTCTGCCCGATTCAGTAACGTCTTATGTACGCGCCATTGGGCCAATGATTGACGTTGCAGGCTGTCATCTTTTACAGAGACATAAGAAAATTTTCGTAATCCTCTATGAAGCAGCTTGTCTCCTTATCTTAAAGTTTTATTTAAAGGGCGTTTAATAAAAATTTATTTCCGAATCACAACTAAAACGGTCAAGCGGGGGCGGATAAACAGCTATACGTGCTCTGAAAACTGAAGTCGCAATAACCGAATTAACTTCCGGTTAACATAACATAGCCAATATCTTGAAAGGTTTCCTTAAAAGGAAGTTTAATGATTCCAGTAATAGCTGCAGTAATCACAGGCCTGGGGTAACCCGGATATTTATTTTACATTCAGTTAATCTACGTGGTAGAGACATTCTAAAATTATGCTTACGTGCACGTACACTTATCTGATGGAGAAGCGAGAACACGCGTACACTTATCTGATGGATAACCGAGAAAGTTTCCAAATTAATGATGAAACTGAAAGAGGACTTATATCCACTGAGTTTTACGAAAAATACCAGAACCATTGCTTGGAAACAGACTGGGCCACGTATTCGGGTGGATAATGCATGATAATAACGTGGCTGTGTGGAACATGCTAGAGTCTGGTTGTTTTAAATTACGGCTATTATTATTAAGCGTTGAATAAAACCTCATTCAAACAACATTTGTTTCCGTTTGAGAAGGGATTTAAAAACTCTGGGCCCATGATGCCATGATACAACAACGGTTCATGAGATCGTCATAGACCGCTTGATGTTAATAACTAATTCATTAACTCCCTAATAAAATGTGATTCAGTTCTCTGTACTTACGGAGGAGGTTTGTATGGCCGAATGGTTAGTGCGTGTGCGTTGAATCATACGGTCAGTCATTGAGGCAATTGGTGTGGTTTCGATGTCACAAGGAGTAAGGTCGCCTTTCCAACCTCGTGGGTTTTGTCCTGATCCTCTGCTTTCCGCCCGCAGTTAAAGGTCCCTACGCGTAAGCCAATTATTGAAACAAAATTGAACCATTATGTTGGTATCGAAATGATCATTAACACCCCACCCTCTCTCTCTCTCTCTCTCTCTCTCTCTCTCTCTCTCTCTCTCTGTTACGGCGCCGCTATTGTAGTTTGTTTTGTTTTATTTGCTTTTTTTGTTCTACATTACAGACAAGAAATACAATCTGTAGGCTTATAAACATCCAACTAAACTGATAGATCTTGATCAATATTAAGGCAGGCATTCCAGATATCGTACCTTTAATGGCGATTGATTTCTAAAATTAGAAACAAAACAGACGGAATGAATGAAGTTATCTCGAGTATCGACATCCATGTTATTCTGATAATTCCGATTGAAAATATCTCGAGCTGGGCAAATTGCCAACTTTATCTCGCCTCTTTTCTTCCTTTAACTTGTGAGTCGGGGTGATCTTGTTTTACGTGCAAGGATCAAAGCCGCCATGTTGGTGTGATGCAGGTTTTGTAAACAACCGTCTGATTTAAACAAGTCACGATCGTCAGGTCTCAGACTGTGGCTTACACAGTATTGATTTCAATTTGGAAGGATAAGATTTAAAGATACACTATGTAAGATTTTGATAAAGAGAGAGAGATAGAAATGGGGTTGGAAGTCCACTCGACACAAACTAGGTCATTTCGGGACTAACATATGGTTGAATTTTATTTCAATAATTCGCTGGCGCGTAGGGGTCTTTAGCAGTGGGAGGAAACCGGAGACCCCGGAGAAAACCTACGAGGAGCTAACCTTGATAATACAAGATGAATATAATGAAAATTTCATTCAAATCAGTTTATTCTGAGCGAAGTTATGGGTGTTGGAAGAGGTAAGCGTTTTTTACCGTCCATCGGAGCCTGGTCTTATGACGTCATAGGTGGATTGTGGGTTAGGATAAGGGTTAGGATAAGGGCTGTGGCCTGCAGATTTCGTCACAGTCTCGAGATGTAGACATGCAAACTGATCCCGCAGTGAATATTCGCTTGGCCGCTACAATCACTGATAAGCATGACATCGACGAGGCTTAATGAGTACGGCATATTAACTTTTTAACTCCGACAAATTAAATTCTCAAACATTTTTTTGAGGTAAAAGAAAAATAAATAAAGACGTTTGAAGTATTTGGAGTTAAAAAATATTTCCTATTTAGTGTAAATGGGTATTAAAACGAATAAAATGCATCATTTTGCCCGAAGCAGTTAGGTGTGAAGTAAACATTGCACGAGCCGTTGAGCCAATGACTAACGGCGCGTGCAGTCAACGTACCTGTTGTGAACTGTCGTCTGTTACAGAGATATTTCGTAAGTAATTTTCTGTGAAACAGATTGGTAGACAGGGCTAGCCCTAACCCTAACCCTGGGCCAAGCCTAACCCTTATCCTAACCCACAATCCACATATGACGTCATAAGACCAGGCTCCGGTGGACGGAAAAAACGTTTACCGTTGGAAGATGTGGTGTTGATTGATTATTATCATATCAACGGTACTGGAGAAACGAAACTAAAGTCTCGGTTATCCACTTTAGCGTTACATTTATAAATCTCGCCGGCGTTCTAATCAATTTACATTTCTTCCATCTGATGGTCTGGAGAATTCGTTATGGGCTTGTTACGTGAATAAATGTCTAGTAGTAAGCAAGGGGGGGGGGCTGCACCACACATAATTTATACAAAAACAAATATATGGACAAGATATCATACTCAGAAATCACAAACAAAAATAAACCCGACGAATTCAAATAAAGTGAATGGATCCGGCAGATATAGCTCTTCAACAATTCCGGGAAAGGAAATATTTTTCGTTTTTATTAACATATTTTGGCTACAAACTACAGTTTTATTTACCCACAAGTAGAGCGATGGGTGCCATATTGACTCTTTCTTTACTAACAACAGGTTCTGGGAATTTCTACTCGTTCACCTGGCCTGCGACCCGATCGGACAACAACACAATGATTGCACAATAGATTGTGGCTTGGAGAATTTGTCTCCTATTTCCCAAGTAAATATATTTCTAGATAGACCGGTTCATGGTCGAATGTCTGATATTTGGGTGTTTCAACACAATGATTAAGCATATTATGCTATTTAACTACGTTCAGATCGAAGATCTAGTATGTAATTCAGTGCAAGGTCGAACCAGTTAAGGATACAAACCTAAATCTAAATGGTCCCCCGTTGTCTGTCACCTTCCATAAACAAAACTGACAGCAGAATTAATCAGTACGGAAGAGCGTGTTGTACGGAAATAGGAGACAACTAACTTTTGTACCTTGGTGTTGTTCAGAGATGATAACACCTTTTTCTGTTGCCGTTCCATGGACCGCGTAGTGCTACGGGTCGAGTTGGAGGAATCAGACTTAGACGACGCGAATCTTTATGTACGCGATAAACATATTAGACCCTTTTTTTCAAAAGGCTGATACCCATTTTTCCCATTACTTAAACAAATATGTAAAGAAAACATAATACATCATACCAGCGAATATATAAAACGCGACAAAGTGTCATGACTTTTCCTTATTTAGCGTTTCAATCTAGCTACCCGTAACCTCAATAATTATAACACCCAATTTTTCACAACTGTACTTTTTGTCATTACTACTCTGGTCATATCCCCACCTTGCTGCAGGCCTCAACAGGGCCGGTTGTAGAAAATGTGGGTTCCAATTTGGGAGGCACGAAGTCACATTATGAATACATTGCAGCATGTTCTGAAATAGCCACAAATATTCAAAAATATGGATGGTTATTTCTCTTGCAGCCATATCCTGAAATAACCACGCCTGGCAGCGCTGCTGCCAGATTGCCTGGAACAATTTAAAGTTGGTTAGTTGCGGGGTCCCTTTCTAGTGCGAGTTCCAATCTGGGGAAATGAGTCAAATATGCTCACAACCTGCCCTGGGCGTTTGTTACTTGATAATTAAAAGTAAGACCATTTCAACCGCTTCACCAGTGGGAATCAACTTCCCTGACGCTGATACCGCTTATAAAAGATAGATTATGTAAGATTTAGATAAAGAGCGTGTCGTTCTTGCTACGATTACAATATCTTGAAATATCACGAAGGTTCTTAACAATCACATGCGACTTTATGACATTCTGATCGACAGGCCAACGTCATAAAATAATACATAGGAGATGTATGGGGTTTTTTTATTTATCTTTCAGCCACGATAGAATTAAACCTTTTTGCAGGCAGGTTATAAATTCGGATTTTGATTCGGGGTTTGTTTTTTGTCAACGTATATTATCGGAAATATCACGCGAGAGTATGGCGTGAAAATAAAACATTTGGTGACAATGTTGTGAACTGTTATGGTACATAGTATCGTGCAGAAATATATATATAGATAGTAAGGAATGGGGTTTAACGTCCACTTGACTAACACGTGGTTCAATTTTATTTCAATAATTCGCTTGCGCGTAAGGGTCTTTAGCAGTGGGAGGAAACCAGAGGACTAAAAGAAAACCCACGAGGTTGGACAGCATAAATATAGTCCTGTTACAGTAAAATTATATGAAATGAAATAAAATTGGGTTAATGTCCTACTGTTCTGTCCTTAATTGGCCATACAGCGTGCTATAAGAGAAATTTTGTCCGGACAGCGACGCAACTACCTACTCTATATCGAAGCCAAACTGCCAATGGTCCCTTTATGTGCACGAGAACTCTGGTTTGGGTCCCATCCTAACGACTATACGTTGTCCCGTGCCAAGAAATCCATTTTGCACCACTTGAAAGGAGGAACAATGTCGGAAAATCCCGTTTAACTTTCTCGGTCACCATGGCTGCCACAGCAACTAATTACATACAGATAAGTACGCCAGGATGTGAAGGTCACGTGATAACAGGTACACCTGTACTATTGTACGCATATTTTACCTTTGGTAATCAGATCAATTTTATCTCAAGTATTCTATTTCCTGCGCTTAATCGAATCTGTGTAGCGTTTGGGAAGCACGAGAATCAGCTAAGGCACCGGGCATTCATCTCAAGCGGGGGGGTTCTGGGCTCAAAGATTGAAACAAGATTTTTTTAATAATACAAATCGTCCTTAATTTTAACTAAAAATTTTTCTCTTAACATATCTAAAATGTCTGCACCAACCAGGAGGGCACATGTTCAATTCCGAACTTGGTCGAGAACAATCTTCGGGCATCTTAACCTTGTTTATACCGTGTATACATATTACCGAAATCGTGTTAAAGATCCCCTAGCTGTTATAATTCGAAAAAATAGTAGGTTGTTATATATAGCACACTCATGGCGTATGTGTGTCTTCATTAGTCCAAACGTACAATGATATAGTTATGTGAAAGCATGTCATGCTTGTACATGATACCAGTCACTATCCGGCAGGACACCGGTCACTAATTTAATAGTTACACATTCGTAAGTGGCAACAGCTTCTTGCGGTATACATTTCTCAAATGAACCGATTCAGTGCCTTCTTATTAATTGCTCAGTTGATCCGATATGTCAGAGCTTGTTCAATTGGTGATGATGTATTGGTAAGAGATAAATCGTTATTCACTATGACAATGCTGTTAAGTGTATTCATATATATGATATCCTAGGCCATCAGCATGGCCGTGTTCGCTTTAGATCGTAAGGTCAATTAATAAATAAAGTGGTGTGGTTTCCTTCCCAGACTGGGTCGTGACCACACCTGATCAGCAGTGAATATTCACTGGGCTGATAAGGATGACTTAATGAGCCACAAATGTTAACGTTTTTCCTCTGTCCGAATCAAGCAATTGACTGACGCCGCGTGACGTTACGTCACCTGTTGAAGACCCCTACTGCCAACGACGAACACGCGCAAGCCAAATATTGAAAAAAGAGATCCGATTTAACCTATCTTTATGTTGACTTTTTCTAAGACACGTTATTCTATTTAATACAATTCTCCATTGGGTAGTCAACTTACTATTTACTCGATTTTGTTATTCGTCGGTTTATGGACTTGTGTTTTTCATTACCCTCTAGGATTTCTAAACTACATTATTTGTGTCTAGACAACCATATCATAGGTCTAAACAGACTATCAAATGGAAACGGTAAAAAAAATAACCTAAGCAATCAAAATAATGCTCTTGGAAGAAAAAGGGAGTTTTTTTAAAACCAAATTTAAATCTGTTTCCGGCCAATCTCACCCAATGCCGTATTTAATACCAATTGTGCTCCTTCACCCCAGCCCCCTCACCTTTTTCGGAAAACATGCACCCGCCTAAGCGTGCTGTATAGCCCCAAAATAGCCCAATGTTACTTGGTAATTCGCAAAGGAGAGTCTATTTAGGGACGGTTGTCGAGGGCCAAAGTAATCACACGCCGTGTTAGGTACCACAACGATTAGGGATTGGGGTAGGGATACGTAACCCTAACCATGAATTTCCGGTGGGGAAGTCTGAATTGGGCACGCAAGTGTAGACCACAATGCTTAGGGTTTTGGGTTGGAGTAGGTAACCCTTACCACGATTTCCCGGTTGCAGAGGTCTGAAATGGGCATAGGTACACCGTGTTATAGACCACGATTAGAGGTTTAGGTAGGGTTACATAACACTAAACATGAATTTCCGGTTGGGAAGGTCTGAAATGGACATACGCCGTGTTATAGATCACAACGATTGGGGTTTTGGGTACGATTACGTATATAACACAATGACATATGTCATAGAGGCGTCCTGCCATATTAAAATACGTGGTAGTGATTGTAACATAAACTATATTGAATGTTAAACCCGGTATGATGCTTGATGTATTAGACGGGTGTTTAATGAGCTCCTTTGACTTGAATACATTTATAAGCTCAGAACAGAAACGAATCTACAGTCAGGTCCAGGAGGCCATGCTAGGCGGGCGCCTAGATGAAAGTACCTAATGGATACGAGTGGAGGTCCAGTCAGGGCTGGGAGTTAGGTCCGGCATGGACTGAGCGAAGGCCATGAGCGCTTTGGCACGAGATGAGACGAGCTAATTAAGTCATGACTCCTTCCATATAGTTAGTTCTACGGTCGTTTACATCACGATGCTTGTACCTATTGTAAGAAGCAGAATAAAAGTATTATTAGATGTATATACCAGTGTTGTCATCCAGAAGTAGGATTAAAGAACAAATACTGTCACACGTAACTCAAATTCACGGTTGGGGAAATGACCTCCACGGCCGCCTTGAAAGGAAAATACATCAGGTCGGTAGTACTAGCATACCTTCACGATAACACACAGCTGGAGAATGTGTTCATCTTGTGTTGTTAATAATACACATTTACCACAGCATTTATTCACCCCCATACCTCATACCTTCTGTCTCCTTCACCTTTACATATAATAACGGTTAATGACAATACGGCAAGCGCTGCTGCACAATTCTACGGTAGCCAGACACTGACATATATACGATAAAAAAACACAATTGTTTATGTTATCAGCATCAGCAGCAGACCATTAAATATCACAAGCTAGCGAGATGACATCCAGAGTTGATTATGGTCTGGATAAGTTAATTAATGTCTAATTAATAATTTAGATAACATTTCAGGCCTATAGAAAGACCTGCAATAGGAAGATTTCGCTCTTGAATAATGCATGTTTAAATAAGACAGCGTGTACTCTAAAGTTAACAGCGATAATTTCAAATTTCCAAAAAGAACCGCAATTTTGATTTCACTCCTTCATTTGATGCCCAAGCTCGCCAGCGCGTTCTCCTCGTCTATTTTAGGGATGCTGTCTCCTTCTTTCACATGTTGTATCGAGTGGACTGTACCCCCCCCCCCCCACACACACACACACACATACACATACACACAACATAACCTTCTCATCGCCCCCCCCCCCCTTTCTTTCTCTCCGCGCAAGGGAATTATTGAATTAAAGTTGAACCACATGTTAGTCCCGAAATGACCTAGTCTGAGTCGAGTGGACTTTAACCCCATCCACCCACATATGTTCTCTCTGTCTCTCTCCCACTCTCTCGTTATTTTACTATTCGACCTTCACCGCCGCCTCGAGTTGAAGTTAATTTATTACATTCACAATAAATTATGTTGTAATGTGGGAAATATTATTAACATATTGAATACCTAACTTATATTAGATTGCCATTATATAACTGACATGTTTTCAATCTTGAAAATGGAAACCCCGACAGTTTGAGTACACTAGGTCACCAAGACGTCTCGTATGTATGATGTTATCAGACGTCCTAGTGGTCAAGACTACATTTTTAGCCCAGTTTATTTTGCATTTCCTGTCGAAATTGATATCTTCGGGTTGATTTTTCTGCTGGGAAATTACACCATTAGCTTTTAACCTTCATTTATCCGGTCGGACATTCCATATTGTGACATTTTTAAATGTTATGAAAAGTGCGGACGTATTGTTGAGCAGGTTGAACCAAAAGTCACAACGAACTGAAGATTCGGCAAGATGTAAAGTGCATTTTAGCCGAACGCAGTTTCCACAATCTAGAGGACGTACCCTGGGTTAAAATTTTATATGTACGGCCAGTGTGCGAAGCTATGGTGCCGAAAACACGCAAGTGATGCGTAAGTCTCAAACAGGATTAACTAAAGTTTGTGAAAACTGCGTTTGGCTAAAGCTTGGGGTGAGAGTTCGTCTTTTCTCCCCATTTTTCAAGTTCGAGAGTATCTTCGGATGGGACCAAAACGTTGGCGTGCACGTTAAAGAACTAGCTGTTCCTCATAGCACACTGCGTTGTTTATTCCCGTCTTTATTAAACCATTTAGTGCAGACAGGTAGAGATTAAAACCCATTACATGTCATTCACCCACGCTTTTATATACACTGTAAAACATGTAAATAGTACCCAGTTACAACATAACAACACATAATGTAATGTTACGGTGTATAATGTAGTGTATTAAACATAAATGTAATGTTACCGTGTATAATATGATGTATTATATAAATGCAATGTCACAGTGTATAATATGATCTAATGCATAAATGTAATGTTACGGTGTATAATATTGTGTTGTATATAAATGCAATGTTCCATTATGGTGTAATGTGTAAATGTAATGTCACATTACTGTGTTATGAGTAAATTAAATGTTACATTATGGTGTTATATGTAAATGTAATGTAATGTGTAAATATAATGTTACGTTATGCTGTAATGTGTAAATGGAATTTACATTATGATGTAATGTGTAAATGTGATGTTACATGTGTAATGTGTAAATGGAATCTTACATTATGGTGTAATGTGTAAATGCAATGTTACATTATGGTGTAATGTATAAATGTAATGTAACATTACTATGTTATGTTTACATGTAATGTAATGTTACATTAGGATGTAATGTGTAAATGTAATGTTACATTATGTTTTAATGTGTAGATGTAATGTTACATTATGGTGTAATGTGTAAATGTAATGTTACATTGTATAATATGATGTATATAATGTAATTGTTTAGAGAGTGCAATATATTGTGTAATGTATAATATTGTGTATTTTTACAGTGTATATAATATGTAAATAAGGTCATATATTGAATTGATAATAATAACATGTAACACGTGCAGTCTCGGTATTTAATATTTATAAATTTTTACTGGATCAACGGTCTACACGCTACGGTGGTTTAAAGGTCATGGCAAGATCATATAAAAGCATGTCTAGTTCAAAACCGCTATATTTAAAGTCGCATTCTGGCCTTACAGTCCCTAAATCTACTTTCAAGACATCTTATTTTTGTAATTAGTGAGCGGAATTGTGTCATTTTTGGAGATATATTTTTTTTCTTTTGCGAGTCAACTTTTACAATTTGTTGTCTTCAAGGATTAGCATTCTCCCAAAGGACTGCCCTGCTCATATTGGGTAAATGAAGACGGACACACGCCTTCTGGTGTGCTGTAAGGGAAAGTTTGTCCAAACAGCGGCGCTGACGCGTACTCTTATTTCCGATTCCAACTGTCATTGGGTTTTTTATGTGCACGCCAATGCGTACTCGAGACCTCGATATTTCGTACCATTCAAACGACTATACGCTGTCCCTTGCCAGACCCCCCGCAGATGACATTCAGAAACTCTAATCACTTTCCTATTATTTATACAAATACACCATATCATTTCTTTGACTGTTTTGTGGTTTGGGAGGTTGGATGGCCGAGTGGTTAGCACGTGCGTGCTGTATCATAAAGCCTGTCATTGAGTCAACTGGCGTGGTTTCGAATCCCACCCTGTTAAAGACACCTAAAACGCGCAAACGAATTATTGAAATAAAACTAAACCATATGTTAGTCCCGAAATCACCCAGTTTGTGTCGAGTGGACATTAAACACCATTTCTCTCTCTCTCCCTCTCTCTCTCTCTCTCCCTCTCTCTGTAGGACGGGGGCCTGACAAGGGCATATTTCTGAAGCAATGGCCCGAGAAATCCCTCTCTGACCATTGCTGGAATAGCGTCTGTTTCTTGAACTTATGCGGGAGTGTGTCTATTCTTTCCGTTCAATGAAAGCTATCACTTAAGTACAGCAACATGACAGTCCTTCGTTTAATCTGGGTCTTCCCTAAAACTTTGGACAGTGATTTAAGGTATTAACAACGGTAAAAGTATGTTCGTTTCCAAACAGTATTGTTTACATTTCATTCGACTTGATAGCCTCGTTTGTCACTCAATTAGTTTTACTGCAGTATGCTGCTATGCACGGGTTAATTAGGAATAATAAATTCGTGAGTCATGACGTAACGTTATGTAAACATATTTGGTCCAGTATTGGCAGCTAGTGATTGGTTGGTAGACGGACTACTGATCAATCAAAATTTAAAACAACAATATCCACTCATAATAGCAGTGTGTAGTTGGATTACCTCTAATCAAACGCAACACTGCGCGGAGTATGGACAAGGGCAACTTTCTAGTCGTTCGGATCCCTTAGCAGTTGTAATTTGATAGAAGAGTATGCCATAGCGCCGCTGTCCGGCCAAAATTTCCCTCACAGCACACAGTTTATTGTATGCAGAAACGTAGGAAGTTAAACCCCATTTCATTTAATTTCTTTGTCTGTTTTGTTTATAATATGAAATTTAAAGGTTTCAATACAGATTATATCTTGTCATACGTCATACAGATCAACATGACTTCCTGATTAACTGGCAATACAATTTGTTTACTTCTTATACAAGCGTATGCGTGACAATGGTGACTATAAATGAGATCGGATCTAATCAGAAAATAAGCTGAATTATTTAAACAAATATTGTTGTTTATTAAAATAGCTAAATTAGGAAACTAAATGATATTCATAGGATTCAAAACAAAGTTGTCAAAATCTTCACGCTACGGATTTCAAATTACAATTTATTTGTCTGCTCGAAAACCACTATCCTGACATCGTTCTTATACCAAATATATATTTCTATTCACAGTCCGTTTATTGAAAATCGTAAGAAGAAAAGGCCAAAGTGTGATTTAGAATCCATGATTTACAAATTGTGATTTGGCAGCTATGTAGAAATGGTTCCACTACTGATGTCTTCCGTCTTGCCCATGGCACAGTAGTGGACCGTCCTAAGGCCTTCCTATGAAGAAACTTGGCTTTAACTCTCTTAATTTCCAATTACATTGACAACAAACTTTACTTGACATAGCTTAACATATAATACGTCATATTTAGACATGTGGTCACATGACAAGACTATAATCTACACTCTAGATCATCGGATGGCGCTGGATGGTGCCGATTTAAAGGGACAGTCCCGATAAGAACAGAGTCTCAAAAATTAAATTCCGAGAGTTTATGAAATTTATGGACCAAAATATAGAGGCATGGTGTATTTATCTTGTCTCAAAATTTCAGCTCAAAATATTGAGTCGTTTGGACGTGAACGTCAACACTGCTTATCCGGACACGTAACCCTTTTAAGATTTCGGGTCAGTTTTTCATTGGGTGACCTGATAATCGATTCACATTTCTTGAGAGGTCTATACAGTGAATGACCCATGTACTGTACTTGATAACAAAAGGTAAATTTCACCTACATATTATTTTTTTAGAAAAAAAGTCTGGTTTTATCCAGATACTGTATATTACAACGGTCTCCATTTCCAGATGAAGACTGTCAGATTTAAGTTATTTACAAGCGTATCACAAATATCGTGTTAGTTGGTTGGCCTTAGGTAATGGGTTTTAAGGGATTTTAACACAAAATTAAGCAGTTTTATTCCTCAGAAAGTTATCGGGATTGGCACTTTAAAATACAATGGCCATTGTTTCGATAATAAGCAATCTCAATGATAACGTCGTTCAGGATAAAGTAATTTGAATGAAATTTTCAATATATTCATTTTGCATTATCGTTTTAATAGCAGGAGTGGTCAACTCTTTATCTAAATCTTATATAACGTATCTGTAAGGCCTCGTTTACGTGAACACCATTGCGTACACGGTTGAACCTCGGTTTTCGTTTTCCGTGTAACGCCGGGGATTGGGTGGTATAATAGTTTAACGCGGACGCGTGACGTTTCACGGTCTGTCATTGGTTTAGGTGGTATGGTTTCGATTCCCGGGTTGAACGTGACAAGGAGTAGGATAGGTTTTCTCCGGGTTCTCCCGTTTCCTCCCACTGCCAAAGACCATCACGCGCAAGTGAATTATTGAAATAAAATTGAACCATATGTTAGTCCCGACATGATCTAGTTTGTGTCGTGTTGAATAAGCACTAAAATCCATCAAATATTATCCAATCAAATAACTTAAGTTTGGGGTTTTATCTTTGTTAAAATCGTGAAATGGGCCCATACGGTGAAAACAAGTTATAAATGATTGTGAATAAAGGGAGATAACCACAATATCTAGTGGGAATGCGGAATTAAAGCACATTTTTTTGTTTCTCCAGTGTCGTCAATGTGAATTTCATGATATATTTTTGTTCTATTGAGTCGGATCTTTATACCAGAAATCGTTTCCCGGGGTTCTCGAATCACCAACACATTTTTTAGAAGTGTTTGTCATAGTCGTGTATTTTGCTCTGAAGGAAATACAAACGATCAGTTTTAATTGTGTGTTTGGTGACAATTTTTCTAGCCCAATGAAGACTGGCATATGCCATACAGTCTGATGTGAGGGAAAGTTTGCCCTTATATCGAATTCCAACTGCCAGGTCTTTTATGTGCACGCCAATGTGTACACAGGGCCTCGGTTTTTTCGTCCCAACCGAATGACTGGACAGTTGTCCTTGTCAGGCCCTCCGTCCTGCATCACTGACAAGGAGAAAATCACAATAAACTTTCTCGCGATCGCCAGACTAGCGAGCCAGCGTCTTACCCACTTAGTCACATGTTTATATGAATAATTAGACTTTCATCTTGGTGGATTGTTTACTTCCTTTTAAACGTTTTCCTTACACGTGTTTCAAAAAAGCCAATAATATTATGTAAATTTTGTATATTTATTCATCCGGTATAGGGCCTTAAAGAGGCAAACAAATATGACGACCAAATCTGATAAAAATACAGATCTATATTTCGTTTCGTTTTTTATACTTTCAATGGCCTGTTAAAGACAAGTAACACGAAATTTTGAACTATAAAAAACGAAACGAAATAGGGTTAGTGTTTTTATCAGATTGTATGACGACCTTCTTATATTTTAATGAATCGGGTTAATGACACCATATGCCATACAGTGTGTTTTGAGGAAACTTTTGCTCTGACAATGGCACTACGACCAATACCTGTTTTTATTTCCAGCTGAAAGGGCATCTTGAACGTACATATCTAATGGTATACACACGACCTCGGTTTCTATCCCATACGAACGACTAGGCCGGCAAGACCGGGAAAACCTTATTCAGCTCTGAACGTAGGTACTAGGTCTCGTTACACTCGGCAAAGACCGAGCAACTTAACAACCAGTGTAGATCTCAAAAGCGGTAATTCTCCTTTAAACCACTTGTCCTTTCATCGAACTTTACAATGTAGGTCGCAAAAAGTGGGTAATTCCCCTTGAAACTACTCGCCCTTTCATCTAAATTTACTATGTAAAGGTTACCCTTTGTAAGAGTGCTGTGTTTATGGGGTATTTTTCTGGGGAGATATTTTTAATATAAGGAAAATGTTGACATAACATAAACTAGATTATTTCAATAGAAATTCTAGATTTAAATAAATACATGTATTAGGTAATGCACGGTACGTTAAAAGTAGGGGAATATCCTACATCAATACTAGTTTATTCAAACGATGCGCGTGTAACTCTATGTGGACAAACCCTACTTCCAGCTGCCATGTTACTAACAGTAATTGAGTCAAAATCGTCGAAGAAATTTTTTGTTATAGTAGTGTCAATAACTTTGAAGTAAGACTTCTCGCGAATAATACGGTTTGATAAAAAAAAGGGGGGGGGGAGGGGGTAAAAAATGATTGAACAAATGTGTGTCAATGATAACTTTAAACTATAAGAGCACGTAAAAATCTATGGAAGTATAACGTTGCCAAAAATTGTGCGATATGTAAAGTCTGGCTCACAACCCGCGGTACGTGTTTCAGTACGCATGGGCCGTAGGGTTTGAAAGCTTGCAGGCTAACCGCAAAAAAAACTGGGTTAAAATTTTATATGTGCGGCCAGTGTGCGATCTTATGGTGCCGAAAACACGCAAGTGACGCGTAAATCTCCAGCATGGTTAACTATAGTTCCACTGAAAGTTCCTATCCGGCCTTGTATAGCTGCAGTATGAAAATACTGTTCTTCCCTATTTTGGAATCCTTACCTACTATTTTTCACCTCGATTCTACTTTATTCGCCAAAAGAATCATTTCTTGCCACATGTGACACACATTTATAAAGATTCAACACTATTTTCAAGTAGAATTCTGCGATTATAAACATAAACCAAATACGTTTAAACTGAAGAGCCATTACGAAATCCGGACATGCGCAAACCGCATGTTTATTTCATCGCTAAATTGAGATGAATTATTATAAATTTGTGTCAAATATAGTGAGAAATGATTCTTTTTGGTGGAAAATAAAGAATTGTGGTGACAAATAGACGGTAAGGGTTCTAAAACAGCCCGAGAACAGCCCGTATTTTCATATTGCAGCTATATAAGGCCGGATAGGAACTGTCAGCGAATATCGTTCCCTCAAAGACAGTTCCAAAAGGAACTGTGTGTCTCATAGTCTGCCCGTAGTTGCCCGTAGAGTCAAAGCCCAGCTTAGGCATGGGCTTGGGGGTCCCAGTCCCAGGGCCCCGTAGTTTAGGGGGCGCGCGGTTCTTTGCCGAGAGATCTCTCTGTGTACTTGCGAACTTAAAAAGTGAGGAGAAAAGATCAACTCTCACCAAAGCAAAAGAAACTCCAAGCTTTAGCCTTACTCGACACAGGGTGGATCGAGGAATTTTTGCAGGAGGGGTGTTGCCAGGCTCCTGTTAAGGAAATTTGACATTTGACAATGCATGATGCCATCCATCATCGTTTCTTAATTACAATATACACATTGAGCTATTTAAAGAGAGAAATCCATCACCTTGTATGACGTCTATTTTTATGAATTAATACTAACACATTGTGATCCAATTTCATTGTAGTCTCGGTCACCCAGACCCCCCTAGTCTTCAACGCACGGAGGGTCTGGGTCGGTTCTCAATTATTGACGAAAATTACTGGATAATCTACCACATAAAAAACCAAACTCCCGGTTACGCATGGGCAATGGAACCCTTGGGCTAAAGTCTCGGTAAGTGATAGATATTATGAAGCCGGGCCGATTTTGATAGATTCTATAAAGCGAGGATAAAATATATCCCACAATCCACTTGGCACATCTATTATTAGAAACAAAATAGAGACGATACAACAGCATGAATCGTGATTAAGGAGATTGTGAGAAGCCATACGTTTGATTCATGACGAGAGAAAATTACCATTTCAATTAAAAACTTTAAAACAAAATTTTAGAGAGTGTCATAGTTGACAAGCGAGATGTTTTGATAGATTCAGCACGTGGTAACTTAAAAGACTGGATAATCCAGACAGTGACCGACTTTCTGTCAAATTTTGAGGACCCATCCAGACTAATATTCGTAGAATATTTGTTTGGATGATAAGAGACTAATTTCATTGACGTAAAGCATTAATTGTGATATCACGCATGTCTATATCATTATTTCACGCTTTGAATGTCTATCTCATCCCACTATCTGATCATAAAGGTTAGAGTACAATACCATTACTCTTTTTTCATAAAGTGTTGCTATTGCAAATGAACTTTTCCGAACAATGGATGATAAGATGATAATCGATGAGCTCAGTAGTCGGGAACAAAAAGAGACAAATTGTTGGAACTCTTAAGACAACCCAATCCGGTGATTTTACTTGTTATAACAGTTCTCCGCCGTTATATGTCATTTCTGCTCATTGTATGCCATTCTGAACTGAATAGATTTCGCATGTGATCAGATATTATGTAATTATTCTTGTATTACAGACCGTTTAATTGTCACACATGCGCGCCACTCAAAATTATATGACATAAACTTTTCGTCGCGTTAGGGGCCCCGTGACAATCTGTTTCACAGAGAATTACTTACGATTTATCTCTGTCACACATGACTGTCTACAACATGTGCATTGACTTCACGTGCCGTCAGTCATTGGCTAAACGGCTCGTGCATTGTTTACATAACACCTAACTGCTTCGGGCAAAATGGTGCGTTTTACTCATTTTAATACCCATTTACACTAAATAGGATATTTTTTAACTACAAATACTTCAAACGTCTTTATTTATTTTTCTTTTACCTCAAAAAAATGTTTGAGAATTTAATTTGTCGGAGTAAAAAAGTTAATATGCCGTACTCATTTTAGCCTCGTCGATGTCATGCTTATCAGTGATTGTAGCGGCCAAGCGAATATTCACTGCGGGATCAGTTTGGCCCCGTGACTCTAGTCAGACCCAGGACCCCGCTGCGATTAAGTTGGGTTTGTGTGCGACGATTTGCCAGCTAGACTTAAGCTGGTCGTTCTTGCGATAATGAAAAATGATTAAGTTGAAAAATTAATTCAAATTATTTTATTCTAAGCGAAGTCATGGGTGTTGAAATATGTAACAACATTCTTGGAGAGAGAGACAGAGAGAGAGAGAGAGAGAGACAGGGGCGGATCCAGGAATTTTTGCAGGAGGGGGTTGCCAGGTTTCGGTTACGAAAATCTGCCATCATCGTCTCTAAATTACATATGCTTACACACATCTTGAGCTTTTTAAGCAAAGAAATCGTTTTAATACGGATGTAGGATTAATTTGTGGTGTAATTTCATTAATGCAAGGCATTATTTTTTTTTATGTAGCTGAGCAGGGGTGCCCCCACCCCCCACCCTGGATCCGCCCCTGAGAGAGAGAGAGAGAGAGAGAGAGAAAGAGAGAGAGGGTTTAACGTCCACTTATAAGGTCTGTCATTGAGTCAAGTGAAGGGGTTTCGATTCCCCCGCTTTTACGTGACAAGGTGTAGGGTCGCCTGTCCAACCCTTGTGGGTTTTCTCCCGATCCTCTGGTTTCCTCCCACTGCTAAAGACCCCTACGCGCAATCAATTTATTGAAATAAGATTGAATCAGATGCAAGTCCTTAGTTTGTGCCGAGTAGACGTTACCCCCCCCCCCCCATCTCTCGCTCTCCCCCCTCTCTCTCTCTCTCTCTCTCAAACGTTATCATTTATAAATCCTTTGAGAGACGCTAACCTATTACTCGATCAATTGGGCGTTACCTCCTCTATAATGTCTGGGGATAGTCTGGTTGTTAGTAGCTAAAGTTTTGCCACCTTGTGCCGGACTACCGAGTACTTAATATCAAATAGGCCTACGACATCATTATCAGATAAATTCAAAAATATAATAAATATGACAGACTTATTAATATTTAATAATTCAGTTGCTAGAATATTCGACTATTTTATGAGCATTTCATACTATTTATTTATTAACCTTACTTATTGTTTTGAAAAAAAAAATCTCTTTGAACAATTTAGGTGACTGATTTATTCTACAATCAGGAAGTTACGTTGACTTCGGTCGATTGCTTTAAAGCCCCAATAACACTCTTGTTGTAACTGAAAAATATGTTCCAATCTTCATTCTGGTCAACAAATCGTATTATTTTAGAATATTCCAATTAAATGATGATATAAATTTCATCTTAACACACCTATTTTGAAAAATTGGAAAAATTCAACCAATTGATTTGAGAAGTCTAACGTAAACCTTTTCAAATGTGACTTGGATTTTAAAATATTTTCGAACCCTCTGGACAAGTAAAATAGGTTGTAATGGATAATTTACACAACAGGTAGGACATTTAAACATCTAGTACTTAGAATAAGGGTATTATTTAATTTCTGGAGCTACCAAGCCAGCAAGAATGTTATTGTCCCTTTAATAGTCTGCACACAGAGAGCTATCTACTTCAAGAATTGATCTCTGTCCCAAATGGCCGCCATATCTAACAATCAGTATACTATTTTGCAATGCGGTCCTACTCCGGAAAAGTCGATAAACTCCTAACTTGGATTCAATCAGAATTAAACTTGGTCCATCAGGTTTCTCCGCTACCAACAAAAGATGGCGGGTTGAAAGGGGACCAATCAAAAGATGCCAGCGGGAAGTTTAGGAGGCGCTGGATTGTGTTGACAACATGTAATATGCTGCATTTAACGTCGGCTGTGGATGCCGACAGTTGACAGATTTCAAATTCAGCAAATCTTTTATGGACTATTGAATCCCAATCTGTTTAAAACACAGAGCCTATTTCGTTTTTTTATAGTTCATAATTTCGATTTACCTGTCTTTACTAATCTATGATCTGGAGGAGTTGTTATATAACCCGTGTTCTGGGTGATGTGAGGGATTAGCCAATGAAACGGTCTGTTACGGCGAGTTTATAGCGTGAGGTACACGGAACTATGGGTAACCCACTAGAAACATCAACGCTGATTGGTTACATGATTAAACATGGCCGCGACCATGACTTCAAACAATTACCCGACTTCTCGATATCGGCTGTGATTGGTTAATAAATTAGGCGCATGTTCAATTTTAATACATCTAAAATGTTTGATTCGACCGAATCATGCGCCTAATTTATTAACCAATCATCGCCGATATCACCAGGTGAATTTTGGAGCCAATTGATTTGACCGAAACATTTGACTTGTGTGTCTAACTGTCCATCGCTTTAAGCAAAACATTATCCACTGACCTCAAAATGAATAAGACAGCCATTTGGATAATTTATTCATGGTCACATTTTAAATTTACCTGCGATTATTGAACATCCTGACCCTTGAAATTAAACCTTGCCACTGACCCAAATACACATTACGAAAGGGGCTTAACTGTATTTCTGTGAACAGGTGCTATGTGGGTCAAATGAAATAGGACTTAGCGGCCTAATTTTCTGCACCAATCGGGCTTATGGGGTTGAGAGAGAAAGAGAGAGAGAGAGAGAGAGAGAGAGAAATGGGGTCTAACGTCCACTCGACACAAACTATTTCGGGACTAACATGTGGTTTCAATTTGTTATTTCAATAATTTGCTTGCACGTAGGGGGTCTTTAGCAGTGGAAGGAAACCGGAGCGCCCGGTAGAAACCCACGAGGTTGAGAAGGCGCCCCTATCTCCATACCACATACGCTCACACCAGGGATCGAAACCACGGCCGCAAGCCAGGGGTGACCGGCCTGCTAGAGGTCGAAGCGCGGCTCTCTAGACCACTAGGCCATCCCTATCCGCCCTTATGGGGTTGGGTATACGAATGGTTAGCGTGTGCGCGTTTGATCAATAAGCACTGGCACTGTGACATAGAGTCGGGTCGCCTGTCCTGTGGGTTTTCTTCGGGTCACCTCACTTGTAAAGAACCCCACACGCTAGCGAATTATTGAAATAAAATTGAACTATATGTTAAATCCAAAATGGCATAGTTTGTGTCGAATAGACGAAGTCCTCTCTCTCTCTCTCTCTCTCTCTCTCTCTCTCTCTCTCTCTCTCTCTCTCTCTCTCTCTCTCTCTTGGCGCTACTGGTTTCTTGTGCGCTCCAACTAATACACCGAACTGCTAGACGTCATACCATGCAAGTCACACAGACCTACACCACAGAAAGACAAAGCTGTCCGTCCAACACCACAGAAAGGGGTGGGGTCCCTGAAAATAAAGAGTAACTTTCTCGACCAGAATGGAATCTGGGGTCCCAAGGTTAGCAAGTAAGCGCCTTGCTCACTGAGTTACAATTTTAAAAATATCCGAGTTCAATACAGTATAAAATTGATACAGTTTTTATGATATTCAAGGTTACCTACTGATAGATAACACACTAGATAATATATATCTTACAGTAGGTATATATATACATGTATATACACCTATAACTGATTATAAATACCGGCCGGTCAGACATATATATTAACCTAATTTTATATACACTAGTAATTTTACTTGTAATATAAACTTGGGAGTGGGGGTATTCTCTCGTGGGTCTCGGGGTTGGTATAAATGTAGCACGAAGGTTATGAATTATTTATCCTTTAATAAACCCCGTAGTTGTAAAATGAAATGAAATGGGGTTTAACGTCCTACTCTTCTGCATCTAACCTGGGCTAATGGAAGACAGACATACGTCATACAGTGTGCTATGGGGGAAATTTTGCCCGGGCAGCGGCGCTACGGTCTACTCTTATATCGAATTCCAACTGCCAAGGGCTCTTTTATGTGCACTCCAATGTGTACACGGGACCTCGATTCTTTGTCCCATCCGAACGACTAGGCAGCTGTCCTTGTCAGGCCCTCCTTCTGCATCACTGACAAGGGGAACTCTACATATGAATATGTATATCAGAATAATCAAAATAGCGGTGATATCATGTAGACTAAATTTTAAGTAGCATGCATATGTTAAAAATGTAAAACAGTCTTACCTTTACACGATCAAAGGCTTGTTAGTTACATTTTGAAAGCTAATATCCCACTATACGTGTAGCTGAAACACCGCGTGTACGTACAAGACTCGCTGCCGCGTGTACGTACAAGACCCACCGACCTGAGAGTAAGAAGACACTAACTTGACTATAGTATTAACCCGTTACGTTAACCTAGATTGTCTATCCAGTCAGCTGCCGAACAGCTGATCACAGTCATGGTCGACACTCTTTCTGCACGATGTAACGCTAGACCCGCTTATCTCACTCAAAGTTAAAGTGGTATACATACCACTTAAAAATTCGCCTGGACATACGGGTCATTAGTAATGCGGGGAAACTGGAGGACCCGGAGAAACCCCACGAGGTTCGATAGGCGACCCTATACTCCTTGTCATCGTAGTCAAAGCCCGCCATTTGACTCAATGACAGACCTTGTGATATAAAGCTCACGCGTTAGATTTTATGCCTTTCGTTTATACCAAAGAAACACAATACATCCGCCATTTTGGGACTAACAAACTCTTATTCACGCCAGACCCACAACCCACGGGTGCTATCGACGACACTTTAGTCCGATATTTGGCTACACAGCTACAGCGAATTGTGTACACAATTTGAGACAAGTCGGTGGATCCATCGCTAATTGACATATTTACGAGTGGTACAAATTGTTTCCTGACGTCATCTCAGCCATTTTGAAATTGTGCCGTCATGCCGATCTTATTCGATGAGCGTTTCCCCAAAGAACCAGAACGAGGGCGAGAGGGGGTGGGGGGTCTGAGGGGGTTGAGAGGAGGATAACGTCCACTTGACACAAACTATGTCAATTTTATTTCAATAATTCACTTGGTCAGCTTAAAACCTGGAGAACATCCACAAGTTTCAAATAGATGACCCTACTCCTTACCACATAAATCCAAACCACGACATTTGATACAATGGCAATGACAGATCTTAAGATTTAATGCGCACGCCCACTGTTTGTTGACGGGCCATCAGCCCCACCCCCTTTAGGCCTTCGTGTATTAGCACAGTGATATGTATTACCGCCCCATCTATAACTTTTATAAAACTGGTGGGTATAAGCTGCATAATGCACGACACCTGACAAATATATAACACCCCTTTAAGGACACACAAATTTGAATTTCTGTTTTTAGAGAGCATAAATAAAAATTATATTAATTCAAAAACAAAAAGTGCTTAGTTGCAATTCTAAATCAAAAGCTTTTGTTTCCAAATCATTCCATTTTGAAATCTTAACAAGATTTTCGGGGGGTATTTGCTGATCAAGGGACAGTGTATAGCCGTTCGGATGGGTAGCCGTTCGGATGGGACGAAACCCCGAGATACCGTGTACACATTGACGTGCAGGTGTTCGAAATAAGAGTAGGACATAGCATATCGTTGTCCGGGCACATTTCCTATACAACACACTGTATGGTGTATGCCCGTCTTCATTAGCCCAATAGGAGCAGAACAGTAGGACGTTAAACCACATTTCATTTCTAAAGTAAAGACACCTTATACTCACGGCCACTTGTGCTGTGTTTGGAGAAAAGCTTAGACTTATTACTAGCTCGGTTTTGTCATCTAACTCGTGCTGTTTAAACTGAACGACAGTACAAGTATTGTTATAGACGAACCAATAATGTTTACTAGTTCAAGGCTGGAACCTTGGAACCATTGAGGGTCATTTAGACACAACCATATGTCCTCGTTAATACCCATACTTATAAAAACAGTTGTTTGCTTTTGTCATTGAAATAGCAACGATGTTATTACCCTGCCTTCAACTAATTCCAACGGGACTCGTAGTGCGCGTGTGTGACCGCTACTCTATATTATTTACCGTTTATCAAGGTCACGCTGGAATGACCTTCATGGAATATCGTTGCATAAGGCAATATTAACAATACGATTGTCGTCTGCTCTTCCGGCCATCTCCATTAAGAAATGAAATGAAATGAAATGGGGTTTGACGTCCTACTGTTCTGCTTCTAAACTGGGCTAATGAAGACGGGCCTACTCTTATAAGGGAAATTTTGCCCGGACAGCGGCGCTACTGCCTACTCTTATATCGAATTCCAACTGTCAAGGGATCTTTTACGTGCACGCCAATGTGTATACGGGACCTCGTTTTGTCGTCCCACTGAAATGATTAGACAGCTGTCCTCCTTGTCAAACTATTACGATTAAGCAACAGAACAATTGTTTTAGAATGTTTGGTAATTGAACTGGGAATAATTACTGTTTATTAATGGGTGGTGCCTGTCATTGAGTAAAGTGGTGTGGTTTCGACCCCGCTTGCATGTGACAAGGACAATGGAGCCTTTCTAACCCAATGGTATAGTCACGAAATTGAGCCTACGTGATAGAGCCTACGAAGCGAGGCCGCTGTTGAGCGAGACTCGGTCACCCAGTTCCTATGCACATATCGAGTAATGATAGGTTTATAAAGGGACTGGGTGATACAGACTTCTTTTGACCTTATTTCTGGTTACTTCCGGGCTCGGCAAGTTGAATATCGATAAGTGATAGCTTTTTAAGTTTGATTTGTTATTAATAACGCTGTAAAAGGACCAATTTAATTACATCGGAAGGTGAATAATGATCAAATAAAGTCTCGTTGGCAATAAAAATGACATGAAGTGTTAGAACTAGTGAGTATTGTGAGATAACACCAGACGATATATCATAAAAAAAAGTCATAACAAAGATGGCGTCTGACATCCCTTTATCATATAGTAATACTATACTATTATAGTCAAGCAGTAGTAAGAAGTTTTATTTTAATCCCTGTGCTTGGTGGTTAATGGTGACAAAGCATAATGTTCACTGGTCTACCTACCGACCAGGAATTCAAATCCCGACGTCGGCCGATAAGGGTCACCTAGTTTCTTCAAACTTGTCTCTCACTAAACAGGGGTGGGTAGCCCTTCGGATTACGTGTGTAAGAAGTCAAAATTCATTCCTGTTGGAGCCGTGGTGACTCAGTGAGTAGAGTGTTGACTGACTAAACAGGCCTCGGGTTCGCTTCCGGAGATGGCCGAAAAAAAATAAGAGAGGGCGACGATAAACCGAGGTCCCGCGTACACATTATCGTGCACGTAACAGAACCCCTAGCAGTTGACCTCGGTATTACCGTCCGAGAAAATTTCACACCTAGTACACTGTATGGCGATTCCAATTCCTTGCGTTTCAATAATGCTGAGAAATTGGCAAATATATCATTTTCAACTTCAAATTCAAACGTTTGAAGATAGCTATTCCAAGTGTGTGTGTGGGGGGGGGGGGGGTAGAAAAACAAGGGTGGTAATTGTGTTATTTCCGGTGTCAATGATTTTTATGCGTGGGAAATAATGCCTATGATAGCATAATAGTGAGCTGATAACCTATTGAGCAAAAGACATAGAAATAATTATGTTTTGACTTTCTTAGAAAATATGTAATTCTCTCTTTAAGCAACTTGTCCCTTCATAAGATGTTTATATAACCTATCTGGAAATAGATCACAACTGAAAGACATGTATAAACAAGTTCTTAAGACAAGATTACTGGGATCAATATAAAAGATCCACATCAAATAATTAGATAGGCTATCATTCAAAACAGTTACAAACAGTGGCGGATGCAAAGTAGGGGTCTCTAGGACCACGCCCACACCATCCCTATACAGTTTTATCATTCGATCAAGACGGCAGTTCGATTAAAATACAGATCTATGTTTCGTTTCGTTTTTGTTTGGTTTTTTTTTTTTACTTTCGATGGCCTACACTACATGGAGATCTAACTTTCGATGGCCTACACTACATGACAATCTGACCGGTTGTGCTCGAAGATCGGGTTTACCCACAGTTCCGTGTATTGCACAGCAAAAAGTCACCATAACAGACGGTTTCATTGGCTTATCCCTCACTTCAACCAAAACGCCGGTAATATAATAAAGACAACAAAAACGAAATTTTGAGCAATAAAATACGAGGATCTGTGTTTTTAACAGATTGTCAAGACAATAACCGATGGTGGCGAATCAAGGTAGAGGGCCCAGAACCACGTCCTTAAATAGCTATATACAAAATTTACTTATTATTCTGTTTCTTTAAAACGTATATCTATTAGCTTGTTGTTGGTAACAGTATACAGGGGATGTAACTGATCATGAAATGAATGTTACATACGGGTCCAGCACAGGCACTTGAAGGGATTAAAATTAAACTTCTTACTACTGCTTGACTATATTGTATAGTATAGTATAGTATAGTATAGTATAGTATAGTATAGTATAGTATAGTATAGTATAGTATAGTCAAGCAGTAGTAAGAAGTTTTATTTTAATCCCTTCAAGTGCCTGTGGGGTCCAGATAGGCCAAACACATCGCCACTGCCCCCCCCCCCCCCGCCCATTTTTCACAATTTTCTCGGAGGGCCCCCGCCAACCAAATATCCTGTGTTCGCCACGGGTTACAGACTATGTTATCACATAAATGATTCAGCATTCCAATAATAAATTGGACTGATACGCCATTAACTGTTATATTAGTCGGTGATACATCAAGGCTAGATCGGTCTAGAAGAAAAAGTTGCGAATCTGGATAAGAAAAACGCCTTGTCATCTACCAAATTTCAATAGAGACGCGATTTATCAATGACTGATCATCGGGAATCGCTGATCATCGGGAATTTAATCAACCGGTGGACCCTAAGTTGGAGACAACTTGCTGGGTTTTGAAAATCAACTTATTCTGCCAAGCAGTTTTTGTTAACCTACAGATTCCTAATCCTAGTTCAGCTGTCTTGTCATTCGGATGGGACGAAAACCGAGGTCCCATATATGCATTGGCGGGCTCGTAAAATATCCCTTGGCAGTTGGAATTCGATATACGAGTAACCCATAGTGCGTCTGTCCAGGTAAATTTTCCTTCAACGCACAATGCATGCATGGGCGGATCTAGGAATTTTGAAAAGGGGGGGCGCCGCAAATTGAAGGCACTGACCGCGGAGACGGGGCACGCCGCTGAGAGGGGGGTGGGGCCCCCAAGAAAATTATCCGTCATTTCCTTGCCTCTCTAGCCAATTCAAGAGCTATTTGGCTGATATTTTCGTCTAAACGTTCGGAAATCGTAGAAAAAGAGCCTCAAAATCGAGCAAAAGAGCTAGCTGAAAGGCACTTTCAGTAGTAAAAAAAGGGCACTGTCGAAAATTAGGGGGCGCACGCGCCCCTTGCGCCCCCCCATTGAATCCGCCTCTGGCATGGCGTATGCCCGTCTCCACTATCCTAGTCCGAGCAGAACAGTAGGACGTTAACCCCCATTTCATTTCCCTAATCCTAATGGTGACGAATTCTGAAATCTAGACGAGCAGTCAAACTTTCAACCTTTTCACCTTTGGTTCATAACAACCAAGGCTACACACCGGCACGTGTTATACAATACAACATGTAGGGGTGTGGTGCGATACCTTTAGATCGCTGGCCGTAGTTTAACACTGAACAGGGGTGTTTTAAGGTTTATCATGGCGGAGGCTATACTATTTTAGGGCCCTCTTTCGCGAATGATTCTGACATACCCTCCAGTCCCCGCCCCCCTCCGAGGCCGGTTTAATCCGAGGGCCTAATTCGATACTCGTCTGAAGCCTGAGAATGATGATTTCTTGATTGATGATTTTCATGCAAATGCAATGACTGCATTCTCAGTCAGTAGTGGATTCGACAGTAAGAGTGTATAGAAAACGATTGACTCGGACTCAGGGGCTCCTTCCCGTGGCTCTAGGGGCCCTTTTGTCTGCCTTTAGGCCCCCTAACTAGAGTACATTTTCATTTTTTTCATAGGTTTTAGCATTTTTCTCCCGTTTTATCTTTTAAACTTCTTTGGGTTTTTTTGCGAGGAGGCTGGCGCCTCCAGCCCTCGGCTATAAAACGCCTTTGACGCTGGACATTTTCCAGGGCACGAGATCTGGGGTCTTAATATCTCTATATCTATATTTGTATGTTTACCCAGGAGAGAGGGATGGGCATTGGCCAAAAGGTTAGCACGTGCGCGCTGTATCATACAGCCTGTCATTGAGTCAACTGGTGTGGTTTTGAATGTTTGGTTGTACATGACAAGGAGTAGGGTCGCCTGTCCAACCTCCGGGTCGCTTTGGTTACCTACCACCGCTAAAGACCCTACGCAGAGCCCCACTCCCCTAATTTTCGACAGTGCCTTTTCTCAGACCCAAATATGTCTGTTCAGAAGTTTACTTAGACGCAAATATCAGTCAAATAGCTCTTGGAATGACTACAGGTGCAAGGAAATGACGGTTAATTATCTTGGGGGACCCCCCCCCCACCACCACCACCAAAAAAAACCCCTCTCAGCAGCGTGCCCTCATTTTGCGGCCTCCCCCGCCCTTTTCAAAATTCCTAGATGCACCCCTGCCTACGCGCAAGCGAATTATTGCAATAAAATTAAACCATATGTTAGTTCCGAAATGACCTAGTTTGTGTCGAGTGGGCGTTAAACCCCATTTCTCTCTCCAGCTGCATTAACCTGGAGAAAATAATACTTGCAGCCAAATTATTGGTGGGGGGGATTAAGAAGAATGTGTAAATAAATATGTGTGAGGGCCCGGAGAAAACCCATGAGATTGGGCAGGCGACTCTACTCCTTGTCACGTACTACCGGAGAATCGAAACCACGCCAGTTGACTCAATGACAGACCTTATGATACAGCACGTACGCCTTAACCATTCGGCAATCTACCCCACCTCCCCCCTCCAACCGCGAAAGGCATGTTCGAAGCAATCAGTAATTATCAGGCTCTACATGTTCCGTAAGACATAATTCCCTTGCTTTCACACTGGCCTTGATTAATTTTTAACACGACAATGTGTGAAACTTGCCTAATATTTGGCATGGCATGTAACCAATTAATCAGTAATTATCAGGCTAATTATTCCTGTTTTACACCGCTCTTTATCATTATGGCAAATTGGTTGTGCGCATCAATATCGACCAGAAAGGGCGTCACAATAAATGTAGATATCGGACCAAAATAGTAGTTTATAATATAGGCGTATCCACGTGTAGTTGTATCGTTCAATTGTTCCAAAAGTCGCGTATAGAGTCAAACTTTTACAAAAAGGTACGCAAAAGACTCTAAATCTCAAACGGTAGTCATTACAGTGTCAACAACCTTCGTCCACATTCATTCAACAAAGAACGGTCGTCAAAGCTTCGTCGGAACTTTACTAATCTAATTTTGATATTTTAATTTAAAATCAACAATCACTTGAAGATGCACGTTTGTTTAGCCAGAGTTGTGTTCGTCTTCATATGGCAAGGAATGTTATCATCGGGTAAAGTATTTCAGGAGTGGGATTATTCACCACTGGATAGCAGCTATAAGGAAATCATAACATCGCCATTAGTGACCAGTACGGAAAGCATTTACAAAAATTTGGTAGCTCGACATTCGGTGTTTTCAACTTCGGAAATCCAGACCACAGAATTCACGCCATCACAAGTAATTGGTTCGGAATTCCAGAAATCCTCGGTGACCACTTTAGATTTGGCAACGGCTTATTCGACAATGAGTAATGCAGAGCTGTCCTTGGCGACTACTTCAAGTTATGGGTATTTGGCTACACATTCCTCAGCAATAATAAGTAATGCTGATGAAACACGGAGTTTTATTTTGCAATCTAGCGAACTGGATAGAACGAATGCTCAATATCTGACTTTAACAATTGGACAGCAGAAGGTACCTACACCAAATACCAACTATAAGGAAATCACTACATTGCCAACAGTGACCAGAACGGATGGTATGAACAAGAAATTGTCGCAGAGCTTCCTTGCCCGAGCTTCTAATGGTCAGACCGAAGACGTTAACACCATGGCTGACCTAAATGACAAGTCCACTTCTTTGAGCAATCCATCATTAAGCAAGACACAGCCAAGATTTGACTGTGACTCCAGATTCGTACCGTTGTCGAGTAAAAATCTGTGCAAAAAGGAGTTGAGGGATGAGTTCTTCTGCTTGGGTGACGTCATTTCCTGTAGGGACAGATGTGGAGAGGAGGGTATCAAGACATGTTCGTGTGAGCTGCACTGTGAGCTGTATGGGACTTGCTGTGCCGATTTTCGTAGCGAGTGTCCTAATTTGTGGTTTGACGCTAAAGAAAGACTGTCGGACATTTTGGGAGTGACGGTTGATTGTATCGATAATTCACCCGGTTATATCTTAATTTCTAGCTGTTCCCAGAAGAACTCCAGTGCACATATTGTGTCCAAATGTCTATCTGATAATATTGAACCAGTGTCAATAAGTAATTACCACTTCAAAAATATCCACTGCCTTCTGTGCAATGGCTTTGTATTAGCCGGTGCCCAATCATGGAATCTTAACCTTCTCGTTGAATTTGGAAGAGATACCGATCCTTCGTTCTTCGAAAAAACAGATATAAGTCTAATATCGGCTCATGGAAATTTCCAATGGACTCCTCCTCCCCTTCCAAGTCTTTATTTTTGCCCGAAACAGATAATTAGCGATTGTCCAGACGGAAATGACATGCAGGTTAAACTTAAGTGCCTAGCTAACAGATCACCAGTTTCAGTCATTGAAGACGGGAAGAAAACTCTGTACCAGAATAGATATTGTGCAGCATGTCACGTGAAGTCATCACTATATGTTTGTAACAGTGCCGCGACATCCGATTTCGTACATGTTACACAAGGACCAGTGCGATACTCCACCATCATCAACTGGAAATTAAATAGCGATAAAACAAAGGCCATTCTTTATGCAGCGCGTCCATTTCTGTGGAGAATGATGACCTGCAATATCAGTGAAAATAAGATAAAGATGCCGGACTGTAAAATAGCCACATGTTACAACTCCCTTCAAGTTGTTGATCATATCTGCGCTTTATCGGCATGCGCACAGGCTTTCATCACCTGGAATGGACACCATCAAGTTGATGCCACGTGCACAGACCAACCTTGCGTTAATAACGTGATGGATCGGATGCTGTCGAGGATTCTTCAAAATGTTCAAGTCGAGTTTCCAAGTATGACATTTGGAGCAACTTCGAGAGACACGGAGAAGTATGGACTATATATCAAAATGCTGTTTAGCAATTGGGACAGAGCATCCTCGGATTCCGAAACTGTCCAAAATCTTTTTGAGTTGTATCAGCAGGCATTGCAAATCGACCTCAGGGGTCAGATTTTCTCCGGTAGCACGATTTCTATCAAAATAGGATTTACCAGTAATACAAATTGCTTGGTGAAATATCAATCACGAAATATTACGATCATCGGTCCGACTCCGTCTAGTAGTGGCAGATCAAGTTTAAGTTTTATGGCTGTATCATTATACGTTTTCTTAAATGCATACTGGTAGTGAGTAATGCATCAGAAGCATTTGAGCTGGTAGTGCTGGCGGTGGGGGGCAAGACGAGCATGTTGGCTTCGGATTGCATCCATTGGGGTAACCTGTTTTTTTCCCATTGGGTGCCCTTTGTTAAAAGGGTGGCAGTTGCTTCTCTTGCCCCCCCCCCCCCCGCTAGCTGTGGGCTTGGGTTAATCGGTTTTCCCCCCATTGGGTGCCCTTTGTTAAATGGGTGGCAGTTGCTTCTCTTGTGGCAGTTGCTTCTCTTGCACACGCCCCCCCCCCCCCCCAGCCAGCCAGCTTTCGGCCTGGAGGGCCAGTTAAAAATCAATTCGTTCTTTTGTCTTTCCATCCATGTTTTGTTTTTGTCGACAGGGGTGTGTGTATTGTGTAAAGTGTAAATAACGTCCGGGACGATCGTGGCCATTTTCAAATGATTGGGGATAGCTTCCAACCTCATTAAAATTAGATTCCAATTTTATGTCGTTGATTTGTCATTGAAATCTAAACATTCATATTCTGCTTATATCTATAAAATGGGTTTTACTGTTCTAATTATCTACCAATGAATGCGCAATGAAGTCGGCCATGATGTGGGACTTTTGGCCAGGACAGCCTTGTCAAATTCCAAATGTCAAGCGGTCTTTTACGTACACAGAACCTCAGGCTTTCCTCCCATCTGAAGGTCTAGACACTGTTCCTCGGAATTCGCTCCGCCAACATTTTATATAGTTTATCAACCGCTCTGTCCAGGTGACAGAAATCACCTTCAAATCTATGTTAGGAGTTAGGACCCCTAAAGAACACATAGTCGGTCGAATATTCTACCTAAATCCCTCACTTACCAAATCCGACGTGTGACACCATCCCTGCTACATATACATAGTTTTGATCAAATTTCGTCTAGGTAACCAATAGCATGTCTCAGCCAGATGTCTCCGGAGGGGGGAGGTAGACCAATGTTAGGGTAGCCTACTTAAAGGAAGCTACCGAAATGGGGTTTAACGTCCACTCGACACAACATATGGTTTAATTTTATTTCAATAATTCGCTTGCGCGTAGGGGGAAACTGGAGTAAACCCACAAGGCTGGACAGGCGACCTTACTCCTTGCCACGTACAATCGGGGATTCGAAACCACGCTAGTTGACTCAATGGCAGGCCGTATGATACAGCGCGCGCACGCTAACCATTTGGAAATGGGACTGATAGATTACGCAAATACACGTAATCGATTATTCGAACATTTTAAAAAAATTTCAAGGCTTCATGAACGGACATGTTTAGTACGGATTATCGAAAATTCAAATAGAAAAATTAGTATTTGATATGACAAACATTACCCTTTAGTCTGTTAACCCTCTTAAACTTCCTTTATTCATTCAACAAGCCACTCTCCTCTAGACTTGCTCAACAAGTCACACACTTGTACACTTACTCAACAAGTGACACTCCCCTCAGACTTATTCAACCCCCTCTAGACTTATTCAACAAGTCACTCCTCGGTAGACTTACTCAACAAGTCACTCCCCGGTAGACTTACTCAACAAGTCACATACCTCTAGACTTATAAAACTTACAACTTGTCTGTGAATTGGTTGACATGTTTCTCGGGTTGGATTAGGGTTAAGGTAAACTTGTCCGCAGGTTCATTAGTCCACCGATATCTGTTATAGGATTTGGGTTAGGGTAAGGATTATGTGTTTTGATACCAATATTTATAGCACTTCTCATAGTGGAGGACTAGTGAACCCATAGACTGGTTTCTCGTCTTGAACCTGGTTTATAATATCTAACAAGTATTGAAGCCAGATCGGTACAAAATCTTAAATGTTGACGGATCACAACCAAACAATCTTTCAGTTAAAATGGACTAATGAAGACGGGCATACACCATACAGTGTGCTAGGAGGGAAATTTTTCTTGGACAACTGCCAAGGTATATTTTATGTGTACACGGGACATTGGTTTTACGTCTCGCCCCATCAGAATATATTGATGAATTTTCTTGGCCAAGGCAAGATCAAACACTGGACCTTCAATTAGCAAACCAACATCTTTCTCACTGATTCACTGTGGCTCCCTTTCAGTTAAAACCTCCATGCTAGTTTCCTTCCACACAGAACATTTCTTAAAGGGACAATAACATTCTTGCTGGCTTGGTAGCTCCAGAAAATAAATAATACCCTTATTCTCAGTACTAGATGTTTAAGTGTCCTACCTGTTGTGTAAATTATCCATTACAACCTATTTTACTTGTCCAGAGGGTTCGAAAATATTTTAAAATCCAAGTCACATTTGAAAAGGTTTACGTTAGACTTCTCAAATCAATTGGTTGATTTTTTCCAATTTTTTAAAATAGGTGTGTTAAGATGAAATTTATATCATCATTTGATTGAAATATTCTAAAATAATACGATTTGTTGACCAGAATGAAGATTGGGACATATTATTCGGTTACAACAAGAGTGTTATTGGGGCTTTAAATTTACCTAAATGATTAAGGACAAGTTGATCAGTAAATCTGAAATATTGAGGCCCCACAGCCCCCACAAGATAACACCCAACCTAATCATATGTTAAAGCTGAAAATGACGCAATTTCATACGATTTTAGTTTGTGAAGAAATACGTGTTCACCTTTTTGGAGTAAAAATTGAACTCTTGAAAGCAAAATTAACCATATTTAAATCATATTTTAGGATAAAAAACTATTCACATGCCACACTACATATACTTATATATACACAAAACGAAAAATTACATAATTTGCCAAAAATTGAATAAAACACTAGTCTGAAATGAAGAAATAAGAGAATAAATAAATAGACATTAGTTTCTATGGTAACTGTACAGATATTAAAATATACAAATATAAAGGTAGATAATAAATATTTACACATCTATATACAACCAAATAATATTACATATATTATTATATTTACAATATATCACATTTCAAAAATATATATACACCGTATTATTACTTCCAACCAAGCCTGGAAATAAGGCATCTGTCACTGACAATGTCAGGCAGAGATTCAGACTTTGTCATGCACCAAACCTCTGGCGCCTGTCATTTTGTCCGGCATTGATTTTTCTTTTTTAATAATATTATTAATACGTGTCCGGTACTAAGTTGAAAATGTCAGGTACTATTTCATTATTGCCTGACATTTTGTCATGTGCATCTAAAGCCATTATTTCCAGGCCTACTTCCTACAAGGAGACTTGTTCACAAACAACAATATCCTGTCCAATCTATCTTCGTAAAGTTATGTTTTTAAGATTTTGTGAATAAAGCCTTAGTTCAACTGGATTACCTCCCTTTATCAGAAAACCTTATGTTGCATGTTTGCCAAATGAAGACAGGTTTATATGTCATATGGTGTGCTATGGGGAAAATTTTGCACGTACAGTGGCACATCAACCTACTCTTAATAGCGAATTCTAAATGTCAAGAGTTTTTTTGACATAAATGCCCGGGAGCTTGGTTTTTGTATTATCGGAATGACTATACGCTGTCCTTGCCAGGTCCTCCTGCCTGCATCACTGACAAGTGGGAAACCACGTTGGAATATCTCTATGAACTACCTCGGCCAATGGAGGGCTGGAACACGCGACTTTCAGATTGAACCACAGACTTCCAGGTCAGTGAGCCACCACGGTACCTATGCATGTTTGACAAGAAAGGAATCAGTTTGATACAGAAAGGGAAATAATCCAATTGCTTTAGAACTGGGTGGTAAATAACATTACACATATTTAATCAAACAATGCATATATATACATCTTATCTATATACAATGATGGAATGGATGGAAATAATATAGAAACAGTTTACAAATAGATACAAACCCCGGTTTATCAATTAATAACTACAATATTTACAAAAATTATAAACTAGTTGTTAACCTGGCATTACAAAAAGTGGAGTCAATATTCACAATATTATCAAAGATGCATTATGTGAAAGCTAAATTTGCCTATTGCAGACCTTTCTTTTGGCCTTAAATTTTATATTAGTTATTAATAAGACATCTATTGACATGACAAGCTCATTATCATCTCCCTAGAGCATTGGATGGTTGTAATTTTGAACGGATTGAAAAACAACTGCCATTTAATAATTTAATTTAAAGTAACAGTAATAATAAAATTCAAATGAAATTCAAATAGTCAAAACTTCCATCACAATAAATTAATTTGACTGAAATTTTCAATATGTTACATTTTCATTATCTATTTTAAAACCATTATAGCGAGAAAGTCCAGCTTTTTGTTTAAATCATACATAATGCATCATAACATCAAAGAGTGAATTCAAAATTAAATAATTTTGAACATTTGAAACTATCAGTGTTAACTTTGCTGTACAAGCTGCCCTCATTTAAATTTATTTCATCTGTTTTAACACTTGAATTCTGGGGGCATACAAGTTGACCAGAGGTATCATCAACCCTCAGCACACCACCTGTTACACTGGTATAGCTGTCTGATGCTTCCTTACAGGAGTTTTATAAAACCAAAAGTAGTATAACCCTCAAACCAAAAATAGTACAGCGTCAAAGGCCCATGTCACTCACTGGCTTGTGGTGCTCTTAGGTCCCTTATCTTCCCAAATTTCTGCCTCGAGACAGCCGTAATGTGGCCGTAACCCCTGGACAGACACACAGACAAAAAGATATATAAATACGTGATCTGACTGTGATTCATATATTTTATCACGCGTCAGTTTTAACTCTGTGTAGACTAGAAGTTCAAACATAGTTGTGGGCAGGTTCAGTTTTTCAAGTAGGAGTTAGCACAGTTTTGTGTGTATACTCAGCTTTACAGTCAGGTGCTAGCACAGTTGTGAGTGCAGGTTCAGTTTTTCAAGGAGTTACATTTGTAGCGCCGTTCTGTGAGAAGTTCATCTTTTCAAGCAGGTTTTAGCACTCTTTTCTGTACATGTTCAGCTTTTCAAATAAGAGTTACATGCGGCACAGTTTTTTTGTGTGTGTATTTTCCGTTTTTCAAGTAGGAGTTTCACGACATAAGCAACTTCAGATATTAAATTAGCCAACTACTGGCTCATTAGCTTTAAAGTTTGCATACAAAAGTCATCCTGGTACTGCCACCAAAGAAAATCTAGTTTAAACAAAATAAATGGTATCCACGTCCAAATTATTCAAAAACATCAGAACATTTACGAAAAAATGGGTATTTTCTTGGTGATTGGTTTGCGACAAATTGGACAGAGTTTCAGCGAAAGAGCACAGTGCGAGCAGACTGTATGACCGCAGATAAATGCCAGATCTCTTTTCCGCTCCATACAAACAGGACACGTCTGTTGGTCCTCCATATCTTGTAGACGTTTTTTCAGAAGTGCCGCTTCGGACATGAGATTCTCGGGGGGAAGTGAATGATAGTTTGTACTTATTGTTGCTCCATCTGTAATAAATATATCATCAGACAATTAAATTCATTTAAAGATAGATTCCCATAAATATATCATCAGACAATTAAATTCATTTAAAGGTGCATTCCTGCTTCTTTATACAGTTATTGTTTTTTTGTATTTCAGATGAGAGCAAAAAAAAAGCTCCCTTCAATCAACAAAGTGAACAAATTGCTCCCCTAAAAAAGTTCTCCAAGTTTCGCTAAGAAGAATGATTTAGAAATTAAGTAGATTGATCTGATATTATGAAGGACGATCAATAACTGTACGTAAGAGGGTCATTCCTGGTTTCATAAATGATAATAAACCCCCAATGACTTTGTAGAGGAGAGCGATTTTCAGTTCCAAGGGGAGGGGAGGGGAAAAAAAATCTCCTCGGTCGACATTTAGTTTAAAATCAATGAGTCAATGGCTGATTTATAGGGTAGTTATTTCAAACAAGCCAACAGTGAGGCTGATGTCCCCCGCCGAAATCCCAAAATAAATAGATGACACATTAATTAATCGCACATTTATTTTTTTCAAACGTATCGATCAATCAAACTGAACCCGAAGTGTCATCCAAAAATTGCTTATCTCTGCCTACAGTAAGAAGAAAATGCTCATCTTCGAACTCCATCAAGGCATTGACCTAATAAGCATACACACCAATTTTGAACATTTTAACTCAATTTGAAGGAGAGTTATTGTGTTCCAAAGTCTCAGCAAATCGGACGAACCCATTTTAATAGTCCCCCAACTTTCTTCGAAATATTATTATATAATGCATCCCCGAATACCCAGAGCTTGTTGGTTAGCACCCACTGGTTGAAGGCCGGATTATCCAATGTTAATTGAACGCAAACTGTGTGACGGGGCCACTGAATGATGTCATAATTCGGAATATTCAGAATCTGGATTACTCAAAACTTTTTTCGTTGAAGTATTAAGGAAACAAAATCAGGACATGAAAATGATGCCCGACTAGAGCCTGTATGATTCTAGCACCACACAGCAACTAGGACATGTACAATATTTGCACAAACAAAAATTTGAAATCTTACCCGGTCCTTTCTTCATAGTGATGGTTTCTTTACATGTCAGGCATTTCTTAACCTTTATACAACATTCTACACATAATATCACATGACCACAGGGTTCAAAGGTCACATTAGCTTGTTGTTCACAACATATCTCACATTCTATAAAATCACCAGTAGGGGGCTCTGGTGATGGTTCGAATTTATTACCAGCAGCACTGAAACAATCACCAAAATATTTAAATAATCGTCACAGCTAATAGGAGTTACATCACTTTAATTTAGTTCATAATAAAATACTAGTGAGAAATGGGGTTTAACGACCACCTGACACAATCTAGGTAATTTGGGACTAACATATTATACTTAAATTTTTTACATTATTTTATTTATAAAGTGATTGGCAGCCGTTTGAGCAGCCATTTTAAAAAGTAACAAGATTTTTATCTCTTACAGGCCAATCGGGTTACATTTTCAATAATGTGAACATAATCTTGAGTATCTTTGAAAGAAAAGCAAAAACAATTTAGGATGTTGTCAAAAATGCCTTGAGCCCCACCTGTGTAGACATATTAAACAAGCCCTACCCCTGTAGACATTTTAAGCATGCCAGACCTCTCTAAGCATATTATACAAGCCACATCCCTCTAGACAGATTAAACAAGCCACGCCCCCTCTAGAAATATTGTCACACCCCTCTAGACTTAAAAATAAAACTTACAATTTGTCCGCAAATTGTTTCACATGTTTCTCCACTTGAGTGTCATTTATAATATCTAAAGGTGTTTTCCCCGCATGGTTTTTGTGGTACAGATCAGCACCCTGTTGAGCCAGATAACACGCAATCGTAGCTCCCCTTTGATCTTCTTCTTCGGACATACCAAGTTGGGTTCTGATCTATAAAATAACACAACACAGTTATTGACAGATGTATACAAGATATGTTCAATATTTGGATACTGTATAGAATACAGTATTTATAAGGCTAATAATCATTCAATGAAAGATCATAACATGGTCATCTCAAGGTCAAAATAAAAATAATAATATCGTCATTTATAAAGCGCATTAATACTGAAGAAATCAGTTTCTACGGTCAAATAAAACATTGGCAGTCATCTCTCTGTAAAACACACCTATACCAAGTACCAACAATTCAGCTATTTCACCCAAAAAGTCAATTGAATGTTAGGAGGGATGCTCATTTTGACCAAAATTTTAACCATTTGTCCACCAAAATATTAGCTTTCTCTCCCAAAATAAGTGTATAAACCAAAACTTGACCGTGATTTTTATTTTCTACAGTTACAAGTGCAATTATAGTTGTAACATTCACTCCACATAAACTAGGTCATTTTGGAACTAAGAATGGTTTCAATTTTATTTCAACAATTCGTTTGCGTGTAGGTGTCTTTAGCAGTGGGAGGAAACCAGAGGACCTGGAGTAAACCCAGGAGCCCAGGTTAGGTGCGAAAGAGTAGGACATTAAACCCCATTTCATTTCAAACCCAGGGCGACCTTCGGTTATATTTTTTTCACGACTGGTGGTCGGAACTAAAAACCGAACGCGGATGGTCCGGACAACGTCTGTTCAAAGATGGCTACCCCATTGACTTTACTTTTTGCATAGCACAAATATTGAAATAATGTGTATATTTTAGACTCACATAGATTCAGACATAACATATGAGACAAAAATAGCTGCTGATAGCATTAGCAACCATTTAAAATTAATTCAAACTTTCCTAATACAATATGCTAAGCAAAAATAGATTCTTTCTAAATATTCTACACTTACGTTTCATCCACACCTGCCATCTTTGAACTACTACGACCATGCCTCAATAGCATGGTTCAGTATTTCCGGACTATGGTCCCGACTAAATCGAAACCACGCCAGTTGATTGAATGGCCGACCTTAATAGATCAAAGAACTTACTTCATCTAACAACGGTGATCGTTCTTTTTCTGTAGCGACTGTTTGTCTCATTAACGCTAAATGGAGACAGGTATCGCCATCTTCATCTTCCACATTGACATCACCTCCACAACTCACTAATAACATGATGAGAGCCGTATGTCCCTGGGATACTGCCAGCAGTAATGGTGTCTGTTGTCGGTTATTGCGAATTTCTATATCAGCTTGACCCTGAGAATTCACATAGACATAATAATAAACAGGTTCTTTGATGATAAGGTATGAGACGGAAATTGGTTTCCATTAAATATAATAAATGTTTGGTATGTCAATTAATTTTTGAATGGTCTAGTTTTTGAGAACAGTAAGGATCAATTTAAAACTGGTACGTTTAATGCAACTATATGATATTTCTGATGAGGCCAAGTGTAACGAAGAAGGGGCAGGGAAAGAAGTGGTTTAACGTCAACTCGACACAAACTAGGTCATTTCTGGACTAATATATGGTTCAATTTTATTTCAATAATTCCCTTGCATGTGTCTTTTGCAGTGAGAGAAAACCGGAGGACCCAGAGAAAAGCCACGAGCACTCTACTCCTCGTCACATATAACTGGGGAATCGAAACCACGCCAGTTGATCAATTGCAGACCTTACGATACAGCGTGCACATGCTAAGCATTCGGCCATCCAAACCCCATGTAATGAAGAAATTTTAGGTATGAGTTACTTACGACTCTATATAACGTTTCTGCTACATCTTTGTGACCGTTTAATGCGGCTAGATGTAACGAAGAGAAACCATCATCTTTCTTTATATCAACAATTTGAGGACATTTCTGTAAAATTCTCTTGGTAGCACTGAAATACAAAATGAACACAAATTGTCAAATCAAACATTTCTGTAAAATTCTCTCTGTAGATAAAATCACAAAATTAATAGGAACTGTTATAAGCTATCTGTCTGTAAAATTCTCCCTGTGGCAACCGGAAAAATAAAATTAAACATACTTAATGCAAGAGCTAAATCTGCCCATTGCAGGTCTTCATATTCATTGTGACCTATTTCTGTCCATTTCCAGAAGCCAAAGAATTGAGATTTAGCTTCTTTAATCAAAACATTTTCTTCACACAAATCCAGAAAATATATTTGCACAATTTAAAAATGAAGGAATTAAATAAAGTTTACTTACACGTTGTTTCCTTTTAAGGCAGCATGATGCAAGACGTTAAAACCACGATTATTTTTAAGTGTGAAGTCGATACCAGGATAATTGACCAACATATCAATGATTTCTTGACTATCTTTACCAATAGCGTCATGTAGTGCTGTATCACCATACGCATCCTGTATACAGACAGAAAGAAAGATGGGGTTTAACGTCCTACTGTTGGTGTGCTATGAGGGAAATTTTTGCTAGGGCTGCAGTGCTGCGGCCTTCCCTTACATCGAATTCTACCTGTCAATGGATTTTTTACGCGTACACTAATGTTTACACGAGACCTTTGTTTTTCATCCCATCTGAACAATTAGACAGCTGTCCTTGTCAAGCCCTCCTGTCCTGCATCACAAAGGGGAACCATGCGGAAACAGAGGGAAAGAGAAATGGGGTTTAACATTCACTTGTAACAAACTATGTCATTTTAGGACTAACATATGGTTCAATTTTATTTCCATACTTTTCTTGCATGTAGGGGTCTTAAGCGGTGGAAGCAAACTGGAGAACCAGGAGGAAACCCACGACGTTGGACAAGCAATCCTCCTCCATGTCACGTACGACTGGGGAATCAAAACCATGCCACTTGAGTCAATGCCATAAAAGGAATAGTCTAGGATCTCTCTCGTCATCTATATATGACACCAGTTTACGCTACACAATAATTAATAGAATACAATATTAAAAAATCATCGTTTTATCCAACGTTTCATCAGTAAAAACACTAACTTCTTCAGGGGTGAAGAAGAACTTAACGCCAGTCACTAACCTGTATATTGACATTACAACCATATTTAATTAAAGCTTTAACACAGTCCATATGTTGTTTATTGACGGCCACATGTAACGTACTACAACCTCCTTTATTTAATGCATCAATCTCAGCTCCGCGATTTAATAATATCTCCATTACTTCCGACTGATTCCTACACAAATTAAAAAGAGACAAAAATTTAATTTCAGTTATCTAATTTGATTAAAGTAAAGATCTATATTTCGTTTCGTTTTTTTATACTTTCAGTGCTCTACACTACATGAAGATCTGACAAGTTATAGTGGAAGTTTGGGTCAAGGGTGAAACAAGTGGCTTTTGACCCTATGATGTCAAACCTTGATTAATCAATCAACATTGACATTACTAGTGGTTTACCCACTGTTCCACTGCATCAAAAGGCCAAGAACTTTGGTAACAGACCATTTCATTGGCTGATTGTTCACATCATCCAGAACATGTCAATGGTAACTCTTCCAGATCCTAGTAGTAGAGACAAGTAAACCCAAATTTTGAACTATAAAAACGAAACGAAATAGGAACTGTGTTTTAATCAAATTGAATATTGTTGTATCATTGTATATTACTTCTGAGAGATTCCTAACCAAATTTTAAAAGATCAGGGTGACCAGTGAATTGAAAATTTTCTCTACAGAAAGTTGGTTGTCTTCATTGACCTATTCGGCGCAGAACACTAGGGCGCTAACCCCGAATTCATTTCATAATATTCTTCGTCTTACCCAAAAGCTGAATAATGTAACGCAGTATCTCCATCTTCATCTTGTAGTTCAAGATTAGCGCCATTTGCGAGTAATAATGCCACAATATCCCGATGACCCTGATGACTAGCGACTTGTAAAGCTGTTTTACCAGAACTTAATTCATTAACCTAGAAAAACAATAAAACCAGTTAAATATGATATCTTGAGTACATTGAACTACTAGGACAAGATGCTGTGAATTCCTTGTTACATAATCCTATTCCAACTTTCTCGAATCGGTAAGTTTAAAAGGAACCATTTATTTACGATATATCATACTCATTTTAACTCTTAACTGACCTATGGCGACTTTTGTCGACACCTATGACGTTACCGTTAAGTACCCACGGCGACTTTTGTCGACAAAACCAGTTAGCCGAATGCAACGTTCCTAGCACAATGAGAGTTACTTCCCTTATAAACCAACGGGCTTTTCTCGTTTGTTTACTTCCTGTTTGACATTTTGACAGTTAAAAATCTTACTGTTTCTTCTTGAAAAATTATAGTAAAACGGTGTTATGTCTTGGCCTATACGACAACGTTCTCCTTACGACGGATTACCACCCCTACAGTGATTCAGATATTATTGGTGGTGTAGTTATTTATACTTTAGAACATGATAGAAGTTCGACTAATGAACCAAAATTTTAATTTCTTTTCAATTTTATTAAGTTAAAAGAGATTCGTGATAAATGATTTTTAGTTCACGAAGGCCGAACAAAAAAAAAAAAAGAAAGAAAGAAAAGAAATAACCATAAGATCTAGATAGGCCTATATGAATTTTGCATGAAATTTTGTACAAAATTCATATTTATGCAAATGACATTTTAGATTATTTCATCCATTTACATGAAGGGGCTATTTTCAGTTGTTATATTTAATGATATGATTTGAAAATGCATACCTATATTTTAGCACTATTGACTATTATGACGTGGGTTTTTATGACGTTATGACGCCAAACCTCTGGGTCATTTAAGAGTTAAGCGGATGTTAAACTTTAATAAAACTTTAGTAGTTGGAGGAAACTGGAAGATATCTGGAGAAAATCCATGAGGCTGGACAGGCGACCCTACTCCTTGCCACGTACAACCAGGGATTCAAAATTGTCTTATATTGCCCTTCAATATGTCCAATCATCATTTCTAAGCGCTGTTCAGTCACATTGTATGTTATGTGTAAAGTATCTCTAGAGTATATTCATGATCACACCACTAGTTTTTAAAACTGATTTAAATTCTGTGAATGTAGGTGGTTCCCGCATTATCTTTGAAAGATCATTCCAGAGAATTGCTCCATTAACAGGGAAAGAATATTTTCCAGACAGTTTATTATATTTCAGTACATATATAAGCAGTGTGTACAACTTTTTGGAAACCTACTGGGAAAAATTTATTTGTGTTGATTTGAAAGAAAAAAAAGAAAAGAAAAAAAACCTGAATAAAATAAAGATTAAATATTAATAAGATTAATAAAACTCTAATTACTCATACTCACCTTTTCTTGATGTTTTGTAATTATTTCACGGACGATATCTAAATGACCTTGAGCTGCTTCACGAACCAATCGATCTGGGCCCGTCTCTTTTCCGGTATTTATATGTAAATCAGAAAGCTGATCCATCAATGTTGTCATTGAAGCTGCAGAAAGGAAAGGAAAATTAGTCTTAATTTTTTATACACCATGCAAAATACATTATGGTGGAAGTTCAATCTCTAAACGGAGAACGAAATGGGGTTTAAAGTCTTACTGTTCTGCTCGGACTCATACTCCGCACAGCGTTTCGTTTGATTAGAGGTAATCCTACTACACACTGCTCTTATGAGTGGATATTGTTGTATTAAATTTTGATTGGTCAGTAGTCCTTCTACCAACCAATCACTAGCTGCCCTACAAAAGTTTTAGACAAGACCCAGATTAAAGGGAGGACTGTCATGTTGTTGTACTTAAGTGATAGCTTTCATTGAATGGAAAGAATAGACACAATCCTGCTAAGTTCAAGAAACAGACGCTATTCCAGCAATGGCCAGAGAGGGATTTCTCAGGCCATTGCTTCAGGAATATGGCTCGGAATGGGCTTATGAAGACCGACATATGCCATCCAGTGTGCTACGAGGGACATTTTGCCAGGGCAGCAGAGTGCTGCTGCCTTCTCTTATGTCAAACTCCAACTGCCAAGGGATCTCGTTTTTTTCGTCCCATCCAAATGAGTAGACAGGTGTCCTTGTCAGGCCCTCCATTATGCATCAATGACAAGGGTGAGGAGAAAGCGTGGTGGAAAATCCTGATAATCTTTCTCGGCCAACAACAGGATAGAACCAGGCTAGCGAGCACACATTTTAATGTGATTTATGTAATTGTTGTAAAAAAGAGTTGTAATAAAGTGATTCATGTAATTGTTGTAATAATGTGATTTATGTAATTGTTGTAATAATGTGATAATGTGATTTATGTAATTGTTGTAATAATGTGATTTATGTAATTGTTGTAATAAAGTAATAATGTAATAGTACACTTGTTGTAATAATGTGATTTATGTAATTGTTGTAATAAAGTAATAATGTAATAGTACACTTGTTGTAATAATGTGATTTATGTAATGTTTATTGTCATAATGTGATTTATCCATTTATGTACTTGTATATTTTCTGTAATAATGTGATTTATGTAATTGTGTATTTTCTGTAATAATATGATTATGTAATTGTAAGCTGATTCCTGTGGATGTCGTTATACAATAAAATTTATTTTATCTTACCATTTCTCTCTAATTCATCTCTCTCCAGACCCTGATTACCCATCGTGTTGTTCATCTCCTGTTCACCGTGTGGTATTATCGTACAACATGCAGGATTAAACGTCCACGTTATATTACCAATTTGTACGCGGAGATCACCATCTTGATATATCTTGACAACTTGACCCTTTTTACCCAATGTCTAAAAATACAAACAGTTATTACCTGTAAGGTGTGTGGGTAAATGAAATGAAATGAAGTTTAACATCCTATTGTTCTGCTCCGAACTGGGCTAATGAAGACAGGCATACGCCATACACTGTGCCCTGACAGTGGCACTATGGCCTAATCTTATATCAAATTCCAATTGTTAAGGGATCTTTTAAGTGCACGCCAATGGTGACTAGACAGCTGTCACTGACAATGAGTACCCACACAGTAAAAATCTGGATGAATTTTCTCAGCCAATGCAGGGACTGAACACCTGGCTTCCATGAAATGAAATAAAATGGGGTTTAACGTCCTACTCTTTTGCACCTAACCTGGGCTAATGGAAGACGGGCATACGCCATACAGTGTGCTGTAAGGGAAATTTTGCCCGGGCAGCGGTGCTACGGCCTACTCTTATATCGGGATCTTTTACGTGCACTCCAATTTGTACACAGACAACAAAACATACGCCCACATAAGCAAAGCTGTCCTAGAAGTGCACAAGGGTTTTTGCATATTCATTGTTTTTGTAGGTAAATGGTGCATTTAAAAGACACTAGTAACTGATCACAAGAAACAATGTTATGTAATAAAATAATATTCCAAAGTAATCAAGGGACATAACTCTAGCAATAATTCTTGGAAATCAGTGAGACTCAAAAAGCTTCATCGTCTCATAACAATTACACTGTGTTAAATCTTAAGTCAGTGGGATATTCTCACATCAAATCTTTCAGATTTAGATGTACCTGACAAAATGTCAGCCACTAATGAAATAGTACCTGACATTTTCAAGTTAGTGCCGGACATTTATAAATAATCTCAATAAAAAAGACGAATCAGTGCCGAACAAAATGACAGGCAACAGAGGTTTTGTGTCTGACAAAACCAGAATCTGTGTCTGACATTGTCTGTGACAGACGCTCTATTTCCTGGCTTGCTTCTCAATCAATTCTGTTCAGAAATTTCGGACTAACGATCTGAGAACAAAGATGATGGTACGTACCTGTTTCATATTTTCTGTCCAATCACCATGATCTTTCTGTAATTCTTTAACTATTTTCATATCATCATTTATCTTCACAAAATCACCTGCCCCAAATCTCATCACCTGAATAAAACAACAACAATCAGCTATAACAAATACTTAGATAGATTAACATCCATAAAACAAAAACTAGGCCATTTTGGGACTAACATAAGGTTCAATTTTATTTCAATAATTCGCTTGCGCGTAGCGATCTTTAGCGAGAGAGAGAAAAATGGGGTTTAACATCCACTCGACACAAACTAGGTCATTTTGGGACTAAAATATGGTTTCATTTTATTTCAATAATTCGCTTGCGCGTAGGGGTCTTTAGCAGTGGGAGGAAACCGGAGTGCACAGAGGAAACCCACGAGGTTGAGAAGGCGCCCCTATCTCCATGTCACATACGCTCACACCAGGACTCGAAACCACAGCCGCAAGCCAGAGGTGACCGGCCAGCTAAAGGTCGAAGCGCGGCACTCTAGACCACTAGGCCATCCCAACCCCCCAGTGGGAGGAAGAAAACAGAGAGAATCCCGCAGAGAAAACCCATGAGGTTGGACAGGCGATTCTATTCTTTATCAGTACAACTGGGGAATTGAAACCACGTCAGTTGACTCAATGTCTGACCTTACGATACAGCGCACACACTCTAACCATTCCACCATCCAACCCCCACACGATTATAGCATATATTCCTAGTTACCTTTTTTAATGCCCCCGGATGAAACGTCCATCTATTTGTACAATTATCATATTGTACTCGAACATCACCACGCTCTGTTATTCTATGTACTGTACCAACTTTTGCAACATACTGTAAATAAATAATACATCGTTTATAATCAACTTTACCCACTATCAATAAATAATATATTACTTATAATCAACGGAACCTATTCTCAATAAATAATAAATCATTCAAAATACATTCTGCAAGAGCAAAATCTGCCTATTGCAAGTTTTTCTTTCGGTCTGAAATGTTATCTAAATCATCAATTAGACATTGACATTAATTACCCAGACTATAATCAACTCTCAATGTCATCGCTAGCCTGCAATATTTACTGGATTTGGATCCGATTTGCTGTTCAACTTTCATTCGAGATTAAACCATGAAATGGATAATCGAGACTATAATTTTTTAAATAATTTAAATTTCATGTATATCATTAGTATTCTTAAATCTGTACACAGGATTTCGGTTTTCCTTTCCATCCAAACGACTAGACAGCTGTTCTTGTCATCAGTATTCTTAATATGTTTATATTTAAATTATGATTACAGTTAAGCCTGGAAATAAGGCACCTGTCACTGACAGTTTCAGACACATATTCAGACTTTGTCAGACAGAAAACCTCTGCTGTCTGTCATTTTGTCCGGCACTGATTTGTCTCTTTTATTGATAATATTAAAACATGTCCAGCACTAAGTTGAAAAAATCAGGTACTATTTCATCAGTGCTTGAAATTTTGTCAGGTACATCTAAGACCGTTATTTCCAGGCCTGATTACAGTATATTGATTATTAATCGGTAAATTTTCCAATAATTCTTTTGTCCACATATACCCGATAACAGGATTATTTTATGTACCGGCAACCAGTTGGACAACCACCCGAAACATTCAAACATATATTAATACTAGACTTACTTCTGCCATTCTTGGGTTCCAGCCCCCGTGACCTTCTTGCATTGCCTTGAGTAACTCTGGGTCAAGGTCACATATGACTTTATCGTTGACCTTGAACTGACATGGTACTCCAGGTAAAATTGTTTCTGTAAATTCTCCTAAACAGAGATAAAAAAAAATATCAACAATTAATTAGGCAAACTAAAGATATTGGAAACCACAGATTTTTCAAAGTGATCAAGGACCATAACCCTGGCAGTAATCATCGGAAAACGTTGAAAATCAATAGGCTTTTACACCTAATGACCTTAAATACTGTGTATAAATCTAAAGTCAATTGGATATTAACTGTAGCCTCTAGAGTGTCCACAAGCAATTGTGGCCATATGAAAATGATTAATTGTCGAACTTCATATAATTGTAGAACAAATCCTATAAATAAAGTAATGGGGTCCTCTTGTAACGATCCGTCGCATCAGCAGTTTCATTTTACCAAACTGAATGACAACTGTAGCACAAAGGGGACAAAACTCTGAATCAGCATTTATCTAAAATCAACCCATTCTGGCTTAAATACAGTCCTATATTTTGTTTCCCTTTTATATACTTTCGGGGGGTCACGGTGGGTAAGTGGGTAAGGCACTGGTTTGCTAGCGTGTTAGATCCCTGCATTGGCCGAGAAAATTCAGTGATGCAGGAAGGCCTGATAAGGACAGCTGCCTATTTGTTTGGATGGGACGAAAAACCGAGGTCCCGTGTACACATTGGCGTGCATGTAAAAGATCCCTTGGCAGTTGGAATTCGATATAAGAGTAGGCCATAGCGCCGCTGCCCAGGCAAAATTTCCCTCATAGCACACTGTATGGCGTATGCCCGTCTTCCATTATCCCAGGTTAGGTGCAAAGGGTAGGACGTTAAACCCCATTTCATTTCATTTGTATTCTTTCGATGGCCTACACTACATGAAGATCTGACCGGTTGAAGTGACCTTATGATGTCAGAGAGAGAGAGAAAGAGAAATGGGGTTTAACGTCCACTCGACACAAACTAGGTCATTTCGGGACTAACATGTGGTTTAATTATATTTCAATAATTCGCTTGCGCGTAGGGGTCTTTAGCAGTGGGAGGAAACCGGAGTGCCCGGAGGAAACCCACGAGGTTGAGAAGGCGCCCCTATCTCCATGCCATATACACTCACACCATATACACTCAAAGCTGCAAGCCAGAGGTGACCGGCCAGCTAGAGGTCGAAGCGCGGCACTCTAGACCACTAGGCCATCCCAACCCCCCACGTATGATATCAGACAATGATTTATCAATCGTGTTGACGTTTCAAGTTGTTTACCCACGGTTCCATGCATCAACAGACCAAGAACTCGCCGTAACAGGCAGTTTCATTGGCTAATACCTCACATCATCCATATCACGTCAATGATAACAACCCTTCAAGATCCTAATGGGGTAGAGACAAGTAAAACGAAATTTTAAATTATAAAAATGAAACGAAAAAGGATCTGCGTTTGAATCAGATTGCGACCGAACAAATTTCAATATGATAAAAAAAAATTTTGTCTATCACGACTTTGACTTACCTAATACAGGTAAATGATCAGGATAAAAATCTCCGCCATCAGCAGCTTGAATATATTTGATGTCCACCTTGCCTTTGTGTCCAACCCTATAAACATTAGTAGAACCTGACCCCCACGTCACATGAGCCACACTTCGTCCGGATTCAGAATCCCAACCACGGATATCTGTTACCCTTCCTACCTTACCTTCACCTCCTGCAAAATAAAATCACAAAACAAAAATATAATGAATAAAATTTGCCCAAACAGGAGGACATTCACTTGCTCTCGGTCAGATTCCAATGGGTGCTATTACATGTACGTGAGCAACTACTTCGTTTTTTTGCCCCGTCCAAATAACTGGATACAATCCCTTGCCAATCCTTCCTTTCAACACCACTGATAATGGGGAAAAACCTTGGAAAATCCGGGGATCATTTTCAACTAAAAACGAGATTCAACCCTTGACGTTCTGGTTAGCGAGCCAGCGTGCTAACTGAACAAGTTGTTTCAATAACAAGCTTATGCATCGGAATCTTCGGCAGTGGGCATAAACAAGAGAGAGAGAGAGAGAGAGAGAGAGAAAGAGAGAGAGAGAGAGAGAAATGGGGCTTAACCTCCACTCGAACCAACTAGGTCATTTTATTTCAATAATTCGTAGGGGTCTTGAGCAGTGGGAGGAAACCAAAGTGCCCGGAGGAAACCCACGAGGCTGAGAAGGCGCCCCTATCTCCATGCCACATACGCTCACACCAGGGCTCGAAACCACAGCCGCAAGCCAGAGGTGACCGGACAGCTAAAGGTCGAAGCGCGGCACTCTAGACCACTAGGCCATCCCCCCCCCCTATAAACCATAGAAACTAGGGAAAATCCTTAAGGTTCGGCAAGTGACCATACTAGCCATGAATCTGGCTTGTAAAATCCCAATATTATTATTTTAGTAGACTAACTCTGTACTTACCATCTTGGTTGCCCCAGTCCCAATCTGGACCCCTCACAACCCTGGCTTGATTAAATATTCCAAATAATTTCAATTTACAACTTAATCCTCTCTTTGCCACTTTTATACTGAAAAAAATTGAAAACAAAAAATAATGATAGGCCACAAGAGCTTATTACAGAGCTAGAGATAGTTGCATAGAGTCCACAATCTTTCAGACTTAAGTGACCATTTTTGCTCACTACAATATCCATGTATCTGGTGAGAGTCTTTAACGAAACATGACTCCAACAGTATAGAGAGAAATTGGGTTTAACATCCACATGACACAGAATAAGCCATTTTGGGACTAACATATGGTTCACTTGTATTTCAATAATTTGCTTGTGTTTATGGGTCTTACTCTTTAGCAGTGGGAGGAACCCGGAGAAAACCCACGCCGTTGGACAGGAGAATTGAAACCATGCCAGTTGACTCAATGACAGACCTTATGATTACATGTGTTAAACCACTAGCCCAACCAACTAGTCCACTTAAATGCAGCTTTCCTTCCCATCCGCAGGCCTAGACACTGTCCTTGCCAGGCACCCCATCAGTTTTTCATCCCATATGGGGGCTCACAGTGGCTAAGTGGATAAGGCACTGGTTCGCTAGCCTAGAGGTCGGGTGTTTGATCCCTGCTTTGGCCGAGAAAGTTCATCTCGATTTTCCGGCATGATTTCCCCTTGTCAGTGATGCAGAAGGAGGGCCTGACGAGGACAGCTGTCTGGTCGTTTGGATGGGACGAAAAACCGAGGTCCTGTGTACACATTGGAGTGCAGGTACTCCATCCTGCAACATGGAAAATCCAGCTGGAGTTTCTCAGCCTATTCTGGGAGTGAACCGAGACCTCCTGGTTATTAAGTGAGCATTTTACTCGCTGAGTCACAGCGTGAAGAAGACAGATTATGTTGTAACTTACCCTTTAGAGGATGCGGAATCTAAACGTAGAAAGGAATGAGCCAATTCGTGTTTATCAGCCATATAACATAGAGTACACAGATCAAAATCACGACATTTACTACACTTCCATCTCATACCCTGTATTCCTTGTTTACGACACGAGTCACAGATTATATTCGTATGTTTAACACCTAAAAATACAATATAAAAAGCATAAATAAACAATAATATACTAATAAATAAGGTTTAATTAACATCCTACTGTTCTGCTCCGAGTGGGCTAATGAAGGTGGGGATATGCCATACAGAGAGAGAGAGAGAGAGAGAGAAATGGGGTTTAATGTCCAGTCAACACAAACTAGGTCATTTTGGACTAACATATGGTTTCAATTTTATTTCAATAAATCGCTTTCGCTTAGGGGTCTTTAGCAGTGGAAGGAAACCGGAGTGCCCGGAGAAAACCCAAGAGGTTGAGAAGGCGCCCCTATCTCCATGCCACATACGCTCACACCAGGGATCAAAACCACAGCCACAAGCCAGAGGTGACCGGCCAGCTAGAGGTTGAAGCGCGGCACTCTAGACCACTAGGCCAACCCAACCCCCCTGAGGGAAATTGAATTCCAACTGACATTACATGTACGATAAATATATAATAATATATTCATTTATAAATTTATACAAATAAAATAAAATAGGGTTCAAAATCCCACTGTTTTGCTCCGGCTAGGCTAAGAAAGACAGAAATATGACAGAAATTTTGCCCTGTCAGCAATGCTATGGCTTACTCTTACATCAAGGGATCTTTTATGTGCACATCAATGTATTGTATACACAGGTCCTCAGTTTTTTTTAACCCATCCAAATGACTAGACAGCTCTCCTTGTCAGGCCCTTTGTCCAGAATCACTGACAAGAGGAAACTACACCAGAAAGTAAAGTACTGTGAGTCGAAACTTGTAATTGATACAGTGTACTGCAAGCATATGAATAGAAATACTTGTACATGTACATTGATTTCATGTTGCATTGAGCCATAAATTATTCAGAAACTACATAAACATCATATTCCTGAAGCAATGGCCCGAGAAATCCCTCTCTGACCATTGCTGGAATAGCGTCTGTTTCTTGAACTTATGCGGGAGTGTGTCTATTCTTTCCGTTCAATGAAAGCTATCATTTAAGTACAGCAACATGACAGTCCTTCGTTTAATCTGGGTCTTCCCTAAAACTTTGGACAGTGATTCAAGGTATTAAAAACGGTAAAAGTATGTTCGTTTCCAAACAGTATTGTTTACATTTCATTCGAATTGAGAGCCTCGTTTGTCACGCAATTAGTTTTACTGCAGTATTCTGCCATGCACGGATTAATTAGGCATAATAAAATCATGAGTCATGACGTAACGTTATGTAAACATATTTGGTCCAATATTGGCAGCTAGTGATTGGTTGGTAGACGGACTACTGACAAATCAAAATTAAAAACAACAATATCCACTCATAATAGCAGTGTGTAGTTGGATTACCTCTAATCAAACGCAACACTGCGCGGAGTATGCATAAACATCAAACAAGGGAGACTGTCAAACGATACAGTTTGTAATCATTAGTACATGTAGAAGGATCTATTGAAGTGTGAAACATTCTTTTGTATTATTATATTTCTTTAAATCAAATTCACTCAAGTGAGCGTGTTTATTAAGTTTGGGGTGTTTTGTTTGACAAGAACTTCCTTTAAACCGAGTTAACAATAAATTAAAAATGCATGATGTGGTCTAAATCTTGATTATCGTGTACCGTTGCTGTGGTAATAAACAATCTAAGCTTCATATATTTATGGTTTCACTACTCGTTATGATTACTAGCTGTTACTTGTTTTTGTATATAAACCCTCTGTACATTATTTTCATTATCATTCGCTTGAAAACGTTGAGAGAATCCTCAACGAAACGTCGCTTTATTACGTATGTCAATTGCTAAATGCCACTCAAAGAAGGAATCTAAGCTTCATCTTCAATAGTAAATTATAACTTTGCTCAGAATAAAATAATTTGAATGAAATTTTCAATATATTCATTTTTCTTTATCTTTTTTTGAGAGAGAGAGATGGGGTTTAACATCCACTTGACACAAACTAGGTCATTTCGGGACTAACATATGGTTTAATCTTATTCAATAATTCGCTTGCGCGTAGGGGTCTTTAGCACTATTAGCAGTGGGAGGAAACCCACGAGGTTGAGAAGGAGCCCCTATCTCTATGCCACATACGCTCACACCAGGGATCGAAACCACAGCCGCAAGCCAGAGGTGACCAACCAGCTAGAGGTCGAATCGCAGCACTCTAGACCACTAGGCCATCCCAACCCCCCATCTATTTTTGAACTATGATAGTACATGTATCTATAGCATAACGACCAGCTTTTTATCTCAATCTTACATGCATCTTTTTAAAAAAAATCAACACGTTCAATTTCCACCCAAATTAAAGAGATCGAGTCCTTTCAACTTGAACGACACATTATGGGTAGGGTTTTTAATTACATAACAGATCAAAAGATTGTGTCCATTGACCCATGTATAAACGATACTCAAACAGTGGTAAATCATCTATATATGTCATGTATCAGTCAAATCAACTCGACCATGGGATTTTTATTATACAATAAGAGTATAGCCCCTTTACCTCGTCGTTTTAGTCAAAATGGCTGAACTGTGTCAATACCATAAACTATGACACACAATTATGGAAAAATAGGTACTAATTCATTAGTATTATTAGCATTCTCTCAACTAGCCCCTTTACACTGTCGTTTTAATAGGAATCATTGAACTGTCAAAATGGCTGAAATGTGTCCATACCATAAACTATGACACACAATTATGGAAAAATAGGTACTAATTCATATTAGTATTATTAGTATTCTCTCAACTAGACCCTTTACACTGTCGTTTTAATAGGAATCAGTGAACGGTCAAAATGGCTGAACCGTGTCAATACTATAAACTATGACACATACTTATGGAAAAATAGCTAATAATTTTTTTGTATTATTAGTACTCTCTCAATGTTATCAAACTATCAACACCATCACCATAATGTCATTATCATTTACTGAATCATTTAGTAGGAGTTTGAAGGAAGGGTTTCAATCATTTCCCGGCTTTGCTGCACCTCAAAGCTTTATTGGTATTGCAATAAGGTGGGTGGGTGATAAATCCGGGGGAGGAGAAAGAAAGAGTTTAAATATGTTCTGTTCACTCCCTTTTACTACCCCCCTTCAGTTTACTCGAGTGTCTAAGTCAGGGAATAAAAGAAATAGTTGATAAAGCCCATCCAGTACTGGGTCATTATGGGACTAACATATCATCTATGTGTATTTAAAGCGACAAAGAGTATATGTTAGCCAAAATAATTTGTTGTCATCAATTGATGTTTATGCATTGTTGGATATTCTAACGTTTTAAGCTCCTGTGCATGTACATGTACTGTTATATTCTTCCATAATGCATACTCTCTCTTTCCCTGAAAGTTAGTTACTGTACTCTCCACTACATGTAACTGGAGCAATTGTCCAAGGAACAAGTGTGCTAAAATTTGTGTCAGTTATAAAAGAAATATTCTTTGCGATTACACAAGCAGAAAAAAGAGACTGATTATTATGTTATTTTATAACAATGCTGCCATCAAAGCCTCTGGGATATTAATACTATTGTTGTTGACATGCATAATGTAACTCAATGGTGTTATAATAAACAGAGTTGTACTCTTGTAGTTCCAGTCTGATAATTAAACTATTTATATTCCTATTAAACGTGACTCTCTACATCAATTATTAATACGTTAATTTACCCAATTGTGACAATCTCAATCACATAACAATTAACTTCCCTTTACATAAAATGGTGTCTTGGTTAAAATTGATTTTAAACGATTTTAAAAACATGGATCCATTAACTTGATTTCATATTTGTTTTTTTTATTGCTTTGTTTTATCCGTTTTGTTCAAGTGTTGTGCGATCTTCCTGCATTTACTAATATGATATGCCTACAAGTAGTTCCTTTAGGGTCTCTGAAACCCAAGAGCAGGAATGACCCTGAAACCCAAGAGCAGGAAAGGCTCTGAAACTGAAAAGCTGGGAAAGGCCCTGAAACCCATGAGCTGGGAAAGGTCCCGAAACCCAAAACAGAAAAGGTCCTGAACAAGAAAAGTTCAGCCGTGGGAAGGTTTGGGTAGTCAGTAGCAATGGACATGGGTCTTCATAAGCAAAAAAGAAGTAAACCTCCTGTACTTACCAATAGGTGCATTATCTATTACTCTCAGATCATAGGCACCCTGATATCCGACACGATAATTAGTTCTTGCTCCGGAATCCCACTGTACAACCACTGTTTTATCAGGCGATGTTTGACTGCCAGGCTTTCCGATCTCGACAACTGTGCCTACATGACCTTCGCCGTTGTCTTGGTTACCCCATTTCCAGTCTGGACCTCGTACAACACGAAGACCTACCTCCATACTGAGAGAACCATTCAGACTTTCCTGGAAAAAAAGAGCAATATGAAATAAAATGTAAACAATAAAATGGTTAAAACAAAGCCTAAGTTTTAAAGATGCATCAAGTAATGTAAAAGTTTTTAATGTTATAAAAAGAACGTTCAAAGAACAAGAATACATGTAAGAACAAAAAGATCAAGATGTGTAGCTGTTAGCGACCAGTTCCTGGTTCAAAAAATGACTGGCTATTTCTTCTAAGTTTAAAGATTTATGTAATGTAAAAGCTTCAAATGTTAAATAAAGAACTTTAAATGTTATATTAATTAGGCATTTATTCGCATGATCTCCAAGCCTATAATCAGCTACTGGATGGCTGAGATATTAAGTGGCTTAGAAAATGTCTGCCACATCAATGGTAAAAAAACACAACACAATTTATTTGGAAGAGAATCACTGGTTTATAAATATATGTAGCACAACGTCTCAACAAGTATTCTCTTATTCTTTACGATATGAGGAAACTTGATGAAATGTCACGCTGTATGTGTATAAACCAGTGATTGTTATTCATAAAAATTGTGCAGAATATATACAATCACTAAATGCCACTCAAAGATTATCAGGATTACACATCGATGGTACTTAAAAGAGACTATTTTACGGTATTTATTTTATTCTAAGCCAAGTTATGACTGTTTGAAGTTTTGACAAGATGGCAGAATGATTAGCATGTGCGTGCTGTATCATTAAGCCTGTCATTGAGTCAACTGACGTGGTTTTGAATTCCTGGTTTTAAATGACAAGGAGAAGTGTCGCCTGTCCATCCTCGTGGGTTTTCTTCGGGTGCTCCGGTTTCATCCCAGTGCTAAACACCCCTATGCGCAAGTGAATTGTTGAAATAAAATTAAACAATATGTTAGTCCAGAAATGACCCCATTTCTCTCTCGAATTGTACACATAAATACTTCCATTCATACATGTATAAGCTTGTGCTAAAAACAATTATAACAACAAGGTTGTTTATTCTCGGTTATTTCTTATGTACATGTACATACAATGTATCGTACACAATTCCTTGAAAGATGAAAATAAATACTCCACTACGAGTATGAACAAATAAATGTGTTTACATCCAACACAACAATAAAGCAAGATTTTTATTGGTTAAATTTTTCATAGAAGAAGGAACATGAAAGGTTTATATATTTTTGTTATTCAATCTATTTCCTGGTGTAGTATAAAACTATTAATTGCAACTCATCAACATCAGGAAGATAAGACATAATAAAACGTCATAAGGAACGATGACCATTATAACACTGTAACCCGAGTATCATTTAGTCTTGTTTATTCAGCACTAATTTCTTTCACATTCGTTTACATGTAATATCAAATCTTTGTTTAATTCAAATATCAAATTTGATCAATCAGCTTTTAACCGGACAAAAGTACAAATTAAATGATTTTTGGTGATTTAAATGATTTTTACGAATTTTTAAACAAAGATTTGATATTAAAGAATGTGAATGAAATTAGTGCTAAATACAATGTACACAAGATTAAACGATACCTGGATTACAGTGTATGAACATGTAAGAAAATGCCCCACAGGGATGTACATGTAGGACCTATAAATTAGGAAAATACATCTGATTGTATGAGTGACCTGTAGGCCCGTACATGTATGTAGTATGTACAGTACACTAGTAACAAGTACAATCATACTATAGCCCAGCTGACACTGTTGTTGGATGAAATTAAAAAATCTAATTCACCAGATCGATGCAGAATTGTTCAAAGAACAATTGCATGGCAATTTTCATATCAACCAGACTTGAATTGACGGAGTCTTAGGCTTTTTCAAAGAGTTTCACCTCACAAACAAGAAGAGGAGTAGCGTTTAATGTTTTTGAGGGGTGGGGGGGTCTTGACATCTAACCTACATGTAACTCATATTTATTATTTTTATAAGAATTTCGTCTTCACAGTATGAAATTGTAATAAATAAATGTTTTTTAGGAGATTTTTCTTGAAATCTAACTGAACTTATATTTAATATTTCTATTAGAATGTCCTCTTCACAGTGTGAAATTCTAATGAATTATGTTTTTTGGGGAGACTTTTCTTCAAAACTATCTCATACATGTACACTGTATCTATTATTTCTATTAGCCTTTATGGTTATGAAATTGTAATGAATTAGGTATGACAAGAATGAGAAGTGATCAGATCAAGACAGGATTAACTTTCTCTTCTTATAACCTTTCTCTTCTGATCAATGACAGTTAGACAGGTCAAATGATCATAGACTTGATAAACGATTAATCCCTTTCTAATATTATAACAAAACAATGCGATATAAATCAATAAAGGCTAAACAACAAAGCAGAGTATATAAATTGAAATGAGGAAAAGATTTAGTCCTTTTCTTTAAATTCTAATGAAATTTGATCCATTTGCCGATAAATCTAGTTCATAATAATTTCACATTTAAATCCATCAATTCAAAATACAAAAGAAGCTTATGTACATCCTCCCACTGCTATAAAAGACAACTACGCGCAAGCAAATTATTGAAACCTATATTGCAAGTTTACAAAATTTAGCTTTTGACTACAATGTATATCCTATTTACATTGTCTGTAGAGGAAGCTCAAGGGAATGTTGACAAATTTTCAATTCATCATATCTTTGTAGTTACTGAACAGACCTGAACCTTTTTATAATGATATTCGTTTAAGAGATTCCACATTCAGAAATTACTTCCAATGACTTTAAATCAACCAAGATGTTAGGCAAACTGGCAAGCCTGGAAATAAGGCACAGATTCGGGCGCCTGTCATTTTGTCTGGTACTGATTTGTCTTTTTTATCGAAATCATTAAAACATGTCCGACACTAAGTTTCAGGTACTATTTCATTAGTGCTTAAAATTTTGTAAGATTATATCTAAAACCATTATTTCCAGGCCTGCAAACTGTGATTCTGTCATTTCCTCAGAACCTTCAAAATCAATGGCCAAACAGTTTTTTTATGCTGTAATATAACGGCATAACAGGAAAACATTTTGGTCATGCTGTAATTTAAGGGGGCAAAAACATTTGGTCATAACGTCCAAACATTTTGGTCATAACGACCAAACAATATGAAAAAAAATATATTTTACCAACTACATGTATTACTATGTACATGAACTTGCCATCTGATAGTCTAGCGAAAAATGATCCATTACATGCTTGTCATGGTAGGAAATTCCTAAATGAAAGTTTATATAACATTTGGAGTCAAAATAAATACACTCAATTAGGAAGATTTCATGATTTTACTTAAGACATGCATAATTGTTTCCCTTGAGTCCTATAGATTAATGGTTATATAATTAGTTGTTACTTGGTTTTGTATATAAACCTTCTGTAGGCCTATATCATTTTCATCATAATTTGCTTGAAAACATTGAGAAAACCCTCCATGAAACGTTGCTTTAATTAAAACAGTAATTGTGTTCCATATTATAATTATGTGTTTATAAGATTTAGCTCGAACATATCGGTGATTCAGCTTTTAAAATATATTTATTATTTTATACAAACTGACAATAAAGTTCAATTGTTCTCTCTTCATAACTTCAACAATCAAGATATTTATAACTGTCAATCTAAAATTGCTGAATTAACAATAACAATATAAAAACTGGAAATCATAATCATCAGATCTTTTCAGTTTTCTAGAAGAAACACACCAAATCTACATTGATTAAGAAAACACATAACAAAATGTAACTGTTGTATTATGTCTAATCATCAATATCACTGACTGGCGTCTACCGGAATCAGATAACATAAATGATTGAAAAGTCAATCCCCCCAGTCACATAGAAATGGCAGGCATAAGGGGATGGGAAACACTGTCACTCAAGCCTCACAAACTGGGAAGTCAAACCCTCAGCTCCAAAAAATTCCAGCGTCAACGATATATTATCAGGCTCAAAGATCGGATGTAAAAGATCATACTAGTTAATCTTCTGTAACAGAAACTATAACAGAACACTTACATGAAAATAAAAACTCCAATGTCGCCCCAAATTTTTACTATTTATTTTTCTTCAGGATCTAGATCATCTAACATTCAGTTACTCCGCAGACGAAATGATTGTGACAGTTGATTGGTCAAAATAAAATACTGAAAGTAATTAATGAAATCATTGTTTTTTTACAGCTACATTTATTTTGAAGAAATGGGGGCATGGGGCACTTAATTATAAAATAAAAAGATAATTATAATTAAAATAATTTGACACCAGACAAAAGCGCCAGCAACTCCGGGCTTTGTTGACGGCTGTTCCGCCAGAGTAGTCACCCCCCTCGGTAATTCAAATTGCCCCGTGTAGGTTTTCTTTGTGTAAAAAATGTCATTTTTCGATTTTTAAACTTCTGTAAGGTCCTAAACACCATAAATATAGCGTGTGAAAATAAAATAATTACTAATAATATGCATTATTGGCCTTATTGTCTCAAATCTTAGCTGAACATAAGGGCGAAGCTGAATTACTAATTTTTAGTGGCTCAGGCGGGTAACTTGTACTTAGGACAATAATTGTTAAAAATACACATTTAGAGATAATGACTGTCAATACTCACGAAATTATTCTTAAAACTTGCAAAAGAACTTTGATGGCTAATGTTTAGAATGGCATAGTTGATTTAGGTGTTTTTATAACAGTGAAAAAATCGTGTAGTTTAGATATCAGTGTTCCAGGCGAGCCTCGATTTGACAGTGGTCGGTCGACAGCGGGGAAATTATACGGTAGCCATTTTGATATTCGTTCAACTCTCAAGGCAGATATTGAGGGAGTTTAAGTTCTTTTATCGGCTTCCTCCGCCATGGGGGAGACGAAAATTATTTATCATATTGACGATGAGGATACGCCATATCTAATTAAGCTCCCTATTCACGCAGACCTTGTTACTTTAGGAGATTTTAAAAATGCTCTCAACCGCCCTAACTACAAATTCTTCTTCAAGTCAATGGATGACGATTTTGGGTAAGTTTCAATAATCTACTATGGAATATCAGCTTAAATTATACACAATGTTGCCAAGTGCATGACTTCTAAATGATGTTTATTGTCAATACGATGTATAAAATGTAAACAATGTGTAATAGTGACCGGGCAATAAGTGAGATATTGCACGATTACCCAAGTGATTCAGGAACTGGAATAATTGAGACTGAAGCCATGCATGATGATGCCATTGCTATGGATGGAGTTCTAATAGTAATCTAGACCTTTGCCTGGAGATAGTTCCGGTAGGAGCTAATATTGCAACTTTTGAAATTACTTTTAATGTTACACTCACATGTAAGATTATATGACAGATGTACTAACAACATTGGGTCATTCATGTTAAGAAATAAAACATTGACATTGTTTCGATGTTTACCATGACATACATGTACATGTAGCCACAATCTTATGAATATCTGATGGTCAAAAATGATCTTCCTAGTGGCTGATATCTGTCACAGGATTTGAAACATCCAAAATATTTAAACTACATGTATTATATATGTATACGAATGCTGAAAATATTTGTTCCTTCTCCAGCTAATTGAAGCATACATATAAAACAGTTTTGCTAACCTGAAGGTCTCCGGTTCAATCAAGGTGATGTAGGGAAAAGTGCATGGTTTCCCCTATGTCAGTGGCAACGAACAATGTCTCTAGCTAGATGTAGGGATAGAAAAACCGAGGTTGTGTATACACGTTAGCAATAGCACTGTGAATGTAAATAAAACATGACAAAATTTTGTGAAAAGTATGCGGAAACCACACTGGCCTAATGCTGGGATTCTTCTTGTCAGACGGCAGACTTTTCCTGTCAGCCCTTGAACTCTTCAGTCCTTAGGCCCTTTCTGTTCGTCCTTAATAAGTTACCAAATGAAATTAATGAATATAATTCCCCCCCACCTCTGTTCTACAGCTCTTTTGGGGTACTTGCCTTCTATTTATCACTGTAATTCTTCGTTTTTTGTCAAAGGGAATCCTTTCTCATCACATCTGATTAGACACAAATTTATGATATTCCAACACTATTTTCAAGTGGTAAAGGATACTTATTCAAATATGTTTACATGTAAATGTTTGTTAATTGCAAAAGGATTATTATAAATTTGTGTCAGATGTTGCTAGAAATGATTCCTTCAAAGAAAAATTAGAAGGTTCATGTAAGACTCCAACATAGCCACAGCACAGAGGTCTGAATAGAACTGTATATTCATATTGCAGCTTAATAAGTTTGCATATTGCATACAAACTTTCAGGGGACTGAGATTGTGACAAAAAATCATGTAATTGGCTGCATTATGACATTAAGAAATATCTGGGTCTAATGACCAGTGTATTAAAGCTGAGTACATGTGTTTATTAAGAACATTAATCTTGTTGCTGCTTTGCTAAATGATTTTAAATAAGTTGTCAGCCATACATGTATAATAAGCTTACACACAATTGTCAGGCATAGGTAACATTTTTGTTGAAATCAGACCTATTTTCTGCATTTTGTCATAAAGTCATATGATGTTAGTGCGCACGTAAAAGAAGCCCTGGCAATTGTCAGTTGATAAAGAGTATGGTAAAATTCTGCCGACAGGGTAAAATTCACTTTTCTAGCATTGAATATTTAAATGGAATGAAATGGGGTTTTACCATCCTACTCTGCTCCTACTAAATGCAGTGTGCATTAAGGAAATTTTGACCGGACAGTGACATTATGGTCAAGGCCTAGTGGACTACAGTGCCGCGCTTCGACCTCTAGCTGTCCGGTCACCTCTGGCTTGCGGCTGTGGTTTCGATCCCTGGTGTGAGCGTATGTGGCATGGAGATAGGGGCGCCTTCTCAACCTCGTGGGTTTCCTCCGGGCACTCCGGTTTCCTCCCTCTGCTAAACCCCTATGCGCAAGCGAATTATTGAAATGAAATTAAACCATATGTTAGTCCCGAAATGACCTAGTTTGTGTTGAGTGGACGTTATCCCATCAGAACGACTATACGCTGTCCTACACCACTGTGGGGTTGGATGACTGTATGGTTAGCCCGTGCGCGTTGTATCATAAAGCTTGTCATTGAGTCAACTGGCATTGTTTCGAATCCCCGGTTGTGTGTGACAAAGTAGGGTTGCTTGCCAACCTCGTGCTAAAGACTCCTACACACAAGCGAATTATTGAAATCAAATTAAACCATATGGTAGTCCTAAAATGGCCTAGCTTGTGTCGAGTGGACATCTAACCCCATTTCTTCCTCTCTCTCGTTTCGTTTTTTTTACAGCTTAAAAGTTTGTTTTATTTCTCTATGCTACGCTAGACCAGAAAGAGTGTAACATGTACATGTATATAACAATCATGTTGGATTGTGTGAGGGATTAGCCCATGAAACCTGTTATAATAATGTATTGTAATTATTTCAGGGTTGTCAAAGAAGAAATAATAGACGATGATGCCAGATTACCATGTTTTAATGGTCGAGTTGTATCTTGGGTAAGTCAGAGTTACCTTTCCTTTATCTTGTCATATTATATACTTTAACAGAAGAACTGCACAACACAGCCTGGAACAAAAAACAGTATATGAATACAGCAAAATTAGGTGATACATTTGTAAATTTACAGTACTGGGTGCTGTTTCTCGAAATCTTAACTAAAGATAAAATTCAAATTTAAGTAGATACTTGAATTTTGATTGGCTAAGCACTAAAATCAAACTAATATTATCCAATCAAATTACTAAAATTTGAATTTTACCTTAGTTAAAATTTCGTGAAACAGGCCCCTGGATTCAAAATTCCAAAATCAAAATCTTGTGAATGGTACATTCATATTATTCTCTGCATTTTAATGTGAATTTCTACAGATACCCTCACTTATAATAGTAAGTCCAAGAGGGCCACACGCATAACAAAAATCTACAAGATAAACCCACGGACAAGAAGAAAATAGACATTGCAAAAAAATAAACAAATATCAAATCAAGTGAATGGTTCTGAGGGCCAGCCATAAGCGACCACTGCACTGTACAGTCCCTGGCCTGTTATGGTATGGGCTTCACTTAAAATGAAAAAAAAAAAGATTCACAAAAAAGACGTAATTGAAATAATGTGACCAATCTTGACAGTGGTCACCTCTTTAGACCGGGGGTGGTTGGGATGGCCTAGTGGTCTAGAATGCCGCGATTCGACCTCTAGCTGGCCGGTCACCTCTGGCTTGCGGCTGTGGTTTCGAGCCCTGGTGTGAGCGTATGTGGCATGGAGATAGGAGCGCCTTCTCAACCTCGTGGGTTTTCTACCGGGCACTCCGGTTTCCTCCCACTGCTAAAGACCCCAACGCGCAAGCGAATTATTGAAATAAGATTAAAAACCATATGTGGGGGGCCCTTTGGTCTGCCTTTAAGGCCCTCTAACTAGGGTACATTTCCATTTTTCTCATCGGTTTTAGCATTTTCCCAATTTCTTTGATTTCATTTCGCGAGGCGGCTGGCACCTCCAGCACCTCAGCTATAAAACACCTTTGATGTCAGCCGTTCAAAATACGTATTTTAGTTTTACAAGGTGGGGGGGGGGGATGGCCTAGTGGTCTAGAGTGCCATGCTTCGACCTCTAGTTGGCAAGTCACCTCTGGCTTGTGGCTGTGATTTCGATCCCTGGTGTGAGCGTATGTGGCATGGGGATAGGGCGCCTTCTCAACCTCATGGGTTTCCCCCGGGCACTCCCGTTTCCTCCCACTGTTAAAGACCCCTACGCGCAAGCGGATTATTATAAACCATGTTAGTCCCAAAATGACCTAGTTTGTGTCAAGTGGGTTTTAAACTCCATTTCTCTCTCTTTCTTTAGTTTTACAACTTGCAATGTCATACAGAATACACTCTTCAATAATAATAAATATAGTATAATAGTTATTTTGCATATTACACTTCTCCATTCTGCATTTTGCATAAAAGACAAATGCGTAATAAAACTTAGAATAGTAGAACATACATGTACATGTATACCCTATATGGGATTTATGTTGAAGCTCATTTGCATACGGGGAAAAAACCTATTTGTACGACATCACAATACGTATTTTAATTTTTCATCTTTCATCGCGAGGTATTTCGCTATGCTAATTTTTTTTTTGCATCCATATAGGATGAATAAAATGCATTCATTTGCCCCCAAAGCAAATATTTGAATCGTAATTAGCCTTTGATTTATTTTAATCACCAATCTAAACCAATGCCAATTGAACATAGCATGAAAATGAAGATTTTTGCACACAGTATTCTAGGCTATGATAGATCTTTTTGAAAAAAAAACCTACCTACCTAACCTACCCTACCCTACCCTATTTTGCATCCGTTATAGGAAACAGAACCCTTTTTTTTCTGGCCTTACATGTTCACATTTATACATGTACATTTGCCGGTTTTATGTATTATTAGATGTATTTTGCTATTTGTTAGTGTGAAAATATGTGTGTAATTTGTAATATAGTGTTAACTGTATGTAAAAATACTAGTAAACTTTAGTAGGATACAAGAATATAACAAGTTTGATATAAAATCAGGGTATGTACTCTTGTACATTACCATAATAAAAGGGAACATAGCTGTCACTTGTCACTATAATGACACGATATTAACATCTGACAGTTGAAGTGGTGTCACTCATTTCCTGGCCTAGTCAACAGATTATTTGTGGAAATATTGATAAAGATACTTGTGATATGAACCAAAACAAGGCTACATTTTGTGTGAGAGAGAGACTTGTACACACAACCGAATTATTGAAATAAAATTCAACCATGTGTTAGTCCCGTAATGACCTTGGGTTTTTTTTCAAGTGGATGTTAAACCCCATTTCTCTCCCTCTCTCTGTCACACCTTTTGGGACACAATAGCTCTCCTTATTGAGCTGGAATGTTGAAACTTGGTGTAGCTGTTTATTAGGTCAAGGCCTTGATGGAGTTCGCAGATGAACATTTTCTGCTTAGGGATAGCAGAGATAAGCAATTTGATTGGTTGATGTTTTTGGACTCGATATCTTTTATTCTAACTGTGTATAAATTGATGATGATTATTTTCTACTTAGGTTAAGTAGATACTTTAATTTGATTGGTTGAGACTTCGGAACACAATAACACAATATTCTAATTGAGATAGAATGTTCAAACTTAGTGTATGTGTTTATGAGGTGAATGCCATGATCGAGTGTGAAGATGCGCATTTCTGCTGAGGGTAAGCAGAGATCAGCAAATTGACCCAGTTCGATCATGCGCATTTTCCACTAAGTTTAAGTAGAGGTAAGCAATTTGATTGGTTGAGACTTTGGAACACAATAACTTTGGTTCTGATTGGTTGAGAGTGATGAAACTCAAAGTATAGATTCATTATATCATAACCTTGTCTAAGTTCGATGATGAGAATTTTCTATATAGGCTAAGGAGCTATACATGTAAGCAATTTGATTGGTAATAACTTTTGAAGATAACAACTCTGCTTTTAATTGTGGTAGACGTTCATGCGATGAATGTCTTGAATTTTATCTGCTAACGCTAAGCAGAGTTAAGCAGTTTCATTGGTCGATGCATTGGGATAAGATAAATTTGATTGTAACTGATGGAGAGTGATAAAACTTGGTGTATAGTTTCACTACCAGGTATTTCGAAACCTTGACTGAGTTCGATCGTGAAATTTTTCTGCTTAGCTGAATGTAATTTGATTGCTCGATACTTTTCAAAAAGATAAATGTGCAATTAATTAGTAAGTGTCATCTATTAATTTGGGGATTGCGGTGGGGAACATCAGCCTCGCTGTTGGCTTGTTGAACACCCTTAAAATATATCAGTTTGAAATCATTTGTAACCAGAATGTACGTGTAACTGAGGTTGAAAAAATGATTTGAAGAATTTTTGGACCAAAATGTTTTATTTATAATAGTAAAAAAATAGCTGGCTTTTCATGATTACATGTACATTATTTTAATTAATTATGTTAGATTCCCTTCAAGGTAATTAGAAGGTTGTCTCTTGTTGGTTGGCGCTCACCAAGTATCGTTGTGTACTTACATGTATTGTCTTGTTGTTATATTTTTGTCCCCCGCCTTTCGAAGAAAGTTGGGGGACTATTAAAATGGGTTTGTCCGTCTGTCTGTCTGTCTGTCCGTCCGTCTGTCTGTCCGTCACACTTTTTGGGACACAATAACTCTCTTCCTAATTGAGCTAGAATGTTCAAACTTGGTGTATGTGTTTATTAGGTCAATGCCTTGATGAAGTTCTAAGATGAACATTTTCCGCTTAGGGTAAGCAGAGATAAGCAATTTGATTGGTTGATGCTTTGGGACACGATAACTTTAGTTCTAATTAAGTGAGATTGATGAAACTTGGTGTATAGTTTCATTATAGTAATACCTTGACTAAGTGAGATAATGAGCATTTTCTGCTCAGGGTAAGCAGAGCTATACGCATTTTGATTGGTCGAGAATTTGGAACACAATAACTCTCCTTCTAATTGAGTTAAAATGTTCAAACTTGGTGTATATGCTTATTAGGTCAATGCCTTGATGGAGTTCGAAGATAAGCATTTTCAGCTTAGGGTAAGCAGAGATAAGCAATTTGATTGGTTGATGCTTTGGGACACGATAACTTTAGTTCTAATTAAGTGAGAATGATGAAACTTGGTGTATAATTTCATTACAGTAATACCTTGACTAAGTTCGATAATGAGCATTTTCTGCTCAGGGTAAGCAGAGCGATACGCAATTTGATTGGTCGAGACTTTGGAACACAATAACTCTCCTTCTAATTGAGTTAAAATGTTCAAACTTGGTGTATATGCTTATTAGGTCAATGCTTTGATGGAGTTCGAAGATGAGCATTTTCCGCTTAGGGTAGGCAGAGACAAGCAATTTGATTGGTTGATGCTTTGAGACACGATAACTTTAGTTCTAATTAAGTGAGAGTGATGAAACTTGGTGTATAGTTTCATTACAGTAATACCTTGACTATGATCGGTTCAGTTTGATTGGTCGATACGTTTGAAAAAAATAAATGTGCGATTAATTAATATGTGTCATCTATTTTTTTGGGGATTTCGGCGGGGGACATCAGCCTCACTGTTGGCTTGTCATATTTTATCATTGCTTGACAATGACTAAAGAAGCCTAGTCGAAACTTCGCTCGTAATGAACAGTATTTGTATTCCATTAAATTGTGACCTGTATATCTTTCATAGTATACTAGTTCAAACATAGACAATGCAAAATGGATATATTGCAAACTTTAGTCAAATTACTTTATTCCGCACAAAGTTATAAGCATTTGAAATTTTGGCAAAATGTAGTGTCCTAATCTACAAAATGTTTAAGTTAAAATTTATATCAGATTTGATTGTTTAGGCTTTCTTTAATGGATGTTTTATAAATACTTTAATTTAAAATTATTCCTTTTAAAAAAAAACCCAAACAAATAGCCAATCAAAACGAGGGAACACAGCTGTCCCCTTTTCCTTCCAACCCTCCCCCACTACCTCTTGATTAGCACTTTATCTGCACTTAAATTTATAGCAATCCATTCCAAATTCTTTCTACTGAGTAGCAAAAAAACTTCCAAATTCTTCAGTGGATGAATGATTAGGAGGTTAAAAGGTCTTTAAGTAAATTGAAGTCAGGAGATTGAAAGAGTGACGGATGCTGGAATATTGAAGTGAAAATCTAGCTACAGATCAGATTTCTTTTACGATAAACTGTTGTCTGTTTTTAAAGGGTGAAATGACTTTGATCTGGTTGGTGGAGTAATCAACACAAGTACTTGGCTTCGACTCCATCTTTATACTCCAGTGTAATAATTGTTGACTCATGGCTGTTGGCATACCGACCAAGCGGCTGTAACACAAACAGATACATGTTGGAATCTCATGAAAACAACCTCGTGGGTTTTCTCTGGGTATTCTGGTTTCCTCCGACCGCCAAAGACCCCTACGCGCAAGCGAATTATTGAAATAAAATTAAAGCTTATGTTAGTCTCAAAATACCTAGTTTGTGTCGAGTGGACCCCATTTTTCTTTCTCTCTCTCTCTCTCTCTCACCCATGAAAACAAGTGGAAATGGACAATAAAAATAGACTTACAACAAGCCTGGACATAAGGAAACTGTCACAAATTCTGTTAAGATATATTATGGGAGAATAGATAATGAGTTGGCAGTACTCAATGTAAAAGTTAAAAACAAGATAGTGTAAAGGCAATTTGGTGAATATTTCAGTCAAATTGATCCACAATGAACCCAGGATTGAGCGATTGAAATTTCCGCCTAGTCTCAATCATCCTTACTACAGGCTAATGTTGACATCGAGAGTTTATTATGGTCTGGATAAGTTAATTAATGTCTAATTAATAATTTAGATAACATTTCAGGCCTAAAGATAGACCTGCAATAGGCCGATTTAGCTCTTGCATAATGTATGTTTAAGTACAATTAATACACCATGTGTAGATACAAACGTACAGTACATAAGGCACCTGTCACAGACATCGTCAGACATATATTATCGCACAACATGTATATTACTGTATAATATACTAGCGATTGACCTGACATAGCACTCGTACATGTATAGTCTGAGCTACCCCTGACCCCTAGGATCTGGAAGAGTTATCATTGACGAGTTCTGGATGATGTGAAGGATTAGCCAATGAAACAGCAAGCTTTAGGTGTGCATGGAACTGTGTTTATTCCACTAGACACATCAACGCTGATCACTTAAACAAACGTCTGATTTCATGGGGTCAAAAGCCGCTCGTATGACCTCTGGTGCAACCTACATGTATCGCTACAACTGGTCAGATCTTCATGTAGTGTAGGCCATCAAAGTATGAAAGAAAGAAACAAAACATCGATCTGTATTTTAATTGTGTTGGATTATCCACAAAGATTTGCTGACTAGAATAGGACTTACAAAATGTAGTTCATTCCTTTCTATTGTGTGGCTAAATGGGTAAGGCGCTGACTCACTAGCCTGGAGGTCGGCTGTTCAGTCCCTGCATTGACCGAGAAAGTTCATCTCGATTTTCCGGCGTGGTTTCCACTTGTCAGTGATGCAGAACGGGGGGCCTGACAAGTACAGCTGTCTAGTCGTTTGGATGGGACAAAAAACTGAGGTGCCGTGGTCACATTGGCGTGCACGTAAAAGATCCCATGGCAGTTGGAATTCGATATAAGAGTAGGCTGTAGCGCCGCTGCCCGGGTAAAATTTCCTTCATAGCACACTGTGTGATGGCGTATGCCCGTCTCCCGTTAGCCCAGGTTAGGTGCAGAAAGAAGAGTTGGACATTAAACCCCATTTCATTTCATTTCATTTTCTTTCTATTGTAGACACTCACTGTAACTGTAAGGGCTACATGGATACAGTTCATGTTTTTCTTATCTTATTTCACTAACTTACAATATTTCTGCTTCACAAACTTTAATGTTTGGCTTCAAGTCAAGATTTGTCTCTTTCAGCCTTTGATTTCTGAAGCTTGCAGGCTTCAGATAAAAAAAAATGTTTTTCCCTCAAAACAATTTAATTCTGATGGAAGATTTTTTTTCGTCTTTGTAATAAAATTTAATCTGACTTCAATACGAAGACAACACTAACAAAGATCTATGAAATAGAAATTTGCCGTTGGGTTAAACATTATTTTTTTGTATTCTCTGAAACCAGACAATAACGTGATAATTCAGGGACTTGAGTTTTGTGGATTACTTTATAAACATTTACATGCTGAATTCAGTTTTAGGTTTTTTCAGTGGGAAAATAAAAAAATTGACTAGTTTTTCACAATATTAACTATTTTTTATTGCTAATTGAATGTAAGGTTAAATTTAGCTCATATTAAAAACAAACAAATAAGAAAACATATTTAATGAATGAAAACGTCCATATTAAAAACAAACAAATAGAAAACATATTTAATGAATGAAAACGTCCTGAAAAATTAATAAACACAGAAATTTAGTTTCTACTATTGAATATCATGTGGTGGGGCACTTGTTCATCAACCTGGGCCCTGTTTCACGAAATTTTAACTTAAGATAAAATCCAATTTTAGTAGATACTTCAATTTTGATTGGCTAAGCACTAAAATCAATCTAATATTATCCAATCAAATTACTAAAATTGGGATCTTATCTTAGTTAAAATTTCGTGAAATAGGCCCCTGGTGTTTAGTGAGAAATAAACTTGGGATCTTCCAGTATGTTAGTTGTGCAGGATAGAAATGGAATGGAATGGGGTTTAACATCCTACTGTTCTGTTCCGTACTGGACTAATGAAGATGTTAAAACCTATTTAATTTCATTTCATTTACATGTACAAAAATGTACAAAAGCAAATAAAAAAAATCAAATAAGAGATACATCATGCAAATAAACAGTCATCATTAATACTAATATAAACATATACATGTAGCCTAATTCTTTAAGAAATAAGTGACCTATAAACGGAGGTTAATATCATTTAATTTTATGACTTTTAATAATAAGCCCGAAAGCTATTAAAATCATGTCAGAGCTTTGTAACTAAATTGTACTCCCTGAGTCACGGTTGATAAACTAAGAGTCAGTGGATTGAGAAGATAATAAACTCGATGTTAAATGGAAAAATATTGATTCATCTCGTAGTTTTTGTACGATACGAGCGCAACACGTAAGTCGTTTACGGAAGATCAAAGTGTTCGGATCTCGTTGCGCCTGCAGGTCAAAATAAATGAGGGTAGATATCAATAAGATGAGCTCACAATTAGTTAAAAAGCAGGACAAGTGGAGAATAATGTCCCTTGGGTTTAACTTCGTTATTTTGTCAAAGCTTTGCTAGTTTTTCTAAACTTTATTTCACGTGTCTTTAATCCCCTTTTTTTATGAACTCAATTTATTTAATGAAAGTGGAATTGTTATAAATGAATTTTTTTTTACCTTGTTATACAATGAAGTATGATGAAAGAATCAATGCGACGTTAGCGTTTATCGGAATCTAAATGTATCAAATTTTCCATGACTTAATTGGCAATAAAATGTACTCAGATTGAATAATCAGAATTTAATCTTATTAATTAAATCCAAACATCAATGTGAGAGATAGTGACGGGTTGGCCAAGAGGTGTATCAGATTATTAAGCCAGTATGTATTGGAAGTCAAGGATCACATGCCAAGGGGTGGGGTCACCTTGTGGTCCTGTATCCTCCTTGAAGTACCGGTAATGCAATCTCCTCCTGCTTCTAAAATCCCTTAGATGACATTGTAATTAAAATGTTCTATCATCACAGAATACTCTCTCTCTCTCTCTCTATCTCATGCATGCTCTATCATAAGGTCTGTCATTGAGTCAACTGCTGGTTTCGATTCCCCAGTTGTATGTGACAAGGAGTAAAGATCCCTACGCCCTGGAGAATTATTGAAATACAATTGAACCAGTCCTGAAATGACCTAGTTTGTGTCGAGTGGGCATTAAACCCTCCCCCTCTTAACTTCGTTGATTTGTTGTTTACAGTGTATGAAAGACCATCATCACCCAATGTCTGTTCAACTCCTTCTACCCATATATTTATATATAAGTATTAAAGTTAAGTGTAGACTATAGAGAGAGTAGAGCTATGTACATGTAGTATATATTAGTGTTAAGTTAAAGAAGAGTTTGATGCCTGTAGACAGGTGCTTGTTATATATATGTATATATGTATACTAGTGCTAGAGTAGGATATACAGATAATATATTCACTGGTAATGGAGCTTATCTACTTCATATACTCCACTTATTATAATATACTTTTACACTGGTACATGTTCTCTTAATCATGGATGGAACTTACAGGACCAGTGCATTCTATCCCAGTTTTCTCCAGTTTATTCTTGGGCTTGGTGTCTTGAGTGGTTTTGTAGACCGTGCTACACGTACAACGCTGGTTAACAAAATATAGAATAAACAACACTCTGCTCTTTTTAACAACAATTTAAGGGAGGGTCTATTTTGCGGAGATGAAAAAAATCCCCACATGCCTCTTAGAACACCACAAGGGAAGAGATACATGTAGGACTGCAGCAAATGTGAATGGGCGCCAACGATTTAAGGGAGGGTCTGTTTTGGGGCACCAAAAGGGAAGAGATACATGTAATGTAGGACTGCAGCATATTTGAATGGGTGCCATCATGAGTTTGATTCCTGCTACATATACATGTAGGTGCAAGAAAAATGTTAAGACCCACGGCCCTAAATGTAGTATGAACCCTCCTGGTAACCCAGAATTACTGCTATAAAAATTTTCCATATACATTTGTACATGTGGAAATGGCCTCCCTGAAAAAAGACAACTCTAAGATTTAAATGCTGCCAGAAATCTTTACTAATTATATAATCTTCTGGGTTTCCTGATGTGCTATGATGTCGCCCAATGTTGTCAAATTGGTGAAGAGTATTGTATTTCACACAAGAAAATGAATGAAATAGATATTGTCAATCTTAATAAAAAAAAAATTGTGTGAACTCAATTTATCCCTCTTTCTCACTGTTTAATTTCCATTTTCCTACATAATTTTTTCATAAACTGACAAATTAGATTATTTACTTATGATTAACTCTGATTTTTTTAATATATATTTCTTGACTCGATTCAACATGCCCAATAGTTTACTTGAAGCAGAACAAACTAAATGTTTCAGTAGAACCTCCAGAGAAAGCAATTTTCATCAGAATTTTAGAATTTATCTTCAGAAAAAAGATACATCTCGTGTTTGTTTTAACAGCACATAATTTGGATAGAAAATGTCTTATATTTCTCACAAAATGTATCTTGTGTTTAGTTCACAAACAACAGTAAGACTTGATGAGCAGTCTGACTCAATATTGAAGTTATCTGAATTTCTGTTTTGTTAAAACTTACATTTACATGCTGTTACTGTTATATAACTTATTAACGAAGTGTTGATATGTTACGATATGCTATTGAAGTGCTGCAAGGGATGAGAGACTATTGAAGTGTTTTAAGGGGGCGATAGGCTATTGAAGTGTTTTACTTTTAAGGGGGCCATGAGATGTTAAAGTGAAGTAGAGGGGCCATGATTTTCAATCATAAGGTCTTTCATTGAGTCAAGGGACCTTGTTTCAATTAGTGCTGGCACGATAAATCGGTGAATCGATGTATCGCGATTCACCGTCTCACGATACCTGTATTGAATCGCGGGATGCCGAATCGATTTTTCACGATTCCTTTTTGCTTTTTATCAACTATATTATGAACTTTAAAAACTTTAAATTATATCCTCAACCCTAAACTTTATTTGAAACAATGACACTTCGCAAACGATGTCCAGTCTTGACATGTTTGTTACTATAAATAGCGCACGACCGTAATTACCGTTAGTTTCGTAGGTTAAGATTAACAACATTTTAACACCTTTTCGTTTTGTTTCCGAATTTTAAAGTTTGTTATAAGGCTTAGTTAATAAAACATACATATTTGAATACATAAAACAACATTTTACTCTCGAATTTTATAAATTTAGAACGCAAATATAATAGATAGTAGCTCTTGTAAAAATCAAAATGGCGGTAAACACAGTCACAATAACAAATGGGAACATTTTGGGTTTTTAAAGGGTGACACAACGAAAATTGTTTGTAGAATATGCAAAACTATTCTAAAATATTGTGGTAATACAACCACTCTTATCACTCACTTGACAAGACACCATGGTGTCCATAGTGGCGACTGTCTTCTTGTCTAAGTTTGTCTGCTAGGATTAGAGTTTACTACTAAATAGTAGGCCTAATCAAGTTTATTTATTTCCTGGTTTTAGTGACTTCATTAAAAACACAATCACATATTTAATTTGTTGTTTTATTGATAAATCTATGACCTAGTTGTGAATCGCGATACGTATCGTATCGTGGTACATGAATCGCAATACGTATCGTATCGTGACTGCAGTCGCAATACCCAGCACTAGTTTCAATCCCACGCCTGTACATGACAAGGCGTAGTGTCGCCAGCCTAATTCTGTGAGTTTTCTTCAGATCCTTGGTTTTACTCCTACTGCTTTTTTTTTTTACACGTTAGCAGATATTAAACAAAATTTTACCATGTTATTCCAGATAGATATTTAATGCCGACAATTCATTTTGTGTTCAATTGAATAGCAAGACCTGTCAGTGCTTTATCTATATCTTGCGTAATTCATCTTTAACAATAAGCCAGGCAATGAAAATATAAGTTTTAACAAGGTTTTATTTGGCAAAAAAAATCTGGAATATATATGTATATTTGTTAAACAAACATTTTTGCCTGCCAAAACACAAGACATTAAAAATGTGTTGAACTCCAATCAACAGAAACCGGCAACACAAACAAATCACAGACTGGATGGGATCAATCATGATAAAGTCCAAAGGGATGAAGAACTATTATTAACACAAAATGGCTTAATGACATCGTGAATAAACACATTAGATAACTTTTAAGATCATATCACTAGGTAGAATTGTGAGAAAGTATTCTATGAATTCTGTGAGATTGGGAGAAGGGAGCGTGGGATTTAGATGAAGGGGGGCCCAAGGCTAGGCCTATTCTACTTACAAGGCCCCCTTCCAATTCCCAACTGTTTGAAGTGTGTTTTAAATACAATTGAGTCACTCAGTAACACAATTGAGCAATGAAGGATTTTAAAGACTACATTGCATGTAAGAATGGCTTGTAACAGTGTCAAAAATACCATACATTTTGGCTGGAGGCCCCTAGATCTTGAGGCCCTACATGTACACGTAGGTTTCAGCCCATCCAGCTGATAGCTAAATCCGGCACTGGAGGACTGTCCGTACTTCTTGAGACGTAGGGAAATTCCGCAAGACTTGTCATTTCTGCCATCTATTGTTCAATATCCAGTTGACTTTGGGTAATTCCGCGAGACTTGTCATATCTGCCACAAATACTTCAATATCCAATAGATGTACATGTATTTATTGTGTACTTACACTCAATGACACGTGTCAAATTAGGTAATACGAGACCTGCTCCTTTATTTAATACAAGAAACATATTTTATTTATAATACGTACATGTGTAATCTGTGATATTTGATTGACAGATGTATGTACCAGACTGGAGTTGAGAGGTGGAGTTGTATTTAACGCATAATTAAAGAAGCACTTAGGGGCATATGCAATGATCTTCGTTTAACTAAAGTTACAAATGTTTTCAATTTTAATGCTTCACGATAGCTTGTTAATTTTGATATTTTAAAATTTAGAATATTTGACATTTCAACAATTATCTGTGAAGTAGGTTTGTTTTTTTTTTTAAAGTTTTAATGAAACATGATTTTATCCTTTCAATAATACATAACATTTAAAAATTCAATTAAACATAACCTTTAAAAATTCAATTAAACATAAATTTTAAAATTTCAATCAAACATAACTTTAAAAAATTCAGTTAAACATACATGTATGTTTAAACATTTCAATGAAACATGACTATAACTGTTGCAATACGATTAGTTTAGATTATAACACGTGTGAAGTAAATTCTATTATAGTCCTGTCGTTCTTTTATGTTTGTTATATGGTCAATACATAACAAACATTTCAATGAAACATAACTTTCAACACTCCCATAAAATACGATCAAGCTTGTTTTGTTGGGAATTTGAACGTTTTCTTTACATGGTCTCTAATCTCCCAAGACATACCCCTCCGCTTCCCCTCCACTCCTCCCTCCTTCATGAATATCCTGGTTCCACTGCTCAATGGAAATTGATTTTGGCGACATTTCTGAACAGCTCAATACATGTATATTGAGCTTAAAACTTCTCAGAAAAGAAATATAAGCTATGTATTCAGATTTTGGTGTTTGATTTGCTTATGTGTACTTGCATTTACCATGGATCCATGAATTTAAAGTTTATGAATTGTGGATATGCAGTCGTACTGGATGATTTTTTTAAATTTGCAAATTAAAATAAAAAATTGAGTAGATGTATGTTGAATGATTTTGGTATTGGAGGTGCAATATATGATTAGAATTTTTAAATACATTGTAATAATCTGTGTATTATATCTATTTTCAGCTTGTACCAGCCGAGAACAGTGCATCCGATACCCAATCACAATGTACAGATTCACAAGCTGGCGATGTGGTACAATTACCAGCTGAAAGATTAGGGGGAATAGGGGACAGTAGACCACCATCATTTCAGTAAGTACCTAGTTTTTATACGCCCACATTTTCATGTGGACGTATTATGTCGTCGCCCCTGTCCGTCCGGACGTCCGTCCGTCCGTCCGGACGTCCGGACGTCCGTCCGTCCACAATTTGTTTGTGGACTCTCTACAGGTCACAATTCTTATCCGATTTTGACGAAACTTGAAATATAGGTTTATCCCCAAAAGATCTCGGCTGCTTTCGATATTGGCATGTATCGGATCAAAACTTCATGGATTATGGCCCCTGATTGTACGAAAAATCACGTTTTTAGCTTGTGGACCCTATAGAGGTCACAATTTTGAACCGATTTTGATGAAACTTGACATGAATGTTTGTAACCCAAAGATCTTGGTTCCTTTCGATATTTGCGGCTATCGGAATGTAATTTCCTGAATTATGGCCCCTGATTGTCCGAAAAATCACCCTTTTTAGCTTGTGGTCCCTCTGGAGGTCACAATTATTATTCGATTTAAAAAAACGTTTGATTATATCACCGTTACACCCTAAGGAAGGTTGAGTACGAATTTCGGGAAAATCGGACGAAAATTGCCATACAAAATGGCCGCCGTTTGTACGCGAATGCTGTTAGAAAATGGTATATCAAGGTTGTGGACCCTGTGGAGGTCACAATTTTGATTCAATTTTGATGAAACTTTAAATTCATGGTTATAACCCAAAGACCTTGCTTCCTTTCGATATTTGCGCATATCGGATCGTAACTTCCTGAATTATGGCCCCTGATTATACGCAAAATCGCCTTTTTTTTAGCTTGGAGGTCACAATTATTATCTGATTTAAAAAAACGTTTGATTATATTACCGTTACACCGTAAGGAAGGTTGAGTTCGAATTTCGGGAAAATCAGACCAAAATTGCCATACAAAATGGCCGCCGTTTGTACGCGAATACTGTTAAAAAATGGTATATCAAGGTTGTGGACCCTGTAAAGGTCACAATTTTAATTTGATTTTGATGAAACTTGAAATTCATGGTTATAACCCAAAGATCTTGGTTCTTTTCGATATTTGCGCATATCGGATGGTAACTTCCTGAATTATGGCCCCTGGTTATACGCAAAATTCCCCTTTCTTTAGCTTGTGGCCCCTCTGGAGGTCACAATTATTATCCAATTTAAGAAAACATTTGATTATATCACCGTTACACTGTAAGGAAGGTTGAGTTTGAATTTCGGGAAAATCGGACCAAAATTGACAGACAAAATGGCCGCCGTTTGTACGCAAATACTGTTAAAAAAATGATATATCATGGTTGTGGACCCTGTATAGGTCACAATTTTAATTCGATTTTGATGAGGAAGGTTGCTGGACGAAATGGTCGCCGTTTGTACGCGAATAGTGTAAAAATATGGTATATCATGGTTGTGGACTCTCTACAGGTCACAATTCTTATCCGATTTTGATGAAAAGTCACATTTCTAGGTTGTGTACCGTCACACCATAATCATTGTCGGTTTCGAATTTCATTAATATCAGACTGGAACTGACCAACTAAATGGCTGCTCGGAATACAGTATGAAATACAGGACTTAAAGATGTAGGAAAAATCACTTTCGGTATTGCTTGTTCTCTGTCCATCTCTCGAAAATGTGGGCGTATCCTGCCTGGCAGTGCCAGCCTATCTTATAATTGAGGAAGACAGAGGGGACGGCGAACACTCCCTTAAAACTGTATTAAAGCTGGACAGGCTTCGACATCTGTGAGGATACTGGATCAAAGAATGATACCGGTGGGGCGGGGCAGAGCGGTGAGAGTAGTAAAATAAAATTTAAAAATCCCTGTGCAAATTTTAGTTTTATAATTATACAAATATAATGCTACACAAGGCACAATCAGTGGCCTCGATAGCAAATATCATCACAAATACCAAGTCTCGTGCTTTCCAGCTAATATGTCTACCTATGATAATCGAGTATCAAAGTTCAAGGTTCGTCCAATGTCAAGGTTTCCGCGGAGATCGCCATGTTCGATTTGAATGTGTTTTTGTGACGACTTCTGATTGAACAACGCTTCAATGAGAAGGTTTCCGTGGAGGTCGCCATGATTGATTCGAATATGTTTGTGTGACGACTTCTGATTGAACAACGCTTCATGTATTTTTCACGTGTCTGCGGTAAACGGAGTTGGGGAATTTCAGACTAATGCAGCCATGTCTAAATGTTGTAAAACTTGAAGTCTGCCATGGTGAATCTGACACTGGCTGCTGCATGTTTTATCATTTTCTTGATAAATACAAGAGTATCCACTTTGAAACATTGCATAATTAATAATAAACTCACTAAAATTGTATAAGAGATAAAGTGGCTTTGAAGACCTAGTTATCCTGAGTGTCAGTGACTAGTTTCGTTCGTGTAGAACTCTTCAGACTGATTGAACTCATGTGGCGGGTGTTTATATTTATACTATGCTTGTACCTTGTGTTAATATGTTCAGTTAGTAGATTAAAGGAAGAATTAAATATTGTTGAAGAAGAATTGGGGTTGATTATACATAGCTATTATTTCAGTACAAACAAATAAATGTATCTATAATGAATTTAAATGACAAAGAACAATTATGTCTAGACAGACTTCATGTACATGTAACCTATCCAACACTAGACATACCCAGGAAAATGATGCATGATTTTTTCCTGATGTAAAATTTCTCCCTAAAGCATTCAACTCGATGAAACAAAATTTGTGTTATCTTTTTGTTGCATGCCCACATACATGTCCAAATGTCAACGTATATTTTCATCGTCCATGTCCGTTAGTCTGTAATTTCTTGTAACTACATAAAACATCCAAGTGAAACAAAGAAGCACATTGACTTTAAACAATTTCCGTTAATTACTTTTAGAGTTATTGCCCTTTGTTTCAAGCCTGTAGTACAAGACAAGTTATGGCCCTTGTTTTACTTTTTAAACCATTTCTGAGCCAGTAGTGCAAGACAGACAGAGGGCCTGATTAGCTTGTAAAAAAACCCCATGACATTTCATTTCCTCTTCATTGCCATTTTAAACATAATTTTGTGTATTTTTTCAGTGCGAATGCATCAGTAGCTAGTCGAGATGAAACATGTGATACCTGTACAGAAACAGAATCAGTTATCAGTGCACGAAGAGGTAGGATTATTTTATTATATCATTGAAAGAATGTATCATTGATCTCTTCATTCATTTAGGGGACGGTGGTGGGGTTTATTATAACATTGACGCATGCATACATCATTCATTCCTCTCTTCATTGAAGGGAGGGGTGGGTTTATTATATCATTGAAACATACATCATTTATTTTCTTCTCTTCATTAAGGGGTGGGAGTGTAATATTGTCTGGGTTTATTATAACATTAAGATATATATCATTCATTGGTCTCTTTATTAAGGGGAGGGGGTGGGTTATTGTAACATGTCATGGGAGGGAGTTGGTGGTCGAATTGTTTAACGTGTGTACTTAAGCTTTTACGAGACAAATAGGCTGTCTGTGCAACCGTGTGGGTTTTATCTAGGTTCTCTGGTTTCCTCTCACTGCTAAAGACCCCTACATGCATGCAAATTATCGAAATAGAATTGGAACCATGTTAGTCCCAAAATGACTAAGTTTGTGTTGAGTGGATGTTTAGCCAGATTGAGTTAAGTAGTATAGTTTTTGTGGCTCTAGGACAATTCGTCCCCGAACAATTCGTCCCCGGACAATTCGTCCCCAGACAATTCATCCCCAAGGACAATTCGTTCCCGGACAATTGGTCCCATGACTATTAGTCCCCTAGGATTATTCGTCCCCTAGGACTATTCGTCCCCAGACAATTTGTCCCCATGGACAATTCGCTCCCTGACTATTCGTCCCCTGACTATTCGTCCCCTAGGACAATTCATCCCCTAGGACAGTTTGTCCCTGGCTGATAATAATGGTACATGTGGTTCCAATATCAAAAACTGCCCTAAGTGTTCGAAATAGCTTTATTTAACGTCTGCTTACACTGATCTAATCTGGTAGTTATAACATCCGCTTCCACAAAAGTGATATCGACAACCTTGAATTAATCTTTACTTTTTATCCTAAATCTCAATTTTGATGCTAATTTTACAAATGGTTCCTTAAGTTTTTGTGGGTTAATTGATATACAAAGACATTACCCTTATCTTCATGCTAGTGCACACAATCTCGGATTGTAGATAATTTATAATGTATGTTTTATGAAATTGGACAATCTTAGACTTCGAATAATATTTTATATTTAAAATAAAAATATATTATAAAATGAAGGTTCTTTTTATGTTATTGTTTTATGAAAAAAACTTTTAGAAATAGCATCTGCATATTATTGTTCCATTCTAGTGGCTTCGACAATTTTTCTGAGAGACAGAGAGAGAGAGATAGGGTTTAACGGCCACTTGACACAAACTAGGTCATTTCGAAACAAAAGGTTCAATTTTATTTCAATTATTCGCTTGCGTCTAGGAGTCTTTCTTTTGCAGTGGGAGGAAACCAGAGGACCTGGATAACACCCACAAAATTGGACAGGCTACTCTTTTTGGGGAAAATTGAAAGGATTGACTCCCCAAACCCACGCACACCTACATGTACACCAAGAGGTTTCAGAATTGGCACGAAGGGGGGCTACTTATTTCTTCCTTCATCAGGCCTTCAAAAACATGTAGAACGAATAGTCCTAGGGATCAAATAGTCCTAGGGGACGAATTGTCTGGGGACGAATAGTCTTCGGGGACGAATTATCCGGGGACGAATAGTCCTAGGAGACGAATAGTCCTAGGGGACGAATAGTACGGGGACAAATTGTCCAGGTACGAATTATCCGGGGACTTATAGTCCTTGGGGACAAATTGTCCGGGAACGAGTTGTCAGGGGACAAGTTGTCCGGGGACGAATTGTCCCGTACCCAGTTTGTGTATTTGGGCGCCCCCTCTCCATCAAGTTGACGTAACTTGAAATATATTTTTATAACACAACGATGTTGGTTTCCTTTGGATATTCGCATATTTCAGACCATAATTTCTTGGATTATTTCTCCTGATTGTACAATAAATCGTGACGTTGGTGTATCCTGCCTCGCAACCACTGTTTATCGTATTCTTGTACATGAGAAGGAGTTGTCCTGAAATAACGTAGCTGTATCAAGTACACTCCCTAGTGTATTTCCATCTTCATTAGGCCATTTGCTCCAGAAAAAGATTTTAAACCACATTTCATTTCTTTTCACATTATTCATGTACGACAACAAACAAAGACAAATATCAAAAAAACATGCACAGGGACAAAAATACATTGTCAAATATTCTAATGATATTTAAATTGTTTGACATGTGACTTTAAAATTAGTCATTGTGTTGAAGGTTTGAGTCATGATTTACAGCTAGGTGTATTTACTTAGTTCATTCTATCATTTCATTTAGGTAATCTTGACTTGACTTGCAAACTTTTATTCAATTTATTGCATTGAAGTTACTGTAAAGTGTGCAAATAGATAACCCTATCTTGGGTGGACAGAGACAAAAAAATAAGAATAATTTTGCAATGAGATATTCAGTAGTGTATTGGGTGTAGAAATTTGCACAGAATGAATAAACTGTAAATACATTGTCCCGTAATCTACAAACATACTTTATCGATCGGTCTTATTTGTCACACAATGAGGGGCGGGGTTAGAATGGTTAACGCATCCGTGTTGTATCATGCAGTCACCTGTCATTGATTCCCCAGTTGTACGTGACAAGGAAAGGGTCGCCTGTCCAATCTCGTGGGTTTTCTCTGGGTCCTCCACTTGTCTCCCACTGCTAAGGGCCCCTACATGCAAGCGAATTATTGAAATAAAATTGAACCCTATGTTAGTCCAAAAATGAACAAGCTTCTGTCGAGCGGACGTTAAATAAATTCATAGTCACAGTTCCGAGACGACACGAGTGCTCTGATTTCAATTGTTTTCAGTTGTTGACTTGATCGACATAAGCACACTTGCAACTGGTTTTGCAAAGTCCTGCTTAATTAGAGTTTATTTACATATAGGGCCTATGGTTAATAAGTTATAAGTAACTAAATGACTTCTTTAAAAACAAAAAGTAACTTTGTAAACATTGTATTTGTTGTTGATCAATGCGAGTCTGGTCTAAAGTAAAGAACTTACTAAAAGTTACAAGTAACCAAATAAATGAATGGCCCTTTTAAAAAAAATGTAATTCTGTAAACATTGTATTTGATTTGTAGCGATTAAACCGCCATTTTAACCCTGAGTTTGTCAGTCAACACAGAGTCTGGTCTCTGTGTTTGTATTTGGTAATAGTACAAGCCATCGGGACTCATTAGCATGTTAACCTGGACTACAGAGAGCCTGGCCTATTTGTTTGTATTTGGTAACAGTACAAGGATATTGGGCCTCATTATCATGGTAATCTGGTCTACAAATAGTTTAGTTACAAGGGAAAATTTGAAACTTTCTCTTAATGTCAATAGTTAGATTAGTGTTTGTTTTTAAAGGGACATTTCATTGAAATTAATATTGAATCATGGGGATCAGTGTGAAGCATTGATATGCATGTACATGTAATAGGATTCTTGACAGTTTGGAATTCGAAGAAGAGGAGGTGGAAAAATTCACCTTTCCTACTTTACACATGTGGCTATATACATAAAGAAAAATATTTTTAAGTTAGTCTGAAATGAGTGAATTAGAGAGTTGATGATACAAAATTTCACAAAGATTTGCCACCAATTTGTTTCTTTTAACTGTGTTATTTAACTGAACCTTATCACTTCCGAAATGACCTAATTTGTTTTGTTGGATCCCCACAAAAAATTAAAATGAAAGTGCAATACAAGTATAAAAGTTTTCCAATTGTTGGTCATTTGAAGACAAGCAATTCTTCTTCTCAGCAGAATGTCACTTGGATCTTGAGATAATTTGTAGTCCAACTGTTCAAGGAGAGGGGCGGATATGAATTTATAACTAGTTGGACTACTTTGTGTAGATACGGAGAGCGTTTTAAAAAAGTTCTGTATGCAAAACGTGGATGAATGGTTTAGCAGTTGTCATGTAGTTGGATAGAATTTTAAAAAATACAAGCGTGGATGAATGAGTTAGAAGTGTAGGCCTATTTCATAGTGTAATCAGGACAATGAATAGAAACATACTATATTTCAGTTTCATACAGCTGGAATAAGTGGAGGGTTCATGCTGCTATATATAACCAGATTATTTTCATTTTATTTATTTGTGTTATATGCTTGATAACGACTTGTGAAATCTTGTTGAAACGTTGCAGTGAAATAAACCATAGTAATTGTTATCCGTAAATAGTGTGTTATTGAATTATATTCCAATTACTAAATGCCATTCAAAGAAGAAATAAGTGAAGTAGTTTTTCTAAAGGATTAAATTTTAACAAAAGTTGTCATTTGATTTTGAATCAAAAAGTTTTGATAGAAATAATTAATATATTGCGTTCCACATGAAATGGATGACTAAATTTATATGGAAAAAGAGAATTTTAGTACAAATGTAAACGAATGTATGTTTTTGTGATGCAGATACAGTACATGTAATTTTATGGGAAACATTATATTGTATAATTTGTCATACTTGAAGTTACTGCATGAATAAATTTAACTTAGTGATAAACAAAACGTTCTTAGCGAGGCTAATTGTCAACTGAAGAAAGAATTTCAAGTACATGTATGAAATGGATCATCGGATTGTATTCAGTGTTTCTGTGGTTTCATATACTAAAATAAACATTATTTAAAATATTCAGTGGTTTCACATAATGAATAAACATTATTTAAAAATCAATCCAAACAATATGACTAAATAAACATGTACGATGTTAAGAGTCGACATTAAATACATGTATAATTATCAACATCATAAGCGTGACATAGATCAATGAATAATTTCATATACTGAAACGAACGTTATTTAAAAATCAATCCAAACAAAGTCACTGAATATGCATGTTCGATGTTACGAGTCAACATTTAATATGTATAATTATCAACATTGTAAGCGTGACGTAGATCAACAATGGTTTCATATATTGAAATGAATTACAACTGAATATCAATAATTATCAACTTGTGAAGTTCATTGACTAATTGGTGAATAGACATTAAACTCAATTCCATCAGCTGGTATACATAAAGCGCTTCAAGTTAAAACGTAGCTCCGGGAAATACAGCAGGCTGATTGATTGATTGATTGATTGATTGATTGGATAATTAGTGGTTGAATTAAACTATGAAATACAGGGAGTTAAAATTGGGTATATGTGGTGGTTATACATGTTACTGTTTGTGTAAGTACATGTACTTATAATCCAAATATTTATTCAAAGATCTCATACAAGTTAGTAGGATGTAGTGCCACTGCCCATGCAAAATTACCCTCATACATGTAGCACACTGTAGGGCGAATGTCCGTCTTCATTGGCCTAGTTCAAAGCAGAACAGTAGGATGTTTAACCCCATTTCATTTCTTACAAGTTATTGTGGTGACCACTCCATCTTTTAGCATTAACCCTTGACCTTGATAGGAGGAAGTAGATTTAACATCCAGTGTTTCAGAATACAAGCCTTTGCTTTCATGTGCATGTGCTTTTCACAGTCTGTAAATGTCAAAATATTCTGCATGTTGGAAAGCTTATAAAATATGTGCATGTATTCTGTCATTGATGATTAACTATAAATGTTGCTTATAGGATTGTAGCAGCCCTCTGTATTCTTAAAAATTAACAATGAATTATTGAGTTGGGTTCCGTCTCATTTGCAATATCCTCTTCCACCTACTCCTCATCATCATCAGGAGGATCACCATCATATCGCCATCATCATACATGTATAATCATCACCATCATCATCATAATCATCATATCATTATCACCATCATCATCATGAGGATTACCTCCACCATCATATCATCATCATCCCCATCATATAATATATTAATGTATATGTATGCATGAAACAATATATTGTCAGCTATTTATATATTAATAAAAGCTTATATCATAAATGTAATAATTTTCTATTAAAGATGCATCATGTAAGGTTTTGATAAAGAGCTGGCCTTTCTTACCATATTAGCTCAAAAATAGATAATGAAAAATTAATGAATTAAAAATTTTATTCAAATTATTTTGTTCTGGCTGACGTTACAGATCGTTTATTATCATAACATCCAACCTAGTGGGTTTTCACTGGGTCCTCCGGTTTCCTGCCACTGCTAAAGACCCCTACGCGCAAGCGAATTATTGAAATAAAATTAAATCATATGTTAGTCCCAAAATGACGTAGTTTGTGTCGAGTGGACGTTAAACCCCATTTCTCTCTCTATCTCTTATCGTAGCAACTGTCTTGCGAGACTTAGCCTCGATTATCCATTAAATGTTTAAAACCCACAGGTATTCAAATCCATTTAAATATATGCCATCCGATGACCTAGAGTTAATTATATCCTCATATTAATGAATGTTTAAATCATAATTTATATAACATTTGAAGCTCAAGAAATACGATGGCCTAGAGTTAATTATATCCTCATATTAATGAATGTTTAAATCATACTTTATATAACATTTGAAGCTCAAGAAATACCTGCAGTAGGCAGATTTATCTCTAGCATAATGCATCTTTAATTATTATATATATATAATACTATGTATGTAAATATTGTATAACTTGCATATTTGACTCTTTTACTTTTCTTTCTGTCCTGCTAGATCGCCTGCATAGTCGTAACTCTCGACATTCGAACGATAGTCAGCGTTACATGGCTAACGATCATGGTAAGATGGCTGTGTAGTCTAAATATCTTTGTTCTCAATTAAATATAATGTGGGTTCTTTCTCAGATTGTTATATTAAAAATTAAATTGAAGGCTGGGGGTGGAGCAATGGTTAAGTCAATTGAAGTGATTTTAATTATCCACTTGTACGTGATGAGGAAGAGGGTAGCCTTCCAACCTCACAGCTTTTTTCAGGGTCCTACAGTTTCCTCCGATTGGTGAGCAAGTAAATTGGACATTAAACCCCATTTCTCTCTCACTCTCTCATTAGCCTGAGCGATCCAACCTTGAGGGTTTTCTCCGGGTCCTCAGGTTGCCTCAAAGTGCTAAAGACCCCAATAACTTGTGTTAGTCCCGAAACTACCTAGTTTGTGTCGAGTTGATGTTAAACCCCATTTCACTCCCCCCCCCCTCATAAGACTGAGTGGTGGCGAAAAGCAGGACATTGATAGTCCTGGCTGGAAGATGCCATCCAATATGTGTGGTTATGTTGTAAACATTCAGCCACCTAGATCGTAGATCTGCAATTACTGAGTGTTTATGGGTAAATGTTTCTTTTGTAGACTGTAAATGATGAACTGTTAATTATTTTGAATGAGACAGGGTCTAGGAATTATTTTTAGTTGAGAACAAAGGTTATGAGATATTGGCACTATGAGTTATTTATTAACCTACACTATTATATATAGCTAGTTGTTTATTTCACACATCAGCTAACTATCTTTAACATACTAACTACTAAAGCCAGGTTTAGATCAAAGGCCCTAGCCTATTCTACTGATAGGCTGCGGCCCCTCCCTATCCCTATAACAAAATAAAGCAATCCAAGGATGATGACAAATCTTTATGACTAAATAGGGTGTAAGAAAGGCTTATTCATAACAGGGTCAAATATTGTACTCCTTGGACAAATGCTCCCCTCAAAATCTTAAGGCTCCCAACAAAATCTTTAGACTTCAGCTTGCCCCAGTGGTGGGGTTGGGGGTGGAGGATGGCCAAATTGTTAGCAAGTGGGTTTTCTCCAGGTCCTCTGCTTTCCTCCCTCTGCTAAACAACATTACGTGCAAAGCAAAATTTTGAAATAAAATTGAACGATGTGTCAGTCCTGAAATGACCTAGTTTGTGTCCTGTTGATCTTAAATCTCTCTCTCTCTCTCTCTGCCCAGCATCCATTATACATACTTAACAATTCTAAAATCATTAAGTCACTAATGAATGTGGTAAATACAACATCATGTCTGGCCGTCAGTGTGTGTCACCTCTATAGAACTTTATTAACTACATTAAGTGATAAAGTTACACTCCAGCACTACTAGTTGTCTTGATAACGCATGGAATACAATTATTATGTAATACTGTTTTATTACTGAGCACTGCTTCAGCTTGATGTCTCTTGACTTATTATAATAAGGTGATGAAGTTACACACAGCATTTCTTCTTGTCTTTAAATATGCAAGTCACAGTCCTCGGGAATACAATTACTGTTAATTTCTGTGCTGTATCATAAGGTCTGTCCTTTATCAAGTGTCCCACTGCTAAAGACCCCTACACGCAAGCGAATTATTGAAATAAAATTAAACCATATGTTAGTCCCGAAATGACCTGGTTTGTGTTGAGTGAACATTAAACCCCATATCTCTCTCTCTCCTTTATCAAGTGTTGTGATTTCTAATCCCTGCTTGTATGTGACAAGGAGTACGGTCGCCTGTCCAACCTCGTGGGTTTTCTCCGGGTTCTCCAGTTTCCTCCCAATGCTAAAGACCCCTACGTGCAAGCGAATTATTGAAATAAAACCATATGTTAGTCCCGAAATGACCTAATTTGTGTCATGTGGATGTGAAATGCCATCTCTCTCTCTCTCTCTCTCTCTCTCTCTCAGTAGAAATAGATGGGAACACAATGCTAAGCATGATAAAGCACATAATTCTATTTACAGTAATATCAGGTTTTGACACAATACACTCTATTTCTTTCAGTCTATTTTTTGCACTAAACCATTTTTATTATCCTTAGTTTTAGAAAAGCACCATTTCCTGATATATATTTATATTTTAATCGTATTTTGACATTTCACATTACATTCCATCTCGTTGAACCAAGAGTTCTTTCTTTGCCCATCCTATTAGTGTTAGAAAAATTGCATTTATTTTCGACATTTTCTTCAGCACGGCAATGATTTGAAACAAAAATTTATAGGCAGGTGCAGATTAATTCACAGGAAGTATTTCAGCACCAAATTAAAAATGAAATATATATTCTAGAAAATTTTATTACGTATTTGAATTGGAAAAATTTCTAAAATTGAAGAGGTTTTTTTAACGTTGCCAAGAGGAGATATCACATCTTTTAGTCTCTGGATGAGAATTAGTTATAATTTTACCTATAAAAACATACGATACGATACGATTAAAAATGTTTTTAGAAGACAACTCGGTGTCTTTCAAGTTTCAACACACAAATTAAATGTTTTGGCTTGAAGCCATTTTTTTACATAGAGCATGTGATGGTACCGTTTGGGAGTTGTATGAAACGCAACCATGTTTTTTTAAATAATAAAGAAAAGTTCTTTGAACCGTTCTCAGATAAAAGAATATATAGATCTTAGATCTTTACAAGATGGTGTGTGGAGAATTACGAGGTGGAATAAAATACCAAACAAAGTATCCAACCAAAATGTATCTTGTCAAACAAAAATTTGGGCCTGTTATAAGTATCCTAAATATGTTATATAACCTTTTGATTTTAGGAACTCAACAGAAACTCTAATAAACATACAATCAGTTGATATTTTAACATCTGTGAAGAAATTCTGTGATTCCTGTCCAATCTCGGGGTTCTTCTCAGGTCGTCCGGTTTACGCCCACTGCTAAAAACCCCCACGCACAAGCGAATTATTGAAACAAAATTGAGCTACATGTATGTGTTAGTCCCAAATAATAACACATTTGTACACTTATGGATGTTTAAGTCAAAGGGGTCAAAACCAAAATTATGACAAAGATGGTTAATTGTGCTGCACAGCGTGCGTAAGAGCCAGTGGAGGACACAAGCGCTACAAAAAAACAAAGTGATGCGTTTTCTATGGCGCTCAGTGTATTTTTGAAAAATCAGACATGAAGTATACTAGGAAATATCCAACAATTTAAAGTTATTATAAAGGATATATAAATTGTCCCTGAATATATTTGCGGTTTATTGAATTTCTCACTCAATGTTAGTTTTACGATCATAAACCCCCAAAACATTCAACAATTTTAAGAAAATTCCATAACAAAAGAAGTACATTAAATTAAGAAATCTGGTAAAAGAAAAACCACATATATATATTTTATTAGAAAGAGATATTTCCAAGATTTAAAAATATGATTGTGGATTAACCCCCATGTGGTTAGTAACATATATAAATATAGAGGTATTAATTATAACATAATGATTGATGCCGGGCAGACGGAACAGATGTAAAACCTCTCCGTAGGTTCTACACATGTTTATTTAAACTATGAGTATTAATAGCTTAAACAGACGCATGTACCCGCACGACGGCAGACCTTACAAACATACACAATTAAACTAGTCTACATAGCACTCTCTTACTTTTCTCAGGTTAACAAAAATATTCTGCTGTTGGGTATACATTCTGTGACCGGACCATGATTGTTTTGTGTACATTCTGTGACCGGACCATGATTGTTTGGTGTACATTCGGTGATCAGACCATGATGATTTGATATACATTTTGTGACCGGACCATGATGGTTTAATATACTATCCATGACCGGACCATGATGGTTTAATATACTATCCATGACCGGACCATGTAAAAGAAACCTTGACAGTTGGAATTAACTGAAGGGTGGGCGAGAGGGCTGCTGTCCGGGCAAAATTTCCTACAGTGCTCACTGCATGGCCTGTCTTTATATGTCCAATTGGGGCAAAACTGTATGCTGTTGAGTTCAGGTCCGGTCCATCTATATGTCGTTCACATTCCTTATTCCCATAATAGAGACTAAAGTCTATGATATATCTTTTTGATGATATAAAGAAACAATCAAGCAGTGGATTAGTGTTGCGTAAAATCATTTGACAGGTCTCTTTTCAATTCAGTTGAATCCATCTTTGTTTGTTTTTGGGGCCTCGCTTCCGCTCTCACTTACATGTAGGGTGATATCACAGACAAGACTGAATCAGAGCCAGGATATTATTTTAATTTTGTTTTTTTGATTAAATGATCCGTAAACGATTTGAGTACATTATAGGATGGATTAAGACAAGAAAATTTGATATGACACACAAGGACTTAAAGAATTTAACATAAACAGGTTACATGTAAATCATTGTAAACAAAAACATCAAAGCTATTCGGGGCCTTTAAAGTTTCGAAGAAGAAGGAACATGCCTCCAAATTAATATTAGGGGTAGTTTGTTTTCACATCTTTTATCTAAAGCTGAATGTTATTTTTAATGGTTTATGTTGATGCACATATCACGTTTGGGGCGTAAAATTAGATCATTGCAGTGCTATTGAATATCCCACTGAGCAGAGACCACCTGGAAATTTGCCATTTTTTTTATAAAAAGCATTTTCAATTAGATTTGACTTTTTAAGAACCAAGATTTTTATCATGAAATGACTACTTTTCTTTAAATAATTCCTTGTAAAATTGTGGAATTCTTAAAGTTACAGAAATAGCTGTTAGATATTGATAAGAATATGTTTTGCCTCTTTCTGTGTGGTTAGAAATATGTGAATAAACCTGATACTGCTTTTAAGTGGCTGATGTGTAAGAATCAGGGAATGTGCCATTATGCGAGGCCTATCCAAATAAAAAAAAAAGAATTGAGTTCTATTTATTTCAGATTTAACATTGCATTGTTTCTTCATAAAACCAAGGAACCTTGATGTGAGTTTATGCCATGACACCTAAATATGTGTGTTATGGGAAACCTCAATTTGGACAATATAAGTGCTTTGAGAAACCACAATATTAGTGTTCTCTTAGACATCTCAATTTGAGCCCAGACACCTCAATATGAGTTTTGTATGAGAAACCTCAATTTGGACACCTCAATAGTAGTGTTCTCTGAGACACCTCAGTTTGAGCCCAAGACACCTCAATATGAGTGTTCTCAAAACACCTCAATATGAGCATAAGACACCTCAATATGAGTTCTCTCTGATAAGCTCCATTTAAGTGTTCACTGTGGAAGGTCAATTTGCGGATGATTCAATTATTGCTCATGAAGTTAAATTAGAAATGTTGGTATTTATCCTATTAAATTAATTGTAATAATTCACTGGGCTTAATTATCACATAATTTTTTTATCAGGTCCACGAATAAATGGTCACGCAGAACATAAACGTCATCGAGAATTACGCCATGCCTATCACGATACCTCCACAGTTTTAAGTAGTGATTTAGAATCAACGAGTTTCTTTGATTCTGAAGATGATACAGGTAGCAGGTGAGAATTTAGGTTTTATTTCATCCATTCTGATGTTTCAGTTTTATAAAGTCAACAATTTCTGATAATTTATCGCAAGTTATTGCCCCTGAACACTTTCATAAATGGTGAGTCACTAGATGGTCCCAAGTCATAGGGCCTGCTTGATTTCTGCGATGATAGGCGAGCCGGTTTACAAATGGTGTACACAGCAGCGTATTTGGTATACGCAGCAGCTGAACTTTTGCAGACGTCCGGTTAAATCAAGTGACTTCGACACTAATATTGACGAACTATTGTCATTCGGTATGAATCAGTGTGGACAAATCAAGCAGGGTCATTTATTGCATTTTCTATTTTGACTCCATTTTAGATTAATTGTTATTGAGTACTTAAATCTTTATTTTCATTCTATTTCAGATTTTCCACAGTCACAGATAATACAAATCCTTCATCCAAATATGGTCGTCATAAACGACGGAGACGGCGGCATCGACCGCCACCGATTAGTAGGGTAAGTAATTCAGTTATTTGGTTTATTCTAAAAACCATACGTTGAAGATGGTGATTTCAAAAGGAGAATTTGTCCTTCATTAAACATGTGGAGTGCCTCTTCCTGGTTGGGTGTATGCACTGGCTAAGTGAGTGAGGTACTGCATGAATAAACTGGCTTCTATCACAGTGTTAGCCATGAAAGGTCTTCAGGAATTTCCAATGTACTATTGTAGTTTCCTCTGTCTGGTGCAGGTCGAAAGACTAGTCTAGTCATTCAGATAGCACATAAAAAGACCTTTGATAGTTGTAATTTGACAAATTTTCAAGGAATTTCTCAATCCCTCAAATAAAAGGATTCAAATTAACAACTGAGGTTTTATCAATATCTGAGAATTCAGATAATAAATGAACCAATGTGAGATTTTTATTCGTATGTTTTTGTTTTTTTTGTATTTTCAGGCTTCATCTTTTAGCAGTATAACAGATTCAACCATGTCTCTAAATATAATAACAGTTGTTTTAAATATGGGTAAGGTCATACACTAGTTATATATCATACTTTACAACCAGCAACAAAGTCTTGGTAACCTTCTGCTACCTTCTTCAAAAAAGGGGGAGGAAGTTGGGTGGCAGAATGGTTGACGTGTGCGTGTGCCGGTTGCATCATAAGGTCAAGTTCCGTGGTTTCGATTCCCTGTCCAACCTTATGGTTTTACTCTGGATCCTCCGGTTTCCTCTCACTGCTAAAGTCCTGTAGCTGCAAGCGAATTATTAAAATACAGTTGAACCATGTTTTAGTCCTGAAATGACCTAGTTTGTATCAGTAGATGTTAACCCCCTCTCCCTCTCTCTCTCTCTCTCTCTCTCCCCCCCCCCTCTCCCCTCCCCTTTATGTTATTGTACAGTATATCCCAAATATAAACTATTGAAACAGAAATTATTATATGTAGGCCAATGTTATTATTTATTTTTATTTGTATATTTCAGACACTGTAAATTTTCTTGGTATCAGTATTGTAGGTCAGAGTAATAAAGGAGGTGATGGGGGTATTTATGTGGGGTCAATAATGAAGGGGTAAGTTTAAAATGTCTTTGATATCAATGTCAAAATGAAATTCCATTCAGAGATTCAACATTCACAATATTGTAGTTTTCAAGTGTTGAAAATTGTTCAAATGACAAAAGAGACTTTGTGTGTTCGAGTCCTGTGTCGGCCAAGAAAGTTCATCCAGATTTTCCAGTGTGGTTCCCCAGTGATGCCTGACAAGGACAGCTGCATTTTCGTGTAAAAGAGCCAGGGCAAAATTTCCCACATCGCACACTGTATGGCGTAGGCATATGCCCATCTTCATTAGCCCAGTTTGGGAGCAGGAGCCTATTTCACGAAATTTTAACTAAGATAAGATCCCAATTTTAGTAATTTGATTGGATAATATTAGATTGATTTTAGTGCTTAGCCAATCAAAATTGAAGTATCTACTAAAATTGGATTTTATCTTAAGTTAAAATTTCGTGAAACAGGGCCCTGACCAGTAGGATGTTAAAACCCTGTTTCATTTCATTTACATAAAAGACTTTACAGATAGATTATGTTTGCGTTTACTTCAAGCAAATTTTGGTTTATTGGAATTATTTCCCTTGTTATATTGTAGGGGTGCTGTAGCTCAAGATGGTCGAATAGAACCAGGAGACATGATACTAGAAGTAAACGGTGTTAGTTTTGAAAATATGAGTAACGATGATGCCGTTAGAACATTACGAGAAGCTGTACAAAAACCAGGGTAAGTATTTTTGGTTCTAAAAGCAAAATTTGTGAAAGAAGTCTTCATTATCACATTATGCTTGTAATTAATTACTGTGACTTGATTATTTTTGATTCTGTTACGATCAAAAGCAGTTCAATTTTGTTGCTCTGAAGAGTGTCTCCAAATATGGATACTGGCAGTTTCAACAAAGAGCCTTAATATTTAAGAGAATATACAGCTACTGAACTGTCAGAGTGCAAGGACTCAATAAATACTAGATATCAGTAACATATTCGGCACCTTTCCTATCAGTAAGAAAACAAATGAACATAACAATGTACACACAGCCTCGAAAAATTGTGGAAAATTTATTATATGGGGCAGGAAACATTTTCGTTGACATACCTATGAACACTCTTTTACGACTTAACGTCACAAATGCACAGGAATCAATGAAGTTTTCGTACCAATACGAGGGTCCCTCTTTTCTTTGAATGGCATTTAGTAAGTGGTATATATTCAAATAACACACTTTTTATGGAATATCAATTACTATGGTTTATTACACTGCTATGTTTCAAGCATATACACAAGTAGATGTCTATACAGTTTATGTATTGATAAATGATAATATTTTTTTTCTTTGCCTAGACAGATTTAGCTTTTGATTGATAAATAATAATTTTATTTTCAGGCCAATTACCCTAGTTGTAGCAAAGTGCTGGGACCCAAACCCTAAAGGATATTTTACCGTGCCAAGACAAGAACCAGTTCGACCTATTGACCCGTCGGCTTGGGTTGCTCATACGACAGCGTTACGAGAACAGTATATGGGAGGTGGGACATGTAATTATATGGGACGTGGTGTTGCTAGTACGTCGATTAGTAATATGACTTCCACCAGTTCATCTTTAACTAGTTCTATACCAGAATCAGAAAGTAAGTTGCGATTTTTATAAACATTAGAGACCTTTTGCATCAGTATGAAAATGAACATATTCGTATCCTTTAACACGCAGTTTCGAAATCCCACGTACGATAATAGCAAGATGGCATTAATTTCCACTACATAGGCCGTGAATCTCTCTGTCCAGGCAAAGTTTTCAATCAATATTTTGATTGATGTACAACAAATCAAGCAGAATATTGCATTTGAGCACTTTCTACAAACACTACACAATCAACAATATACACAAGGCCTCGAAAAACTGTGGAAAAATCAATGTACGAGACAAAAAACATTTTCGTTTGCGTACCTACGTGAATCCAGCTCCACACTTAACATTTTTCACTGGCCGAACACTCATTACGTATGGACGTCACAAGTACACACGAATCGATGACGTGTTTGTTTTCGTACCGATGCGAAAGGTCCGTTATATTATACTTGGACCGTGTAAATGATGATGAGATCTATTGATCATGTCACCGTTGGTAACATCATATTGTCAATTAAACATACGCAATGCAAGAGCTAAATCTGCCTATTGCAGATCTTTCTTTAGGCATGAAATATTATTTAAATTATTCATTAGACATTAATTAATTTATCCAGACCATAATCAACTTAAGATGTCATCGCTAGCCTGCAATATTTACTGGATTAATTAAGTTATCCAGACCTAGCTAGTCAACTCTCCATGTCATTGCTAGCCTGCAATATTTACTGGATTAGAACCCGATCTGCCACGGTTACAGCCTGTTGTCGTTAGCCTATTTGAAGCAGAAAAGTAGGACATTTACCCCCCCCCCCCCCATTTCGTTTCATTACACCATTGGAAACATGACTAAATTTTGTTATCTAAATTTGTTCACCATAATTTAACTATTTATTTGTTTATTTCAGGGTTCGATGACCTTAACTTGACAATAAATACCGATATGGAAACGGTTGTCAAGGCAATGGCACAGCCCGACTCTGGGTTAGAAATTAGAGACCGTATGTGGCTCAAAATAACTATACCAAATGCTTTTATAGGTAAGAGAAACAATATCTGGATAGGGGGGCTGGGCACTTGTCTGTTAAGTGGTTGAAAGCATGGAGGAATACAGTAAGTGAAAGGATACAGGGCACGTTAAGTTATCGTCATTCGTTCGTTTATGGAGTAAGGTCTACTTCCACTGGGGTTGAGAGGGAGGTTGGGATGGCCCAGTGGTCTAGAGTGCCGCGCTTCGAACTCTAGCGGGCCGGTCACCTCTGGCTTGCGGCTGTGGTTTTGAGCCATGGTGTGAGCATATGTGGCATTGAGATAGGGACGCCTTATCAACCTCGTGGGTTTCCTCTGGGCACTCTGGTTTCCTCCCACTGCTAAAGACCCCTACGCGCAAGCGAATTATTGAAATAAAATTAAACCATATGTTAGTCCCGAAATGACCTAGTTTGTGTTGAGTGGATGTTAAACCCAATTTCTCTCTCTATATCGTAGACAAGCTACATTATCGAAAGCATGTGGGGGCGGGGGAATCCAGTGGTTGAAAGGTGGAACTAGTGGTGGAAGAGTGTTGGGTACTCCACCTACCCATTATCAAATAATGTTGTTGTTGTTTATTTCAGACAGTTGGACATTAAACCCCATTTCATTTTATTTCAATTGTTTATTTAAGGTGCTGATTTAGTAGATTGGTTATTTACGCATGTCGATGGTTTTGCCGATCGTCGAGATGCAAGGAAATATGCCTGTAATCTTCTTAAAGCTAATTATATTCGTCATACCGTTAATAAACTTACCTTCTCAGAACAATGTTATTATGTCTTCGGTGATTTAAGAGGTAAGACAATATAAATTAAACAAAATTTTTTTTCTATTTTTTTTATCATGAATCTTGAAAGGGTTAAGAGATAAGTGAATTCATTTACAGAGTTCTTCTTTATTATTGTAATATACATCAATTCATAGTCTTTGCCAATAACGACAAGGCTAGTCGTTTAGATAGGACAGAAAAACAAGGTCCAATCGTGTACATGTTAGCGTTTATGTAAAGCAAACATTGACAGTTGGAATTCAAAGAAGATAGTGCGGAACTATCAATGTGAGGCAATATTGTCTTCCCTGAATACAGCACAAGTGACCATAGATGGATGATATTAACCATATGTTAGTCTCATTGTAGGATGGTATGGCTACTTGTACAACAAAATTTCCCGTAATCTGGAAAAACCTATCAAGTCAAATTTTGGTAAAAATTGAGTGAGACCCATATTTGGACTTAGTACACATGTCTATAATGATAGGTTTTTTTCTCCTTCACTGAAAAGGCTTCTAATTATCTTCATCTAAAAAGACAAAATAAAATTGGTTTTATATTCAGTAGCTTAATTCTGAAACTAAACAGCTTTCCTTTGTTTTCTCAAATCTACATTCAACAGTGTTATTAGGTTTTTCCAGATTATGGGAGAAGTTAACAGGGATATTTTCATATTTCAAAGAACTCAATTTTTGTTTCATCATTCACATTGTACATCCATAAAAAAAATCACTCCGGATGTTATGTTATAATTGTATGATCAACTTTTGTTTGTATGCTGTCCTAGGCGGATGCAATGATACAATAAAATCTTATCTTATCTTATCTTATCATTGATTGAATGATTGAAGAGGGCTATATCACCCTCTTTCCCTCTCAGCAGGTCACTGTCCAAATAGCTATATGTAATTTATCAATTGTTTATTTAACATGATTTTATTTCTTGTTTTATAGGTGGTCCTCCAGTTTATCCAGGTAAGTTTCTCTATATAGTTTAAAAATAAACAATTCACACACCGTTAAAACTATAAAATCATACTTCACGCACCATTAAGTATAGAAGTGAATGATTTCCCTGAATTCTAGGAAAAAAGATTCTGTCCTATTAACTTCCGCAGTGTATGACATATCCTCGTCTCCATTAGGCAGGGTTGAGTGTTTAGCGTGTGCTTGTTGTATCATAAGGTCTATCCTTGAGTCAATTGGGGTCGTTTGACTCCCTGGTTGTACGTGACAAGGGGAGTAGAGTCGCGTGTCCAACCTCGTGGGTTTTCTCTGATATCAATGTACAAAATGAAATTCTGAATTGAAAGGGCCTGGTTGTTACTTCTTGTATTTCGGCTATTTAATTGTGACAAGGAGTAGGGTTGACTGTCCTACACGCAAGCGAATTATTGAAATAAAATTTAACCATATGTTAGTCCCGAAATGACCTGGTTTGTGTTGCGTGGACGTTAAACTCCATTTCTCGATCTTTTTATTCATTAGGACTCTTTCATTATTCTTAATTCCCTACATTTGATATTTTTTCAGATCTGACATCATTAAGTTTAGAGGATGTAGATTCTGTATCAGAAGCAGATCGTGATACGTTAGCCCCACTTCCCCCTCCGTCATGGAACAACCAATATCCGTACAGTAGTTCAAGTTATTTACCACAGAACCTTAGTTATATCCCCCCTTATAGTTACACCAGTACCGATACCACTAGTTATATAGGCAGCTTTATAGATGGAATGGCTCCCCCTCCTCCAACAGGGGGTGGGGGAAACGGTAGTGCCGGTAGTGTTCATAGTGCTTCAGGTAAGTGGAAGATTTTTATTTTAGAATTTTTATTGTTACTTAGATACAATATGCCACATTTTTATTGTAATAGCCACAGCTGCATTGTATTGTCCCATTTCCATTAGCACGGATGAAGCAAAAAAATAGTATGTTAAACCCCATTCCATTACGATCGCATTGCAATGTGGGTGTTGTGATGGCAACAGCTGCATTGTAATGTGGAGGTTCATGTCTGACTACAGCTGCATGGTAATGTGGGTGTTGTGATGGCAACAACTGCATTGTAAAGCAAGACTCGATAATTTACTCACTTTATTAAGAATTCCCAGTGCATGAAGATTCAGCAGTGATCTCAATTTGATACCAAAAATTATTTAAAAGCTCACCTTAGATAATGTAATGTAATAATGTATGTATATATGTTTATTAGCAAGGTAAGTATGTTATAGATTTTAGGGATAATTTTGTATATTAAGTGGGAGTTATTGATATATACACCATACTTTTATATTATACAAGTTATTAGAAACAATAAAACCTCATTAAACAAATAATAACCACAAATCTGTAGAGCAATTTACGGTAAAGGGGACAGTCTGATTGAAACACAGATCCTATTTCGTTTCGTATTTATAATTCAAAATTTCGACATCATAGGGTCAAAAACCACTCATTTGGCCCATGACGTGAACTCCCACAATAACTTATCGAATCTTCATGTGGTGTAGGCCATTGAAAGTATAAAAAACAAAACAAAATATAGATCTGTTTTTTAACCGGATTGGGTTTCTATCTCACAAGATTTGAAAAATATTGTTCATTATCGTGAAATTGCTCTGTTATGTTTTGGGTAAATATATGTTTAATGGGGTTGTATTGTGTATATTTTGGGGGTTATATCATGTTATATATTTATATTGTCTATAATGCTGTTTCTGTCTATTGCTGAATAATAACATTGCGTTTTATTGATATACTCCTCCTGCGCTATCAAACTAAAGGGATGTTTGCACCCAACTCTTACTAAAGCTAAAGTCTTATTTCATTATAACTCAAATATCAACTCAAATAAGAAAAACATACCTTAATGAATAATTGCTGAATATGAATTATTTTATTTCTGTATATCTGAAATAAAGATTACAATTAAGAAAAATAAAATTGTTATTTAGAGTTGCTCAAATATGACTTGAGTTCTACATCCGACCAATTCAATTGAATTTTCAGTTTTTTGATCTTGATAAATTCATAACCCCTTGAATCTCATGTAAGATGTTTCGTTTAAAATTTCAAAACTTAAAAATTTGGTACTATGGGTTTTTAAATTCAGCTTTTTCACGAAGAAATAAGAAGCAGATTGAAATTGGTTTATTTTTTTATACGAGGTGTATACATCCCTTTAAGTGATATATATCATTTAACACCTTATACTGTCTTATAGATTGGCTTATTTAACCAATATAATCATTATCATATATATTTCATATTTATCTCCCTTTATGAACTAACTGTAATGATGTGATGTAACAGATCTTTTATCCAAACATCCCAGCATCAAATTCATGAGAATCCTCCCAAAGCAATCTGAGCTAATCGTCTTAATTTATGAATTAATTGGTTTAATTTTCGGAGTAGAATTACAGAATAGAAAATACTTGTAAATAATACAAGGACATTCAACGATTCTGAGATTGAGGTCTACACAGATGTCCTAACATGTGAGATAGTAACTATTGGGGCTATATATATACACAAACCAGGAAATAACGATTTCATTTATTAGAATTTTATGTGCTGGACATGCTCCATATTTGTCAAGGTCGCTGAGATGTTAATAAGGTTAGGGCACATGATTGTAGGTTTGGGTAGGACTAGGTCCAGGACAGGGTTGGGATTAGCGCTAGCCCTGTTTATATCTTTAGACCATCAACCAAACTTGAGTTGGTCTTAACAAATAGATCTAACCGATTCTAAATTATGCTGGTAGACTTGATCATTAGACCTTTGACCAAACAGCTTTATCAAATAGATCTGACTGATTCTAAATTATGCTGGTAGACTTGATCATTACAGTAGTTCATGTCATATTATATAATTATCATATTTCATATCTCTCCTAACTGATAACATTGTTCTCTCAATGGTTTGTTTTTGATGCAAATAGCCAGAATCAAATTTTACAATCTGTCGTTCAATATCATGGTTTCTCATTCTCTGTTTTGAAAATAATGTTTGTAGCACGATTTCTAACAGTTGGTTTTGAAAATATTTCTTACTAATTAATCAAAAGCATTTTTCTTTTTTTTATATAAATGCTTCAACTCCAACATTTTTGTATTGGACAGTTTTCGAAGACGATAGAACTTGTACATGCGTAGTAGTTTCTGAACTTTCGGGATATCCATTTAAATGTTATGTTCCTCCATAGTACTGTTATCCTTGGTATCCTCAGTAATATCGTTCCGTCTACTTCACTAACCCCTTGGCCCATTCATGGGGTAATCACAAATTATCTGCCCTTGATGATTTCATTGGCCACGTTGGTTGATTCTACAAACCAATCAAAAAACAGTTTACATACCAGTCTTAGTCTCATTGTATACGCTCACCAAAATGCAGTAGAAAGTAGAAAATAAAAAGCGAAAGGAGAAAATTCTTATCCAAAATGGACATTTTCGTGTGGGAAAGATATACCATACAATACCGCAGCTTGTTAGAAAGTTTGTACACAAAAAAATAACCTAAAATATTTTGACTAAGTTTACAACAACAATTTAGATATCTTATACACAGTCGGTGCATAATAGTAGGATGTTCAACACCATTTCAATTCATAAATTGGCCTCATCTTCTCTTCAACGCCCCTAGTCCCTCGACCGGCCTGATCTCCCCCTCGACCGGCCTGATCTCCCCATCGATCCGGCCTGATCTCACCCAGTCTGATCTCCCCCTCGACTCGTCCCGATCTCACCATAGCAGTAGACAACACAGTAAAACCTAGAAAATAAAACCCCTGAAATAGCATCCTTATTTCGCTGCAATGTTTTAGTTTCTGTATTGGGTTGCTTGTTTTGTTTTCATTTTTTTGCACAATTGGCAAGTCTTGCACGCTTCTTCTGATTTGATTTGCTTTTGTGTTCTTGTGTGTGATTATTTTAATTTTAATTTTTAGTTCTGCATGGTTGATTTCACCGCATGAATTTTCAGTTCAGTAGGTTTTTCCGTTTATTTTTAGCCATTAACAGATTTTTAAAGATTATTTGATTTTTTTGTATTTTCTTTGTAGCACTTTAGGCTTTAGTTACGTTAGAACTGGGAAGATTAGTAGAATTAATTTTCATCAATTTTCAAATGATGCTGTGTTTTAGAATTTTTAGAATGCTGAATATACGGTGGGTGGGGAGGGATGGTGGGCTGTAACAGATTTTTGAATGTTCAGAATTAAGATTCTTTTATAAAGACTGTTTCATTTTTAGAACACCGGGATGTAGGGAAATACCAATTTGTTGACAATATTTTTTGGTAGTTCAAGCCCATCCTTCACTCACGAATAAAATGAAGAACACTAATTGGCAAAAGAAGCCATGGCCATTTGAAATTGTAAGAAGAAATGTAGCTGTCTTGACAATATTCTCATCCCTTGCATTGTACTTGTAACAATAGAAATAAAAATAACTCCTCTCTCTCCCAACAAAATGAAACCTTTATTCTGGTCTTCTTTGAATGGAACATAAATTAAAAAAAGAATTACAAAACAATGAATCACAATTGGCTCAATATCTGTAAATTTTTATAGCAAGTGGAAATCAATTAACCCCGTAAAAATACTATTTTATTAGCATGGGGAAAATTAAAGTCTTTTAAAAGACCATTTATGTTTTTTAGCAGAAAAAATATAAAACACAGTGTTATTGAGAATCGAGAATTGAATGGTTTGTTGTTTATGATTTGTTGTAGTGTTTTTTGGTGTTTTGATTATATTTACAGTAGCGGGACAAGATTGTGTTTGTTTGTTAAGTACATACAATCAGTTACGCAAGCTTTGGGAAAATAAGGATAAACAAAACGGTCACAAGTCGTCCAACCCAGACATTTCTAAATATGGGCAGCATGTGGACCAGCAGCATGTTTATAATAGCACGCAGATCTCAACAGGTAGATGGAGTAGCCAACACAAGCATAGATACTGAAACATTGTAATGTTAAGGGCCTGCGCTGGATCCCACTGAATAATAAACACAAGTCTCTATCTTGATACATAGGCTTGAAGAAAGCAAAAAAAAAATTTAAAAATTGTAGAAATGTTAGAATTAATTTCAATTATAGTTAAAACTTTTTTTAGAATTTTGACAACGTCATGAACAAGATGCAGCGCAGGCCCTGGTGATTTTCCGGGATATGTGACCAATTTACTAATTTAGGGGGGTTTGGAACAATGACCTAAACAATTATTAACAATGAAAGCATAATTTGGATTGGAAAAATTATATTTACGTTGTGGTGCTAACACCATGCATGGTCTAATTGCCAATTGGCTTTCTCTTTTCGTTTGAGAGTGGAAACAACCGTTAATGACTGAAAATTGACAAAGCTTACTGGAAACCATAGGTTTGAGCTAGACGGAATCAAACTTTTCAACAGTTAACATTAAATGTGACCTTTTTTCTGCCTTTTCTATTTCTAAATGATCTTGAATGAGACTTTTGATTGGTACACATAAAGTTTGAAGCAATACCTGAATTTTTAACACAAAAACAACTTTCCGAATCATCGCAATAAATTGCAGAGACTTTTGATTTCAAGTTAATATAATGCATCTTGATTGCTGTTTTAATTTCATCTTTCCACCTGAACAAGCAACAGAAAGATCATGCTGAAGGCAGAATAACATTTCATCTTCATCCTCATAGAATTATATCATTCACCAAATCAAGTGGTTCATCCTCATAGAATTATATCATTCACCAAATCAAGTGGTTCATCGCTATCATCTTTTAATATAAATAGTAATCACAATAGAATTACACAAGTCATTTATTACACAAATGTCCTTCATCACATCCTGGCCTGGAAATAACATTGTTAAAGTTTTAGAGGTACCTGACAAAATGTCAGGCACTAATGAAATAGTACCTGACATTTTCAACTTAGTGCCAGACATGTATTGATAATATCAATACAAAAGACACATCAATGCCGGACAAAATGACAGAAACCAGAGATTTTGTGCCTGACAAAGTCTGAATCTGTGTCTGACGTTGTCTATGACAGTTGCTTTATTTCCAGGCTTGGGGAATCTCATCTGCTGCTGTCGCATGCTGCACAGTTGTGCATATATTTCATTATGATTGCCACATTGGAATTTTGTAAATGAGCTTTGATTAAAACTTAAGATATCTAATAAGATCCACTTTTGGCAACCAATTTAAGTTCCCATCCGTGGTAATATGTTCAAGATAATGACTGTTACTGAATTATGCCTTTAAAAACACTATGAAGGGAAAAGTTGTAAAATGTTTGATGTATGGACCTACTCACTAGAAAGCTTATCCCACCTTGTGGGTTTTCTTTGGGTTCTATAAACCCTACATGCAAGAGAATTATTGAAATATAATTGCACCATGTTAGTCCCAAAATAACTTAGTTTGTGTCAAGTGGTCGTTAAAGTCTCTTTTTGTAATAGTATGGTTGTTAAATACCATTTCATTTCTCTCTATTTGCTTGAGGCATTTCAGGGGGTTGGGATGGCCTAGTGGTCTAGAGTGCCGCGCTTCGACCTCTAGCTGGCCGGTCACCTCTGGCTTGCGGCTGTGGTTTCGATCCCTGGTGTCAGTGTATGTGGCATAGAGATAGGGGCGCCTTCTCAACCTCGTGGGTTTCTTCCGGGCACTCCGGTTTCCTCCCACTGCTAAAGACCCTTCAGATTGAGTGTATGGATAGCCATGTGTGTCAATAATCCCTTCAGATTGAGTGTATGGATAGCCATGTGTCAAAATCTTAAATGATAAAAACCTTAGATTTTTTTCAGTTTTGTATTCTTTCAAATCAGTTTTAAGTGAATTTTCAAGCATTATTATGGAGAAAACAGACTTGATGGTTGAGAATATTGTCAGCTATGCGGACTACCCAAATAAAAAATGGCACTAGGTGTTCTAGAGACATGGCGTCCACTCACCACTTCTATGAATTGGCCAACCTTGTGGGTTTTCTCTAGGTCTCCGGTTTCCTCCCACTGCTAAAGACCCCTACGCGCAAGCGAATTATTGAAATAAAATTAAACCATGTGTTAGTCCCGAAATGACCTAGTTTGTGTTGAGTGGACGTTAAACCCCATTTCTCTCTCTCTCTTGAGGCATTTCAAGTGTCCACATAGTACAGAGTTTCAGCGGGGTCACAGGAGTGCGTTTGCAGGTTCCCATTGTGGAAAAAAATCCAGTTACTGTTAGTTAGGTTATTTGTAATCAATATCACTTTCCTATGAATTCATTCACTTTCCTATGAATTCATTCACCAAACATTACACAATAATCGGGCACTATTGTTAGTAGTAGTCTTAATTAGGAGCTGTGTGTTCATTTGTTTTCTTTATTGTAATCTGAAATGAGTACATCTTTTAGTTTCCCAAAAATGCTAATTACACATCCTAGTTTATCGCAGGGGATTTAGTTGGGGTGGTTTACTGTAGTCAGTGGTATTGTGCTTTTATGGGAATAGCGTAATACTTTCCAAATCGCGTTCCCTCATTTGTTTTAGCACTTTACCATTATTTATCCTTTTCACAGATTCTAATAGTATTGCAGTTTTTCTTCATGTGTCAAGCAGTGTTAAATTTTGTCACCCTGACCTGTCTTTACTAGCCCAGTTGGTGCAGAAAAACAGGATGTTCATTGATAAAGGAAAACAGCTTCTAATATGCAACCCATTTTTCTGCTGCTTTTGTATTGCTATATTTATTATCTGTGTTCATGCTTTACTGTTTTGATGGTTGTACATTGGCGTATTCTGGTTGTAGATTGATATATTCATTGATGATGGAATTTAGATAACATCACATAGATTGATTAGGGCACCATTAATACCCACACTAATATTCAAATATTTGAGTTTGAATAGTTTTTCAGGGCTATACAAATATAAACAGATTTATTTAGCAATTGAATAGAATAGAATTTGATTTTTTTTGTTCCCAATGGAATATTTTCTGGTATTTTATTTTCTTGTCTTTAAAAGATATAATAATAACAAATGAAAGATACACATTGTGTTAAAAGATTTATGCTTTTCTAGAAAACTGAAAATTTTCCAAAAGCAGTCTATAAATTGTCATTTCAAATGTATTGAATAGAAATATTACAATACATGTAGTGTAATCAGCATTCAATGTGATGACTACTGGGCATTAAAGAGGCCAAAAGGCATTACTGATAATACATTTGATACCTTGAATGCCTAATCTGAATACTACTTAAAAACATTACTTCTACCATACACAACGCTCCTTTGAAATAAATGCGTCTGAGAGACTTAAACTATTCATTAGGACGGTTTGGGCGGTGGTCTAGTGGATTAAAATAATAAGGTCTTGTCATTGAGTCAGGTGGCGTGGTTCCGAATTAATGAAATATAATTGAACCATGCTAGTCCCGAAATGACCTAGTTTGTGTAGAGCGGAGTTAACCCCATTTGTCTCTCACAATTCATTTGGGCTCTGATTTTGGTTATATCTTTTAGTCTTAGCTGCTATGTCATCGAAATTGACTGGCTGGAGAATATAATTGAACCATGCTAGTCCCGAAATGACCTAGTTTGTGTAGAGTGGAGTTAACCCCATTTGTCTCTCACAATTCATTTGGGCTCTGATTTTGGTTATATCTTTTAGTCTTCGCTGCTATGTCATCGAAATTGACTGGCTGGAGAATTGTCCTGTCTTTCAATCTATATGCCATAAAATCAATTATTTCAAAGAATTTGACCATAATGAAACCTAATTGAAAGGCAGCAAGGTATCAAATGTATTTGTTCAATCGCAATCAGTCTAATTTGATCAAATAAATTTTTGTACCATTTGGCAGTTCAAAATGCCTGTCTGTGTCTTCCCATGAAATGGTCTACGACAGCTGACAACATACTGAGTAAGACCTTATGTCATGATAGCATCATGGAATCGAACAACTGTGATAAACAAGGTCCTGTTGTTAATAATACTACAACAATTCCTATCAAATATTCAGGTTAGTCATTTTTAGGAAACTTTGAGGAATAACCAAAGTTCTTAATTATCTTTGAAACTACGAAAAACTGTTTTTCTTTAAAGGAGATGGTCCATCTATTTATAGATTAGATTGGTCTTACATGTGTACTTCGTCTTCAGATCATAAGGGCTGAATCAGATGAAGAGTTTTTGATTTCCCTGCTTGTACATGACCAGGTGTAGGGTCGCCTGTTCAACGTTGTGGGTTTTCTCTGGATCCTAAATTTCTTAGTAATGTAAATTATTAAAATAAAATTGAACCATATGTTAGTCCCAATATGATCTGCCTTGCGCCGATAAGATGTTAAACCCCATTTCTCATTTCTTCATCATTTTGTAGAAAATATAAACAGATGAACCATCATCTTTATAAGTTCTAGGGTGGCTCCAGATCTTTTAAAAACGATAATATTTTATTAAACAGAGCATCAACAAAGCATTGTGATTATACAATTTGTATAAAATTGCTGCTATTTTAAACACATCAATTAGTTGTGAGCAGAGTATGGGAGCATGTACAATATAATCATATTGCCCTTATGATGTTCTTCCTATGAACTTTGTTATGGTTTTGTGCCATGAAATCTGTACATTGCATCTTGTCCTTGACATTTTTTAGATCTTGTCTAGTTCACAGATCAATGTTTCTGCAAGAATCCACCATGATTTTCATGACAGCAAATTCTAGGCCAAATATATAGATTTTTATTAAATCTGAAGCCCTGTTATTTGTGTTTGTTGATAAGATGATGTTTCTTTTTTATGTTGTTGTCTTGGCTAGTAGCAAGCTTAATATCATCATCATCATCTACATCATCATCATTTTCACAAATATACATTTTGACTTTTGGGGGGAGGGTTTTAGAATGGCATCTTTCATGATTTTGTAGTTTTCAAAGATTAATATTTCCTCAAATGATGCTACAAGACCATAAGCAGACTGATCAGCAATTTAATTGTTGAACGCTTTATAAATATTCATCTGTGTATAAGTAGTTAGTGTGTCAACAATATTGATGTCGTTGTTTAAAGCAGAAGGGGGCTGTATCATAAGGTCTGTCATTGAGTCAATCGGAGTGGTTTCGAATCCCTGGTTGTACATGACAGGGAGTAGGGTCGCCTGTCCAACCTCTTGTGTTTTCAGCAGGTCCTCAGGTTCTACCACAGCTAAAGCGAATTATTGAAATAAAAATTGAATCATATGTTAGTCCCGAAATGACCTGGTTTGTGTCCAGTAGACTTTAAACCCTCTTCTCTATGTCTTTACACATTTCATACTATTATCTATATTAAAATCTAATAAAATTGATTATTTCAACATACATTATGTAAGAGATAAATCTGCCTATCGCAGGTCTTTCTTTAGGACTGAAATATTATCTAAATTATTAAGGGGATTGGGATGGCCTAGTGGTCTAGAGTGCCGCGCTTCGACCTCTAGCTGGCTGGTCACCTCTGGCATGCGGCTGTGGTTTCGAGCCCTGGTGTGAGCATATGTGGCATGGTGATAGGGGCGCCTTCTCAACCTCGTGGGTTTCCTCCGGGCTCTCCGGTTCCTCCCACTGCTAAAGACCCCTACGCACAAGCGAATTATTGCAACAAAATTAAACCATATGTTAGTCCCGAAATGACCTGGTTTGTGTTGAGTGGACGTTAAACCCTATTTCTCTCTCGCTCTCTCTAAATTATTAATTAGACATTGATTAACTTACCCAGACCATAATCAACTCTCAATGCCATCGGATGTCCCCGATTTTAGGTATATTGGAAAGGTTCAGCCGTTTAATGTCAGTTTTTATTGTGGATGGCTCTCATTTCTAGGGATTATATTTATAATTTTGCAGATTTTTTCTTTTAACTTTTTGCTAAGTAATTGTATTCATTCCAAGTTGAGGCGTTAAGGATTGGTCTTTTCCATATGTGTGTATTTTAGCACATTTATGAGGATGATAGGTTGCTTTGTATTATTGGTTATGGTTAATTTGTTTTATTCAAAAATCTGTGTATTGGTTATTTATTATCCAAGTTTGTGTGATAGAAACAATTATACCTCTTTTGTTCAATCGATCGTCCACCTTAAAAAGGTTATCTACTGAAGGGAACCGTCTAAGGCAGGGCTCACACTGTCGGTCGCCAAAGTCGCAATTTGCGATAAAAATATGGAAGTGGCGATTAAAATTTGATTTTTGCGATAAAGTTTTACGGTACTGGCGATTCTTTTTGAGAACTGGCGGAAAAAGAAAATCTTAAAATTCTTATAGTATTTATCCTGTACATTATTGAGTGTCGATCACGTGGCTAAACACAATAGTAAATTAATCAACTGGCTGATAATCCGGATCACGTCGATGAGTAATACTAATCAATTGTCTCGGATTAATGATTAGTTGATTGATAATTGCCAATGATGTATATTAAACCTATCTCAAGTCACTATTTAATCTTCATGATTAAATTAAGCGGTGATTATTTGATGTTTCGTTTCGTCTTAAAACGAAAAATGGTAATACATGTAACCAAAATGGCCGACAGTTCTATCGAAAAGAAGTAAATATTGTGATAGTTCAATTCCGTTTACTGTGACATCATATACGGCATGTAAAACATAGAAGTATGCCGGTTGGATATCATTATTAAAAATTATCTTATCACCACTGGTCGAAAACGTACGAACTACTTCAATATCGGCGATTCTTGAGCGAGAAAACGGTTTGACATTTGTCATTTGTATCATATTTATCGTCGCTGGTATAATGTCTGAAGGAGAACAACGGGTATAATTGTAAGCATCTCTTACAAATATAATTGAAGTACATATCATTCTATCAGAGATTCAGATACCGTTACGGTACCTGAAAATAACAATAGGTCTATTGTACACGCAAAATATTCAAGTTGGCGGAAAAAATATATGAACATTTCTTTACATAAAAATTATCATCCATATTGGCGGAAAAAATTGAAAGCCAGTGTGAGCCCTGGTCTAAGGGTAGGCGGTGGGTGGGTCTAGTGGTCTTACGCATGCCTTTTGGATCTTAAGATCAGTCATTGATTCAATTGGCATGGTTTTAATTCCAAGGAGTAGGTTCACCAGCCAAACTTCATGGGTTTTTACTAGTTTCCTCCTGCTGCTATAAAGGCACAAGCCTTGTGGCATTTCTCCAGGTCCTCCAGTTTCCTGACACTGCTAAAGACGCCAATGCGCAAGTGAATTAATGAAATAGAATTGAACCACATATTAGTCCCGAAATGGCCTACATTTAGTTTGTGCCAAGTGGACTTAAACACAAACTCTCTCTCAATGACAAAGACTCAACTTTTGTCTAACAATGTCTTATTTCCAGGTTTGGTCTTCACACATGGCAATGTGAAGATTTCATTGTCTTGCTATTCAAAAGTATAAATCGTACAAAGATCTGTGCATTTCAGATTGGACGCAAAACTAGTATCCACCTGTATACTTGTTGGCATGCACATAAAAAATATGCCAGTTTGAATTTGATGAAAAGTAGGCGAAAAGCACCGGCAACATTTCCCCCGCTACACACCTGCATGTCTGTCTTTATTAGCTTGTTCAGTGCCAAAATGTAGGACATCAAACCCCATTTCATTTCATTTCCATCCTCGCTCAAAAATGATTTATGGCTATGCATGCTTTAAGATCCTGGGGCCTATTTCACGAAATTTTAACTAAGATGAGATCCCAATTTTAGTAATTTGATTGGATAATATTAGATTGATTTTAGTGCTTAGCCAATCAAAATTGAAGTATCTACTAAAATTGGATTTTATCTTAAGTTAAAATTTCGTGAAACAGGGCCCTGATATCATCCAAAAAATTCGCAGCTTGTTCATAATAACCACCAAAATGCTTTCATGATATAAATCCTGAACCATTCTTGAACCCAAACCAAAAGCCTTTGGCGCTTGCTTGCAATTTTGAATCTTTTGATCATAATAATCTATATTGTACTGTTTCATTGTCATTTACTGTTTACTTCATTTGTTCATTTATTGTCGTAATTTATGCGTAGGTTTTGCATGTCGCATTGTTGTAATCAAACTAATTCCAGGACACTGACATTCATACTGTTTTACAGCATTATTGTAATGTTGATTTTGTTGAATGAAAAAATGTTCACACAGTGTTGACAAATTTTCTATAAAAGAGTATGAAATGTTTTTATAGAAATGTTGACATGATGTTGATGTATTTTCTTCATTGTAAATCAATGTTTTTTAATTTTAAAAAATGTTGTCAATTTTGCTCATGATTTGTTTAAATTAAAATTGTTTTAATCGTTGTAATTATAGGTAGCAGTGCCTCTGGTGGTAGTAAAAAAGAGAAAAAAGGAGGCGATCGTAAGTCAGCAAGTCCAATGGGAAGCGGTGGAAGTGATACAGAAACAGCCAGTCTAGCAAGTGCACGGAGGGGAGCGCCGAGTGAACAAAGTTTACCTCCTCCCCCAGGAACCCTCAGTAATCTCCCACCAGAACTCTCTGCAAGTCGCCAGTCTTTCAAAATGGCCATGGGAAATCCATGTGAGTTCTTCGTTGATGTTATGTGAAAACAAATATTTAAAATTCAAAATCACTTTAAATATTTAAGTTTGCTAAAGAAAAAAAAAAAAAAAAAGAAAAATTGAGAAAAAAGAATCGAATTGTTTTTTTTTTTTCTATATGAAAGCTTTGGTTGTCTATATGCATGTTAGATAACTGGGCCTGTCTGCAGGTGTTTTTCAAAAGTCATAAATGTGTTTAGTTATTATTATTATTATTATGGTCGTTATTGACAACGCAATATAATCTATTAGTACTGTATACATGTATATATATTTAGATTATGTTGTGACATGGGGTTTTTTCTAACGAGAAAAAATTCATTTTATTATCGGATCCCTCTTTAATAACCCTTTGTTTTTTGTTCATCCTTTTGATCAGTCAGATACATGAATGCATTTTTATTTATTTTTCACAATTTGTGAGGACAATCTTTTGGAAAATTCATCGAGACTAGAGAAATGACTTCACTGTATTTAATTAAAAACCACATTTAAAATGTCTGGAGAGGTTACCAAGACAACATAAAATCAAAAAATGTTTATTTTATTTGGTTGTCTAGATTTCAGGGACTAAATTTTATAGACGCCATTTTTTCTTTGGACTGTTTAGGCCTATATATTTCCTCCGTTTCTTGGCTTTTCTTTACTTAATACTAACAACATATAAATTTAGTAGCTAAAGTATCCCACCCATGGTTATCCAGTCTTTTTATAAAATATGTCTTGTCTTGTTCAACCAGGCTGAAAATGTCATGGAGTCGACTTATAGTTTGATATTTTCATGCCTTTGAATTTGATAGACATATTTATTATAACCATTGCTTTATCTTGATAAAGTTTTAATTTCATTTACTTTGACCATTATTTCGCCTATGATCATTTGAGTAAGAGGATTCAAATTACCTTGTGTTTAGCTTGATTGGATTGTCATTTTGAATAATTGATTGAAAGAGGTATCTCACTTCAATATTGGATGATGGTTTATATGAAAATTATCAACCAAAAAAAATGTCTCTGGAGTCGTGGATACGAATGAAAAGATTTTATCAAGATTAAGATTAAAATATCGACTATTTTTAACCCATTAAACTTTATTGTAGATCTCATTACTAATATTTAACCATTAACCATCCTCTGTAGAAACCATGGTAACCAGTGATTCCAGTATATTTTGCTTTCGAAAACGCTTTCATGACGCTATTATATCCAATGTGTTGAGCTTCCCACCTTCACTAGTGTCCACTACCGTACTCATTTTGTTATTGTTGTTTTTTTTTTTTGAAGTGATGTTCTTCGTAAAAAGTCAAATGCTCACGCAGACAATTCATGTTCAATTGATATGAAACTGGACATACTTGTTCCTTTGACAATTGTGCAACAATTGACGGACTTCGATTCTGGATATGACGCCGCAATTCTAAGATAGGTGCGATAAACTTCTAGGTCTATAGTACGGTGGTAATTTTTTCTATAAAGTTAACAATCTTCAAAGCAACAGTAGCTAGATTGATTGATCTAATATGTGAACTTGGTTGGAAGAAAAATTATCAAAATGAAAAAAAATGCTAAGCAAACTCCACTGAACTTGACATGATTATTTAAATTGAGCTTTTGTTAGAAATATGGATTCACCAATTTCCTAGGTTTTTATAGAGGGTGGAAGAAAACATATCTCAACGAAGTCAGCAGTTACGAAAAAATGTTGTCACAGAACACAAATTGATTCAAATGAGTACATTTCTATTCTTCTGAAAGAAACGAGATTTTGTTTCAAAAGAGTATATATCGGTAATATAATATTCTGTTCTTAAAATTTAGAATAAAAAACCCAAGTATTTTGTTATGGAGCTAATTTGACTTCGGTGATTTATGTTCAATTTGTGCCTACGTTCTGTCGTGAAACTTAGAATTAATGCATGCTACAATATTATCTCTTGTAGCTCTCCTAGAGGCTGATGATATACTAGAATGATTCAACAGGATCGGATTGGACCAAAAACTATCCATCGTGTGCGAGATGTCATCGTTCTTCTCTCCCTGCATCATCATTCATGAAAACAATACCACGCTAACCACACCCACCTTACTGTAGCTGTTCTAATCTCCTGTTCTACGCCTAACTTATAATTAATAAACGAACAACGTGCCCGCCCACAACCAACCGTAAATGCACGTATGTACCTACCTACCTGCTACCTAGTCAAATACACGTCCACTCACTGTTTCATTATTTGTATTTTTAACAAAAAAAAACTTGCCAAATTACCCAGAAAAATCGACAAACTTTTCATCACGCAGACAAAGATTGGATGCCAAATCAAATGTGGAACGAATTTTATTGACATGAGTTATAACTCACGTTTTAGAGAAGACTTATTTTAGGTATTTTTTACAATATTTATTGAGTCAAGTCTTGATATCTGTGTAAATGTTTATATAAATGTATGTACGAGTTTTTTTTAAAAAAAAGTTTAAAACTGCACTTGAAAGAGAGTTTCTCACTTTTCTTTTATAAATTTAAATGACATTAATTTTCAGTTATTTGCCAATTATGTGATTTCGTTTAACATTTATTTTCTCGTTGATTTGAGTCTCATTCTTACAAGGTTTTGTTGATTTTTCTCTGCCTGCTTCTTTATTTAATATACTAGTTTCCTCTTAAATTTCTCCTCTAACATTTTTTGTATGCTTTTAACGTTTTTATTTCTCTCACTTCTGCATGTTTGCTCTTTCGTTTCAAAACTGACAAGTTTTAACTTACATATCACTTTTGTGATCACAATTTCATTCTTTTAGCTGAATTATTTGTTTTGTACTTTTGTTTTACTTCGATCTTCATTTATTTAATACATTGTATACAAACAAGATATTATTTCATGTAGATATTCAAAACTTTTATTTCATCTGCATCCTTCATTTTTTTTTTTGCATCATAATTATTACATGTACACGCACTGAAACACATTATCTAGGTTGTCTTTGGGTAGGTGGCAGTATTAGTCATTTTCATGAATTATTAATCAAACAATTTCTGATAATTTGATTGGCTCCCACTGATACTGCTACAAAACAGCAGCCAATGACATTAAAGTTGATGAGATGTCCAATACAGCTGTCTAGTTGTTTGGATGGGCCAAAAATTGAGGTTCCGGGTAGACATTGGCGTGCATGTAAAAGAACCCTTGCTAGTTGGAATTTGATATGAGTTGTCCGTAGTGCCGCTGCCAGAGCAAAATTTCCCTCATAACTCACTGTATGCCTGTCTTCATTAGCCCAGTTTAGGAGCAGAACAGTAGGAAGTTAAACCCCATTTCATTTTATGCAATTTAGATTTATTGCAGAAAAAAAATTGTTATACCCCATTTCAATTCATTTTAAAAATTTAGTGACGATCACTCGTATATCTCCCTTTATTCAAACATGCCAGAGATGAGAATATTCGCTCCTACCAAGAGTTGACTAGAGGATAATCAAGATGTGTTTTAGTGCATAGTTATATGAATTATTATCAAGTCGTCATTTTCTCCACGAAACTCATATTTTTATATTATAATTGTACAAACTGTATAGTGTGTTTTGGTTGTTATTTTAGTTGTAAGTAGGACCTCCATTTTGTTTATAGATAGATAATTATTTTCATGTGTTGTTTTTTTTTTTATAAGGTTTTATTATGATTGAATATATAAATGAATAATAAAAGAAATTTTGATAAATCTGTTCAGTTGTTTAAAGAATCAAATTTCTCACTGCTGCATAGATTTCTGTCTACGCAAGTCTGAATAATCGCTTAAAAATGTGTGTATGGATAGCCACATGTGTCAATAATCACTTCAAATTGTGTGCATGGATAGCCATGTGTGTCAATAATCACTTCAAATTGAGTGTGGGGATAGTCAAATATGTCAATAAACCCTTCAAATTGTGTGTATGGATAGCTACATATGTCATTAATCCCTTCAGATTGAGTGTATGGATAGCCGTGTGTGTCAATAATCCCTTCAGATTGAGTGTATGGATAGCCATGTGTCAAAATCTTAAATGATAAAAACCTTAGATTTTTTTCAGTTTTGTATTCTTTCAAATCAGTTTTAAGTGAATTTTCAAGCATTATTATGGAGAAAACAGACTTGATGGTTGAGAATACTAAGAATATTGTCAGCTATGTGGACTACCCAAATAAAAAATGGCACTAGGTGTTCTAGAGACATGGCGTCCACCCACCACTTCTATGAATTGGCCAACCTCGTGGGTTTTCTCTAGGTCTCCGGTTTCCTCCCACTACTAAAGACCCCTACGCGCAAGTGAATTATTGAAATAAAATGAAACCATATGTTAGTCCCAAAATGACCTGGTTTGAGTCGAGTGGCGGTTAAACCCTATCTCTCCCTCCCTCTCTCTCTCTCTCTCTCTCTCTCTCAATTGGACAAAATGAAGTAAAGGGGCTGAAGTAAAGGGGCAACAACCCTTTAAGGTACTTGCATGCTGAACAATAATTATTCGAGCCATATTGTCGACAATTTAACCTATTGAATGAATTACCTCATTTGTTTTGTCTAATCAGTTGCGCAAAACGTCGGCAAAGAAAGGACACCAGGCTAGCAGATCAGGGTTTAAAAACACCTAGAAGTTCTCAGCAATTCAATGTTCGACATCCAGGGTTGGGACCATGATGACTCAGGGACTGGCTTACTAACAAGGGGTGCATGTTAAAGAACCCTTGACAGTTGGAATTCGATGAAACGTTAAAATTTCCCCCATAGTGCACTGTATAGCTTATGCCTGTCTTCAATAACCAAGCCTGTGCAGAAAATTACCACGTTAGACTCCATTTGGTTTGAATTGATTTCCTTTTAAAAAGCAATTGGATTTTATTACCTCTTCCCGAAAACTAACATATTAAAGTGACAGTCAGATTACCTGTTATTGGGTGATTTGACATGGAAGGGCCCTACTCCAACATGGCCTCCTCATCTGGAACAGTTTCTATTGCGCGGGTGAATGGGGTGGGGGGATGGCAGAGTGGTTAGCATGTGCGCGTTTGATCATAAGGTCTGTCCTTGAGTCAAGTGGCGTGGTTTCGATTCACCGGTTGTACATAACAAGGAGTAGAGTCGCCTGTCTAACCTTGTGGGTTTTCTCCGGGTCCTACGGTTTCCTCCCACTGTTAAAGACCCTACGTTAAAGTAATTTATTGACACAAAATTAAACCATGTTAGTCCCGAAATGACCTAATGGATGTTACAACCCATTTCTCTCTCTCTCTCTCTCTCTCTCTCTGTAATAACCCCGGGCCTGACCTCACACACAATCCAGAGGAAAACAGAAATATGAAAAAACAAAATAGGATTTAGACCTGTATTTAATCACATTGTGTCAAATTAGGCCGTAGGTTTTCAAAACCAAAAGATCCAATCTTCCTGCAGCCATAGACAACTTTGTGGAATGACCTAATTTGTGTTAAGCTGTTTTAAAACCGGTTCTCTCTCTCTCTCTGTATGTGGCATGGAGATAAGGGCACCTTGTCAATCTCGTGGGTTTCCTCTGGGCACTCCGGTTTCCTGCCACTGCTAAAGACCCCTACGCACAAGGGAATTATTGAAATAAAAATTAAACCATATGTCAGTGTAGGTTAAAGCTCTCTCTCTCTCTCTCTCTCTCTCTCTCTCTAAAACTAAGAGAACAGTAGTTATTAAACCAGGTTCAAGTTTTAGATTATGTAAAAATCAAGCTGTTTTCTCAATAATATGACTTGAGTACACTATCAAAAATACCAAAAAGTAGGATGTTAAACCCCATTTCTTTAAAGTTGATAAACATTTTGTGTTTTTATTTATTAAAGCGTATTTTGGGTAATAGACAATTTCTGCTGTGTGTTGAAGCTTATAGAGATGGTGTGTGTTAGGGCGTGATATGAAAGGGTATATATAACATAGTTAAAGAAGGCTACTGGCCCTTAATCGTAGAAATTATATTTAACACTGTCCAAATATTATAAGTTTCACTTTTTCAAGTTTGGTTGATAAAGTTTTTACCCTAGAATTTTCCCAAATACGAAAATTACTAGTTATTTTGTAGGGAACTGGCCCTTAATGGTAGAAATTATTTTTAACTCTCTCCAAATATAAGTTTCACTTTTTTAAGTTTTGTTGTTTTACCTCTTGATTTTCCCAAATGAAAATTTTGGTTTTTTTTGTACTTCCCTAATGAGAACAGACTCTCTCATGCATAACAACTGCCACAACTTAGTAGTTCATGTGCTTATCTAAAAAAAAAGTAATATCAGAAGTGTTTTGTGCCTATAACTTTATAGTAAATGATGTAAGTAATTATTTTAATTTAACGCCATGCAAAAATTTGAAGGCCTAAATTTTACTTTTTCAAGTTGGTTAATTATGTGTTTACCTCTGGATTTTCCCAAATGAAAATTTTAGTTTTTTGTAGGCCTACTTCCCCATGAAAGAGAAGAGGTATCAATTTATGCATAGTCTGCCCCTTGCATAACACTTCCCAATACTAAAAGTATAAGTATATATTTTTTAGAAAAAAAATGATATCTCTGAACTTTTTTGTCCTTATAGGTCTTGTAGTAAATATTGGTTGTTATCTAGTTCAGCTAGGTTCAGCTCCGTGTGAGGCTACTAATTTATTTCAGCCAAATGATATAAGCATTGGTTTTAAAAAAAAGGTTAATATTTCTTAATTGTTTCGTCCCAAAACTCTTATGTCAGGGATTTTATCTACAGCATCTAGTGATGTTACTGATTTAATTTCCACGTACTTGGCTTTTAAATGTATCCAAATAACATGCCTATAAAACAATATGGTTGACTGGTTCCATTGACACAACCGTGGTGTAGTAAACTGCAGTTAATGTCATCTCCAACATTAAATTTGTTACCCTTAATAAAAAATGGTATATAAAAAAAAAGATAAGCATATTAATTTAGTTCTTAAAGATCTTTCTGCGGTTTTCCCCTTTTTCACCATATTGCATATAAAAAGAACAAAAAACACCCCCACTAACTGTACAAGTTCAAATGATGCAGGAACAGATCCCCTAAGGGGAGCCCTGAAGCCCAAACTCGAAATCGTATAAGACTCTGCCCCTGTCCCTTGTTTATATTGCATTTTATTAACCAAACTTGCTAAAGTGTTGCTTAATTTATTTGTTAAGTTAAGGATAGAATTCAGAAGAATAAACACATTATGTTATAGATTGTATTTATTGAAATTAGAAGTAGTTTTGACACAAGGTATCCATTTTGTAGAAAACCATAGATTTTATTTTGAATTTTTTGAAAAGATTGTAGAAAAAATTACAATTTTATTGAGATTAAATGTTGGTCATAATTTTGAATTTTTTATGTTCATTTCTTCTGTTTGTATATTCATCACTAACCACATAAAATGTACAACAATTTCTGGAACTTTTTGTAAAATTCCTGAATATTTATTTTATTTTGTGCCATAGAGTTACGAGAGGGTCAGAGAACTATAGGCTACATATACACGGTTCTATATTTAATTTATAGAAAATGAATACGGGCATACTTTATGGAGCAGAATTCATGACATAATTCCGATTCATTGAAGAAAGCATTTAGAAAGACATTATTATGTTGAGAGTTACATTTATGTCATGCATTCTGCTCCATACTTTTTTTACTATCATTAGATCATGTATGTTATGTCATTATTATGCTTTATTAAAGGACCTAAATCAACACAGTACTGTTAAGCAAGAAATTTGTTGCATTAACTTTATTTTTATATTTGGGACAAATATAACTGGTTCCGTGATTAAAGATAAGTGATTAAAGATAATCTGGGCAGTTGAAATCTTATGAAGAGTAGGTGAAAACGGCACTGCCCAGGTTAAATTCTACCTCTCACATTGCAGACAAAACCATTATGTTGAAAAGACGTAAACCTCCAGGGCATTATAAACGAAGAAAATTAAGTAGTTAGAAATTCTTTAAATGGCATTATTTTGATGTCAACGCTCTTCATGCTGGGTTAATTTCTTAAAACATAAATGACTTGTTATGCAGTATTACTTCATATCAAAAGAGAGTCGATCAAATATATTTAAGATCTACAATTCAAATTTCTACCTTTGTTTACTTATAATTAAGTATGCATTTTGAGTAAAACACTCTGTTAGTAACACAATCTATATCACTCGTCTATAAGTAAATTACAATATATTATCTCACTCTGTTAGATATACATTATGGGAGATTTGATAAAGAGCTGGCAGTTCTCACTATAATAGTTTAAAACTAGAGAATGTAAAGGGAATTTGCTGAAAATTTCAGTTAAATTGATCCACCCTGAACCAAGTACTTGGGCCTAGCCTGAATCATCATTACTAAAGTCAGTACAATAAAAAACATAGTCTCGATTATCCATTTTTTGATTTAATCAGCAGCAGCAGACCAGTTTCTAATCCAGTAAATATCACTGGCTAGCGATGACATCGAGTTGATTATGGTCTGGATAAATTAATTAATGTCTAATTAATAATTTAGATAACATTTCATGCCTAAAGAAAGATCTGCAATAGGCAGATTTAGCTCTTGCATAATGTATGTTTAAATGCTGTAAAAACAAAATTCCAGTGATCTGGAAAAGATCAAAATATTATCCTTGAATGACATTTAAGAATTAGAAGTATAACATTTATAATAAGACCCAACTTTATGGATTTACCCAAGTCTTGGTCAATTACATGTAAGTTTTCAATACTCTTACAGGTATCTTTAGCAAACATCATCTCAACACCTGTACAGGTATCTTTATCGAGCTAATATCAAAAGTTAATCCAACATTAATCCAACCATACATGTACAATTTACTCATAAAAAATGTAAGGTTGTATCCAGTGTTTCCTCATTGCTCGATAAAAATACTTGTAAGAGTATTGAAACATTGCATGAAATATTCCAAGTTAATGAATACATAACATTGTAATATTATGAATATCAAAATTCAAACTTTTGACATCACCATTAGACAGTACACACAGAATTACTGAAACTTCAGGTTTGAAGCAGTATAGCAGACCATTTTATCCACTCATAACACGCTGTCTTTTTTATCTCTGAAGACGTCCTTTTTTAAATTAAAACAATCACCATTGAATCACCGTCAATCTAAATAAGGTTAGACCCATTACAATTTTAATTTTTATATGTCAGTGGTATATCATAGTTACGCTTCCACAATCAGGTTTTGGAAGCGTAACAACGATATAACCATAATGTTAATGTAAATGACATTAAATCGAAAACCGATTGTGTTGTTTAATTTAAGGTAGCCTGCTTTGTGTATGTACATGTTCAGAGAAACCATTTTCTGTAACCATAGCCATGTTCTTTTTCTACTATTTTATGAATGGAAATGTTAGATTATTTTAAGTGAAATGTGTAATAATAATAATAATAATCTGTACAGAATTGTACATAGATATACAGAATTAAAAATAAGCTTGCAAAGTTTTAAGTCTTTTTTAAATTTTTATACATCCACATGGAAATGTGGTCGAATATTGATGTCACCCCAATCTGTACGTCTGTCGTCCAAAATTTATTATGAACACTCTGCAGACTATTTATATTAGCTGATTATTTTGAAATTGATATATGTTTTTTACATAAGTGAGATGCAGAATGGTGTTAAATTTCTATAATTTACGTTAATTTCTTCTAGAGTTGTGGCCCTTGTTTCCGTTTGCACCTTACGAACAAGTTCCAGCATGGTTCCTGCTTTTCAGTGGTGCAGGCCCGAATGCCGTGCAAGAGACAACGTATGGTCATTTTAACTTGAGGGGAGGAATAGAAATGGGGTTTAACATCCATTCAACACAAACTAGGTCATTTCGGGAATAACATTGTTTTTTTAAAATTTTATTTCAATAATTCGCATGCACGTAGGGGTCTTTAGCATTCGGAGGAAACCGGAGTGCCCGGAGGAAACCCACGAGGTTGAGAAGGCGCCCCTATCTCCATGTCACATACGCTCACACCTGGGATCGAAACCACAGCCGCAAGCCGAGGTGACCGGCCAGCTAGATGTCAAAGCGCGGCACTCTAGACCACTAGGCTATCCCAACCCCCCTCATTTGCACTTGAAATATCCCTTGGCAGTTTGAATTCAATATAAGAGTAGGCCATAGCACCGCTGTTCAGGCAAAATTTCCCTCATAACACACTGTATGCCTATCTTCCATTAGCCCAGGTTAGGAGTAGGACGTTAAACCTCATTTCATTTACGTTGCTACAATATTGAACGATCTACGCTACATCTTTGAACAGTCATAACTTTAAGATATCGAAATGTCATTGATAGATAATCTTCCAGCTTCTTTATAACCCAGGGACCTCCATAATATTTACAAAAATCTTTTGAGGATACAATCCCTTCCTTGGCTTCAAGAAAAGCAATCAAGAACATTTTGTTTTTAAATTTTTATTTTCCCTCAAATAAGACTCAGAGACTTTAAAGCTCATTGGAAAAGCTCCATAAAATAATGTGACGTCATTTTAGTCCTGCTCACTGGGAGCCACGAAAATCGCTAACAGTGAAATCTACCTGTGGCAGATATCATTGACGTTCGGGATCGTGTTACGCTTATGGAAAGGATATGTTGACATAATTAAGGATATGTTGACGTAATCTGGAAAAACCTAGTAACAATGTTGAATGTAGTTTTGAGTAAACAAAGGAAAACTGTTTTCGCAAGCTACTGAATATATAACCAATTTTATTTTGTCGTTTTAGATGAAGATAATTAGAAGCCCTTTCGGTGAAGGAGAAAAAAAAACTATTATTATATACATGTGTACTAAGTCCAAATATGGGTCTAACTCAATTTTCACCAAAATTGGACTCACTAGGTTTTTCCAGATTACGGGAGACTTATATTATTTAAACAATTTTTGAAGCTTTTTCCAGTGACCTTTAACTCCCCAAATACACTAAAATTGTAATCAGATGTTGTAGAAAAGTAAGTTTACCCTGCTTCATGCATTTCTACATTTTAATTAAAATTATGATATGATTCATTTGGCAAAAAAAAAAATCTCTGTGTACCATATAAGATTATTAGTCAGGATAATTAATCTTTGATATTTGATACCTTTGAGGTTGAATCTGGCGTAATATAAATATATAAAATTATTTATGGTGTGGTTTCCTTTTGTCAGTGGTGCAAAACTGAGGGCCTTGCAAAGACCTGGGGCCTGTTTCACGAAATCTTAACTAAGATAAAATCCAAATTTAGGAAAATTTGATTTGATAATAATAGATTGATTTTGGTGCTAAGCCAATCAAAATTGAAGTATCTACTAAAATTTGGATTTTATCTTTAGTTAAGATTTTGAGAAACTGGGCCTAGTTCTAATTGTCAGACTTAGCGCCACTGTCCTTCATAGTACACAACAATGCATATGCCTGTCTTTATTAGCCCTATTTCTGGAGTAAATACAATTAAATTCAAGAAACAACAAGAGTGTATCCTATGTGAGCTGCCCCCACAAAACCAGGGCCCTGTTTCTCGAAATCTTAACTAAAGATAAAATCCCGATTTCAGCAGATACTCCAATCTTTATTGGCTAAGCCCTAAAATCAATCTAATATTATCCAATCAAATTACTAAAATTTGGATTGTATCTTAGTTAAAATTTCGTGAAACAGGCCCCAGGCTTTTTTTTTATAAAAATAGAGCTTGTAGCATACTGAATAGTCCACAGCCTAAGCATTCCAAAAATACAAATTTAATGTATCATCTGGAATTGAGTTTGGCTCATTCACAGCAACAAAATATGCATACAGTTTATGCTTTTGTGTCTGTAGTACAAAATGAAGCGACAAGCGCCTGGTTTTGTTTGCCACTGAATATTGAATGGAAATGAGCCATATTCAATTTGCCCTAATATTGTAATCTGCAAGAGATTTAAAATCCCTCCCAAAGACGATCAGTGATTTATAAATTGAATTCAGCTGCTGGTTACAACTTTTACAGTAATTGAATATATAATAATAAAACACAATTTATATGGAAAACAAGTTTTTACAGATGTTAATTCAAACTACCCAGTGTTAATTAATTTTCGATAAGTACTTGGCAATTTTCTTCTATAAATTTATGATAACAGCCTATTGCAAAATTACAAAAAAAAAACAATCCTACAGAAAACCAATCTGATTAAAATACAGATCTATATTTCGTTTCGTTTTTTTATACTTTCGATGGCCGGTTGTACTAGTTATAGGTTGTGTCAGAGGTCATACCAGTGACTTTTGACGATATGATGTCAGAATTTTATTAACCAATCAGCATTGATGTTTCTGGTGGATTACCCACAGTTCAGTGCAAAACACACCTAAAGCTCGCCATAACAGGATGTTTCATTGGCTAATCCCTCACATCATTCAGAACATGTCAATGATAACAAGTCTTCCAGATCCTAGTGTAGTAAAGACAAGTAAAATGAAATTTTAAACAATAAAACATGAAACGAAATAGGATCTGTGTTTTAATTAGAGTGATACACCACTATTTACAACCTAAATTTGTGTTTTGTCAAGAAGAGTTTGTTGAATTCTGTGTAGAGTTATCTTCTCCTGCTATATTACTAATTTCTGATTGGCTGGATGAACTTTCTTCTGTTGATGTGCCTGGATGATCAGTCTTTTGTTTTTTCTTTGCCCGAGTGTCTGCTAAAACTTGCTCTATGGTTCTGGTATCTCGTTTGTTTTGACTGGATACTGTAATAGAAGGAGAGTATTATCCAGACAACTTGGCTACCTTGGAGAATTCTGCAGTAATGGGTAACAAGCGGTTGCCATGCAAGATACACACACATTTTGAAAGATTGTAATAACAGGGGTGACACATGCCGGTTCCTATGCTGATAAAACAATGACACTTGTCGGTTCTTCATACTTTTAATTCTACACAAAACATGCGGTCCCTTGCCGCTCGTAACAATACAGATGGATACGAAACAATGTCTCCATACTCCCATAAACCGGAAGTAACAAGGGAGATAAGTCATGTTATCAGATTGGACTGAGAACAAAGTAAAAAAGTGATTTTTGAACAATATTGGGCCACAATCCAAGACACAACAAAACCATCAAAAACTGCTAGCTTACAACACCTGCTTTTAAGCAAGTTCGATCTGGAGACACTTTAGAATATTGAAATCCTAATATTGTCTACAGTAGGGACGATTTACAATAAGCTTGAATTAGGTCTACATGTATGTTCACATTTAGGACATTTTAGAATCAGTCTGAACCGAAGACACATTCGGGATACTAAAAATAGCTGATACATGTTCTAGTTACTCAATATGTCACGATTCTACTTGGCGGGACTGACAGGACCGATTTTTGTCAATTTTGAACGTTCCAAACGAAAAAAACGAGAATGCCCTAGATATTCAAGAATCAAAACAAGGGTGGATAACTCACCAAACCCGTATGATTTATTAGCAGTTAAATCTTGTGCAGCATCTTTGGCTGCCTCTTCACCGATCAGATGTTTATATTTATCGCGATAATTACTAGCTGGAACTACTTTTGTTTTACTACTCAGCGTATCTTCTAATTTCTGTAGTTCCTACAAAATCATTTCAAACATTTTTATTTATGTCCGTTTTACTACTCCTTGTCACATACATACTTGGGATGGATCAAAAACAACGCACTTGACTCAATGACAGATTCAATCCAGAAGAACTTTCTTCTCTAACACAGAAAGCTAACCCAAGACCTCTTCGATAGCGCGCAGCTTCTAACTCACTAAGCCACCGTGACTCCTATCCAAACAAGTATCTAGATATTTTATTGGGATGTGTTACTTATAAATTGAATAAATTGAATAGGTATATCTTGAAATAGGTAAGTCAACAGAGGAGGCAACGAATAATACTGTTACCTTTTCTTTGGCTAGTTGTTTGGCTTTTTCCGGATCCCAGACTTCGCCACGTCTATAAGCTAAAACTTCTTCATCTGATGGTGCAAACTCCTACAAAATATTTACATGAAATGAAATTTGGTATAACGTAACGACTCCTTTGAGCTATACCTCTAGCTGGCCGGTCACCTTTGGCTTACGGCTGTGGTTTCGATCCCTGGTCCTCCGGGAACTCCGGTTTCCTCCCACTGCTAAAGATCCCTATGCGCAAGCGAATTATTGAAATAAAATTAAACCATATGTTAATCAAGAAATGACCTAGTTTGTGTCGAGTGGACGTTAAACCCCATTTCTCTCTCTCTCTCTCTCTCTTTGGGCTATGCACCAAACAGTGAGAATGACAGAAATTTGGCCTGGACAGTGGCACTACGACTTAATCTTATAACGAATTCCAACTGCTAAGAGATGTATTACGGGCATGCCAATGACTGCACATTGCCCCCTGCCCCAGGGCCTCCATCCTGCACTGCTGACAAGGGGGGAAACCATGCCAGAAAGTCCCAATGAATGTTTTCAGCTAATGCAGGGATCGAACATAAGACCTCCAGGTGAGCAAACCAATGTCTTCTCTACTGAGCCACCGTGGCTCTCGATCTAATTAAAATATAGATCTATATTTCGTTTTGTTTTTTATACTTTCGATGGCCTACACTCGTGTAGATCTAACCAGTTATAGTGAGAGCTCACGTTCTATGACGTCGAGTATCAAGCACGGGACGTTTGACCCGATAACGTCAGTCATTCGATTAACCAATTAACGACCGCCATGCTTTTTAAAATCTACTTTTGTTTTGTTTTGATTTCTATCCGCTGGCGTCAGTATAGGCTGGTAATATCTACCCACAGTTTCACGCATGAAAAGGTCAAACGGTCGATTCAACAGACCATTTGATTGGCTGACCCCTCATTTCAGGCAGAACACGAGTTAAATAACAAGTCCTCAAGATCCAAGAGTAGTAAAGACAAGTAAAAACTAAATTTTGAACTATAAAAAACGAAACGAAATTGGATCTGTGTTATAATCAGATTGCCATGGCTCTCTGCAACATTTTAAAAGATTTTTAGATTTCCATCCATGCTAAATAAGGGAGATAATCGTAAACCATCAAGACTAAAGTTAGTAATTCTATTCACTTAAACCGGTCAATAATTGTAGATTCAAATGCTCCTCTTTGTTTCTAGACCGAAAATTCAACAAAAACTGCTTATCCAAAATGCAGGAAAATGGAGAAAGAGAGAATTACTATAAATAAACGCACTACATTTGACATATCATGAAATCAGGGGAAGCAACTACTAGTCTTAGTCCGTAACACCATCTCATCTCCACATTGTGGAACTGAAGACCACCACTCCCCAGCATCAAGTAATTACATGATGGTAAACAAAAGAACTAAATAAAAATATTTTACTTTTTTCCACAGCATTACATATCTGTCTTCTTCTTCTTGACCAAATGAAAATGATGTCAAACCAGCAACATCTGCTACTTCATGTCTGAAAAAGTTGTAAAATCTAACACAAGCTGCACTCAGGATTTGACAATCTGGCAAAGTTTTTAATTAAAAGACCTGGGCTACACTCTATACATGTACATGTATATGGCCCACTGAACGACTAAACAGATTTCCTTATCAGGCCACGCCGGAAAATCTGGATGAAATTTCTCGGCCAATGCAGGGATCGAACACCCGACCTCCAGGCTAGCGAGCACAAGAGGGGAATCGAAACCAAGCCACTTTATTTAATCACAGACCATACCATCTAATGATCACGCGCTAAACCATTCGATACCCACCAACATGCCACCCTTCTTCATATTTAAATCCAAGAAACATAATCACTTTGTGTGAAAAGCGTAAAACATTGTACATCTGTTACATACTTACACAATAGCTCTGTAGACTTTATCTAAAGGTTTAAATTTATATTTTTCTTGTTTTTCATCTTTGATAAATTCATGAATAACTTTCTGTGTCTGCAACACAAAAAAATAAGTTTAAAAGCAAACAGTTTAAAAAAAAAATGATAGTGTAGTGTAATTTTAATTTCTTTCTGTGGCAATGAAATTTCTTGAGTCTTTGAGAATCTTTAAGACTTCTATAATGATTTTAGTGCTAATTAAATTCTACAAATTTTGTTGATTTTAGGCTTTGGTTAAACTGATTAAGTTTAATTTAAAATAAACATACATTTCATTCATCAACCATATTTTTCAAATTTATTTTTAACAATACCTTCGTGCGGAAAACATCTAAATGTTTCTTTTCTTCTGACTGTTTCTTTTCAATCAATTTCTTTTGCTCTGAAAAAATAAGAAAATTTACTATTATCAATATTTATAACTATTTACAGATGCAATATGTAAGATTTAGATACAGTGCTGGTCGTTCTCGCTATTCAAGTTTATAAATAGAAAAATGAAAATGAACATATTGAAAATTTCTGTCTAATTATTTTATTCTGAGCAAACTTATGGATCCCCGATATTTTGACAAGAAGAGCACAATCTTGATTGTCATTGCTACGATAATAAACAAATTTTCAATTTTTTCGCACCAACTAAATGGCGCCGACGGTCTAATCCATTTAATGTTCACTTGTCCGGACAGTTGATTATGGGCTTGTCATTTGAAGAAATGTCTTAATTTAAATTACATTTGAAGTCTAAATTAAGACATTTCTTCAAATGACAAGCCCATAATCAACTGTCCGGACAAGTGAACATTAAATGGATTAGACCGTCGGCGCCATTTAGTTGGTGCGAAAAAATTGAAGTCATTTGAAGTCAGACAAAAATACCTTCACATCTTTAAGAATAAAAGCTTAAAGTGCTGAACATGTCCAGAAAATATAAATGGCACACAGAGATAGATAGCAAGGGAAACTGTTTTACAAACCAGCACAATTCACCTCAGTCGAGTTTAAAGTTTTAGATTCTGCTGGCAAGTCTAAGTTAAGTAGTCTAGAGGTAGATTGAACGTGGTCAAGGATCTATTAATAACACACTATTCCAGTTGCATAAACTTAGGTATAGGTATTATTAATCAAAGTCTACTTATTCCATTATTAGGAAACAGGAGAGGGAACAGCAACACTCCCTTAAAAGTGGAAATAGGGGGGGGGGGGCAACAGCTCCCTTAAAATAGGAGCAGAGGCTGGACAGGCCAGTAGATAACCATAGGTAGGCTTATGTAGTTTGGTGTTGAGGAACTACGAGTTGTGGTACTTAGGGTCAATTGGGAACTTCAGTAAATGACAAATTAATGTTATAAAAGAAATATGATAGTTTTTGTTCAGTTAATGCTGGGGCAATTAATGAAGGTTACATTTCTTATCTCGAGTCACAGATGCTCCTAAGTTGAGATACGTTATCGGTAGAAGCCAATAGTATAGGCCAGGCTACAGTTCCAGGATATAGGCCTAGCAGCTAAAGAAAATAAATAATAAGCTTATTCTAAGTACTAGATGTTTAAGTGTCCTACCTGTTGTGTAAATTATCCATTACAACCTATTTTACTTGTCCAGAGGGTTCGAAAATATTTTAAAATCCAAGTCACATTTGAAAAGGTTTACGTTAGACTTTTCAAATCAATTGGTTGAATTTTTCAAATTTTTTAAAATAGGTGTGTTAACTGGAATATTCTTAAATAATACGTTTTGTTGACCAGAATGAAGATTGGGACATATTATTCAGTTACCGGTACAACAAGAGTGTTATTGGGGCTTTAAAAAATTCTGTCAACTCATTATTTTCCAAACATATAAAATTCTATACATTGTCATACTTTTAGTTTGACCCTTTTCTCTGCTCTTTTTTTCATTACCTACCGGTACTTTATTTATTTATCTTAAACTTTAATGTTGAGGTTTTTCTAAGCTGACAAGAGTTGCTCCCCTTGAATGAATGCAAGGTGCTTGGAAACGCATATGCAAGAATCCTGGAATTTGTGAATTTGTTTTCTCACATTTTATATTTTTCTATTAAATTAAAGAAAGAATGGTCCTTCGTTACCTCTTGCTTTCTTTTTCTCTGCCTCATCAACCGTGGGAGGCTTCTGCATAGATCCTAATATTGATCCCAGCAAATCCATTTTATGTTTTCGTTTGTTCTGATGTGCCACAATAGATTTTTCCAGAAGACTATTTTCCGTTCAAGTGAAACAAATATCAAGAAAATAACTAAAACTTAGACAAAATTAGCAAACAAGAGTGGTGAATGGAATAGTTTTAAAAGAAAATCAACAGGTAGAAAACAACGGGCCATCGGCGAAGGCCAATTGTGGAGCATCATAGCATAGAAACGTCCTTGACGGAAAGGTCAGCAAAATGGCTGGCATGAGTTTGCTGCGACCGGTCCTTCATAGGGCAATCCGAGCCTCTCTAATTCAGCAATGGCAAAATGGTACTTTGCGATTGCCTACTCTTTCAGCACAGACTGGTACGTAATTTGAAAGCAATAAAATGACATGGCGTGAAGGCGACAAAAAAATGCCGAATAAACTGTAGTGAACTGGATCTCCGGATAGAGCAGATTACTGTGGTAGAGTGGGCCTGGCTCTATCCGTTTGTTCCGTGGAGGGTTCACTACTGTAGAGGTGTGGGAGTAGCCAACCAAGCAGCTGGCTCAGAAAGACTAACACCAGATTAATCAGCAACTCTCTTTATTAATCTCCTAATACAAAAATAGCTAATTTCCAACCAACACTCGTCAGCACTAAACGCTCCTAGTCGGGCTCTCTAAACGCTCCTTGACAGGCTCTATTATTAATCGCTCCTTATCGGGCTCTCTAAACGCTCCTAGAAGGGCTCTCTGTATCGCTCCTTGTCGGGCTCTCTAAACGCTCCTAGAAGGGCTCTCTGTATCGCTCCCTATAAGTCGGGGTCAGACTATAACGCTCCTTGCCGGGCTATCTCTATATCGCTCCCTATAAGTCGGGGTCAGACTATAACGCTCCTTGTTAGGCTATCTCCATAGCTCCTAACCGGGCTCTATTAATCGCTCCCTATACGTCGGGGTCAGACTCTGTTTTACCACTTCTATGGCTCGACTACGACTTCAATTCCGACTACATTCCGACTACTGTGCTACGAGGCAAGACATGGGGTATATACCCTAAAATCACGTGACGTAACCACGTGGTACAAGCCACACCTACTGTTGCTGTCAATCCTAAGCACGTGCAACCAATAGATATCGGGCTAATAACAGCGCGTGTAAGGACGGAGTTACGAAAATGAATTAACAATATACATAAGCATTAAAATATAGGCGACACAATAATAAAGCTAAAGTTCTTAAAAATGTACAATCAAATTAGATAATTATTAATTACTAAATACTAACTGTGAGAGGGAAACGGCCTTCCTCAGAACAATGACTGAGACCTGAGCGATGAGATCGTCTAAACTGAGGACGCGGATCGAGCTATGAATTTGCGTATCAGATCACCACATAACCCACGCCTCCGCCTAATGCGTCCCGCATTATACAAAATGAACAAAAGTTACAAAAGAGTTATGAAATAAAACACATAAAGTATCAAACACATATATATATATATAAACTATGAAGCAACTGTACTGTCACTTAATAAAAATAAAGTCTCTCAGAATAATTAAAAGTTCACAAAGTTTTACAGATATCACAAACGTTCATCCACCATTAGGGTTCCACCAGTAACGTACATGAATAACACAAATGACACCATAACCGCAAAGTCTCTAATAACAACAGGGTAAACTATAGATTTCCGAACATCTAATTAAAGAGCACCATTATTCTATTAACACACATAATTCTCCAAGTAATGAGGACGTCGTGATAGTCGACCGGTACGAGAACGGAAACCTAGCCTTAAAGGATAGTCGCCGTCAGTGTCTTCGTCATTATCGCCAATACAGCCATCAGAGAGTTCCTGGTCAGACTCCTGCTCCGATACGGCACTGTGATAATCTTCTTCCGGGTCAATAATAACTCTCCTCCGATACTCTCTAAGACGGTCTATGTGGACCACTTGTCGTCGGTCGGATTCTTCGTCCAAAATCTCATATGTTATGTACGATATCTTCTTCGTGACACGGTACGGACCACTCCAGTGTTTCTGTAATTTGTTCGGAATCCCTTTCTTCTTCACAGGGGAATACAACCAAACAAAAGAATCTTCATGTAACGGCTCTCGTCCCTGCTTTGGATCGTAATAATTCTTCTGTCTTCTTAATTGTCCGCTAAGATAACGTCTCGTAAATGAATGTGCCTCTTCCATCGTCTTTTGAAGAGCTCGACTCCAATAATGGGTCTCTTTGTAGACTTCATCAGGTGGCAAACCAAACTGGAGGTCGACAGGTGTATTTACCTCTCGCCCAAGCATCAAGCAATTCGGAGTACTGTTGGTAGATTGATGCACCGTGGAACGATAGGCGAACATGACATAGGGCAACACGTCATCCCAGTTATCTCCTTTTTCTTGTACATACGATGACAGCATCGACTTCAGAGTTCTGTTCATTCGTTCGACTTGACCATTTGATTGTGGGCGGTAGGGTGTCGTTCTGGTTTTGTTGATACCTAAAAGTCTGCACATCTCCTGAAAAAGTTCACTCTCGAACTGTCTCCCTTGATCCGAATGAAGTTGGCGGGGGAGTCCAAACCTCAGGAAGAAGTTCTCCACCAAAACCTTGGCAACCGTTATTGCTTCCATATTCGGCATCGGGTAGGCCTCAGCATACTTAGTAAAATAATCTGTCACAACCAAAATATAACTATTGCCTTGAGTGGTAGCAGGCTCAATTCTTCCAACGATGTCAACAGCTACTCTCTCCATTGGTGCTCCGGCAGTGTATGCTTCCAAAGCAGCTTTTCGCTTCCTAAGTTTAATTGGAGAGCAAATATTACACGTTTTCACATAGTCTTCTACATCGGCTTTCATTCCTGGCCAAAAGTATTTCAGTTTTATTCGGTCTATCGTCTTCGTTATACCCAAGTGAGCGCTCGTGGGAGGGTCATGTGAAAGAGCAATAATTTCACTTCTAGCAGCTAAGGGATCAACTACTCGTTTTCGTAGGGGTCGTAATTCTTTTCTCTCTTCAAGACACAGGACACCGTCTCGAACATAAAGTTGATTCCATTTAGACCAAAGTTTCTTCACCAGTATGCTCTCTGGAGATATGGTTTTCCATTCTGGTTTAAGATCACTTTCCTTCCAACCAATCACCATTGAGATATCTGGATCAGCTCCTTGTTGATCTTTCATCCTTGTATTTTCAACTTCTATAACGTTCACTGCTCCTGGTGTTCTCGTTGATCCGTGTGTTTGTCCACACTGAACACAAGGTTTCCTGGATAGTGTGTCAGCGTTTCCATGGACTCTTCCGGCTCGGTGAACAATATTGAAATTATACGCAGCCAGCACCTCTAGCCATCTGGCGAGTTGTCCTTCGGGGTTCTTAAAGTGCAGCAGCCACCGTAGTGCTCCGTGATCAGTTCTTATCTCAAATTTTCTTCCATACAAATATGGCTTAAAGTACTTTACGAAATGTACTACAGCCAAGAGTTCCCTTCTTGTTACACAGTAGTTACGCTCTGCCTTACTTAAACTCCGGCTCGCGTAAGCCACGACTCTTTCTTTTCCGTCGATAATCTGGGATAGTACGGCTCCAATGCCACACCCACTAGCATCAGTATCCAGTACAAATGGAATGGTATGATCTGGATAAATTAACACAGGAGCGCTCGTGAGTCGATCCTTTAGCATTTCAAACGCTTCTTGACACTCCGAAGTCCACAAATAGGCTCTTCCTTTCTCGGTCATTTTATGAAGAGGCGCTGCTATTTTGGCATAACCTTCAATAAAACGCCTATAGTAGCTGCAAATTCCCAAGAAACTTCTAAGCTGTGTCACATCGGCGGGAACTGGACATTCTCTAATTGATTTCACTTTATCTGGATCTGTTGATACTCCCTCTGACGACACTATATGCCCCAGGAATTCTACCTTATGCTTCAACAGGAAACACTTCGAGGGCTTCAGCTTCAAACCAGCGGCTTCAATCTTACTAAAGACAAGATCTAGGTGTTCTACATGCTCAGCAAACGTCTTTGAGAAAATAATCACATCGTCTAAATACACTAAGCAGATGTCCCACTGTAGTCCAGCCAGCACTGACTCCATAAGCCTCTCAAAAGTACTTGGGGCGTTGCACAAACCGAATGGCATGACTCTGAACTGGAACAGACCGTGCATCGTGGTAAACGCTGTCTTAGGCTTATCCTCTGGCTTCAGCTCCACCTGCCAGTATCCTGACAATAGATCTACCGTTGAAAACCATTTGACACCTCCAAGACAGTCTAATGTTTGATCAATCCGTGGCAAGGGGTACGCATCTTTCTCGGTAACCATATTTAGTTCTCTATAATCCACACAGAACCTAAGGGATCCATCCTTCTTCCTCACCAATACAATTGGGCTCGCCCAAGGACTTACTGAAGGCTCTATCACATCTCTCTTGAGCATGTCTTGCAATAGAGTTTCAATATCCTTACGTTGATGGATAGGGACTCGTCGTATCCTTTGTTTAATTGGTTTCGCGGAGCCTGTCTTTATCTCGTGCTTCACTTTATTGGCTCGTCCCAAGTCATCAGATGAAGCAGCGAATAAAGTCTGATGACGCGCCAAAAGTTTTCCAATATCCTGTGCTTGCTCCGTCGTTAACCCTTCCACTGAACGGCTATATAAGTCTAGTAGATGCCTTGGGAGGTCATTACGTTTCTGCTCGGCTCCACCATTAAGGACATCTTCCGGTTTCTCCACAATATCAACGGGGGCAAAACTTCCAACGGTCACATCTTTGTGTAACGTCTTTGCACTATCTGAAGGATTCATGACTCTGATAGTAAATTCATGTTTATCTTCTTTCGCCTCAACTAAAGTACGGGCAGGTATTACATTATTTCTATTTACAAAATCTTCAACGGGCTCAATTATTCCAGGGGTAGACATGAAGAGCTTCGACTGGTTTCCCTTCAAATAAGCTTTGACCAATTGTTCATGTTTCGGGGGTACTGTAACTGTTTCAGCTAGTTGTATTCTGCAAATACCAATAGAGCCTTGCATCTGAGCGGGATGCTCTACATCTTCGACTGTCAATGATTTCCCTGTAATATCCAAAGTACATCTGTGAGCTTGCATGAAATCAAGTCCAATGATACATTGGGATCCAATCTCGGCAACTAACGCTTCCTGTCTGTATTCAGCTCCATTCAGATTAAAAGTGAAAATGGACTTCCCATATGATTTTAATGATTCGCCATTGGCAGCTTTTAGGACTTGTCCAATTGGTAATAACTCCGGTCGATTCGAGATGCTCTCATACAATCTCAATGAAACGATTGTCAACGTTGCACCGGTATCCAAGAGGCAATAAGCGAGATTACCACAAACCGTGGCAGCTATATGTAGACCAGACTCGCTTGGTTCACGGAACACAGCTGAAGAAATTCGGCTCTTTATCCTACGCCTCCTTGAAATTCCTCTAAGTTCAGCTCTCCGGGTACCGCACTGACGAGCAATGTGTCCTTTTCCTCCACATCGAAAGCATGTTCGTTGATCACCAAAACTTGCTTTGTCTCTCCCTGTTGCGTTAAATTGGTGCCTGCTGGCTTCTGCGTGACGTTCTTTCGGTTCTGGTTTAACATTCAAGGTCTTCATTTGCTCTATAGTACTTTTCAGCTCGCAAATCTCCTTTCGAAGTCTTTCGGTTTCTGATCCAGTCTCAACAGCTCTTGCACGACTTGGTTGTTGACCTCGATTACTTGCATACATAAAAGCTTCAAATTCAACTGCAACCTGTATTGCTTGCTCTAAGTTCGATGGTCTTGATTGCTGAATTCTCCAGACCAATTCTCTGTTCTCTTGTAGCGCATCAAAGAATGCATCTCGTGCAAGGACATCTTGTAGCTCTAAAGTAGCAGTAGACTCACTTTTCTTCTAACCGCCTGTCCCAGTTCTGGCAGGGTCTCTCCAACTTTTCTGCGCATGGCTCTAAGCTCTGCTCTGTACATCTGGGTTTGGTTTGGAGGTAGAAATCTATTTCTGAGAGCTTCCATTAGTCTTTTATAATTTCTTCGCTCTTCCGTCGGCATCGATGGCAACACAGATTGCGCACTGCCCTTTAAGACTCCGGCCAAGTACAAAGCCTTCTCTGTTTCATCCCATCTATTCAATTCAGCACAGGTCTCGAAATGAATCTGATAATCCATAATTGAGCTCGTTCCATCAAATGGCTGAGGAGTAATCATGTTCCTTCTGGACATACTAGACTTCCTCTGATCATGCTCTTTCCATTTGGTGTTATTCAATTCTGGTATACCGCGGCTCGGTCCAGAAATAAAATCTTGCTCATCTTCACTGAGCTTCGGCATTTCCTGATGATAAAGTTTCTCATCTCTAATTAAATCCTGACTTCCCGTGGCATCAGGAGTCGCAGCTCTGGCGGGAGGTCTATAAATACTTGCTGATCGCCAGTTATCACATACTGGAGCTTCAGAGCTGTTCCTAGGAGTCGACATATCCGACTGTTGATATTCTAGTTCTTTCTTCTGTTCCGTAAAACCAGCATCAAATGATTCTTCAGCATTGGCTCTGGCTCCCGACGTATTCGTCATCAGGCTCTGTGCATTAGGACTAACCGGTTTCGCTCTTTGTCTAGAAATCGTATCGCGAAGCCTTTCTAATGCATTCTTCCTCCTTGGCTCTTCTGTGGATTCTATAGTTGAGCTAACATCAAACTGGGCAGCTCCTCTCTCAGCTCTGAAATAACTCGGAGAAGTCTGGCTATCTGGCTCCATCCGATCTGTCTATCTGGATCCTGGGGGTCTGGTTCCGTCTCGGGGTTTGTCAATCTGTATCCGTCTCGTGGTTTGTCAATCTGTATCCCACCTCTGCCACCAGAAAACTTCTGTAGTGAACTGGATCTCCGGATAGAGCAGATTACTGTGGTAGAGTGGGCCTGGCTCTATCCGTTTGTTCCGTGGAGGGTTCACTACTGTAGAGGTGTGGGAGTAGCCAACCAAGCAGCTGGCTCAGAAAGACTAACACCAGATTAATCAGCAACTCTCTTTATTAATCTCCTAATACAAAAATAGCTAATTTCCAACCAACACTCGTCAGCACTAAACGCTCCTAGTCGGGCTCTCTAAACATTTTCATGATCATGATGATGATGATCATTATATTAGATTATTTATTCTTTTCCCACCACACTTTAATGCAGCAACATTTTCTCAAAATTTTTGGGATGCTTGTATTTTTAGCATTAGTAAGGGGAATGGCAAGTCATGGACCTCCTAAGATCCCGATGCAGGCTAGTAGATATGAATGGAATGGATTTAAAGATGATTTGGTAAGTTAATTTGACAGAAAGAACTGTATATGATCAATTATCGATATAAATTATTGTGATATCAGTTGAAATAATGGTGGATTTGGGTAGATTTGGGTGGCTTTCGGTAAATCGTGCTACCAAAGTTTGGTACATTTAAAGAGGCATTTCCTTTTCACGACCATCTGCCTTATAGGCGTTCAGATTAGACTGAGGCTCCATGTACATATTGATGTGTACCTACATAAACCCTTCCCATTCGGAATGCCCATCTTCATTAGCCCAGTGCATAAAAGTGGGACATTAAACCTTGATTTAATTTAGCTTGGTTTATCGCATACCATGGCAACCAATGTATGATCTTTTTGTGCAGTGGTGAGATTTGGTTGAAATTATGCTGTTGGCTGATATAGTATTACTGAGAATGGACTTGAATCAGCAGGTCACCTCCATTATTTGACTTACAAGCTGTTCTCTTTTTCCAGTCTGTACCAGGTGCTTCATCCTCCACCACTGATTAGACAAATAATTAACTTATCCAGACCCTTATTAACTCTTAGTTTGATTGGAATTTTCATCAAATTCCCTTTACATTCTCTTGTTTTTAACTATGATAGTAAGAACTGCCAGCTCTTTATCTAATCTCCCATAATGTATCTTTAATACTTTAAATAAAATCTTATTTTCCAGAATCTTTTCCTTTGGATTGGATTACTACCAATTGGAATAGTGATTGCATATGCCAATATGGCTGTAGGTAAGTAAGTAAGACTTAGTGGTTTGATTTTGTATCACCTAACGGTATATATTTGTTTAAAATCTAGCTTTTCTTCTTGAATGTTTTTTTTTTCTTAGCTGTACCTTTTTTACCAAAGCTCACTTCCGAGTTGGTGCACATATTTAATGTTCATTTTCTTCCGATTCCCCAATTGTACCTGACAAGGAGAAGTATCGTCTGTCCAACCTCATGTTTTTTTTTCCAGGTCCTCCACGTTCCCCCAACTGCTAAAGACCCCTACGCACAAGCAATTTATTAAAATGATCTAGTTTGTGTCGAGTGGACTTTAGACCCCCATTTTTCTCTCTCGCATTTTGTTCCCCATCTTTAGGAGGTTAAACCACATTTTCTTTCTTTACCTTATGATATAAGGTATTGATGTAGAAAGGAAGAAAATAGAGAGAGAAAATGGGCTTAACGTCCACTCCACATGATATAGATCATTTTGGGACCAACATATATGGTTCAATTTTATTTCAATAATTCCCCTGTACATCTTGAACTGTTGGAGAAAACCAGAGGCCTTGCAAAACCTGTGCGGTTGGACAGTTGAGCCTACTACCTGTACTCCTTGTCACATGCAAGTGACCCTAACCCTTGTACAAGCAGGGAATCTAAGCCACGCCACTTGACTCAATGACAGACATTGTGATGTAACATGTATGCTTTAAACCTTTCACCCCACCCCACCCCTAAACACCTAAAATTGGATGTTATTTTTTATTTTGTATATCTCTTCAGGTCCAGCAGAATTGAGAGATATACCAGAAGGTTATGAACCAAAACACTGGGAATATCATAAGGTAAAAATCTTGTATCATTATTAGACTATATGTCAATTCACAAACCATCGAAACATTGGCTACAACGCTGGTCTTTCATTATCTTTTTATAAATGTGCAGCGTTGACAGTTGGAATTCGATATAAGAATAGGTCGTAGCACCACTGTCCAGGCAAATTTCCCTCATAACACACTGTATGACATATGCCCATCTTCATTAGCCCAGACGGAGAATAACAGTAGGACGTTAAACCTCATTTCATATTATGTTAGTCTTTTTATAGACATGTATCTGTTTTGTGTAATTACAATCTAATTCAACATCTAACATAACTGTGCTTGCCAATGAACCAGATCATCCAGGTGCTGGCAGAGAAAATTCTTCTGGATTTAATTTAACCCCTATTTCATTTAATTTGCGCGGGCGGGGGTGGGGGGGATGTCCGAATGGTTAGCACATGCGCGCAGTGTCATAATTTTGATTCCCCTGTTGTAATTGGCAAGGAGTAGGGTCGCCTGTCCATTCTCATGGGTTTTCTTCGGGTCCTTCAGTTTCCTTCCACTGCTAAAGACCCTTATGAGCAAGCAAATTATTGAAATAAAATTGAACCATGAGTTAGTCCCGAAATGACCTAGTTTGTGTCGAATGGACATTAAACCCCATCTCTCTCTCTCTCCTTACTTATTAGTCAAAATAGTTTTTATTAACTTTTATATTTTAGGGTCCGATACAGAGATGGTTTGCTAAAAATATTTATAATGATCCTGAAAAGGAGTATGAAAAGATTTGTAATTCTTTCTATCACGAAGGTGAAGAATTGAAAATGAAGTAAGTTAACAATTTCTGTCATTACAAATTTGATACAGACATACGAGTATGTGGACATTATTAACTTACGTTTCTATTTTATCCAGGCCTGAATGTGCTACTAGAACTTCATTGGTAGGAACGCTATCTGATAGACTTGGGGTGCGTGGATGGCTGAATGGTTAGCACGTTCACACTGTATCATAAAGCCTGTCCCCGGTTGTATATGACAAGGAGTAGGGTCGCCTGTCCAACATCATGGGTTTTCTCCGGGTCCTCCGTTTTCCTCCCACTGCTAAAGACCCCTACGCGCAAGCTGTGGGAGTAAACCCGAGGACGTGTAGAAAACCCTCAAGGTGGGACAGGTGACCCTACTTCTTTCCTTGTCACATGCTAGTTGACTGAATGACAGACAGTATGACAGACCTTGTAACCATTCCTGCCCCACCCTCTCTTATAACAACAATCTATTAACAATTGTTTTATTTTGCAGGAAACTTGAAGCTCGAATGATGGACTTGATGCAGACAAGGGCTGACTATAAGGGCTGGTACTACTTTCCAGTGGATAAGAACAAGGTTGATAGGGGACGAGAATTGTATGAAGATATGAGACATTAAACGTGCTAGCTCAAGTTGAACATAGTGAAAATCACCGGTTTTAAGAAACCTGTTTCAGAAATAATATTAAATATGCCTGGAAAAAGTTTGACCTGTTTTTGGATAAATAATTTGTTGAAATTAAGCAGTTCATTATTGTATGGCAGAAATTGGTCCTTTTTTCCGGGTGGGGGGGGGAGAACGATTTCTCTTATTTGAAGATTTTTATATTTAATGGACGAATTATTTAAAATAATTGATGGAAACCTGATAAGATATCTCAGCAGTGAAAGAAATATTATGGTGAAAATAATTATGAAGAATTTATCAGTGGACTTGAGAGGACATATTGTCAACGTGTGATTATAAAAACTAAAACAGACAATTAATGCTAGTTAGAAACGTGTTCTAGCAAGAAATTATTGCTAGGGAAAGGAATTAGTGCTAGATGAGAATAAATGCTAGCAGAAAGGAATTAATCCTTGCGTCTTTATATTCAATTCTACTAGAAACATATTTTAGTATGTATTGGAATTTGAAAGAATAGATATAAATTCTATTTATTATTTTGAAGAAAGTATTGCAGGTTGTTTTGTTCTCCGTATTTCAACAATCCGGTCTGAAGGTCACAAAATTATTTGTAACCACACTAGAATGCTTTTGGGGAGCCAAGCGGGTTTAGTGTGTAAGACAGTGGCAAGCTAACCTGAAGGTCCTATCTATGGGGGGGGTTGGGATGGCCTAGTGGTCTAGAGTGCCGCGCTTCGACCTCTAGCTGGCCGGTCACCTCTGGCTTGCGACTGTGGTTTCGAGCCCTGGTGTGAGCGTATTTGGCATGGAGATAGGGGCGCCTTCTCAACCTCGTGGGTTTCCCCCGGGCATTCCGGTTTCCTCCCACTGCTAAAGACCCCTACGCGCAAGTGAATTATTGAAATAAAATTAAACCATGTTAGTCCCGAAATAACCTAGTTTGTGTTGAGTGGACGTTAAACCCCATTTCTCTCTCTCTTTGTGATCTATGTGTTGGCCCAGAAAATTCACCGGGAGGTCCTGTGTTTGGTCTTGTGTTTGACACTGTGTTTGGTCCTGTGTTTGACACTGTGTTGGCCTAGAAAATTCATTGGAATTTTCTGACATGGTTTTACCTCGTCATCAGTAGGGCAGGACGAAAGGTTGGCAAAGGACAACACGTCATTTGGGTGGGACAAAAAAACAAGGTCCTGTGTACACATTGGCGTGCATGTCAAAAATCCTTTGATGCTTGGAATTTTGTATTAGAGTACGCAGTAGTGCTGTTGATCTGGCAAAATTTCCGTCATAGATCACTCTATGCCTTTATTCATTTGTGTTACACCAAATATGGTGATTGTATCCAAACCAAGTATTCTAAAATTAAATGTCATGCAAAGATGAAATTATTATCCTGCTCCAAACGTAGTTAGGGAGCGGTATCTTAATGAGTGGCAGTGCTATCCATCCTTCTACCACGATTTCATTGCGTTTTAAATGCGTATCTCATAAACCATGCATGTATAAGAAGCCTTGATACATGTAGTTGAAGTATGATAACGTGTGTGTGACAGGTCTAATGATCTACAATGCACACGTTAGACCAATATACAGTCCCCCAACTTCCCATCTATTTAAAGAGAGAAACGGGGTTTAAGGTTCACTTGACTTAAACTAGGTCATTTCGGGACCAACATGGTTCCATTTTATTTCTTCAATTCGCTTGCATATTTTGGTCTTCAGCAGTGGGAGGAAACCGGAGGACCTGGAGAAAGCTGACTACGTTGGACAGAAGACCCTACACTTGTCATGTACAACCGGGGGAATCAAAACCACACCCAGTTTACTCCATCACGACAGACCTAATGATACAATGCACATACACTAACCATTCAGCCACCCAACCCTCATCTATTTAAAGAAGAAACTAAACAGTTTAATAGAAAATGTATTTTAATATGGAATGATATAATCGACAGTCAAATATGTACACAGTATTAATTATCATCAATACAAAATAAAACTGTATCGCAAAACAAACACCAAAATAATAAGTTCATATGTCAATGAAGTGAATTACAAAGGTATCGAATGTAATTTGAAGGAACCCCAAGAAAACCAGCCTGGACAAAAGGCACCAGCCACAGACACAAAGCCCTGCTTAACCCGAGCGGGGTCCTGCACCTGACTAGAATCGCGGGGCCCCTAACGCGACAAAAAAATTATTTCATACACTTTTTAATGGTACGCATGCGCAACACACAATTACATAAGAAAAATTCCATGTCAGTTACGAATGGCATACAATGCGGGGAACTGTTATAACAAGTGAAATCGCCGCTAGAAGCCTGGACCGATCATCATCAGAGGGATAGCCTAGTCTCTGCCCTCGCGCTGCTAGATCTATTACCGTGAAATTTTCATCTGGAATTTGAATTGTTTCTCGTTTTGCCACGAACCGCGTCTGGGCCCGTCAGACCCATGCCTAAACTGGCCAGACATAAATTATCACATTATATTATAACATATATTATAATATGAAAGTTTAGGAATAATATGCACCGCACATGACATTGTGCGAAGGAAGCAAATTAATATAAGCCTACTTGGCTTGTTTTTGTATCCTATTATTTATGCTTTTTACATTGTATAATATTCTCGAAATAAATACTGTTTAAAACACATGACACTGTCTATGACAGGTGCCTTTTGTCCAGGCTTGTAAACATACCTTGTGGAATAATATATATGCACCTGACAAGTCTGTGACAGGTATCTTAAGTCCAGGTTTGCTTGAAAACTACAATATCGTGAAAGTTGAGTTACTAAATCAGCTCTCAAATGGTTCAGTTTGTCAACATTTGACAGAAGATAGAAACAGAATAGAATCAATTTTCCACATCAGGAGGCTGGATATTCAATAAATGTTATCATTATGCAAATTAGAATACTTGATTAAATTAAAATATGATAGAAATACAAACACAAATAAAATATACATTAATATAAGCTATAGTTGGTAATAATTAACCATACTACAAGATAAAGTTGGTAATAATTAAACATTTTTCAAGCTAGAGTTGGTAATTTTTAAACCATACTACAAGCTAAAGTTGGTAATAATTAACCATACCACAAGCTATAGTGGTAATAATTACCCATGCTACAAGCTGGAGTTGGTAATAATTAATCAGACTACAAGCTAAAGTTGGTAATAATTAACCATACTACTAGCCAAAGCTGGTTATAATTAATCAGACAAGCTAAAGTTGGTAACAATTAACCATATTACAAACTATAGTTGGTAATAATTAAACGTATCTCAAGCCAAAGTTGGTAATAATTAACACAAAGTAGACTTGTTGGCAAGAATTAATCCAACTACAAGCTAGAGTTGGTACTGACTTTAGTAATGATGATGAAGCTAGGCAGAAATTTCCACAGCTAATATCTCGGTTCACAGTGGATCAATATGACTGAAATTTTCAGCAAATGACCTTTACATTTTCTTGTTATTGACTATCATAGTGAGAACTGCCAACTCTTTATCTAATCTCCCATAATGTATTTTTAATAAACTCAATTTCAATCTTAAAAAAAAATGAATATATATTTTTTCAGCTTAATGAATTCCGATTTGGAAATGGTATTCATATTTCTCTGTATAATGAGGAAGAACAAAGAATATGAAGAGGGGCCATGGTATAACACATTTATTTAAGATTATGATATTCCAAATAAGGATGAAATTCCTATCCACGATTACTCCAGCAGATCGCTGTCTCGCAAGATGAATTACGTTTGTCATGTGTTAGTTATTATACATCATTAAGCTGTGGTGTTTCTTTAAATCAGATGATGTGGTTAGTGTCAGACTTATGCCTGGCTTTTACATGGGATAGTGGCGAATCGAAATTCGTGGCGATTTAGCAAAAAAATATAAAGGATGACAGAGAATCTGGAGTCACTCCTTTAACTTGTGTAAACCAGTTGTTTGTGGTCTGTAGTTTTTAAAATGGTTATTTTTATGCAATAATTAAAAGACATATATAACTTATTAGGGCCTCATCAAGTCAAATATGTATTTAAACCTAAGGCAGTCAAAAATTATATAGTTTATAGCCTCACAAAATTTAATTCCAACATTACTAGCAAAATATCTATAAATATCTGTAAATATCAAGTAAGTATAAATAATACAACACAGAAACATAGAGTGTCATCAATTGAGCATTAGGATTATTTTGATCAGAAGAAGGAAATAGATTTACAGGCCTCTAGTTCACAAAGCATTCTCAGACTTAAGTTAAGAATTTACTCAACTTTCAATCACTGTTTATGAGAAATATATTTGATCCAGAAACACAAAACTTATACTGTAGTTTCTTATTGACCTATTTAATACATTAAATGGATTAGGATCCAGTCTGCTGCTGCTGCTGATCAAATCAAAAATAAATAATCGAAACTTTATTTTTATCTTGACAAGTGTAGTAATGGTGATCGAGGCTAGACTCAAAATTCAATCAGATTAGGGTAGCCTTCCATCATCCCCGAGTTTTCCATCAGTTTTCTCTGGGTCCTCCAGTTCAAGGTTCAATCATAACAGTCCATAAAACTACTTATTTCAAGCATATTAAAACTAAATATTTCAAGCATTGAGAGAGAAATAGGCTTTATATAAAATAACGAAAACAAATTACTCAAAATCAACGAACAAATCCCCCTAAAATACATAATTTCACAACATTTATTACATGTTTGATCTCTGTTGAATCAACCGGTAACAAAATACAAAGCAATTATACAATCTCATTAAAATACAGATCTATAATTCATTTGGTTTTCTTATACTTTCGATGGCCTACACTACATGAAGTTATAGCGGGAGTTCACGTCAGAGGTCATACGAGCCTATGATATCAGGCATTTGATTAACCAAATAGGATCTGTGTTTTAATCAGATTGAGCCATTATATAAACAAATACAAAATGATGTCATGAGTATTCACAGAAACAAAAACAAATAATTTACGTTGAATAAATAACTGTGAGATGATAAAATCTTAAACAAACCCAAATGCAAAAATATTTTGAGGATAAAATCTTTTAAGCCCAAGCACTTACGTTATATTTACAAGAATTATTAGATGATCTGATTTTTTTCTTGTTTTTGAAAAGAAAAACAAACGACTCTTTGTTTTTTATTTAGTTTTTTTCACCATGAAATAGGACACAAAATAAAATTTTAATTCAGATTAGTAAGAACCATGGATGGTGCTTCGTCTGTTTGTGCCGGACATGTCCTATGCAAACGTCTGTCCAGGAATATGCCCAATCGGATTTCAAGATATTGTGAATCATACACCTAATATAAGAAAAATTTGTAGTTCCACACTATTATTAAGGGAATGGAAGCTGATTGACCCTATTTCCAGACTTCGGATGACCTAATTCAGGCCTCTGTTAACCCCAAATAAAAATGTCTGACAAGCAGTATGAACTATAATTAATCTTGTACTTGTACCCCATCAAATCAACGAAATCCATGCCTATTCCCGCTATCCTGTGAAGAATAACTTTGTGATGCACTGATCTTTACTTTTAATTACCACTCATACATATACATACATATATATTATCTTTTCAGAACTCCCACAAAATAACAAAATATTATTCCATATTCATAAATAGAAATCCCAGATATACCATTAACAAACAATCTACAAATCTGGGTTGGTTCGTACAAAATAAGTTCAAACTCTGTTTAGAACAACCATGTAATTTCTAGCAAGCTTCAAGCTCCATCAAGCTGCGATCATGTCTGGTTGATTCTAGTCAACCATGTAATTTCTAGCAAACTTCGAGCTTTATCAAGTTGCGATCATGACAGGTTGATTCTGGACACAACTAAACGGTCTATAGAAAGAGAAGAGAATGCGAGCGTCGACGAGACCTTGCATGGTGCTAGAATTGATATGATAATAAGCCATGCTGTTTTTAAAATTTCTACATGGTTCTAGCATTTATACAATAATAAGCCATGTGCTAGCACTAGCATTGTTCTAGCATATATTAATAAGCGATGTTGTTTTTTTAAATTTCTACAAAATGTACTACAGGTATAATTTGTTTGTATTTTTTTTTTTTGATTTTGATGAACCAACCCAAGAAGAAAAACATAAGTATGTAGATACATACGTACATACATACACCCGCCCATCAAGGCACAAAGAGATTAAAATAAACATATAATATATTTAACATTTTTACATCTTTCAAACCATTTATACATCGTCATTAATTCATTAAACAAACTAGGTTAGTGGATAAAATGCTGGATATATAACAAATAGACGGACATGGTATGTATTTCTACCTTTTATATATTTGCATGTAGGCCTAAATGTGCTTAAAGCCAGGGAATGGCTCAGGGGTTGAAATCAGTAAACGGATTTCAACAATCAAAATACTTAATTCTCTTCGGAAAGAATTGTCGGATATATTTTACTTTATTTTTAAAGACAAAACGAAACATCAAATTCAAATGACAGGCATTTTAATGCCGCCGCCTGTTCGCCACGTGGTTGTGATTGGCATTCAAATTTCAACGTAATTAAATTAGGCGTCAAGCAAGGACACATATATATACAATTAGAATTTTAAGATTTTTTTACCACCATGTACCCCAAAACATTATCGCCAAAATTATATTTTAATCACAACTTCCATTTTATTACCGCAAATTTGATGGCCTCCAGCTGAGCCCTGATTGCCATAGAGTTATGCAATATTGCCTGTGATTGGGGGATTTAAAAGAAATAGCCAATGGCATTACGGTTTTCACTGAATCGGTAGTGTTACTATTTTAATGCAAAGAAACCTTTTCCAGACGTATAGAACAAAATTAAAAGTACCATATAAGTTTCAGTCTTGTTAATCGGGGAGAAATTAGCCACCACGCTACTATGGAGACAAACGGACAGCTTGTCGCGTGCTGTTAAATAACGTCTAATTTGTTTTAAAATGAAAGGTTCCCCTCTTCCAATTTTATTGGAATGGATAAGTTAGACAGAGACATTATTAGCCTGAATACTTATTGATATTAATCTAGTTGTCGCCGGCGACAAGTAGATATTTTTTCTACTTGTCCATTGAAAATGTTACTTGGATTCGACAAGTAGACAAGCGTTATTTCGACCCCTGGAATGGCTACAAACCTCGCAAACATAACAAATAATCATCACACATATTCCCTCTTTCATAATTTTGCCGTTCTAAACTTGTATAAAACTTCAGATATCAATTGTGTTTCTTAATCTGAAATGTGATTATATTCTATTCATGACGAAACAGTTATCATATGTAACCTGTGACAGCAAAACGAGTCACAAAGGTTCAAGGGGAAATAGGCTTAAAATATTTTTTAAAATCAGTTTGTTATAATTGTCAAATCTAAACATTTTTAACCTATTTGAACATTTGGGTCATTTTATAGTATGATATGTGAAATATATCCGCTAACTATGCAATATATAATAATGTTGTACCGAAATCTATAATCGGTACAGAAACCCATCTTTTGATGCCAAAATCAACCAATCAGAAACAAACTTTATATATTCAAAAATCAACAACATTCTTATATCTGTTCTGGAAAACTAATGAACAACAACCCTTGCTGGAAAATGAACTGATCAGAAAACATATTTCAGAAAACAATATTTGGATCAATCCATTTTACTCAAAAGGTGATGTAGTATTATCTATTTCATTTTTGATAAATAGATCAAGCTTATTTTTCACTGCCTGGGCTTCCAAGGAAAATAATTGGTCTGAGGGCCTAGAGCTACCCCATCTGCCATTGACTATATATCATGACCATTAATCATTTATAAATTTCACATTCATATCATTTTCCCACAAATATTTTTACTCATCACTAGAATGAAATGGGGTTTAACAGACTACTGGTCTGCTACAACAGGGAAAATGATTGGTTCTCCAGGTTGATTTTGGCAGAAGCCACTATTATTGTCCAATCAAAAGCTTTGTGATACAGGCTTTGTGATTTGTTGTTATAAAGAGAACTGGTTATCAAGACTTCAGTATCAGTAGACAAATACAACCAGACATATATTATACAAGTATTGAATAGCCATGGTTAAACAGATGTATGTTAATGAGACCTGATTATCTAGACTTCAGTATCTATAGAATAATACATCTAGACATATATTATACAAGTAATGAATAGAAGTGATTTTCAAAGATGAATCTTATGTGTGAAAATAGAAACTTGTCTGTTAGTGTTTATTTCTACATCGGTAATAAATGATCATCACGATCTCGATCTAAGTCTTCTTCTAACTGTTCATCACCGATACCCTTATATGGTGCTGAGTTTCTACTGGACATGCTTCTACACACTAGATTACAGCCATCCTACAATAATACATAAAAATACAAAATTGTGTCACATGGAGAAAGAAACATGAAAGGAAGGTTACGAAACACTGAATATCAAAAGGGTTTATCTTCTCATGACCATAATGCAAAATGAATCCGTTTTCGACAAAGGGGGGATAACTCAGGAGTAAAAAGTATCTATACTGCTTTAATTTAATATAAATAAGATTTTTTTTATGTTTTGTAGGACCGCACTATAAAACAGTACACTAATTGTTGGATACGGCAGCCATTTAGGGTCGTCTGTCTAACCTCATGGGTTTTCTCAGGGTCCCCTGTTTTTTTCTGGGTCCTCCAGTTTCCTCCCACTGCTAAAGATCCCTACGTGCAAGCGAATTATTGAAATTAAAATTAAAACCATATGTTAGTTCTGAAATCACCTAGTTTGTGTCGAGTGGACGTTAAACCCCATTTCTCCCCCTCTTTCATCATAAAACAGTATACTGCTTGTCTGTTATGGCGGGCATGTGGGGCAGAAATTTGTGATCGGTGACAGCGAAATGAGTCGTAATGACCGAAATTTCAAAGATAGGTTGCCAGGCAATGAAACATACGCCCACAGCAGCTAAATCGTCTGGGCAGTCATCAAGGGTTGTCGCATATTTTTACTTTTTTTGCTAATGCAACATTTTTAATACACTAAAAACTGATTAAGAGTAACAACTCATTATGTAATTATCAGAAAATCATTAGAATTTGATTGCTTTTTATAAAGTGTTACCCCACGCTAACAATTAGTATATACATGAAACATTTAATATCATGGATTTAGCTGTTCAGTTATCAAAATTCATTGAAAATCAAAATACTTGTTCGTTTCAACACCTTAAACTCTGTGTATCAATCTAAAGTCAATTGGATGATAACTTTGGCCTCCATAGCGTCACAAGATTTTTTGAAGTTATCAAGGGAGATAACTCTGGCAGTAATTATTTGAAATCTCTGAAAATCAATAGGCTTCTTCGTCTCATGACCTTAAACACTGTGTATAAATTTAAAGTCAATTGGATATTAACTTTGACCTCTAGAGCGTCCACAAGATTTTTTGAAGTGATCAAGGGCCATAACTCTAGTAATTCTTCGTCTCATGACCTTAAACACTGTGTATAAATTTAAAGTCAATCGGATATTAACTTTGGCCTCTAGAGCGTCCAAAAGATTTTTTGAAGTGATTAAGGGCCATAACTCTGGCACTAATTATCGGAAATCGCTGAAAATCAATAGGCTTCTTCGTCTCATGACCTTAAACACTGTGTATAAATTTAAAGTCAATTGGATATTAAATTTGGACTCTAGAGCGTCCACAAGATTTGTTAATTACTGATAATTACATAACGAGTTGTTACTCTTAATCAGTTTTTAGTGTATTAAAAATGTTTCATTAGCAAAAAAAGTGATCAAGGGCCATAACTCTGGTAGTTATTATCGGAAATCGCTGAAAAACAATAGGCTTCTTTGTCTCATGACCTTAAACACTGTGCATAAATTTAAAGTCAATCGGATATTAACTTTAGCCTGTAGAGTGTACACAAGCAATTGTGGACGCCGGACCGCCGGACGGAAGGACAGGGGCGACGACAATATACGACCACATTTCAATGTGGGCGTATAAAAATGAGTTATATATGCCATCGTAAAGCGGGTGTCCTGGGCTGTCTAATGATACCAAAATCATTTCTCTACCTTACTCCATCTTCGAGATATTCATGTTCAAAGTCTGAGAGTCAAGAAAGGCCTATTTCAAGAAAACTTTGTTTAAAGATTACGTTCAACATTTCTGCTATGCATAACGAAAGTCATGGTTAAAAATGCCAAACAGAAACTAAACTTGACACAATTCAACATGTTAAAGTATTCAAACATGGTCAAAACCAAATTTTGAAAATTTCTGCACTCGGACACAAATTAGCGTGTAATTAGAAATCTACTTGTGCGACTTAAGACTCATTTAGCTATCACCAGTCACATTTATTCTCAGAGTGGACAGTTCTCTGTCAGCAGAACGGGGCCGTTTGTGGCAATCTTAGAAGACCTAGTTAGGGCTGTGGAAGTGCTGCTAGTATAACTTTTATATTGGTATGTTGGAATTTTAATAATATCTCCTGGACATCATGAATTATTACTTACGGCTTGTAAATTTCCAAAATCTTGCCAAAAACTATAATTTGGTATTTGCTCCATTCCCTTGGCTTGAAGAACAAATCTCTGGTATAAGAATCCGAGAAATAAATATAAGGCTACCACACTGGCGAATCTACAAACAAAAAATACAGATACATGTAGCTCACTATACACTCAGTAAGACGGACGCTAGGTAGGTCAGTAGGTAAATAGGTCAAGAAAACTGGTACTAGGTAGGTCAGTAAGACTCACACAAGGCAGGTCAGTAGGTCAGCAAGACTGGTACTTAGTAGGTAAGACTGGTACTAAGTAGGTAAGTAAGACTGGTACTAGATAGGTAAGTAGGTCAGTAATATTGACACTAGATAGGTCAGTAAGACTGATACTAAGTAGGTAAGTAGGTCAGTAAGACTTGTACTAAGCAGGTCAGTAGGTCAGTAAGACTGGTACTTGGTAAGTCACTATAACCGATACCAGTCTACCTCGGCAACATAATCCTCCTAATCTAATCTACTTCTGAGCTCCCCATCCACCCGCTAATGTACTCAACCATGACACATCACCCACCCATTCTACCTCAGCTACCTAATCTCCCTAGTCTAATCAACCATGACACATCACCGAACCACACACGGTATAGTAAACTATTCAAAAAAAGTAGGGGATATTTGATTTTTAAGTGTTATTAAAGTCACCTAATGAAACTGACGAAGAAACAAATGACAAAATGAAATGAAGTTCACATTCATCGGTTTATTCCAAATGATCGTTAGACTAAGTAAGGCACAGACTGACCCTTATAAGGGTAAAATGATACCCGGGGTCAAACAGCAAAGTTACCACAGCATCACAACAAAGTCAGTAACGGGTAAATCCTCCTCTGTTTGCCAAACAAGCATTGATCCGACGTGGCATACTCCTAATGAGACGTCTAAGGTCATTTTGGTCCAGATTGTCCCATTCCTGTTGCAACGCAGCAGCAAGTTCTTGGACATTGGCAGGACGTTGTTGACGTTGACGTAACCTCTGTCTCGATGGGGGAGAGGTCGGGACTCAGTGCTGGCCAAGGTAATGTGGTGATGTTCTGTTGTTGGAGGTAACCTGTAACGATCCTGGCCCTGTGACATCTTGCGTTATCATCCTGGAAGATGAAACGGCGGCCATGACGTCGTGCGAACTGCACAACATGGACTGCCAAGATGTTGTCCCGGTAGTACTGGCCTGTAACACGCCCTGCAACAACATGTAAAGCCGTTCTTTCAGCAACAGTGATGCCTCCCCACACCATAACAGAACCACCCCCAAATCCATCATGTCTGATGACGTTAACGTCTTGGAAGCGCTCGTTTCGACGACGCCACACCCTCCTACGTCTGTCCAAAACATCAATAGTGAACCTTGACTCATCTGAAAACATCACATTGCTCCAGCGTCGATTATCCCAGTGTTGACGACCACTACACCAACGACGTCTTGCCTGAATGTGATGAGGACATCGGGCACAAAGGTGACCCCTATGCAGTCGATTCCGAATCGTCTGGCCACTCACTCTCACACCAGTGTCTGTTTGAAGACGAGTGCTGATCTGATTTGCTGTTATGACACGATTTCGCAAGGCCAAGGTACGGATAAATCGATCCAGGGCTTGAGTTGTCGCCCTCATCGTCCGCGCCACAACCGCCTGTGTTGTGCCGATCTGTAGCATGCCAAGGGCACGTAACCTTACATTTTGGGTAAGCCGACGCATATCAAAATTTGTTTTCTGGTCACTAAAACAATTAAACTGATGTTTCCACCCTGGAATTCAATGCCACAATGACTGTAACATTCAAAGTCAGAGTCGTGCAAATCTTGGGTTAGACCCCCATGATGATCCCAAGCATCACCTGCATTCCATGCGGTAGCTATTGGTGCGTTTGGGCGTCACATGTAACTGGAAATGTTTCTTCTGTTAGGTTCTATAGTGACTTTTTTCGTAGTCATTTGCATATTTTAGTATTATGCCCCCAAAATCAAATATCCCCTACTTTTTTTGAATAGTATATTTAAGATACATAAGTTAAGAGTTTAATAAAGAGTTGGCCATTATTGTTCGAAAAATTGAATGATTTGAAAATTTCGTTCAAATTACTCTACTGTGAGAAGATATGAGCCTTAGAAGATTTGACAAGACATGTGCGACAATTGTTGTTCGAAGCTAAGTCTAGCTTTTCCAAATTTTAATTGATCAAGATATGGCTGAACTGTTCTAATCTATTTAAAATTGGAGTAATCCTATGGCATCGAGAGTTGATTATGGCCTGGATAAGTTAATTACTGTCTAATTAATAGTTTTTATAACATTTCAGGCCTAAAGAAAGACCTAAAATAAGCAGATTTAGCGCTTACATAATGCATGTTTAATAGATTCTAATTTCCCTTGTATACATATAGGCCTACTTACATTATTAACACAATGGAACCAAAACTCAGAGCTTTCGATGAGGATTTAATTCCACACACAGCTTTATGTGAAATTTCAAATAAATAATAACAATCGCCCGTTTTACCATTCGATTCCTCTAATATATCTACACCAGTTTCCTAAAAAAATTCAAATAAAATGAAATGGGGTTTAACGTCCTACTGCTCTGCTCCTAAACTGGGCTAATGAAGACAGGCATACATGTACACCATACAGTGTGCTATGAGGGCAATGTGTACACAGGACCTCGTTTTTTTGTCCCATTCAAACAACTAGACAGCTGTCCCTGTCAGGCCCTCCATTCTGCATCACTGACAAGGACAAACCACGCCGTGTCAGTGATGCAGGATGGAGGGCCTGACAAGAAGGTCTAGTTTTTCTGATAGGATAAAAGCTCATCCCATGTACATGTTGGCATGCATGTACATCAAAGAACCTTTTAGGGTTGGAATTTGATGAACAGACAATACTTCTGACTTGTATTGCCCCAACCACATCAATGCCTGGTGTCACACGGTCACATACTTCATATTGGTAGCATAAAAAAAACAAACAAAATATAAATCGTATTTTACTCAGTTTGTCTCAAGAAATTTTAATCTCAAGATAAATACTCCATACTGTAATAAACTAGACACAAACTAGGTCATTTCGGGACTAACATATAGTTTTAATTTTATTTCAATAATTAGCTTGCACGTAGGGGTCTTTAGCAGTGGGAGGAAACCGGAGTGCCCGGAGGAAACCCATGAGGTTGAGAAGGCGCCCTTATTTCCATGCCACATACGCTCACACCAGGGATCGAAACCACAGCGGCAAGCCAGAGGTGAGCGGGCAGCTAGAGGTCGAAGCGCGGCACTCTAGACCACAAGGCCATCCCAACCCCCCTAAACTATTTTGAGTCACACTGTTTGACACATGACTTGACTGAGGGAGAATACATTTACAGTCTATAATTGTCCAGTTCCTTTACCATCAAAATCAAAGCCATAATAATTTCTTGAAGTATCCTTTGCCAACTTCTTTTTCTCTGCAGTTTGAATGTTTAAGTCCCTCAATTTCTAAGTCTGTCAATGTGTAAGTCTACTGAATGTGTAAGTCTCTGAAGGTGTAAGCCTCTGAATGTCTAAGCCTCTAAATGTGTAAGTCTCTCAATGTGTAAGTCTCGCAATGTGTAAGTCTATCAATGTTTAAGTCTACTCAATGTGTAAGTCTCTCAATGTATAAGTCTAGTCAGTGTGTAAGTCTAGTCAATGTGTAAGTCTGTTAATGTGTAAGTCTCTCTGTATAAGTCAGTCTCTTAATATGTAAGACTCTCTATGTGTAAGTCTACTGAATGTGTAATTCTCTCTATGAGTAAGTCTCTCGATGTGTAAGTCTTTCTCAATTAAATCAGCACATAAAAATCATTCTATACGTCACACGAGCAAGCAGACATTTTTACAGTTTGGTCCAGTGAGCACATACTGGGTGCTTTACAAGGAATCCAGTAATTTTCTAATAAAATTTTGAGTGTCTCTAATTTCCATACCATTATTTGAAATACCCAATAAATATTTTTTCGTGGCAATGTATCTTTAACAAACAGGTCATATTTCCTACTGAAAATCTGAACTGTCAACTTACGTCATCAGCCGATGGATCACAAATAATTATAATGATAGCTTTTCTCTGTTCGTTGTTGCAATGACTATGATACTCGTCACCATGCCAATACTCGACCATGACCCAATCATCTGGAAACATAAAAAAAATTTCCTTTCAATTCTCAAACGTATACATCATGTATAGGGAAAAATTCAATTTAAAGATGAGCTGTGTTATTGGTACATACATGTATCTGTATAGAGAGAGAGAGAGAGAAAGAAATGGGGTTTAACGTCCACTCAACACAAACTAGGTCATTTCGGGACTAACATATGGTTTAATTTTATTTCAATAATTCGCTTGCGCGTAAGGGTCTTTAGCAGTGGGAGGAAACCGGAGTGCCCGGAGGAAACCCACGAGGGTATCTGTATAGACCACATTTACTAATGTTTTGGTCGATATTCATTCGTAAAGAAATTCTTAAAGAGGTGGGGATTGTATCATGGAACCTGTCATTGAGTCAACTGGCGTGGTTTCGAATCCCCGGATGTACGTGACAAGGATCGGGGTCTCCTGTCCAAATTCGTGGGCTTTCTCCGGGTCCTCCGGTTTCCTCCCACTACTAAAGACCCCTACGCGCAAGCAAATTATTGAAGTGAAATTTTAAAAAATGTTAGTCCCGAAATGACCTAGTTTGTGTCGAGTGGACATTAATCACCATTCTCTCTCTCATTCTTAAAGAAATTCGAAGGCAGCTAAATTTGATGAGTGCTTTGATGAGTTACTGCACCTGAAAACAAACGCCAAGCTTTTCAGTGTCAAGGCACCGGCCAATAATGTTCAGAAAATTCTAGCGTGATTCTGGATAACAGGGGCATAAATAAAAACAATGGATTGAAATTTAAAAGAAATCCATTATTATAATAATGTGAGTGTTCATCCATGAGAAAATTTTACCACATTTCAAAACATGATACGTTTTTACATAAGGCACCTCTCACAGACTTATCAAGTTCAAATACCGAAAGGAACCAAAATTCTTTGGATATAAACATATATTTTAAATTTCATCAAAATCAGATGAAAAAAAATGTGACCTCTACGGTGTCCACAAGCTAAAAACATCATTTTTTGTACAATCAGGGGCCTTAATCCAAGAAGTCTGATACAAGCCACTTTCAAACGGAACTGAGACCTTTGGAAGATAAACCTGTATTTCAAGTTTCGTCAAAATCTGCTAACAATTGTGACATGTAGAGTGACCACAAACAAATTGTCAACGTACGGACTGATGCATAGAAACACTGTGTGTTAAATTTTGTCTAATAAAGTCTGTGATAGGTGTCAAACAATTTAAATTTAAATACTGTAAAGTAAACAATTTAAACATTGTGTTATAAATATTTTGTTCAGTACTGTAAAACATTTCAAATACTATGTAAAACATTTTGAATACATACAGAATCCACTACAAGTCTTTTTTGATATCAAAAAATATCGACACAAGTCGACAAAGTAAAAAAAGAAACGAGGTTCTGCCAAGTTTTTTTTACCTTATCAAAGAGTGTTGATATTTTTGATGTCGACAAAAAACATGAGTTGGAGATTTCATTAATAACCAAATCCTTTCTTACATGCACAAATATATAAATATAATTCTTTGCAATAGATTTCACGTTTATTGAACCTGATTACATTACAGCGTAGTGATACATCATTTTCTGACCGCAATTCAATTACTACAAAGTCATTTATATTGACCCAGGGTTTTCATCAAGGTCAAATAATAAACAAAACTAGATCTGCTACTGTCCCATGCAGATATGAAAGCTTTCATATTCACTGTCAAAATCTATCGAAATTAATGTAATTTTTCACTCGTAAACAACTTTGTCGGCACGAAAAACATCAAAAACGAAATTCGAATTTTTGAAATATTCAAATACCAAAAATTCCACCCGTATCCCGTCTATCCTGAAATTGAAATGTATTAAATTTTAGACATAGGAGACGCATTGAACATACTATGCCCTATTGTGTTTCTGCTCTGAACGTTTTTTAGGTTTTCCTTCGAGGGTTCAGAAAACGTAACTCTCATGTCTGTAAGTGCAATATCGCAAAAGTTCTATTGTTTTTTCACGTTTTAAGATGGTGTCACTTCCGGTTCAATCGACAAACTCCATGTTTTGTGTACGAATCAGTAATTACTTGTCTAGTATCAAAAAACAAATTAGGTCATTCTGACCTTTATTTCGACGATTTTTTTGAAAAATTTGATTCTTAATTTCACCAACGGGGGATGATTTAGGAAATTTTAAAAGTCATTTTTCAAGTCGCATCAGTAATGTCTAGTTACATACTAAATTTCATGAAAATCGTACAACTATTAAAGAAGTTGTCAAGTTGGTCTCAACTTCCGGTTCGAAATCACAGCGACGAATTTTCGAATATTACAAAATTTTAAAAATAAGCTCCCCCTGACCAGCTTAATCGTTCGCAATAAACGTCGGAAAATTGCTGACTTTAGCCGTGGGAGGTAACCGAAGGACACGGGGAAAACCCACGCGCAACCTGGAAATCGAAACGACGCCGGTTGACTCAATGACAGACGTTACGATACAGCGCGCACATGCTAACCATTCAGCCATTCAGCCTCCCTAAAATCGGAAAATTGCTGACTTATAGCAAGAAACATTTCAACCGGGCATTTCAATCGAAACAACGCCAGTTGACTCAATGACAGACGTTACGATACAGAGCATAGGTGCTAACCATTCAGCCACGTAACCTCCCTAAATTTGGCAAATTGCTGACCTACAGCGACAAACATTTCAACCGGGCGAAATTATCAACCGAATATTACACAACTTTTAAAAGTAAGCTTCCCCTGACCAGCATAATCGTTCACAATAAACGTTTCCCCCTAAAATAGGCAAATTGCTGACTTTAAATTGAGAAACTTGACAACAGGGCGAAATTTCCTGTTTTATGACTTTTACAGTACCTCTGATTACCAACCGATTATAACAAAACTTTAAAAATAAAAGAGAAAAAGAGACATGTGGGTTAACGTCCACTCCACACAAACTAGGACATTTCGGGGCTCACATATATTTTTTAATTTTATTTTAAAACTTCCCTTACGCGTACTGGTATTCGGGAAATTGCTGACGATACAGCGCGCACATGCTAACCATTCAGCCATTCAGCCTCCCTAAAATCGGAAAATTGCTGACTTATAGCAAGAAACATTTCAACCGGGCATTTCAATCGAAAAAACGCCAGTTGACTCAATGACAGACGTTACGATACAGAGCGCAGGTGCTAACCATTCAGCCACGTAACCTCCCTAAATTTGGCAAATTGCGGACCTACAGCGAGAAACATTTCAACCGGGCGAAATTTTCTATTTTAACAGTTTAATTTGCACCGAATATTACAAAACTTTTAAAAATAAGCTCCCCCTGACTAGCTTAATCGTTCGCAATAAACGTTTGCCCCTTAAAATCGGCAAATTGCTGACTTTAAAGTGAGAAACATTACAACCGGGCGAAATTTTCTGTTTTATCACTTTTACAGTATCAGTACCATGCATTACCAACCGATTATTACAAAACTTTAAAAATAAAACAGAAGGAGAGAAATGTGGCTTAACGTCCATTCGACACAAACTAAGTCATTTCGGGACTAATATATGTTTTTTAATTTTATTTATAAACTTCCCTTACGCGTACTGGTATTCAGGAGTGGGAGGAAACCGAAGGACACCGAGAAAACCCACGAGGTTGGACACCATACTCCATGTCACGTCCATTCGACAAAAACGAGGTCATTTCGAGACTAACATATGTCTTTTAATTTTATTGAAAAACTTCCCTTGCGCGTACGGGTCTTTAGTCGTGGGAGGTAACCGAAGGACACGGGGAAAACCCACGCACAACATGGAAATCGAAACGACGCCGGTTAACTCAATGACAGACGTTACGACAAAGCGCGCGTATGCTAACCATTCAGTCATTCAGCCCCCCTAAAATCGGGAAATTGCTGACTTATAGCAAACAACATTTCAACCGGGCGAAATTTTATGTTTTAGCAGTTTAATTTGCACGGTACTTTAATTACCAACCGATTATCACAAAACTTTTGAAAATAAGCTCCAACTGACCAGCTTAATCGTATGCAATAAACGTTTGGCGTGAACTGAAAGTTCTGCACCGAGAAAGTTCATCTCGATTTTCTGGCGTGGTTCCCTCTTGTCAGTGAGGCAGAACGGAGGGCCTGACAAGGACAGCTGTCTAGTCGTTCGGATGGGACGAAAAACCAAGGTCCCGTGTACACATTGAAGTGCACGTAAAATATCCCTAAGCAGTTGGAATTCGATACTGTTGAATAAGCTGTATACGATGACTAAATGTGCAAATTGTAGTCACCCACGCTGCATGTTTCGCTTAAGAAAGGGTGCAGTTTTCAATTTTCGATCCTTTTATTCTTCTACTCCTGATATTTTGGACTGTTCATCGATGGTTTCATATAAAAGACTATCGATAAGACTCTTTGTAGAAGAAGTTCCCCAAAAATATTATGTTGATTGAAGAGAAAAGGACCTTTAAAAATGCTCAAAATCGTAAAAATACGACTTTTTTGATTTTCGATCTCTTTTTTTCTGCTATCCCTGACATTTAAAAACAATGATACAATGATTTCACACAACGGGCTAGCTATTAGACTCTCGATTGGCAGGAGTTTCACCACCCTCTCTTCATTATAACCGAAGTTATCGTGTCCTAAAGAATCAACAAATCAGCATATTTATCTCTGCTTACCCTTAGCAGAAAATGCTCATCTTTAAACTCAATCATGACATTGACCTAGTGAACGTCTACACCAAGTTTGAACATTCTAGCTTAATTAGAAGGAGAGTAATTGTGTTCCAAAGTCCCGATCCTTCAAATTGCTTCTATTTTTCATTTTCAATTCAAAATGGTGACCATCACGTGGCCGAAATCAAAATTCTATTCGCGACATTTTTTAGGCCTTCCTACAAGGATTCAGAAAATATAACTCCCGAGTCTGTAAGTAAAATAGCAAAAAAGCCTTATTGATTTTTCACTTTTAAATATGGCGGCACTTCCGGTTCGATCGACAAACTCCATATTTTGTGTACAAATCAGTAATTACTTATCTAGTATCCAAAAAAAAAATCAGGTCATTCTGACCTATATTTCGATGATTTTTTTGAAAATTTTGATCCTTAATTTCGTCAAGGGGAGATAATTTAGAAAATTTCTAATTATATTTTTGAAGTCACATCGGAAAGATCTACTTAGATACTAAATTTCATGAAAATCGTACAACTATTAAAGAAGTTGTCAAATTGGTCTAAACTTCCGGTTCGAAATCACAGCGACGAATTTTCGAAATTCGAAAATGTGAAACTGTAGATGAAAATGATTTTTTCAAAGGTATTCAAAGAAAAAAGAATTAGTAAAATCGGTCAAAAAATAACAAAGTTACGACTATGCATTGTCATTTTTTTCGTTCGTAAAATTCGGTGATTTCGGATTCGTAAAACGTTTCGAAAATATATTTAATCAAGGTTCGCACCCCATTTTTGGGGGGGTAGGTCAAAATTTCAGAAAGATCCTATGGATAGATTCTGAGAAATCCGATTTGCAGAAAACACACAAAAAAAAAAAATAATAATAATAACTTTAACAGAAACAATAAGCTTTCATATGTAATATGAAAGCTTAAATAGTTCATTTTTAAAGTGCCAATCCCGATAACTTTTGGGGGAATAAAACTGCTTAATTTTGTGTTAAAATCCTTTAAAATCCATAACCTAAGACCCACCTACTAACCCGATATTTGTGATACGCTTGTAAATAACTTAAACCTGACAGTCTTCATCTGGAAATGGAGAACGTTTTATTATATAGTATCTATAAAAATAATATGTAGGTGAAATATAACTTTTATCAAGTACAGGGCATGGGTCATTCACTGTATAGACCTCTCAAGAAACATTAATCGATTATCAGGCCACCCAATGAAAAAATTGACTATAAATCTTAAAAGGGTTACGTGTCCGGATAAGCAGCGTTGACGTTCACGTCCAAATGACCCAATATTTTGAGCTGAAATTTTGAGACAAGGTAAGTACACCATGGCACTATATTTTGGTCCATAAATTTCATAAATACTCGGACTTTAATTTTTGAGACTCTGTTCTTATCGGGATTGTCCCTTTAATAATAAAAAAAAAGAAGTTACTTTTTATTCTAAAAAAGCAGTCCCTTTTAAATAAAAGAAAGTAGTTTCTATTTAATTGACCAATCAGATCCATGTAAAGCGATATCTACTGTAGAATGTATTATTGGGTGATAACACTTAAAAAAAATTTTGACGTACTTCCACTCATTATCTGTGTTGCGTTATAGAGCCCTATTTTATGTATTTGTTTATCATTTAAACCTTCTTGCAAAACACCAACATTTTTATATCCATCTACGGCATCCCGACAAATACCAACACTATACTTATATTCCTTTTTCACATCAATACAGCTGAACCTGAAGAGAAAAGAATGATAAATATTCAAAATACATCAAAAAAATTCTGTTTTTTTTTTTTTTTGTCACTTCGCCTCTCTTGAATTTGAAAAGAAGGGACGCAAACCTCTATTTACCTCAGTTGATCAGACAGTGTGTATGGTAATGACAAGTTTGTAACTGGTCATGACACACTTTCATGTCAGTTTTTGTTTGTATACCGTATCCTTGTCATGTCCTGTTCGTATACTCATCATTACACAAGTCTGTCATGTTCTGTTTGTAAACTGGTCATTACACACGGTCGTCATGTTCTGTTTGTATACTCTCATTATACATGTCCTTGTCATGTTCTGTTCATATACTCATCATTACACACATTCAATAATTATTCTCAATTTGTATACCCATCATTACACACTGTCATGCCAGGTTGTGCTTGTATACCATATCCTTGTCATGTTCTGTGTATAAACTGGTTATAGCAAATTGTCATGTCATGTTCTGATTGTAAACTGGTCATTACACATTGCACATTGTCATGCCATGTTCTTTTGCATACTGGTCATTACATGTACATGTACACACGTCCATGTCGATGTCATGTTCACATGCAAATTAAAGAACACTTGACAGTTAGAATTCAATTGCTGTCCAGAAAAATCTTCAAGTATAGCACACTGCATGACATGGTAAGCATTTTTTTCCATCCACCGGAGCCTGGTCTTATGACGTCATATGTGGATTGTGGGTTAGGATAAGGGTTAGGATAAGGGCTGTGGCCTGCAGATTTCGTCACAGTCTCGAGATGTAGACAGGGCTAGCCCTAACCCTAACCCTGGGCCAAGCCTAACCCTTATCCTAACCCACAATCCACATATGACGTCATAAGACCAGGCTCCGGTGGATGGAAAAAAAAAAGTTTACAGCATGACATATGCCAGTCTTTGTTAGACAGGTTGGAGTGGAAAAAAGCAGGACTTTAAAATTAAAAATATAAACTTTAAAACACTTTTTAAACAACAATCCATTCATTCATTTATGTACATGCAAAGGCTATTACTTTACTCTTAGTCAGTTTATGATCTTAGACTTCTGGTGCAGCAAAGGTTTAAACAAACAAAACAGGGTATTTTTGTAACATTACCTCTTTCCAACTAATGGCTTCAATTTATTGTAACCTGTATGATCACCATCAGGAATGTCATGACCATCTTGTTCGTTTATTAGTCGACAGGCTGGGCTTGTGGTTGTTGTACTGTCCACCATTGATACCAACAGGCCAGTCAAAAACAACAATAGCAAAACGGATAATTCAGACGAAAACCTCATGCTGCCAAACTCACTATTTTCCTGACTCTATTTCCTAAATAATACAATAATTCTGTGGATTGTTTTGGAAAATTGCTTGCTGCTGTTTCAATCCGGAAGTCCACGTGACAGATTGAACTTTCAGCTCCGGACATGTAGACGTGCTTTTTATTGATTGGTCGAAATTATTTTACCATGCCAAGTTAGACAGACACAATCAAATAAGTCTATTATATTGGCATGTCTGTGGCATGATACTGGATCTTTCCGAACGGACAAATATTTTTTCCGTTTTTATAGCCACAATTCTAACCCTTACCCTTCAGAATAGTTGTAGATAAACCTAACCCAAGGGAAAATATTTGTCCGTTCGGAAAGATTTAAACCACACTGAAGAGCAGTGCCAGACTGCAACTGCAATGGGCCCACCTTTCCACCTGTCCGTACAGGTGGGCCCAAGCTCATTAAAAAAAAGTGGGCCTGAGCCTATAAAGAAAAAAGAGAAAGAAAAAAGAAAGAAAACTTAAAGAAAGATGAGCGGGGGGGGGGGGAGAGGACGGGACATACGCATTCTGTTATCTAATTGTATCAAGAAATCAAAAATTTGCCTTCTTCTGCTTTAGTCTGAAATGCTTGGAAAATGGGTTTGCGGTTGTCAATTTTTAAAATTTTCCGCACTGCTGAAGGGCCCAAAATATTACTATAAACTGATCAAAATCATGAAAGGGGTTCACCAACTGAATATTTTATATAATATTTATTGGCAAGGTTTAATGAACCAAATAGGGATACAGGATATGCTATTTTTCGGGACGTCGGTTTCTTTTCCCACCCGAACGACCAGACACTGTCCTTCCCATCGCCACTGACAAAGTGTAACCACACTGCAAACTACGCTGCAAACCAGACGTGAACATTCGTGGCCAACACTGGAATCGAATTCCAGGTTAGCGAAGATGTGAATAGGCCTACTAGGGCTTAACGCCGGTTTTCGGCTCGTAACTGGGAGGGGGGGGGAGCCCTGTGAAAAATTGTCGACCATAAAAAACAATGGACTGTCCGTCAATTTTACAGCACCCCCGAGAACACTTCCAGCCCCCTCGTTTATTAAATTCTTCACAGATCGAACCAATATATGTTTTTAAATTATAAAGTATTGTTTTAAGAAATTAATTATTGTGTTTGTTTTAATTGCTTTGTTTTCTTTAAAATGATACAGTTAAATTACCACCCATCAATATGATGAAAAAATATCATCAAATAATACGATAATCTAATTGGTTGAATTCGTGTGAAAATAAATTTTTGATGTTATGTCAATAATACAGGGCCAAATCAACAAAACGTCCGATAATCAAGTTTTGGAGCAAAAAAAGATAACTTCGGTTTTATCTGTATTTAATTTCCTGTGATTTAAATACACCCATTTTTGTGAGCAACTCTGTGATCTAATCCAGGAACAAATTTATCGTCAGCATAAAGATGGTGAAATACAGAATTTTGTTATACATGCTCTATATACATGATAAATAAAACAGGTCCTAAAACAGAACCTTGAGCAACACCACACACTAGAGGAACACATTCTGATTTGCCTGAGTTGACAAACACAGGTTGATGGCGAGATGACAGATACGATTTACACAATACCAAAGTATTTTCGATACCGCGGAAGGGTCGTTTCTGGTGGTCTATTGAGAAAGCTACGGAAAGATCTAATAATATTAGTAGTGAAACACGCCCCTTATTGACACCTTGTTTACGGCTTTTCTTAAGGCTGTTTCAGTTCCATGATGGGACCTATAAGCTGACTGAAATTCACAGAACAAGTTGTTTTCTCAAGATGATCAAATATTCGTGATTGAATCCCTTTTCCAGAATCTTAGATAAAAACGGCAGATTGGTAACCGATCTGTAAATTTTAAGAATATTTGGATTGGGGGATGGTTTTCAGAACAGCTGATTTGAAGAATGTCAAGAGTGGGCCATAGTGCCCGGACAACATTTCCTTCGTAGCACACTGTATGGAGTAGGATGCCCATCTTCGTTTGTCCAGTCGTAGCAGAACAGTTTCATTTCATGTCTAACCCAATTTCTTTTATTCAAGACAGTCACAAAATCCTAACCCGAGTTCTCCTTAAAGTTATTGACGATATTATGTCGGACAATATTGTCCGGGTTACCAGAGTTATTATATATCATTTCGAATAATAACAACGGACATACTCCATGCTATTCAGGGTACAGCTTGAAATTTTACTACAGTCTTTTACTATGGTTATTTAATGGGCGTGGCCGAATCGTTAGCGTGCGGGTGCTGTATCAGACGGGCTGCCATTGAGTCAACAGGCGTGGTTTCGAATCCCCGGTTGTACGTGGCAAGGAATAGGGTCGCCTGTCCAACCTCGTAGGTTATTTTCTCCGGGTACTCCGATTTCCTTCCACTGCTAAAGACCCATACGCCAAGCAAATTATTGAAATAAAATTAAGCGATACGTTAGTCCCTAAATGGCCTGATTTGTGTCGAGTGGACTTTAACCCCCCCCCCCCCTCTCTCTCTACCTCTCTCTCTTTCTCTCTCTCTTTCTCTCTCTCTCTCACTCTCTCGCTCTTCTCTCTCCCACCCCCTCTCTCTCTCTCTAAAAACATTGCCGTCGCCCGTTTTGTAATTTCTGATTTTTTTTATTTGCTAACAGCTAAAAACATTGCCATCGCCCTTTTTGCAATTTCCGGTATTTTTTTCCCCTATTTTCCTAAAAAAAATCAACAAGATTAATTGATTCTGAATATTATGGAAATATTAATTTGGCTGTGGGATCTAATCTGGAAGTGTAAATGGATTGGGTGTTGGATCCCAATTAAAATGTAAATATCTCTTAAAATCTCAGCCCGTGTTGGTTTCTCCAGACATTTGTGCAAAAATCTGCCATTTTTATACGCCCACATTTTTATGTGGACGTATATTGTCGTCGCCCCTGTCCGTCCGTCCGTCCGTCCGTCCGTCCGTCCACATTTTTTTTGTGAACAGTCTACAGGTCACAATTTTTATCCGATTTCAATTAAACTTAAAATATAGGTTTATCACCATAAGATCTCGGTTCCTTTCGATATTGGCATATATCGGACTGTAACTTCATGGGTTATGGCCCCTGAATGTACGAAAAATCACGTTTTTTAGCTTGTGAACAGCGTAGAGGTCACAATTTTGAACCGATTTGGATGAAACTTGACATGTATGTTTATAACCCAAAGATCTTGGTTCCTTTCGATATTTGCGCCCATCGGATCGTAACTTCCTGAATTATGGCCCCTGATTGTCCGAAAAATCGCCCTTTTTAACTTGTGGTCCCTCTGGAGGTCACAATTGTTATCCGATTTAAAAAACCGTTTGATTATATCACCGTTGCATGGTTATGAAGGTTGAGTTCGAATTTCGTGAAAATCGGACCAAAATTGACGGACAAAATGGCCGCCGTTTGAACGCGAATAGTGTGAAAATATGTTATATCAAGGTTGTGGACCTTATAGAGGTCACAATTTTGAACCGATTTTGATGAAACTTGACATGTATGTTTATAACCCAAAGATCTTGGTTCCTTTCGATATTTGCGCCCATCGGATCGTAACTTCCTGAATTATGGCCCCTGATTGTCTGAAAAATTGCCCTTTTTAGCTTGTGGTCCCTCTGGAGTTCAAAATTGTTATCGGATTTAAAAAAAACGTTTGATTATATCACCGTTCCATGGTTATGAAGGTTGAGTTCGAATTTCGTGAAAATCGGACCAAAATTGACGGACAAAATGGCCGCCGTTTGAACGCGAATAGTGTGAAAATATGTTATATCAAGGTTGTGGACCTTATAGAGGTCACAATTTTGAACCGATTTTGATGAAACTTGACATGTATGTTTATAACCCAAAGATCTTGGTTCCTTTCGATATTTGCGCCCATCGGATCGTAACTTCCTGAATTATGGCCCCTGATTGCCTGAAAAATTGCCCTTTTTAGCTTGTGGTCCCTCTGGAGTTCAAAATTGTTATCGGATTTAAAAAAACGTTTGATTATATCACCGTTCCATGGTTATGAAGGTTGAATTCGAATTTCGTGAAAACCGGACCAAAATTGACGGACAAAATGGCCGCCGTTTGTAAGCGAATAGTGTGAAAATATGTTATATCAAGGTTGTGGACCTTATAGAGGTCACAGTTTTGAACCAATTTTGATGAAACTTGACATGTATGTTTATAACCCAAAGATCTTGGTTCCTTTCGATATTTGCGCCCATCGGATCGTAACTTCCTGAATTATGGCCCCTGGTTGTCCGAAAAATTGCCCTTTTTAGCTTGTGGTCCCTCTGGAGGTCAAAATTGTTATCGGATTTAAAAAAACGTTTGATTATATCACCGTTCCATGGTTATGAAGGTTGAGTTCGAATTTCATGAAAATCGGACCAAAATTGACGGACAAAATGGCCGCCGTTTGTACGCGAATAGTGTGAAAATATGTTATATCAAGGTTGTGGACCTTATAGAGGTCACAATTTTGAACCAATTTTGATGAAACTTGTCATGTATGTTTATAACCCAAAGATCTTGGTTCCTTTCGATATTTGCACCCATCGGATCGTAACTTCCTGAATTATGGCCCCTGATTGTCCGAAAAATCGCCCTTTTTAACTTGTGGTCCCCCTGGAGGTCACAATTGTTATCCGATTTAAAAAACCGTTTGATTATATCACCGTTGCATGGTTATGAAGGTTGAGTTCGAATTTCGTGAAAATCGGACCAAAATTGACGGACAAAATGGCCGCCGTTTGAACGCGAATAGTGTGAAAATATGTTATATCAAGGTTGTGGACCTTATAGAGGTCACAATTTTGAACCGATTTTGATGAAACTTGACATGTATGTTTATAACCCAAAGATCTTGGTTCCTTTCGATATTTGCGCCCATCGGATCGTAACTTCCTGAATTATGGCCCCTGATTGTCTGAAAAATTGCCCTTTTTAGCTTGTGGTCCCTCTGGAGTTCAAAATTGTTATCGGATTTAAAAAAACGTTTGATTATATCACCGTTCCATGGTTATGAAGGTTGAATTCGAATTTCGTGAAAACCGGACCAAAATTGACGGACAAAATGGCCGCCGTTTGTAAGCGAATAGTGTGAAAATATGTTATATCAAGGTTGTGGACCTTATAGAGGTCACAGTTTTGAACCAATTTTGATGAAACTTGACATGTATGTTTATAACCCAAAGATCTTGGTTCCTTTCGATATTTGCGCCCATCGGATCGTAACTTCCTGAATTATGGCCCCTGATTGTCCGAAAAATTGCCCTTTTTAGCTTGTGGTCCCTCTGGAGGTCAAAATTGTTATCGGATTTAAAAAACCGTTTGATTATATCACCGTTCCATGGTTATGAAGGTTGAGTTCGAATTTCATGAAAATCGGACCAAAATTGACGGACAAAATGGCCGCCGTTTGTACGCGAATAGTGTGAAAATATGTTATATCAAGGTTGTGGACCTTATAGAGGTCACAATTTTGAACCAATTTTGATGAAACTTGACATGTATGTTTATAACCCAAAGATCTTGGTTCCTTTCGATATTTGCGCCCATCGGATCATAACTTCCTGAATTATGGTCCCTGATTGTCCGAAAAATCGCCCTTTTTAGCTTGTGGTTCCTCTGGAGGTCAAAATTGTTATCCGATTTAAAAAAACGTTCGATTATATCACCGTTACATGGTAATGAAGGCTGAGTTTGAATTTGGGAAAATCGGACCAAAATTGACGGACAAAATGGCCGCCGTTTGTATGCGAATAGTGTGAAAATATGTTATATAAAGGTTGTGGAGGTCACAATTATTATCTGATTTAAAAAAAAATGTTTGATTATAAAAACCAAACAAATTCTAATGATTTTCTGATAATTCCTTAATATGCGACAACTCTTGTTGACTGCCCGGACGATTTGGCTGCTGTGTGGGCGTATGTTTCGTTGCCTGGCAACCTATTTTTTTTTTGGTCCAGGGCAAGTTGTTCAAATGATAAAGAAGTAGTTACACTCTTCTGTTTTCAGAGCCCAGAAGTGTCACGAGCCCAACAGCCCCGATTGAAAAAAAACCAACATAATTTGACATACAAGGTTTATGTTTTCCAAAATAACTGAAATAACATCTTCGCTTCCATTGAATAATTTCATGACCCCAATTTATATGTTAGATCTGGTTGAAACAAGGGAAGGGCACAATTTTGTCATTCAGCAATAGGAATATATCCCGACCGGCAAGTAATACAAACATTAACCCGTGAAATTATCATATCGTCATATCATTAATTAAAGTATTATCATTGTGCCGTAGTGTTGCTTTCTGGGGGTTGTAGCTTATTCCAACACTAACGACGGAAACTCAGATAAATAGTTAAAATTGTACTTTTAATAAACTAGTGTACAAAACTGGTTAACGGTCACAATAACGAGATAGGTGTCGCTAGGGCGAGTCGGTCACCAGACTAAAGTTACAGTAGAATACAGAACATATATACAAGCTTAGGATTAAAATAATTATATAATAATATTTGATAAAATGTTAAATTGTACATAGGAAACAGATGTTTAAATACGGAAGAAGATATGGACATAACCAGAATGCTCGTTAACTATAATTACGTAATATATATATCGTTACATTAAGTATAAACTCAAACAGTTAATAGACTTGAAAGATTAGTGAGATATCAATTCGGACATTGGTCAATTACTACTTTAACTAAAATCATATAATAAAATATATACAAAGATACACTATAACAACACCCCGTCACCACGAAAAACGCTTTTCTCCGTAAAAGCAAACAATAAATCACACACAGGTTTTCTAATTCAATTAATAAAATAAAACCTACAAAATACGACATACTAAACATAACACGAAGGAATTAACCATGTAAATTGAAAATGGTGAACTTAAAAGGTACATATAAATGAAATATTAATGTAACAGTTTATATGATCTCAATAGGAAGGATATAATGTTAATTCTAATATCAGTACAGTATAATTTGTATGAACTAATGAGGGGACTAAATAATATTGAGTAAACTTAACGGAATGATCCCTTTGCAAAGAATGCAGAATTATGTTTCTGTGGATGAGAAAAAATAAATAATGTGATGTGATAAGTCTGGGTTGAAGAACAAGTGTCGCGAACATTCGAACTTTCTAGCACTTATACACATGTTTGTGTAGAGGAGAGACCAATCATATCCCATTAACAATTTCGTTTTAATTTATATGGATTTGAAAAATCGCCAAAACAAGAACGTAAAGTATTGGTATGAACACAATACAAAATTTACATCAAAATACAAGAAAAACAACTAACAAAAATCATAAAAGATAATATTTACACAAATTGTCAATCAAATTAGGGAAACGTTCGACCATTATGCCACACATTCTGCCGCATTCGTGCACGGTGATGTTGCAGATATGCAACATGCTGGTCATATCGAGCGTTAGACGGGTCACTTAACTTAGGTCCAGGTATTTCCTTCGCATGGTCCTAAATATATATTTTAGCAATGTCATCCAAATCTTCCTCTGGCACCCAAGAATTCGTTGCTGTCGGGAAACCATTCCAACGAATAAAATATTCTTGTTTGTCCCTTTTTATTCGTTTTCTGATAACTTCCTGAGTTGATTTGGTTGTTGTGCCCCGTTTACGAAGATGGTTTACATCAGCATTCACATTTTTGCTCTTAGTCCATCGATTTAAATTCAGACAAACTCTTTCTGTGTTCGCTGGTCCTCCGATGTCCGTTTGGCAACTTTGATTCTCACTTTCCACAGAACACATTGTTCCCACCGAAACCAAAGGCAATGAGTCGTTCTCAACGGCTACTTCAACAGTTTTAGGCACCCTGGGCCTATTTGTATCACTTCGTTTAGAAGAAATTAACGATACCTGCTGAAAGTCACTTTTCCTAGATAGAAATTCTTGACGACGCCGTTGATCACGCTCTTTCTTTGCTGAAGAACGATGCTTCTTCTTCGGAGAACGATGAGTAGAATTTCTCCACTTAAAACATATTTCTGTGGTACTGTAATCCTGTCTCAGACTCCAAGTAACTGGTAAGGTGTCCATATACTTGATGACTGCCAAAGCTGCTGCTGGAAAATAGCGTTCCATATCCATGTCGTTGTGACTTTACTCGCTGAGAGTGTTTACCGGAAAATATGAGTAACTAAATACTCTGCCCGCTTTCTCCACCAATTGCCGTAGTGTTGCTTTCTGGGGGTTGTAGCTTATTCCAACACTAACGACGGAAACTCAGATAAATAGTTAAAATTGTACTTTTAATAAACTAGTGTACAAAACTGGTTAACGGTCACAATAACGAGATAGGTGTCGCTAGGGCGAGCCGGTCACCAGACTAAAGTTACAGTAGAATACAGAACATATATACAAGCTTAGGATTAAAATAATTATATAATAATATTTGATAAAATGTTAAATTGTACATAGGAAACAGATGTTTAAATACGGAAGAAGATATGGACATAACCAGAATGCTCGTTAACTATAATTACGTAATATATATATCGTTACATTAAGTATAAACTCAAACAGTTAATAGACTTGAAAGATTAGTGAGATATCAATTCGGACATTGGTCAATTACTACTTTAACTAAAATCATATAATAAAATATATACAAAGATACACTATAACAATTGTATCGTCAAGAGTCAAGAAAATTTAACTGGATAAAAAAAAGGATTAGTTGAGAAAATTTTGACCATTTGACCGATGAATCCGATGAAATTTTCGAATGAAATTCGGAATCCCCAATGATTCCGAATTCCTACCCACACCCGGCCAAGAAAGTCTATTATATCAGCCCATTCCAGACTTCATGAGGGATGGCGTGGCGGTCCGTTAAAGCCACTGGCCACATACAACATGGTCACCATCGCTTGCATGGCCGGTCCAATACCCCCCCCCCCCCCTCTAGTAACTATACTTGTTACCTTAAACTGTGCGACTGGAGTAAGACGGAAGACAACAGTAGTGGAACCATTTCTACCCCATTTCAAACGTTCGTGGTCTGACGCCTCAAATATGTATGGCGGGCATGCTATATGGGTTCGTTTGCTGGAGGAGTGGTTGGCGGGCCGAATGGTTAGCGTGGTTTCGAATCCGCGGTTGTACGTGGCAAGAAGTAGGGTCGCCTGTCCCGCCTCGTGGGTTTTCTCCGGGTATGCCGGTTCCCCCTGGTACGCCGGTATTCCTCCCACTGCTAAGGACCCCTACGCGTAAGCGAATTATTGAAACAAAATTGAACCATATGTTTGTCCCGAAATGACCTAGTTTGTGTCGAGTGGACGTTAAACCCCATTTCTCCCTCTCTCTCCCGTTTGCTGGAGAAGACTCAGCTCTATTTTGAAGGATGCAAAATTACCTATGAACAGAAACTGACATATATGTGGTTTGCCTAAATATAGCATCCGACCGGGTTCCCGTGCCACTGTTTCTACTGTATACCGGTACAGGTAGTTCATTTAATGTCTTATATCGTGGTCTTTTATAATCTGAGCTGAATAAAACGTGACGGGGTAATTCGCTGCAGCTTCCTCCTAAAAGCATTGACAGATGGGGGCAGTTTTTCAGTCTATCTGGGACATTCAACTTCAAGCACTGTTTCTCAGCCAATGATTGTCGCGGAACCTGTTAAAGCTCAATGGAAACCACACGGTTGTTCAAGTAGAAGTCAAACTTGTTTCTGTTGTTCTTTTCTGGCATGTTGTTGGAGTTTGCAGTTGAATGCTTCGGGGTTTTTTTGGGTTTTTTTTAAACATTTATCAGAACCGTGTTTATAAGGAACGTGTTGATCAGGACCATGTTTATAAGGACCAGGTTTTGCAGGACCAGGACCGTATTTATCATGCAGGTAACTCGAATCAGATGACCAATCACACGACCATTAATGATTCCCAAATAAAATGTTCGCAGTTCACTTCAAAATAATGTCTGGACAATGTCAATGAGAACTCGTGTGAAATGGGGTTTAACTTCCTACTGTTCAGTACGTACTGGGCTGACAAGGATGGGTATGCGAATTCCCAACTGTCAAAGTTTCTTTCACGTCCACGCAAATGTTTACATGGAACCGAACAACTATAAGTTGTCCCTTGTCAGGTTCTCCGTTTTTCATCACTGACATCGAAAAATGCGCGGGAAAATCCAGAGGCATTTTCTCGACCAACACCAGAAGCGAAACCAGGACAGGCAGAAAATAGGCCAAGACATTATCCTTGTCAGGAATTTTATTAAGAGAAGACATTAAAATAATAATATCTGAATAAATGTATGATAAGAAAATAAGCATTAAAGCGATAATTGCACGTTTTCTAAGAACGTGAAAACATAATCATACCTGTTAATCAATAGGTTGTTAAACCATTACTATAAAATCATAGGAATCATTCCAGCACTTAAAAAAAAACATACACAAAAAAATTGGAAATAATTTCTCTTCGCCGAAAGTATTTGGTGCATTATTTCTTTTCACTTGACAACTGACTCTACACAATAGAAGAGCGAGACCTTTAGCGGGGGGGGGGGGGGGGGGCGGGTGCCCACTGTGCTGTACAGTCCCGGGCCTGTTATGCTGTTATGGTACAGACTTCACTAGAAATGATTTACAAAAAAGACGTAATAGAAATAATGCGACCAAATAGGCTGCCAAACCACTACTATAATGCGACCAGATAGGTTGTTAAACCACTACTATAATATTATAGGAATCATTCTAGCACTTAAAAGACTTAAAACATGGAAGCTGATAATTATCCCATCTCTCCTTCTTGCCTTCGCCTTGTTCATTTCTTGCGTTCTCGGCTTTGTGCTGATACTCTTAGCGAAACAAGGGCACGAAGGGGCGAGATCAGTAGCAGTTGTGGCGCCTTCTTGGATTCACCTTCGCACCTGGTTGACAAGAAGGAGCGAGAGGGTGTTTATCCGCTTTCATACAATTTACATTTTTAGAACCAAAATTTAATAATATGCATGGTGATCAAATATTGATGAAATAAACAGTTCAATTCATAAAGACAGCGAACAAAATTTGTATGACAACAACTACATGTAAAAATCTGGCACAGCCAACAATGGCACCCTTGGAGAACTGACTGTTGCCTTGGTAATGATAACTATGATACCATTCGGATCGAACTCTACAAACAGCTTTATGACGAATTTCAAATAAGTAATAACATCCATGTACTTTCCCATTAGACTCCCTTATAATCTTCAATCCAGGAAAGTCCTAAAATCAAAACAAATACATAAAATCAAGTAAAATGGAGTTTAACTTCCTACATTTCAGTCCCAATCGGGATAATGATGATGGGTAGCCGCCATGCTTTGATGTATGAGGGACATTTTGTACAAAGCAATGGCGTTTCCGGCGGATTACAACTATAAAGGTATCTTTTAATTGTATACGCCAATATGCATATTCCTGAAGCAATGGCCACCTCTAATCAAACGAAACACTGCGCGGAGTATTGCCAATATGGGGCGGCACGCATTTAACGATGGATTTTGACTTCGAGACCAAAACTGAGAGAGAGAGAGAAATGGGGTCTAACTTCCACTCAACACAAACTAGGTCATTTCGGGACTAACATATGGTTTAATTTTATTTCAACCAATTCGCTTGCGCGTTGGGGTCTTTAGCAGTGGGAGGAAACCGGAGTGCCCGGAGGAAACCCACGAGGTTGAGAAGGCGCCCCTATCTCCATGCCACATACGCTCACACCTGGGCTCGAAACCACAGCCGCAAGCCAGAGGTGACCGGTCAGCTAGAGGTCGAAGCGCGCACTCCAGACCACTAGGCCATCCCAACCCCCCGAGACCAAAACTGATATTATGTGCTGTCAAAGTCCACAATAGTAGACAATAATTCCGACCGAAGCCTATTCTTACAAGCCATTTGACTAATGTTTAGTCTAGGTGAACAGAGAGAGAGAAAGATGGGGTTTAACGTCCACTCGACACAAACCAGGTCATTTTGGGACTAACATACGGTAGGTGTCTTTAGCAGTGGGGGAAACCGGAGTGCCCGGAGGAAACCCAAGAGGTTGAGAATAGTCTAGATGAACAAGATCCAAGACTGTTCCGTTAACTAACTTAAAGTATCGACTCGTCATAGGAATTACATGAGCAATCTCTAATATGGATACCAGTTTAAATATGGTTCTATTCCGTCAAGTATTTATAAAGTTATGATAAATTGAAATTTCACCGATCTATGCTGCACGCATGTGAGCAAGGACACCTGATGGATCCAATCTCGTTCCCAGAGGCAGCCGCGGAGCCGAAGTCCTCTGGCGCGTTAGACCGTCCATTTTTTCCAAACCTCAGCCCGCCCATTCTGACCTCTGATTGGTCAATCTTTTTGGGGTCGATTTCTCAAAAACTAGAGGTCGGATCGTCGCTTCGTTTGTTGTAAAATGATCCTTGAGTCAAAGTCAACTCACTGACATAAAAAATTGGATCCTAAACGAACAAATTCAAGTTTTTGTAAAGATCTATTTTTCTACGCGTGGGTATATTTTTAAGTGATTTGGTCATCCAGGCACGTAAAATCAGGGGCGTACAACGCAAATAAACGAGAAATTTCCCGCGTAGGAATTACATATGTCACCTTCCGGAAAAATGGCTACCCCGATTCACCAGAGAAATTTCTTCAAAAAAATTTCTGGATTCGAGATTGCTGATGCTGCCATCAAGTTTAAATGCGACAGAATCTAGAGATTATCTAGTGTTGATGTTTTGATTTTGATACCTTAAAGATACATTATGGTAGATAAGATAAATAGTTGACACATCTCACTATAAGAGTTAAAAACTAGATAATGTAAAGCGTATTTACTGAAAATTTCAGTCAAATTGAACCACTGTGAACCAAAAATTCAGCGATTGAATATTGGGGATAGACTCGGTCATCATAACTAAAGTCGTTACGATAAAAAAAACATAGTCTTGATTATCCATTTTTTGATTTAATAATGAATGAGCGTTGAACAGCAGATCGAATCCTAATCCAGTAAATTTCACAGCAGGTAAGGTAAGCAGGCCAATTATAGGTACATATTTAGCGTGGATAAGCCGTGAGAAATTTAAAAGTTTAACCAAAAAGTTAATAATACATGGAGACTTTAACACCAACTATCAGACTTACATCGTCAGCGGTTTCGTCACATTTAATGATAATGATGGCCCGTCTCTGCTCCTCACTGCAATGTGAATGATACTTTTCACCGTGCAAATATTCAATCACGACACAATCATCTGAAAGAGAAAGAGAGAGAGACATAGTGTTTAACGTGCCCCCCTCCCACCCCCGTCAGCCCCAGTGACAAAGTTGATTTTCATTTTCGTTTACTTTGTTACTGTTGTAGTTCACATATCTGCTCTTTATATAATAGATGATATAAACATGATTTTCTCATTGTCTCCACCCAAGCAATCCAAGGTTGCAACATGTTACACTTTGCTCCAATGTGTGCCCCCCCCCCCCTCGACAAAATCCTGGATCCGGGCCTGGTGACCGGCCAGCTAGAGGTCGAGAGGGAGAGAGAGAGAAAACGGGTTTAACGTCCACTCAACACAAACCAGGTCATTTTGGGACTAACATATGGTTTCATTTTATTTCAATAATTCGCTTGCGCGTAGGGGTCTTTAGCAGTGGGAGGAAACCGGAGTGCCCGGAGGAAACCCACGAGGTTGAGAAGGCGCCACTATCTCCATGCCACATACGCTCACACCAGGGCTCGAAACCACAGCCGCAAGCCAGAGGTGACCGGCCAGCTAGAGGTCGAACCGCGGCACTCTAGACCACTAGGCCATCCCAACCCCCCAGCTAGAGGTCGAACCGCGGCACTCTTGACCACTAGGCCAACCCAACCCCCATGTCCCGTACGATCCAAACAAAATACTGACAGATAGGCATGCTTTAATAACAATCCTTACCACCACTATATATCCGTGTCGAGTTATAAAACCCTAGAACATGTAGTCTTTTATCTAGTAATCTTTCTTGCAACACACCAACATTTTTAAATCCATCCACAGCATCACGGAAAATACCAACATTATATTTAAATACCTTCGTCGCATCAATAGTGCTGAACCTAGAAAAACAAACCATGAAACAGGAAGGGGTAATTAAGGTCGTTTAACCCTCGTTTGGCTCCTCTCTCAAGTTTCCCCAGTGCATCTTATTAAGTCAGATGTTGCTTAAGGAACATCCAGGAAAGTGTGATATCGCAATAGCTCGAAGCTGGCGTGAAACTCGATGTCTAATCAAGTCAAGAGGCCCAACTCCGCCACCCACCGCAATCCTAAAATAAATCGATAAGAGAGAAATGGGGTTTAACGTCCACGACACAAACTAGGTCATTTCAGGACTAACATATGGTTCAATTTTATTTCAACAAATCGCTTGCGCGTAGGGGTCTTTAGCAGTTGGAGGAAACCGGAGCACCCGAAGAAAACCCACAAGGTTGGACAAATAAATCGATGAAGCATATTAATTAATTGTACATTCTGTAGCACCATGGGCCTTTTTGTCTGACGTGGAGAGCGTCTATGGATTACCGGTCGCCACATCCTACGTATGACCCATGCATCTTGTTTTTGCTACATATTACCGTTAGCCTTGTGATCGTCTAGGATTTATCTCAGATCGTCTTTTCTTCTCTTTCACGTTGTGTGTTTCTTCTTACTGGTTTCTTAAGACGTTTGTCTTCTTCAGTTATAACAATGCAACAGTTCGTTTCTACCTTTTATGTAGCATAGGTATACATACAAGCATATTACAATTACAGTCAATGCTAACTAAACTCTTCTCAACCTAGACACCTCGCGGTGTCTAGGACTCTTAGATGGTAACCCTCTGGAATCTAATCGAAGTCTGGAATCTAAATGTCGTCTGACGCATTCGCGCAAGTATCATAATTTTATATCAACTGGTTTTGGACATTCAATTATCTAATTGGTCAAACATGATGTAATAACCCACCCTTATATGGTTATGGAAATTTACTCTAGAAACTGCGCATGAGATATCTGTTATCATGTTTTTGTTTCTATAACCCATATGTCATTCAAATGTTAGTTGAAATCAGTACACACCTGCATATATGTGAATATGTTAGAAACATAAAACTATATCCTATCTCCTCATTCCTTGTCTATATTGCTACACTACTTCCCCCTTTAAGAATATATATAGAATATAGATATTCTAAGTAATTATGCACGCATCAGGAAAATATAAATGATTACAATACAACAGAGCTGTGAAAGAAAAACACAAATAATCAAAAATCAAAAATCGCATGCAAAAACTATCTCAAAGTCCTATGAAAATTCACTAAGCCGAAACCTAAATTCAAAAAAACACAAATTGTCTTTTGAAAATCTTCAAGTGTCCTAATCTCAAAACACTATAGCACATCACTTCAAATTTTTAAAGGTCAGTTTCACTTTAAATTCTGTCTCAGGAAATCTCAATTTGGTAAACTGGTAAACCATGTTATCTTGCCTCTGTAGTTGTCCTGTTCAGCTACCATAGTGTCAAGTTGAAAACTTCATTTTGATCTTCTAAGATGGGCTTGTACAATCTCATTCGTCAATCAAACATGTCATTGCCATCAGACCAAGAACTAACTATTCCTAATTCTTTTTAAAACTTTAGTTTAATTATTAACCTAACAGTATTAGTAATATCTTATTCCTAAAACTTGTAAGTAACTCTTACTTTTAATCAAAATTAAACTTTGATGTGTCTCTTTAATTATAAATCTTCAAACTAACTTTGACCTCTTGACCTGAACTGAGTAATCTACAATTTTATAATTTCGTTTCCTGTTTTAGAATTCAACCATGATAATTTTATAATTCACTCGTCAGTAATGTGACCTGTTTTGTGACCTAATCATTTACAATTTTAAACATTCCTATTAGACTGATACCGACACAAGCTGAGCTCAAACTTATGACAATACCAGTATTACATTATCGAGAATGTCAATCAAATGTGGCCCGTATATGAACGACATCCCATTTTATTTAATGTATCTTGAACTATGCCCCCAGTGAATGACCTTAGTTTCATCCACTCGAACATTTGTCCATATGTTATAAACATGACATTCCATATTATTTACGTCATCTAGAACTGAGTCCAAAGTAAGTGACGTGCACTTCACTCACTTGGAACACCAGTCTGTATTTTTTTTAAACATGACAATCAAAATATACCGAGCTTTTTACTACACATATAATACTATATCCAATATATATTATATTCTATATACGTTAACACAGGTGCTAGAACCTAGTGCTTGTAGTAATTCGACCTCATGTCAAATTACACATTCTAATCATCGCGTATTATCTCGACAGCGACAGCGTATAACAGCAAAAATATATTAAACGTAGCCTATATATTACGTTTCTAAAGCAAAAATGTAATGACACATAGTTAATAGTTATATACGGACAAAATCTACCGCATATCCTCACCTTAAACTCCTATAAAACTCGTATGCGATAATCTCACAATTTAACGAGCCTATAATTTTAGTTTTTTTTTCCCAGGAAAACTATACCTACATCCCTAGATTTTTAACCACATGGGATTTTAACATAACATAACTTTTTATTCGAAAGCTAAATTATTTAATTTTGAAACCTTGGACTATAGCTTCAAAATTACATTACTCTACTTATCTAACCACATACATGAACGACACAAAACACAAACAATAGCAACTCAACCTTTTAATCAAAAGCTGAATTACCCACATTTAGCCTAACTCGACTAAAATCCTAATTCCTGAGACTTTGGACAAGGATCTCAAAAATTATATTATATACGAAACAACAAATAACACATATTAACGAATTACAGTGGAGAGCATGGCCATCTTGAAAACTAGAGTTAAACACTCTCAAACGTCATGCTTAGATCTGCCATCTTACCACTGCAATCCGGAGACAACATTAGTTCCTATTTGATTCCTTATTTAATTTTCCTTGGTTATATTCCCTACTCCATTCCTTTATTTTTATTAATTCGTAGTTATATCAAAGAAAATTTTGTTTTGTTTTACAACCTACTCCGTAGAGACTCTCTTTAACTTTAATTACTCGAATTTACTACAGGTCATGCTAACCCGATAACCAGTGATATTATATTGTTGACTACCCCTATCACTCAAAACTTATGAATGGATATAATGTATTTCCTACCGTTAAATTTTAACAATTTAGTTTCTAATTAGATTTTTTAAACTTAAATTAATATTATTTGGTCTTTTAACAAATGTAACATATCTAATTTAACAAACAAAATTTATTTACCAAGATTTCTCGTATTTCAACCAAAAATTCTTCTCTGTTGCTGTATTTTTCTTCTTAGCGTGTTCCAATATGGATTCTTCTTCTATAGTAACTTCGTAACCCAAAGGTCAAAACTTCGTCATGGCACCAAATGGAATATGTATTCTTCTTCTTCGTCTTCTAAAGTTGATATTAACCCTAAAGGTCGAAACTGTCCCGGCACCAAATCGTATATGTTTTCTTCTTCTTCTTCTAAAAAATGGTATGAACCCTATAGGTCGAAACTTCGTCACGGCACCAAATGGAATATGTAGCACCATGGGCCTTTTTGTCTGACGTGGAGAGCGTCTATGGATTACCGGTCGCCACATCCTACGTATGACCCATGCATCTTGTTTTTGCTACATATTACCGTTAGCCTTGTGATCGTCTAGGATTTATCTCAGATCGTCTTTTCTTCTCTTTCACGTTGTGTGTTTCTTCTTACTGGTTTCTTAAGACGTTTGTCTTCTTCAGTTATAACAATGCAACAGTTCGTTTCTACCTTTTATGTAGCATAGGTATACATACAAGCATATTACAATTACAGTCAATGCTAACTAAACTCTTCTCAACCTAGACACCTCGCGGTGTCTAGGACTCTTAGATGGTAACCCTCTGGAATCTAATCGAAGTCTGGAATCTAAATGTCGTCTGACGCATTCGCGCAAGTATCATAATTTTATATCAACTGGTTTTGGACATTCAATTATCTAATTGGTCAAACATGATGTAATAACCCACCCTTATATGGTTATGGAAATTTACTCTAGAAACTGCGCATGAGATATCTGTTATCATGTTTTTGTTTCTATAACCCATATGTCATTCAAATGTTAGTTGAAATCAGTACACACCTGCATATATGTGAATATGTTAGAAACATAAAACTATATCCTATCTCCTCATTCCTTGTCTATATTGCTACAATTCACCTGAGAAAAATGTCAGCATCAAACTACTTATCCATACTTTGCCAAAGTAGAAAACACTCATGAATGAACTTAGTTAAGGTTTTGATGTAGTGAAATTATACACCATATGTTTCACACTATCCCGTTCTGTGTCCTGGACAGACAGACAGATAGAAGCCCCCCCCCCCCCCCTGGATATTTAGAAAAACGGAGGATAATAAAAATGTTTTTCTATATTATGAGACAGATATATATTTATATATTCCCATTAAAAAAACTGCTCACATAAAGTCCATTAGTGATTCCAGATAATAAATACCTTTTCCCAAGTAGCGGCTTCAATTGGCTGTAAGCGCTTTTTTCAGAATCCCAAAAACCATTTCCGTATTCCTGGTTGATGAGAGGACAACCTAAATTGCTACTGTCCACTTCTGTTGATGCCACCAGGGTAGTCAAAGACAACAACACAAGTAGCACTGAAGATAACATGTTACCAACAAAAGCATGCGACGTCTGAAATTAAATGAAATTGGGTTTAACATACTATTTTTCTGTACCAATCGACTTACTGACGACCATAGGAATACGAGCCAGGGGGGGGGGGGGGGCAGGAGGGGAGGGCAGCTGCCCCCCCCCCCCCCGCTAACCTTCGGGCAAGCCGACTTTTCGGGCAGACGGGTGATGTGAAGAAAAAAAATTCATTCCATCTACTTGGCAAATTAAATTGCGCGAAATCTATAAAAGTTTACGGACTGGAAAACACGTATGCGGACGTCAAATATTCCAAGGGGGGTTGGGACGGCCTAGTGGTCTAGAGTACCGCGCTTCGACCTCTAGCTGGCCGGTCACCTCTGGCTTGCGGCTGTGTGTGAGCGTATGTGGCGTGGAGATAGGGGCGCCTTCTCAACCACTGCTAAAGACCCCTACGCGCAAGCGAATTATTGAAATAAAATGAAACCATATGTTAGTCTCAAAATGACCTAGTTTGTGTCGAGTGGACGTTAACCCCCATTTCTCTCTCTCTCTCTCTCTCTCTCTCTCTCTCTCAAATATTCCAAAATTTTCTTGGGGGGAGGGGGGTTCATACAAGGTCAGTTCCACTTCTTCGCCTCTCGAAGAAAATGGGCGTCACTGTCTGTGAACCCGATTTTTTTTTTCGGGTAATTCTAGTTTTGCTTCCCTAACTGATATCGAGCTCTAATATAACACTTATTTTACTTTGTACTGAGTTGACTATGGATTATAAAATTTTGTCTGCAGCCACTCAACTTTGTAGAAGATTTTTCGGGCACCGATTATTATTTGTGAATGCAGCTGGAACAGTCTGATTGGATGGTTTGAATTCAGATTAGGATTTCGGGCACAAATCCATTGGATATTTTTGGAGTCGTTTACACGGACTAGAATAGCAGAAAACGCATTTGCGGTGGTTAAATTTTCAAAATTTTCTGCGGGAGAGTAAGACCCACAAACTCAGCGACAATTGATTGGTTGTTTAGAATTCGGTTCAGCCAGTGGTGCTATATAGGACCAAATTGAAGCTGCTGTATTGGCAGGCGGGAATAGCAGGAAAGCGCATTTGCTGCAGTTAAATTTTCAAAATTTTCTCCAGATGGCCCAGTCGTCGTGGACTGTAAACGATTGATTGGAATTCGAGTCAGTCACCTTTATTAGACCACTTTGACATTGCTTTGTTCACGGGCTGAATCGCAGGAAAGCGTGTATGCAGCCGTCAAATATTCGAAAATTTTTGTGTGGGGGGGGGGGGATACAAGGTAGGCCCCGCTTCCACGCCTCTCGAGGAAGACTGGCACCGCTCTCTGTAAACCCGAAATTTTTCGGGCATTTTGGGTTCCTTCCCCCTAACTGTCATCGAGCCCGTACGCCTATGCTGACGACGGACATTGTCTATGCATCGTGTCACGAGGGACATGCTGCCCTGGTGGCGCTTATTTGAAATTAATTAAAGGCACAAAAGCCAGAGTGGCAACGATATTCAAGATTTAAGATCATATACAATTTAAAAATCCAAGAGAAAGTGTTCAGTCAGAGAAGCGGCGAACAGCCAGAGAAGAAGAGGACCGTGAGAGAAGTAGATAGAAAGAAGAGAACTGTCAGAGAAGAAGTGGATAGTTGGCAAAGGGGTGAAAATCCAGCAAAGAGGTGAACATCCAGGGAATAGGTGAACAGTCAGAGAAGAAGAGAACAGTTGGGGAAGCCTGTGCAGCCAGAGAATAGGCGCACAGCCAGAGAAGACGAGAACAGTAAGAGAAGAATTAAATGGGTAGTTAGCAAAGTGACGAACAGTCGGGGAAGAGCCAGAGAAGAAATAAACAGCTATGGAAAAAGTGGACAGCCGGGGGTGGGGCATACTCCGCGCAGCGTTTCGTTTGATTAGGGGTAATCCCACTACAGATTTTTCGGGCCATTGCTTCAGGAATATGGGGGGTGCAGTGAACAGCTGCAGAGAAGAAATGAGCAGCAAAAGAAGAGGTAAACATTCAGAAGCCCTCTCCCTACTGGTTCGAGAACCTTTCTCAAAAACTGACTGCATATCCTTTTGTCTCTATGTACAAACTAATCAGCAATAACATAAACAGAAGACCTACTGTAAAACACTAAATTATTGCGACATGAAATTATTGCGAGTTGGGGTGGTGAAACATAATTGCGAAATGTAATTATTGCGAATTTCTATAGTGGGGAAAAAATTATTGCGAATCAACATCGGTTGATTGGTGATCATTAGTAACAGTAAATAAACAACTATTGAGGATTATGGCTTTGAGTCTGTATTCAACAGATCAAAGAAAATGAAATACTTCATTTTTAAATAATTATTGTTAAATTTAATCCCTTGATTATTAACTCCAAGCAGACGAACGACTATAAAACACAGATTTTTAAATAATTATCGTTAAATTTGATCCGTTGATTATTAACTCCAAGCTGATGAACGACTATAAAACACATGGCAAGCGACATTTTTTATTACTATCAAAATGGCGATGTTTAAATTTGTAACTAAAACGAAACGAAATGAGAATTGTTTTACTGAGGAAATTCTCGGCTTGCCGAATCCCGATAATGCAAGCACTGTTGAGGAGCGTGACAATATCACTGCCGCAAATAGTGAGATTATTGAAGTGTTAACTCCGACTAAATCAACGAAAGATTCAATAACTAAACGCGGTGTTAAACGGAAGGCCGAAAACAATATGTATACACCTGAATTGCGGGCGAAAATTGCAAAATATGCGACAGAATATGGAAATTCCAAGGCCGCAAGAAAGTTTTCTCGAGATTTAAAATTAAATTTAGGGGAAAGTACAGTTCGGGCAATGAAAGGAATATCTAGCTGCAGTTCGAATGACCGACAGAGAAATAACCGTTATTGAAAATGAGAAACGTGGTAGGCCCCTCCTACTTGGAGATTTAGACAACGAAGTATCGAAACATATCAAGTTGATTAGAGAAGCTGGGGGTATAGTGAATAGTGCAATTGTAATCGCGACGGCAAGAGGAATAGTGAAAAGAAAGAATAAATGGAATTTAGCTGAAAATGGTGGAAGTTTGAATATTAATAAGTCATGGGCTCAGTCATTTTTACAACGGTTAGGGTTCGTGAAACGCAAAGGAACGAAGGCAGCTCGAAAATTACCTCAAGATTTTGATTCTCATAAAGCTAACTTTTTACGTATTGTGACGGAAATAAAAGAACAGCACAACATTCCGAATGAACTTATTTTTAACTTCGATCAGACTGGATTAAAAGTGGTTCCTGTGTCAAACTGGACATTAGCTGCCCAAGGGTCACGACAGGTTTCAATAATTGGATTGGAAGATAAAAGAGAAATAACGGCTCTACTTGGATGCTCCGCCAGTGGCTGCTTACTTCCACCACAGTTAATATACAAGGGAAAAACAAGTGCCTGTCACCCGAAAGTAAAGTTTCCCGCTGTATGGAATATTACGCACACAGAAAACCATTGGAGTAACGAAGAGAGTATGCTGGAATACGTTGAAAAGGTGCTAATTCCTTCAATAGATGAAATAAAGGATCAAATGGATTTACCTGTCAGACAAAGGGCGTTAGTTATATGTGATGTATTTCGTGCTCATAGGTGTGCATCGGTGATTGACGCTCTTACCAATGCCCGAATAGAGCATGTGTTTGTGCCTGCGGGGTGCAGACACAGTTTTACTTGGCTGGAAAAAATCGGGATTGTTATAGAACAAACTTGATGTATGATGATAATTGTTATTGTTATTGATGGTATAGACATTATAAAATATAATAAACAGGGCTGGCCACGAATAAATTGATGGCGAGCAGATGACTGCTCTCGCAAATTTAGGTTTGGGCGAGCAGGGCGAGCAATAAAAATTGCTCACGTAAAATGTTGCTTGCGTGAGCACACATATTTTGTAAAATTGTTTCAATTTAAAATCAATTTGTTGCCTGGATACTTTTGTTAAATAAATAATGACAAAGCTGTTTAAAGTTTGTAATTTATTAATTTTTTTTTTCCAATTCTTTATTTACATGATAGTACTATGAGTTGGCACTAGTATAACAAAACAACAAAATGAACGATTGAGCAACAAAATTGCTATTCCTGGCACAGAGTTTGCAGTAAACATGTGTGACCCTCGTTTTTCTGTTTTTGACAGTCATACTCTTTTTATAATCAATTTCCTTACGGATTTCTTCACCCCACGACATAAATGTATAGGTAGGGCAATCAGGTTTCCATTAACCAATTATTACGCTTAGATTTAAAATTATACGACTGCACAATGGATGATAAAATAAGAAATACCGATAATTATAAGTTTGAAACGTGTTCATTTAGCGTGAAATGCCAAATCATCCGGATGTAAACATTCTTTACTTTAGACTCGATTATCACGCGTTTGTTACTGGTGTTCGTAGGAAAACCAGTCATGACGTTCAGGTATAAAGTGTATTTTTAGTAACACGATTCATTAGCCAATCAAATTTAAGGACGAAATGCCGCGTGGAGCTTGATGAATCTCAGTTTGACAGACGAATTTATGACGTTATTGACATTGTTGGATTAGTTTTGGCAATAAACTTGTCAATATTTTGATTATTTTTACAGGTTTTTCCTAAAATTTTTGCCCGAGCAACGAACAGCTCGCGTAAATCTACCGTTACGCGAGCACAGCGCGAGCGGGAGCAACTGCTCGCGTCTCGTGGCAAGCCCTGATAAACACATGATACTGGTATTTAAATCTTTATTTTTATTTTCTTTTACGACGCAGGACATTGGTACTTATTGGGACTCTTTCTTGTGAGGAGTAATGAAAGGGGGATAATTCAATATGGCCGACATTTTAACAAATTTTAACTTATTGGGACTCTTTCTTGTGAAGAGTAATGAAGGGGGGATAATTCAATATGGCCGACATTTTAACAAATTTTCACGAAAATATTGCGAACATGAAATTATTGCGAGAGGGCCTCGCTCGCAATTGTCGCAATAATTTCATGCTCGCAATAATTTCATGTTTTACAGTATTTTTTTTTTTTTTTTTTTTTTTTTAATAGTAAATAGTTTATTTGCAAATTCATACATAGAAGTGTATATGTGTATATACAAACGGGATCAGAACGTATCTGATAAACAATTTTCTAACATAAGAATTTGATTTCTATTATTCAAGTAATTTGAAATTAATTCGAGACAGTCATCTTGGGTTCCATAACTGTTCAATTTATGCAACAATCCTTTATGCGAAACTTTGTCGAACGCTTTGGAAATATCGCAGAACACTAAGCCCGTGTATTCTTTTTTTCTAAAGAATTACAAATGTATTGATATATTTATGTGAGTTGATGTACCGTAGATATGCCTGGTAAAAACCCCGATTGGTACTTATTAAAAGGTCATTTCTTGAGAAATGACTTAAAAGATTCTGATGAATCAATCGTTCGAAGACTTTGGATATAGCCTACTATTCAGTAGGGAAATGGGTCTATAATTTTTTGGATCCGACCTATCACCTTTTTATACAGTGGGATAACATTGGCTTGTTTCCATTTACTCAGAAATATTTTCTGTTTTATAATTACTTTAAAAAGTAAATACAGTGGTTTACAAATACTACGTTTCACAGATTTTAATACTTTATTATTAACTGACCCGGGTCCGCTGGCTTTTGATTCGTTTAGTGAGTTTAATACATTTTTGATATCCGTTAAAGTAAAGGAATACGGGGGGCATATTGTTGTACAGCGTGTTAGGAATTCGGGTAACACTTCCATATCCTGTATTGTCGAAATAGATGTAAAATTTTGGTTCAAAAGATTAGCTTTCGATTTAGATTCGTTTACATAAAAACCATAAGTATTATTAAGAGGGGGAATTGATGTTTTTGAGAGGTTGGAATGAAGTGTTTCATCGCTTTCCAGTAATCCCTTTGGGATGGATTTGACAGTTTTTTTATTCTATTATTAACTGATTCATTATACTGAGTTTTGGCATATTGTTTCATGTTATTAACTTTATTCCGCGCTTTTTTTAAAGAGAGCAATATGCGATTCACTTTTGGTTTTTAAGGCTTTCTTTCTTAGTATATCACGTTGTCGAATTTGTCGTCTTATTTGATTATTAAACCATGGTTTAACATTAGGATGGACGGTTTTTTAGGGGGGGGGGGGCGGTTTGAAAGTCTGGCCCATATAACACCTTCAGTTGACCAAGCACTGATGACCCCGGGCGCATTTGAAGTTTTATATAACAAATCAGCGTTTAAGGTAGTTAGGTCCTCCCTGATAACAATCTTCGATCCTTTAAGTAATTTACGATTTCGTATTACTGCTATTTTGTCCTTGCGGGAGTGAAATTTCACAATGATGCCCCGGGTTTTTTATGTTGAAATTTGCCAAGTCTATGTGCTATATCGATATGATGTGGTGGAATTTCAATGCCTATAGATTTAAACATTTTAATTGCTAGATTTATCGAGTCGTTGAAATCTTCTGTAGGGTCCTTATCAGCAACGCCATATATTCTAATACTTGACCGCCTTATCCACTGTTCCAGGTCGTTTACTCTTTTTGTTGCAACAGCAGCGACCCCTTTAGCGTCCAGATTGGAGACGACGCTCAATTTCACTTCGTCCTTCAAGAAGGTTTTTCAAAGTTATATTTTCATCTTTCAGATTCTGTATTTCGAGTTGTAATTTTAGTAGCTGGTCTTCTACACTTTTCACGATCTCGTTCTTTATATTATCCATTGTAAGGCGATTCAATTTAATTTCCTGGGGCCTGTTTCACGAAATTTTAACTAAGATAAAATTAAATTTTAGTAATTTGATTGGACAATATTAGATTCATTTTACTTCTTAACCAATCAAAATTGAAGTATCTACTAAAATTTGGTTTTTATCTTAGTTAAAATTTCGTGAAACAGGGCCCTGCATTATGGTTTCTAACGAGTATTCTGAACCTTCATCCAAAATATTATCCGCATTTGATAAATTAACTTTTTTTTTCTTTGTTGCTGGTCGCAGTGATTTCACAGTGGGTTTTACTGGTTTCAGATTTGCGGGTGAGAACCTATTTTTACGCTTGGTTGACTCGGAGGTCGGCTTGCCCATTATTTAGTAACTGGTTATACGTGTAGAGAAAGATCAGTCAACCGTGAAATAATGTTTTAATATTCAGGAAAATATTACAACAATTCAGAATTTAAATACATTTCTAGAAACAAATTATAGGAAATATTACAATCTTATATCATTACATGTCATTTTGTAAAAATCTACTAGCCTGGCACTTCTGTCACCTCTGACTTGCGGCTCTGGTTTCGATCCCTGGTGTGAGCATATGTGGCATGGAGATAGGGGCGCCTTCTCAACCTCGTGGGTTTCCTCCGGGCACTCCGGTTTCCTCCCACTGCTAAAGACCCCTACGCGCAAGCGAATTATTGAAATAAAATTAAACCACATGTTAGTCCCGAAATGACCTGGTTTGTGTCGAGTGGACGTTAAATCCCTTTTCTCTCTCTCTCGCTCTCTAGCTCATATTGTTTCACATTTTGTATGACACACAGAACAAGCGTCTTGACAGTGGTGCAGAAGACCTAAAAGGCCCTGAAACGAAAACAGCGGCCCCCAAACTTCTTTATGGGGCATTTGAGTCTACCCAACTCGCTGGTCCCATCTCGGCCCACCCCGTGTCCGTTGACTATTAGCCTACGTCATGTATATCGAAATGGTAAATATATGAAATATATTAGAAAAGAAAACACTAAACTTACTCAAGATGTTGTTGAAGGAAAATACTCGTCAGTAAATAACAAATTCACCAAAACACATCCGGGACGGATAGATGTAATTATATCAACTTTTTAATGGTTTTATTTATGACTTCGTATGTTGAATAGCAGAATACAACAGTCTTTTGTGCATTTATGTTTATTTTGAGAAAGCAATTATCATTTAATTCAAACTCATTCAAACGTCTTTTGTACATAAGACTGAACTGACGTAACGCATATGTTATTCAGATATGTAGATATACAAGCTCGGCGGAGTGGAGGTGGTGGTGGTGGTGGTGGTGGGGGGGGGGGGGTCTTTGCTTGCGACTTCTAGAGTGTCCACAACCTAAGTATTATTACGCGCATATGTTTGTCAGGTACAGTTTCCCAGGAAACCACTATCTACTGGGTTTGCATGGTAAGGGATTTTAAAAAAATGGATTAAAATGAAGGATGGTAGCCCCCCCCCCCCCCACACACACACATTCCTGATAAATGTTTGGCTATGTATAAAAACATTTCTATATTATGACAACTCTGGTTGCTTCCATTGTTACGACTCTTGATTCTGGATGAAAGTGATGAATCGATGTCTCAGCTAGCCATAGTTACAAATCTGGCCAAAAATATATCAAGATCTCCTTCATAACCACTCACAGGGTGTCAGGTAAGTCTTGCCGAAACATTTGTCGTTCCTAACTCGATGGTGATGAATTAATGTGCTCAATCCTCTCATGAAAGATGCCCAGAACACTGGCAATATGTAGAGTCGTCAATCGTTGATTGGCCAACACCATATCATGGACCCCGGTAATGTTTTCTTCAATGGTTGCTGTTGATGCTACCGCAGCCCGCTTCTTTAATGATGGAAAAGGAAGAGGCATCCCCTAAGTGGAGCCATGTCGGCATGTATCTATGCTGAAGTTAGTCCTTTCAGTTGCAGATCCTTGATGACTGCCCCGTAACCAGTTTTGCTCATTTCTGAGAGAGAGAGAAATGGGGTTTAACGTCCACTTGACACAAACAAGGTCAGTTCGGGGCTAACGTATGGTTTAATTTTATTTCAATAATTCGCTTGTGGGTAGGGTTCATTAGCAGTGGGAGGAAACCGGAGTACCCAGAGAAAACCCACGAGGTTGGAAGCGCAAGATTACACTAAAGTTTCTAATGCGCTTCTAATTCACTAACACTATGAAAGAACTAATTGAATAGGTGTGTTTTCAACTCGCGTTTGAATTGGTCAACAGAGTTAATCATTCGTAATTCTTTGAGAAGATTATTCCATAGATGGGGGGCTGAGCATGAGAAAGCTCGTTTCCCTAGTTCTAATTTCACAGACGGGGTTATCAGTTTATTTTCTGATGATGACCTCAAGGTTCTTGTGTTGTTATCGCATCGTTTTAACAACTGTTTTAAATATAATGGTGATTTGTCATTCAATGTTTTATGAGTTTTCAGCAAGATTTTGAACACAATTCGTTTTTTGACGGGCAGCCAGTGTAGGGAACGGAGTACTGCGGTGATATGATCAAATTTCCTTGTTTTAGTTAAAAGTCGTGCTGCAGAGTTTTGAATGTTTTGTAGTTTTTTTAACTTGATAGTCGGGAAGTTCATATAGCAGAGCGTTGTGGTAGTCTAGTTTTGTCGTGATGAAGGCATGAATGAGATTTTCTGTTATTTCTGGAGAGAGATATTTCTGTATTCGGGAGATCTGTTTAAGGTGGTAAAAGGCGGATGAACATATTGACTGTATATGACACCTGAATGATAGACTAGGGTCAATGGTAGCTCCAATATTCTTTGCCTTTAATGTAGGGATAATTGTTTCCTCTTGAAAATGAATATTTAATTCGGCGAATTTGGATAGTTGCTGTTTTGTACCAAGAACCAGAAGTTCGGTTTTGTTAGGATTCAATTTCAGAAAGTGTCTAGTCATCCAGTCATATATTTCAGCAAGACAGAGCTCTGTATCTTTAACTGTTTATGTGCAAGAATTGGTATCGAAGCATAAATATAACTGTGTGTCATCGGCAAACAAGTGTATGGATAAACCTAGTTCAGCTCTGAACGTCGGTCTCATTACAGATCAGCTCTGAACGTCGGTCTCATTACACTCACCCTGAACGTTCAGGGACTGGCCCATACCAACTGAATGACAAGACATAGTTTCCTGTCAGAACCTCCATCCAGCAACAGCAAACTATGCTGGACGATCCTGAGGAACTTTCTCAACCAACTACAGGATCAAAACCACGACCGTCTGGTGAATGAGCTGGCAGCTTCTACACTGAGCCAAGGCGGCTCCATTTTAGATGGCATTCCAAGTAAGTGTAAAGGAAAGGTATTGTCAAATAAATTAGATATGTTATAAGCCCGTTAGACCGGGGTGGCGTCATTACTGCATTGCTACGGCGATGGAAAATGGTCTAAGAGCGCGTTAAGATCACCGTAAGTGTGGTAAAATGAGTGCTTTAGTCTCCATGGTCGCCAATGATCGCTGAGTCGCATTGTTTGGAACATGTTGAAAACAATCGCCAAGGTTCTGTGATCTGACCTGGAAAGCTGTGAGGATGCCTGCTACCTCATGCATTTTCTGGCCACCGTACAGTCGCAGCAGCGCAATAAGGACGCCACCCTGGTCTGACAGGGGCATAAACAAGAAGATAATTGAAAACCTGAGGAACTTTTTCGGCCAAAAACCCAGGTTATTCAGCTAGCCCTTTAATCACTTAGCCACAATGGTTCCATTCTAGGTGGCTTTCGGGAGTAGAAAGTGTAAAAGTAAGGTATTGCTATAATTTAAGTAGATAAAAGAGAAAATTATTATGAAAATTTGTACATTACTTAAATATCCTAAGTATACATAGAGAGAGAGAGAAATGGGGTTTAACGTCCACTCAACACAAACTAGGTCATTTCGGGACTAACATATGGTTTTTTAATTTTATTTCAATAATTCGCTTGCGCGTAGGGGTCTTTAGCAGTGGGAGGAAACCGGAGTGCCCGGAGGAAACCCACGAGGTTGAGAAGGCGCCCCTATCTCCATGCCACATACGCTCACACCAGGGCTCGAAACCACAGCCGTAAGCCAGAGGTGACCGGCCAGCTAGAGGTCGAAGCGCGGCACTCTAGACCACCAGGCCATCCCAACCCCCTAAGTATGCATAATGTAAGATTTAGATAACAAACTTTTCGATCTTGCTATAATAGATCAAAAAAAAGATAATTCAAAATCCATATATTGAAAATTTCATACAAATTACTTTAGTCTGAGCAATGTTATCATTGTTTGAAGTTTTGACTTATATTGTTAATTATTGCAGCGAAGCTACTTGTTAATCGAGACTCAGCCTCGCTTCTCTATTTTTAAATTAAGTCATAATGGTGATCATATTTTCATCTGTTTGCTTCTGAGCCATCCGATGGTCTAGAGAGTTGATTTTAGGATGGTCATGTTATTAAATGTCTTATATCACTAGGGACCGGGAATCTTCAAGTTTTTACGAAAAAAGGTAAGAAACTACCCTTATCATCTAGAATCTAATACACATCAAGAATGTGTTAAATACCGTCAAGATTCATCAAAAACCGTCCAGTTTGTGCTACCGTGTAGATTTAGAAACACCGTCTAGTTTTGTCATCGATCGTCTACTTTACGACCGTCCAGTTTCTCGGGATGTTTTAGATTTGAAAGGGGTTTAGTTTTTAGCAAGGCCTTATTTTCCCGTACGTTGTCTAGAAATGAATAGAGTGTTTAATTACTAACGGCGTTTAGTTTTTACGCCAAATTACCACTTTACCGAGAGCCGTCTACAAACTTACGGGTGATTAGAAATGCAATGCCGTTTTCTTTTCATGTCTTTTAATTAGTTTGCCCGGTGTCATCTAGAAAACGTATGGCGTTTGTTTTTGATTTAAATATTTAATTTCTATCTCCCAATTTTAGAAACTGTGTTCCGATTTAGAATCTTAGCATAGTGTCTAAAATTCTCGAATGAATTGCATATTTGTTGAATATCTTCTGTATTGCCGACGTCCGTTGGGAAACGTCCATTTGCAATGAATTATTTTCCCGGCGTAAATAAAACTCAACGATTAATTTGTTAGAAATTAACGAAACAAATGGACGTATATCTTGTTTCTTATAATCTTGTTTTCTGGGTTATTTACCCGCTCCAGTCATCAATAACAAATGTATTTGTGAATTTACAAATTAATGCGTGCAGTACTCATTGCGACCACAATGACGTAATTTTCGACATTTGTCAAGGCGCATTCGGGGGACTGTTTTCGTCAACATTTATTTTTGTATCCCGTGGAAATGTTGAAGAAATGCAGAAGAAGAGGAATTGTTAACAGGCACAGTTTCCCCCCATTGACACGGACATGGACCGCAAATCGTATCTAAATATATTTCTTACCTGGGCCGTAATATATCATCACTAATAGATAAATCACATACCTAATATAAGCATTTAATAATATGATGATAAAAAGTCGGCCACAAGCTTTTGAGCGGCCTTGTAAATAAATAAAGTAAATCATGCAGACATATATTACTACACCGCTATCGCACGATCCAGTCATTGTTTTACAATTCATACTGTCGATTCATGCACGCTTTTCACACGGAATTGTTCTTTGATGTTGATAGATGACACACAGTGACGTCGGCAATACAGTAGATATTTATAAAATATAAAGGCGACGAAACTTACAGGTTATCATTAGTTGCGAGATGTTTTGTTTTATAATTTTGTTATCGATATAGATTACAGCATCTGATATCAATCGAGATTAAAATACATCGGATAATCAAAATGAGGTTGGACCGGATATCGGTAAATAACGAAACTATGTTCCGATTTAGGATCTTAGCATAGTGTCTAAAATTCTCGAATGAATTGCATATTTGTTGAATATCATCTGTATTGCCGACGTCACTGTGTGTCATCTATCAACATCAAAGAACAATTCCGTGTGAAAAGCGTGCATGAATCGACAGTATGAATTGTAAAGACATATCGCCGACAATAACATGTAATTATATTTTGAACTGTGTCTGTTAACAATTCCCCTCCTTCTGCATTTCTTCAACATTTCCACGTGATACAAAAATAAATGTTGATGAAAACAGTCCCCCGAATGCGCCTTGATAAATGTCGAAAATTACGTCATTCGTGGTCGAAATGAGTACTGCACACATTAATTTGTAAATTCACAAATACATTTGTTATTGATGGCGGGAGCGGGTAAATAACCCAGAAAACAAGATTATAAGAAACAAGATATACGTCCATTTGTTTCGTTAATTTCTAATAAATAAATTGTTGAGTTTTATTTACGCCGGGAAAATTGTCAATTCATTGCAAATGGACGTTTCCCAACGGACGTCGGCAATACAGAAGATATTCAACAAATATGCAATTCATTCGAGAATTTTAGACACTATATGCTAAGATTCTAAATCAGATCATAGTTTCTAAAATTGGGAGATAGAAATTAAATATTTCACACAAAAACAAACGCCGTACGTTTTCTAGATGACACCCGGCAAACTAATTAAAAGACATGAAAAGAAAACGGCATTGCATTTCTAATCACCCGTAAGTTTCTAGACGGCTCTCGGTAAAGTGGTAATTTGGCGTAAAAACTAAACGCCGTTAGTAATTAAACACTCTGTTCATTTCTAGACAACGTACGGGAAAATAAGGCCTTGTCTAAAAACTAAACCCCTTTCAAATCTAAAACATCCCGAGAAACTGGACGGTCGTAAAGTAGACGATCGATGACAAAACTAGACGGTGTTTCTAAATCTACACGGTAGCACAAACTGGACGTTTTTTGATGAATCTTGACGGTATTTAACACATTCTTGACGTGTATTAGATTCTAGATGATAAGGGTAGTTTCTTACCTTTTTTCGTAAAAACTAGAAGATTCCCGGTCCCTAGTGTATAACATTTGAAGCTAAAATAAAACCCTGCAATTAGCACATTTAGCACTTACATAATGCATGCATCTTTATGTATGCAGTCTGTTCATTGGTTGAGAATTTAACTCCTAGAAATATCTTAATCTCTTAACCAATGAGAAGGCTGCATCCTGAAGATATTTTTGCCAGTAAGACAATTTTAATGAATGTTACATCTAAACCTTTACGACAAAGAGTTGATTTAAATATTGTAATTAAAATCTCATTTTAAGAGAAAAGGACTACAGATATTTTGAACATAATCTTATCAATAATACTACTACATCCATACAGAGTATAATCTTCAAATACTGGTAACAGAGAAATGAAATGAAATGGGGTTTAATGTCCTACTGTTCTTCTCTGACTGGGCTAAGGGAGACGGGCATATATCATACAGTGTACTATAGAGGTATATTTTGCCCGGGCAGCAGCACTTTAGCCAACACTTATATCGAATTCCCACTGCCAAGCAATCTTTTACATGTACACCAAACTATATATAAGACCTCGATTTTTCATCCCATCCGAACGACTAGACAGCTGTCCTTGTCAGGCCCTCCGTCCTGCACCACCGACAAGGAGAAACCACGCTGGAAAATGCTGATAAACTTTCTCAAGCAATGCAGAGTTCGAACATGTGACATTCGAGCAAGTGAGCCAGCATCTTACCCACTTAGCCAAATGGCTCCCAAATACTGATCACAGTGATGTATATTTAAACGAACGCAATCTGATAAAAATACAAATCTAGATTGTTTTCGTTTTTTTATACTTTCGATAGCCTAGCTACACTACAAGAAGATCTGACCAGTTGTCTTGGGAGAACACGACTGGCGTCAAACGAGTGTCTTTTGATCCTATGATGTTAGAGATTGATAAATCAATCAGTGTTTCTAGGAGTATCAGTATACCCACAGTTCATTAGTTATTTCCTCACATCAACTAGAAAGCCTGTTATATAACAACTTCTCCAGATCCTAGTGTAGTAAACATAAGTACAATAAAAAATTTTGAACAATAAAAAATGAAACGAAATAAGATCAGTGTTTTAATCAGATAGTAAAAGAATGACTACTTTTTAATTTTAAATTATTGTTTTACCTGAAGACAAATTATGTGTTCCCAAAGAGCAAACTTTTTAGTCTGCATGGCATAACTGGTAGTCATGGAAACACATTACAATGGATGAATAAGCGATTACTGGATGTATAAATTAAAATAATTTTTGTGACATCATAATATTTTATTAAATCTTCATATATAAATTATACAGTTCTATTTAATTTAGATGTGTAAAAACGACATGTAGCCTTCACTTCACGGGTTTCATAAAAACTAATGCCATAATCAGATTTGCTCCTTCTGAAACTGCTGCTCCCTTTAGCATCCACTATAAACGTTGTGTGAATATATATGAACTATTTAAAAACTGTAGACTAGTTGTGTGACTAGGGAAGTTTGAGGTAGTCCAGGAGGGAGCAGTAATTTCAGATGGTTTCTAAAATGAACCAGAGTTATCAATTCTTGATGTGCATATGACCTAGTTGTTTCTCCAAACCTAGAGTTTGGTAGGTACATACAATGACGCCCTTGGGTTCATAACTCTGGACCAAGGGAGATAATTATGTTACACGCAAAAGAAAGTGAAGTGGGGTTAACATCCTACTGTTTATGTTACAGGCAAAGGGGAAATATTTACAAGTAAATTTAAATTGATAAAATCAATTCTCCATACAACTGTTTTAGTAACATAATTGAGCAATATAAAGTGACATGGTCCTTTCATTTAACCAAATAGCTTTTGGAATGGCTACAGATGCAAAGAAATGACGGATAATTTTCTGGGGGACCCCCCAACCCAAACACCCCTCTAAGCGGCTTGCCCCGTTTCCGCTGTCAGTGCCCTCATTTTGCACCCCCCCCCCCCTTTTCAAAATTCCTAGATCTGCACCTCAACTACTAACCATTACTTTACAATAATCATGACAAACATAATTAACATCTAATTAATGGATTTCTTTAGATACATGAACATTATTACAATAGTAAAAATCATATATTTGTATGGAGAATAACATCAACTCTGCTGTGATTTTAAATCATACAGAGATTGGTCATTCTTCCAAGGGCCTGATTCATGAAGATTGAAACTTAAATATCTTAAGGATGCTAGCTTTTCATTGGTTGTTGGTTAAAATCCTAGAGCAAAATTTAGCTATTAGCCAATGAAAAGGCTGCATTCTTAAAATATGTTAGTTTCAATATTAGTAAATGGCCCCCTTGAGGAACAAAAAATAATACTTTTTCTTTGACCAGACATTAACATTCAAACTAAACATTCGATTCTCTATAATAATCAAGCCTGGAAATAAGGCATCAGTCACGGACAATGTCAGGCACTGATTCTAACACAAAACCTCTAGTGCCTGTCATTTTGTCCGACACTGTTTAGTCTTCTTTATTGATATTATTAATACATGTCCAGCACTAAGTTGAAAATGTCAGGTACTATTTCATTAGTGCCTGACACTTTGTCAGGTACATCTAAATCTGTTATTTCCAGGGCTGATAATAATACAATTTTTTTTTTCATCCAGGATTAAACATACATACTAAATAATAATACTAAACTTAGACTGTCTATCTACAGTTAGATCCACTTGTAAACAGACACTAAGCTAGTTGACAGACATTTTAAGCTCTGAATCAATAATTTTAGTCGAAAACACTTAAAGGGACAATAACATTCTTGCTGGCTTGGTAGCTCCAGAAAATAAATAATACCCTTATTCTAGGTACTAGATATTTAAATGTCCTACCTGTTGTGTAAATTATCCATTACAACCTATTTTATTTGTCCAGAGGGTTCGAAAATGTTTTAAAATCCAAGTCACATTTGAAAAGGTTTACGTTAGACTTTTCAAATCAATTGGTTGAATTTTTCCAATTTTTTAAATTAGGTGTGTTAAGATGAAATTTATATCATCATTTAATTGGAATATTCTAAAATAATACGATTTGTTGACCAGAATGAAGATTGGGACATATTTTTCAGTTACAACAAGAGTGTTATTGGGGCTTTAAGTATACTTCAAGAATTTTGTTAAGTAGTTATTCTGCTTCCATTTAAAAAAACTGAAAAAATTTATTTACCCTTAGTGTGTATAACAGATGTGAAACGGAGTAGAACTGCACTACAAAACAGTATACTAGTTTTAGGATATGGCAATCTAATTAAAATATAGATCTATATTTTGTTTCGTTTTTTTATACTTTCGATGGCCTACACCCATGTAGATCTAACAAGTTATAGTGGGAGCTCACGTTCTATGACGTCAGGTATCAAGCACAGGAACGTCTATCATTTGATTAACCAATTAGCGACCGCCATGCTTTTTAAAATCTACTTTCGTTTTGTTTTGATTTCTATCCGCTGGTAATATCTACCCACAGTTCCACGCATGAAAAGGTCAAACGGTGGATTTGATTGGCTGACCCCTCATTTCAGGCAGAACACGGGTTAAATAACAAGCCTTCCAGATCCAAGAGTAGTGAAGACGAGTAAAAACGAAATTTTGAACTATAAAAAACGAAACGAAATTGGATCTGTGTTTTAATCAGACAGAGGATATGGCAGCCTTTTAGGGCAGAGATCTATTCTTGAAATATGAAGTAAATGGCTCTCGATGTAAAGAATGACTAAATAATATGTCATCATAAAGAAACTGGACATTCTAGTCTCTACTACGAGGACAAAAAATAATATGTTTTATCATCCAGACAAACATACAAACTAAATAATATATCATCATGAAAAGACTGGACAATTTCTATTCTCTACCAGGAGGACAAAATAAACGCAAACAACTAAACAATATTTCATCATAACGAGACTGGACAATCTATTCTCTACATCATTTTCGTTCTGACGCAAAATGCAAACTAAATAATATTTCATCATAAAGCCTGTTTGAGATAATCTTTTAATTCAATGAAATAAAATCCCCCCTCCTGTAGAAGAGCTTTAGCATAAATTCTTAAAATATAAAACAAAGAAAGATAATCCTGAGTGCTAAAGAATGTGTCTGATAGCGCAAATCCTAGCGTTGATGGTATAAAACCTCGTCCATATTCCACCATCCATGTGTTGTCAGTCCATGATACAGCAGTAGCCTCTCCCCAATAATGGTAAACTGTTTCACCTAAACAAAATGTAAAAAACATCATCAGTTATTTCTACACAAAATTTAACACCTAGTATCATTTTGAAATGAAATAAAATAGGATTTAGCATCCTACTGTTCTGTTATGACTGGGTTTATGAAGAAGGACATACAGTGTGCTATGAGGAAAATTTTGCCTGGACAGAAGTGCTACGGCCTACCTTTATTTCGAATTCCAGACATCAAGGGTTACTTTAAGTTCCCGCGAATGTGTACACTGGACCTTGATTTATTGTTGCATGCGAACTACTAGAGCCTGTCCTTACCTGGCCCTACTTGTGCGTTGAGGTCTTTAGCAGTGGGAGGAAACCATCGGACACAGAGACAACCCAAGAGGTTGGACAGACGACCCTACTCCTTGTCACGTACAAGTAGGGAACGGAAACCATGCCAGTTGACTCAATGACAAACCTTATGAGGCAATCTGCACATGCTAACCATTCGGCCACCCATCCGTTCCACTTGTTCTAAAAGAGGTAACTCTGGGAATACCTGCACTGCACTGTATTAATAATGCAATGAAATGGGGTTTGATATCTGCCCCGACACGGATAAACTAAGAAATAAGATGTTGATGTTCGTAGAGTTTAACATCTGCTTCCACTGAATGTGATATCGCAGACAAGTTTTCTTATTTTCATTTTCTTAGAGCTGGCGTATGGTCTTGTCTGTGTGAGGAAACCAGAGTAAACCCACAAGGCTGAGAAGGCACCCTGCTATCCAAACCACATATGCTTACAACAGGGATCAAAACCAGGACCCAAAGACAGAGGTGACCAGCCAGGTAGAGATGGATACGAGACACTTTGGATCAAAACCATGCCACTTGACTCAATGACAGACCTTATGATACAATTCGCACACGTCAACCATTTGACCATCCAACCTCCTCATGTGTACTAAAACAGATTACTCTGGGAATACCTGCACTGTATTTAGACCATAAAGTAATGCAATGATATGGGGTTAAATATCTGCCCCATCTGCCCCGACACAGTTTGGGTCATTTTTAATACAAGAAACCTGAGTAATATGATGTTGTTGCACATAGGGTTTAACATCCGCTTCCACTGAAGGTAATATCGCATACATGTTGTCTTATTTCTGTATATTCAGCATATAGGAAGGAGTCATTCGTGTGCAAGGAAGGAGTCATTCCTTAGCGAGGAAACCGGAGTAACCCACAAGGTTGAGAAGGCACCCCGCTATCCAAGCCACATACGCTTACAACAGGACCCAAAGACCCAAAGACAGAGCCGGGACCCCAAGACACTTTTGATCACAAGGCCAATCTACCCTCCTGTACCAAGATGGAACCCATGGCTGTAAGCTCAAGGTGAACGGCATGACAATCTAGCTAGACCCCCCCTTCCTGTAATAATAAGGAACTTACCTGGTTTATAAGTCTTGTATGTTAATTGTCCTTCATGCCATTGTCTAAAGGTACCAGTTAATACTGTATCACTTATATTAGCCCAATATCTACCTGTTAAAACAAAACAATATCTACCTGTTAATACATTTTCACACAACTTCTCAGGCCGCCTTATTTTTCCTGGGTGCAATTTACCCTCTGTACCCCCGCTAGGTACGGCCATGTGTCACACAGTTAGATTTTCTGCAATATTCGAAAATATTTTAAAATCCAAGTCACATTTGAAAAGGTTTATGTTAACCTTTTCAAATCATGTAGTTGAACTTTTCCAATTTTTTAAATTAGGTGTGTTAAGATGAGGTCCAATCAAAAGAAACACTGCAAGGAGTATGGTGGGGATTCTGTTAATAGTTTTGTTGATAAAATTTATAATTCCTGAGCTAGGCCTACATATTACCTGAATGTCCGGTTGTCTCGATGGCTGTTCCGAAGAAAAGGAGATATTCTGTAAGAGAGGCGTGAACAACATACATCTGACCCATCCAACCACCAGCGTTCATAAATATCCATTGCAGATCTTTATCAGGTAAAATATGACCACGATATTTCTGCCGTAATTCTTTTAAAACATTACAGAAGGATTTCTCTGCTGATGACCCTAAAATATAGAATATTGACATTTAACCCGATTCCAAAAAAATAGATTGTTTCCTTGGCATTTGGTAATTCAACTATGGCAAAAGCGTTCTCCTCGCGAAAAATCAAAGAAGTTGAAAAAATAAAATGGGAGAAAAATGAAGTTGTGCCCTAGTTAGGGAGGAGAGAGAGAGAGAAATGGGGTTTAAAGTCCACTCAACACAACTAGGTCATTTTGGGACTAACATATGGTTTAATTTTATTTCAAAAATTCGCTTGCGCGTAGGGGTCTTTAGCAGTGAGAGGAAACCGGAGTGCCCGGAGGAAACCCACGAGGTTGAGAAGGCGCCCCAATCTCCATGCCAAATACGCTCACACCAGGGCTCGAAATCACAGCCGCAAGCCATAGGTGACTGGCCAGCTAGAGGTCGAAGCGCGGCGCTCTAGACCACTAGGCCATCCCAACCCCCTAGTTAGGGAGGGCCCTCAAGTCTGAGTCAATCACACTGTTACTGTCGAATTCACTACTGGATGAGATTGCAATCACTGCATTGGCATGTAAAAAAATCATCAATCAAGATCCCCCCGACCTCCCCCCCGCTCCGGGAAAGCGGCCCTCCAAATAGTATAGCTTCCACCATGATAAACCGTAAAATGCCCCTGCATATTGGAATACTATTATTGCTTATTACTAAGCACTGTTTCAGCTAGGCTTCTTTACTCATTATCAAATGCTTGAAAAATACTTGAGAAACTTAGCCGAAATGCTGCTCAAGTCATAAGTCAAATCAGGTCATTTCGGGACTAACACATGGTTTAATTTTATTTTATTTCAATAAATCCATTGTTCACACATGTGTTTAGCAGTGGGAGGAAACCGAAGGACCTGTAGAAAACCGGTCCTTCTCATGTAAGTTGGGAATCGAAACCTGGCCAAATGATTCATTGACAAAATCAAAAGATATGAAATGGGGTTTAACATCCTACTGGGATAATGAAGAGGGGCATACGTCATATATACAGGAGGGCCGTAGCTAGCGGGGGTGCAGGGGGTATATTGCACCCCCAGAAAAAGAAGGTGCCCCGAGAAATGCCCCCCCCCCATGAAAAAAAAAAAAATAATAATTTGACAATCTTTCAAATATAAAATAATGCAATTGATTATGATCACACAGTGATGCTCTTAAAGGGACAATAACATTCTTGTTGGCTTGGTAGCTCCAGAAAATAAATAATACCCTTATTCTAAGTACTACATGTAGATGTTTAAATGTCCTACCTGTTGTGTAAATTATCCATTACAACCTATTTTATTTGTCCAGAGGGTTCGAAAATATTTTAAAATCCAAGTCACATTTGAAAAGGTTTACGTTAGACTTTTCAAATCAATTGGTTGAATTTTTCCAATTTTTTAAATTAGGTGTGTTAAGATGAAATTTATATCATCATTTAATTGGAATATTCTAAAATAATACGATTTGTTGACCAGAATGAAGATTGGCACATATTTTTCAGTTACGACAAGAGTGTTATTGTGGCTTTAAAGGGACAATAACATTCTTGCTGGCTTGGTAGCTCCAGAAAATAAATAATACCCTTATTCTAAGTACTAGATGTTTAAGTGTCCTATCTGTTGTGTAAATTATCCATTACAACCTATTTTACTTGTCCAGAGGGTTCGAAAATATTTTAAAATCCAAGTCACATTTGAAAAGGTTTACGTTAGACTTTTCAAATCAATTTGTTGAATTTTTCCAATTTTTCAAAATAGGTGTGTTAAGATGAAATTTATATCATCATTTAATTGGAATATTCTAAAATAATACGATTTGTTGACCAGAATGAAGATTGGGACATATTTTTCAGTTACAACAAGAGTGTTATTGGGGCTTTAAGGTACTGATCAGTCAGTCAGTTTTAAGGGATTAGCGTTCCAAACTTTCTTGTATCACTTACATGAGGGCTATGACGCCCCACCACCCTGCTGCACCCCACCTTTTAAAATCCTACATACGGCCCTGATATACTAGTGTGCATTGAGGGAAATTTTGAACAAACAGCGGTGCTACAGCCTTGGCCTCGTCTTAATTCAAATTCCAAATGTCAATGGTTCTTTTATGTGCATGTCACAGGACTTCGTTTTTTTGGTCTCATCCAAACAACTATACATTCTCCCATGACAGGTCCTCCATCCTATGTACACACTGAACTTTATCTATCAATGCCAGGGATCGAACATAGAACCAACAGGTTAACAAGCCGTCGTCCTACTCTCTGAGCCACTGTGTTTCTCCTGAACCACAAACTTTCCGATCTACAATTCATTGTCTAATAATATAATATATATTGGGGGGGGTTGAATGGCCAAATGGTTAGCGCTTGCGTCTGCCATTGATTGAGTATTGAGTCAACAGGCGTGGTTTCGATTCCTTGGTTGTATGTAACAAGGTTGCCTGTCTAACCTCGTTAAACCCAATTTCTCTCTCTCTTTCTGTAATATATATATCTGCACTTATGGATTTGATCATATCACCTGATAATTATGTAGATCTAGGTCATGATGTTATCACACCCATCCGCACACAAATTATTTCTGTTCAAATTTTCATAGAATATTTATATTAGACAAATCTTACCAATGTGATTTTTAGTAATGGCAGCTATTTCCTCATGGGAAAATACGAAAGATTTATGGTCCAGCCAATACTGAATGCAAAAAATTGCAAAACATAGAACAAGAATCCACTTGACTACCGCTCGCAATATCGCCATCTTTATCTTTGTTGTGACTTAATTTGCGTTTCGTTTTATCTATTACAAATACAAAATTTCTCAATTTCGTAACAACCGCTTCGTTTTACGTTTATTTTACCTGGTAATCCGACATTTTTAAGCAACTACCCGTACCGTTTTATCCTTCATTTCTAAAGAGTTTCAACTTCCTGTTCATCCAAAACAGATTTCATAAAATTTTGTATTTGCGGTTAAAGTCGAATTACGATGGAGTATATTAAGCCACTGGTTCCAGACTTTATCAAGTCCATTCCCGTACACATGGTAACGTAATTTTGGTGTTAGTTTGGGAAAATTTAAGCAAGGACAACAGCCTGTGAGCATGTGAGATACCCATGCCATACCATATGGTGACGGTCTGGCCAAGATCTGACGAACACGTCAGCTTTCATTGACATTATTCTTATTTTCTCCTCTGTTGTGGATCAAATAAATCTTATTTACAAACGAATTTTTAGCCATGTCACTTTTGTTTACTGGACGATGGACTTTTCATGAGTCACTGTCATAATTTTTTTCTGGAACATATTGAAAAAATGAAAAATGGGGTATAATAAGTTTAATGTCCTATTCTCACTGTTCGTCTCTGTACGTCTCTGTACTGACCGTAGTCCGATTTGGCTAATGAATATGGGCATATACGATACAGCATGCTATGAGGGAAATTTTGCCTGAACATCGGCAATATGGCTTACTATTATTACAAAATCCAACAATCAATGGCTCTTTTACATGCTCACCAATGTACATGTATACACTGGACCTCATTTTTTTTCGGTTTTCCGTTCCATTCAAACAACTGTGTGTTAACCCTTGCCAGCCAACTCTAGGATTGAACACAGAACTTCCAGGTTTGCCAGCCAACATCTTACTTACTCAGCCACCATGGTTCCTATTGTTTCAAAGAAATACGCCATCATGGTACCAAATTGTGCCTTAATGTCTTCATTTTCATCCATATGTGGTAGGGTGGATGGCCAAATGGTTAGCGTGGGCACACTGTATCATACAGCCTGCCATTGAGTCAGCTGGCGTGGTTTTGAATCCCTGGTTGTACGTGGCAAGGAATAGGGTCGCCTGTCCAGCCTCATGGATTTTCTCCGGGTACTCTGATTACCTCCTTCTGCTAAGGACCCCTATGGGCAAGCGAATTTTTGAAATAAAATTAGAACCATATCTTAGTCCCGAAATGACGACCTAGTTTGTTTCAAGTGGACGTTAAACCCCATTTCTCGCTCTTGCTCATATGTGGTAGGATGGAACTGTCAGGAATCAAACTTGTTCCCTCAATAGAGTTGTTAGTTTCCATTTCCTGCGGCAAAAGTAAAACACTATTTGATTGGTCACTGAGGACAGCACTGTAGGATTCAAAAATGGTTATTGACGAAACAAATGGGCTCCAGATGAGTGATACTCAATTAATAAAATAATCGACCATCATGAGAATAAATATAAATGATTCCGGATTAGGACTGTAGGAGTTTTTGCACAAACTGCAAAAGTGCATGTGCAGACAAATAACTAATTTTGAATAACTTCACTTTATGTCTTTAAAATCAGCTTGAAAGGAAAAACAAAACAAAGCGTCACAATATATTTTTTAAAAATTAATATTAGTAGTGAAATACAATATTGATCTGCATTAACAGTCATTTAAAACATTATAATTTTTTTTTCTTAGGATTTTGATGGGCAAAGACGAGCAGAGAAAACATTCCAGATAATTATTTGTCTTTTTGGTGTAAGTATTGTTTTACTTAGTAATAGGTTGATCAATAAAGAATTATAAGATCTATGCCTTGCTTAATGATGCATTATGTAAGATTTAGATAAAGAGCTGTCTGTTCTTGTCATAATTGTTACATAATCGATAATGAATATATTGAAAATTTGTGCACAGGATCTTGTTTTTTTGTCAGGACCTCTGTCCAGCACCAGTGACAAGGGGAAACCACTCCAGAAAATCCTGAATAACTTTCTTTGGCTAACATCTTTTCATGTGAATAAATGTCTAAATAATAATTTAATGAACATTTGAACTTAGAAAAAAAGACCTGCTTTATGCAGATTTTGCTCTTAGTCTTAGTCTCTTACACAATGTATTTTTAAAAAAACGAAAAAGATAAAGTAAAAATAAGAAACCTGAACTTACAAGTTTTAAATTTAAATTTGTTTTTGAGTACCGGTATGTAGGCCTACCAATGTTGTGTTTTTGTTTTCAGTGTTTATTATGATAAAGTTTTTGAGGAAAAGTTTAATATTTCGGTAATTTTAAATATTTGATGTTTCCATATTTTCTTTTTCTATTATAGATTGTAGGTTTCGTATGGGGATATATTTGTCAACAGTTTTCACAGACCATGTATATATTAATAGCTGGATTTGCTTTATCTTGTCTGGTATGTAAACTATGCATATTCATTGGCTTAAAGTACAAATAAGTCGAAATATTTTGTTGTTGTTAATCAGCTTGAAATCACGCTAACAGTTAAAGCTTCAATACCTTCAAGTAGTGACCGATCAGGGGGATTGGATGGTGGTATGGTTAGCATGTGCGCCGTGTATTGGATGGTCTGTCATTGAATCAAGTGGCATGGTTTCGATTCTCCACTTGTACTTGACAAGGAGTAGGGTTGTCTGTGGGTTTTCTTTGGGTCTTTTGGTTTATCCCCAAGGACCGATACGTGCAAGTGAATTATTGAAATAATATTGAACCATATGTTAGTCCAGAAATGACTTACTTTGTACCAAGTTAGTGTTAAACCCCTTCTCTCTCTTTCTCTCTCTCCCTTTTTTAATCACAAGAACAATTTAAGCTGCAGTAGGGGTGTTGGGTGGTCGAATGGTTAGCGTGCGAGCGCTATATCATAAGGCCTGCCAGTGAGTCAACTGGCATGGTTTCATCATTAACCCTTGGTGTTACAGATAAGTAAGATATTATGTAATAGTCACCATTTCATTATTTTCTGGTCTTGGTACAATCCAGGTACACCTAAACAGAGTTACCTCTCTTGATACACAAATAGAGCAGCCAATACTCCATTGAAAATAGAGATTTCAGGCTACAGTGCATACGTTAATTGCGTAAGAAAATATCTCAACCATCTATGACAGCTGATTTATTATGTCACAGGGTTCTACTCATTCGACCTCCTTTTATGGGACTGACGCCAATTACGACAGGAATAAATTCCACCTCACTCAATTGAAGTAAAATGAAATTTTTGAATTCAAAAACGAAACGAAATCGGATCTATGTTTTAAACAGATTGAATGAATTTGTTTAGCATATTGTCCTACCACAGTCCTTATTTTTATACATGCAACTATTCATGATAAATACGATACCTGCATTGGGGTAGAAAGTTCATCCAGATTTTCCAGCGTGGTTTCCCCTTGTCAGTGATGTAGGGCGGAGGGCCTGACAAGGACATCTGTCTATTCGTTTGGATGGAATGAAAAACCGAGGCTCATGTACACATTGGCGTGCATGTTGAAGATCCCTTGGAATTTGATATAAGAGTAGGCTGTAGTGCTGCTGCCTGGGCAAAATTTCCCTCATAGCACACTGGCATATGCCCGTCTTCATTAGCTCAGTTTAGGAGCTAAACAGTAGGACGTTAAACCCTATTTCATTTCATGATTAATATTATCTGACTTCTATTTCAGTTAACTCTGCCACCCTGGCCAATGTACAGACGAAAACCATTAAAATGGCAGAAAGTGCAACAGCCATCTGGTGAAGGAGACGGATCTAGTCAAAAAAACAAGAAAAAGAAATAAAAGCGAGAATCCTATATTTATTGTTTATTATTTAGTAGTCAAACATCTTGTTATAGTCATGTGATGTGCTAGACACATCTTCATCACATCAAGTAAATAGAATACGACAAATTGCTTTTTCTTCCCAAGTTCTTTAAATCAGACAATCTGTATTTATTTTGGAGCCACTGCTATATGTGTATAAACCAGTGATTGTTTTCCATATAAATTGTGTTGTGTTTTTTAATATCTCAATCTCTAAATACCACTCGAGGATTATAAATATAGGTCATCTGATTTATAGGTCAAGGGTTAAATCAAAATTGCAATACTAGATATATATGTTGTATGTTTATATATTGTAGATTGTCAACATTTTCTACAGCGAATAAATAAAACATTCATTACTATATCAGGAAAATATTGGACCTTTAATAATGTGGTGGGGGGGTGCATGTTGGATCCGAGGTTGTGTTGTTGAGTCAAGTGGTGGGCTTTCAATTCCCCGCTTGTACATGACAAGTGTAGGGTCCTTGACGCATAGAATTCAACTCTATGTGTATCAAATACATAGCCCTGTTAAAAAATGACATTCATTACATCTGGTGGAAATTTGATACCCAGGGAGCAGCAAACACCTCGACTATTTGATACCCAGGGAACAGTGCACACCTCGATTGATGACACTTGGGAAGCAGCACACACCTTGATTATTGGACACCCAGAGAGCCTGTTACAGGTCATTTTTTTTACACCTTACTTATTATTTCATATCCAACTGTTCCACACTGATGACCGAAAAGATGTCAACCGTTAAGAAGCCAAAAACGATAATGCTGTAACTTTCTGAAAATATGAGGATAAAATATGTCATGTTACTTGTCGAGTGCCAGATTTAGATAAAGAGAGGCCCTAGGTTTTCCACTAATTAATCGCTGACCCCACTCCAACAGATAAGGTCTGCATCAAATCTAGTGGAAAATGAAATTGTGTATTATACAAACCCGAGCAATGCCAAGGAGAAAGACTATAGTATGTGTCAAGTATTACTCACCTTGATCTTAAGGTCCTACAGGGGGGTTGGGATGGCCTAGTGGTCTAGAGTGCCGCACTTGACCTCTAGCTGGCCAGTCACCTCTGGCTTGCGGCTGTGGTTTCGAGTCCTGGTGTAAGCGTATGTGACATGGAGATAGGGGCGTCTTCTCAACCTCGTGAGTTTCCTCCGGGCACTCCGATTTCCTCCCACTGCTAAAGAATCCTACGCGCAAGCGAATTATTGAAATAAAATGAAACCATATGTTAGTTCCAAAATGATCTAGTTTGTGTCGAGTGGATGTTAAACTCCATTTCTCTCTCTCTCTTTAAGGTCCTACAGGGGCAGATCCAGAAGGGGGGGGGGGGGGGTGTCAAAACCCACCCCTGCTCAGCTACATGAAATAAAAATAATGCCTTGCATCAATGAAATTACACCACAAAGTGATCCTACATCAGTATAAAAATAGGTTGCCAGGCAACGAAACATACGCCCACACAGCAGCCAAGAGTTGTCGCATATTAAGGAATTATCAGAAAATCATTAGAATTTGTTTGGTTTGTATAATCAAACGTTTTTTTTTTAAATCAGATAATAATTGTGACCTCCAGAGGGACCACAAGCTAAAAAGGGTGATTTTTTCGTACAATCAGAGGACATAATTCAGGAAGTAATGACCCGATGGGCGCAAATATCGAAAGGAATCAAGATCTTTGGGTTATAAACATACATGTCAAGTTTCATCAAAATCGATTCAAAATTGTGACCTCTATAGGGACCACAACCTTGACATAACATATTTTCACACTATTCGTGTACAAACGGCGGCCATTTTGTCCGTCAATTCTAGTCCGATTTTCACGTAATTCACACCCTCTCTTCATTACCATGTAACGGTGATATAGTCAAACGTTTTTTTAAATCGGATAATAATTTTGACCTCCAGAGGGACCAAAAGCTAACAAAAGCGATTTTTCGGACAATCCAGGGACATAATTCAGGAAGTTATGATCCAATGGGCGCAAATATCGAAAGGAACCAAGATCTTTGGGTTATAAACATACATGTCAAGTTTCATCAAAATCGATTCAAAATTGTGACCTTTATAGGGTCCACAACCTTGATATAACATATTTTCACACCATTCGCGTACAAACGGCGGCCATTTTGTCCGTCAATTTTGGTCCGATTTTCACAAAATTTACACTCAACCTTCATGACCATGGAATGGTGATATAATCAAACGGTTTTTTAAATCGGATAACAATTTTGACCTCCAGAGGCACAAGCTAAAAAGGGCGATTTTTTGGACAATCAGGGGCCATAATTCAGGAAGTTACGATAGATGGGCGCAAATATCGAAAGGAATCAAGATCTTTGGGTTATAAACATACATGTCAAGTTTCATCAAAATTAGTTCAAAATTGTGACCTCTACACTGTTCACGAGCTAAAAAACGTGATTTTTCGTACAATCAGGGGCCATAACCCATGAAGTTACACTCCGATACATGCCAATATCGAAAGGAACCGAGATCTTAGGGTGATAAACTTTTATTTTAAGTTTCATTGAAATCGGATAAAAATTGTGACATGTAGACTGTTCACAAACAATTGTGGACGGACGGACGAACAGGGGCGACGACAATATACGTCCACATGAAAATGTGGGCGTATAAAAATGATTTCTCTGTTTGAAAAGCTCAATTTGTATGTATGCCTATGTAATTTAGAGACGATGATGGCAGATTTCGGTAACAGAAACCTGGCAAACTCCCTCCTGCAAAAATTCCTGGATCCGTCCCTGCCCTAGGATTCAGTCTGACACTGTTGATCCTTAGCAAGTATATTAAATTTCATCTGAAGTGAATACAGGCTCGGTGAATGTTAGGCGGGGCAGAACCTGATATGCCTGAACAGTTTTGGGTTACAGATGGCGGTGACGGTCGTCTGCAAGTGGTAAAGCTTGTCGTGTACGACCCCCCCCCCCCCCCACGCCAAAAAAAAAAAAATAAATACCAACACAAATTGACGGGCGCAAACCGCAAAAGCTGTAACCTAGTATTAAGAGCGTTGTACTTAGATCTATTTCTGCCGTAACCCCTCACTGGTTTGCACAATTTTTTTAATAGTCAGACATTTATGCTCCTTAACGCCGTCACATGTGTAAAATCAAATAGATATTTGAGCAACCTCCTTGATGAATACGTATGACATTATATACAATAAATATGTGGCTGGTGTAATTCAGTATTTATACATTTGAATCATATAGCCTAACATAGGTTTAGTGACTGACTCGAATTCTAAACCAAACAACATATCAATCGTTTACACTCCACAGAGATGAGGCCGTCGGGAGAAAATTTTGAAAATTTAACTGCCGTAAACGCGTTTTCCGTGAATGCAGCAACTTCAATGTGGTCCAATATAGCCTATCTTAGGTGGCATATTACCTGAAACCCAAATCACAAAAAATCAAGCAATCGTCGCGGGGCATAGGGGCTTCTCACTCTCCAAGAAAATTTTGAAAATTCTAACAATGCAATTGGACTTTTGCAGCTGCATTCACAAATAATAATTGATGCCCGAAAATGTCGCACAAAGTAGAGTGGCTCCAGGCAAAATGTTAAAATCCATAGTCAATTCAGTAAAAACAATTGTGGCTTCCGAAAGTCTGAAGGATCCACAATATATTTCATATTTTGAATAAAGGGCAGAAGGCATAACTCCGAAACGATAGGTCTGATGAACACCAAAATCAAACTCATCCAAGACCGTTTGATCCTTTTATACCCTAATATCCTCTCACAAAGCTAAACAGTTGAATACGGGTTTATAAACACTTATATTATAAATATGTATACAATTAAATGTTTTACTAATGTATAACAATATAATCATCGTAATATATCTACAGTATAACATTTCCCGCCATTTTTAGGCATCGGTCCGCCTCCTTTCAACCTCTCTCCAAAATGCAATACAAAACAGTTATCCTTAAGCATCCTATGCACTGGGGGCGGTGGTGGGGGTGGGATGGGCAAATGATAAGCATGTGCGTGCTGTATCAATTATAAAGTTTCCCCCACTGCCAAATTCCCCTACGTGCAAGCGAATTATTGAAATAAAATTGTACCATGTATAAGTTCCGAAATGTACTAGTTTCAGTGAAGTGGGCGTTAAACACCATTTCTCTTTCTATCATATTATACTTATTGTAGAAATATAACGTACACATAATGCTCAGCAACATTATCACATTACTTACCAATTTTAGACATCAGAGCATCCCCAATCCCCTGTAGCCTATCTCGGAAAGGGGGTTGGGATAGCCTATAGCGGTCTAGAGTGCTGTGCTTCGACCTCTAGCTGGCCGATTACCTCTGGCTTGTGGCTGTGGTTTCGAGCCCTGTTGTGAGCGTATGTAGCATGGAGATAGGGGCACCTTTTCAACCTCATGGGTTTCCCCCGGGCACTCCGGTTTCCTCCCACTGCTAAAGACCCCTACGCGCAAGCGAATTATTGAAATAAAATTAAACCATATGTTAGTCCCGAAATGACCTTGTTTGTGTCGAATGGACGTTAAACCCCATTTTCTCTCTCTCTCTAGCGAAAATACCTTTCAATTAAAGCCTCTCTTTAAATATGCATTAGGTTAGAGCTAAATTAATTCAAAATTGATAATCGATACTTTTTGTCCATCCTGGTAACAACGAAAATCGACACAGCGCTATTCGTATCAAAACTTCAAACATTCATGACTTTGTTCAGGATAAATTCAAAAAAATTAGGTGGCATTTAGCAATTGGGAAACACATTCAGTGAACACAATTTTTAAAGGTAGCAATCACTGTTTGTATTCTAAAATCACGACATTAATTATTAAACACTAGCGATTGCTTCCCATAAAAACTGTGTTCTGTTAATGAAATTTTCAATATATTATATTCCTTTTTTATTATCTTTTTAAAAATATTATGGCGAGCACCCTAAGCTCTTTATTTAATTCTTATACAATGTAGCTTTAATCGGATTTTAACATTTATATTTCCGGATGACATCAATTATATGACTCAGACAGTAACGACAACGTCTTCCGTTCGTGATTGACCTTGAATGAAGCGTCCATACTTATCCACGTGGTCACAAATTGGCGGTAAAAATCGGGACATGGCGGACAATAAGATGTGTTTAATTTGAGGTGGACAGGATCGGGAAAGAGGTTCAGACATACATTCTAATGATCCTTCAGCAAACCTGAAAATATACAAAGAATAAAACATTTCATTTGTCACAACAAACTTTCATAAAATCAAATAAATCGCTAAACCGTGAACAGTGACGTATTATGGTTTGGCGACCATTCCTTGATTGCACACCCTTGACAATAGCTACCATTTTAATTTTCGTACGTTAGTTACGTACGATCCTTAGGCTTGAGTATACGGTCTAATACTCAGAAACGTGGCGTATTCGTCCACTGGCAGTACACAAATTGAAATGAAATTCTCGGACCGGGAGGGCACTCAGGCTGCATTTATAAATATATATATATAACATTAGGCCTATACACCTTTTCGGGTTTCTTTATAAATGGATTGGGGTTTAACGTCCTACTGTTCTGCTGATGAAGACGGCCATACGCATGTGGCCAAGAGGGTAATTTTACTCGGGTTACCTACTCTTATATCGAATTACAACTACCAAGGGATCTTTTACGTGCACGCCAATGTGTACACTGGACCGTGTTTTTTTTTTTCTCAGCTGTCCTTATCTGCTCCTCCGTCATGCATCACTGACAAGGGGAAATCACGTCGGAAAATCTGGATGAATTTTCTCGGCAAATGGTGGGATCGAACATCCGACCTCAAAGCTAGCGAGCCAGCGTCTTACCCACTTGGCCACATGCGAACCTATTGAACCCGGTGACTGTTATCCAGGATCCCAAACTGTGACGTGTCACACGGATTGCTGAACAGACTAGGATGGATAAACAGGACATAAATCTATATTGAAATTGATATCCGGAAATCTATATACATGTTCAATACAGAAATAAACCAATAAGTGTGTAATTGTGCTTTATATAGAACTCTTACTATGTGGAGGAGCACGAGCGCGCTGTATCATGAGGTCTGTCATGGCGTCAAATAGCGTGGTTTCGATTCCCCGGTTGTACGTGACAAGGAGTAGGGTCGCCTGTCCAACCTCGTGATTTCATCCCACTGCTAAAGGTCCCTACTCCCAAAATGACGTAGTTTGTGTCGAGTGGACGTTAAACCCCATTTTCCTCCGCACCTCTCTTTTCTGAAGGGAGCCATGGATATTCAGGGGCGGATCGAGGGGGGTCCAAACCCCACCCTGCTCTGCTGCATAAAAAAAATAAGTGATCCTACATCATAATAAAACGATTTCTCTGTTTAAAAAGCTCAGTTTGTATGTATGCCTATGTAATTTAGAAGCGATGATGGCAGATTTCCTTAACTGAAACCTGTCAAAGCCCCTCCTGCAAAAGTTCCTGGATCCGTCCCTGATATTTCAAGCTCTGACAAGAAATAGCAACGCCTAGTCCAATGTTATCTTAGTCATCAGATAGTCTTGATGTTGATATAATGTTTAAATAATAAATATAAAAGACCCCTCTAAGCCGATTTAGCTCTCTGAAGAATTCTGTTTCATTGAACCTGGCAATTTCTCGAATCTCAACATTAAAAAATGAAATGGGGTTAAACGTCCTACACGAACTGGGATAATGAAGACGGGCAGCGACATTACGGCCTACTCTTATAACACATTCCATCTGTCAAGGGATCTTTTACGTGCACGCCAATGTGTACACAGGACCTCGGTTTTCGTCCCCTACGAACGACTAGACAGCTGTCCTTGTCAGACCCTCCGCCCTGCATCACTGACAAAGGGGAATCACGCCGGAAATTGTGGATGAACTTTCCCGGCCATTGCAGGGGTCGAGCTCACTTAGCCTCCCAATAATAAAAAATAAAAAAAGTGAAAACAATAAACAAAATAACACAATTTTTAATTAATATTCATGAACATCATATTTACATATATACATTATTTATATTTACATATTACAATAACATAACATAACATAAAAAATGAGAAGTGGCATCAGTTGTTCTACGATTATAGGAACCAATTATTTATACTTGTAACAAAATACAGGTAAAAAAGTTTACGGTAATGATTTTCGTGATAAGAATGATGTCGATGATTATTGATTATGGGTATCAAGTTGTTGACGATGATGATTTGGTGGCATATGATGATGACAATGATGATTTGGGTGCACATGATGATAATGATGATTAGGTGGCAAACGATGATGATGATAATGATTTGGTGGTATATGGTAATGTCGATGATGATTTAGTGGTAGCAAAGATGATGACGATGATGATTGTGACTTTACGGTTGACTTTACGTGATGGTGACGATGACGATTGTGACTGTTGACAATGATGATTTGATGGTAGTAATGATGTCGACGATAACGATGTAATGATCGAAATGACGATGATAATGTTTGTGGCGATTATCACAGTGATTGAATAATATTTAATTTCAGACTAACGAGTGATTCTTTTTCAAGAAAGATGAGGCGCATTGTCGTTGTTCTAGTTAACGTCATCCCAATATTAGGCTGTCTCTTAGCTCCGTCTGACATAAGGCCCTAACTTGGCGTGGATGCGTCGTCGCATTGCCGTTGTTCTAGATGTCGTCTCACAATTAGACCCGTTCTTGCACAGTTCGTTAACCTGAAGATTAGAGTACTATATGTGCGGAAACCGTTTTCAGCTTTGTTACGGAGATTTATTCACATCTGGCGAGGATATTTTTCTGGTTGTAAACATAGAAACTCGTTGTTCAATATTTTCCAAATGAATCATATATTATATATCGTTTAAAAGCTAATCATAAAGATATAAAATCATTACAACTGATCCAACAAAGAATATCCACATAATATTGCTTATTAAAGAGGCGTTACGGTTCTTCGGGTTTAATTTACTTTTCACCAACTTACACGTCTTTCCGTGTTGGCAACGCCGGTCCGTTGTCGCACTGAACCAATACTCCATCGTCGCCATTCATAACTCATTGCACGAATTGTCAATGTGTTGCCGTTCTAATGAAGGTAACTGTAACAATATACCTCGAAAATCCCATGAATTCAAGGAATCTCCGACTTGCGACGATGCTGCGGTTCTAAAAACTGTTATTGGCGTTTGCTTTTTGTCTTCCTATTTGAACCGACTGTGATCGGTTCTTACAAAATATTTGAACCACATAATCGCGAAATATTTTGTTCCAGAAGCAATAGATGATGGGATTAATAGCTGAGTTGAGGAAATAAGAACGAAGAAAAGTCGTGTAAACCATAAACTCGGTATCCGTTAAACCACTGACGAAGTCCTGGATAAATATTTTGAGAAACGAAATGACTAAATGGGGCAAATAACTTATAATAAACGCAGCCGTGATAGTCAGCAACATCAGGGTTGTTTTGTACTTCACTACAAAAGGTTGTTTGGGTTCCAAGGTTTTCGATCCCTTTCTACTACCAGACTGCGACAAGGATCTTGAACGAAATTTGGTCATAAACGAAATTGCTATGTTTGAAATTGTACTATCTTTTCTGTCTTTTTTAGTTGAAAGACTTTCATCCGAAACACTTTCAATTGATGTGTCAAAAGTGAAATTAACTTTGGGGGAGTTCTTCTCCAAAGGGCTAGTCACTTCCATGGATATGGTTTTGATGCTCTCGGTGTCAGGACTAGTCTGGGGTTTATCCATGTCGTCACCGCTCGAGCTTGGCGTTAGTTCTCGTTGTTTTCTGACAGTTGGTCTCGGGATACTACCACCGAGGCTAGATCGCCGTTTGTTATGTCTATAAATAGTCAAGCCAATTAAACTGTACAGAACGATCAGTATCACAGCAAAAACAAGGAACATCATAAACTGACCAGCTTTGAAAATTGATGGCCAAACACTGTCCTGATAATCATCGCTAATATTACATTCATAGGCATCAATCTCGACGCCATTATTCTTTACTCTTTTGGTTTTCACACCGTAAACTACAATGGCCGGAAGTGACAATACGAATGACACTGACGCGACGATCCCAACCAGTTTATAGGCGACACGCAACTCAATTTGTGGTTTAAACGGGCGACATATTTTCAGGTAGCGTTCAATACAGATGATGACCAGCATAGATATTGAAGACCCCGCGGCAAAAATGTTATTAAAACGGAAGTATTTGCACAAGGCAGCATTCTGGAAGCGGAACGAGTGTTTTAAATCAACGATTTCACCCGGAATGCACAAGATATTGCTGATTAAGTCGAACACAGCCACGGAGATGATGAAGATCCTGGATGGATTGTGTTTGAAATATTTGGTGTACACGATTATTACCAGGGTGTTTCCAAACAGTCCAACAATACCTAGAATACCAATAAATATCATAGCGGGTAACATTCTCACAGTTGTCTCCTCGTGGTCCAGGTCTACTAAATAACTCCATTTCTCTTCGTTGGTCATGTTGGTTGTTGGTGTGGTGGACGTCATCATTGATGTGGTGGACGTCATCATTGATGTTGTTAACTTCATCAGTGTTAGAATATTTTCTGCAAGAGAAAAAAATTGTTAAGATATAGAAAACCAATAGGGTAGGAACTGGGTTTAATCTTTCCTTGTGGATAAACTAGAAGGGTAGGAACTACGTTTAAGTAGTCTCTATCATCCACACAAATATGCGTTGAAGACTATAGGAGGTTCTGGGTGACCGAGACTACGTTTAAGTTGATAAACTAGAAGGGTACGAACTGGGCTAAACGTCTAGGCAATATGATACTTTGGTCATTTTGAAACTAACAAACGGTTACTGATTTCTGAGGTCATATGGGCGAAGTTAGAGGGTAGAATTTTGTCAGGACAGCGGCATTTCCTCCTAGTCTTCATCGAATTCCAGTATTATAATGGTTCTTTGGTTTGTTTATTTTTTGTGCGTTATAGAGTGTACGGGTGAACCGCGGTTTTCATCCCACCCGAACGACACATCAATATTTGTCTTGTCAGCCTACAAAAAATGAGATTTGGGCTTTGATAAACAACGTTTCTTTAGTTAATAAATCCATGTTACTTCTTATATTATTTAAATAATAAACCCGTTCTAAAAGTCCACTCTATAACTGACAGGTAAACAGGATTATAATCTGTGCTAATATTTACACAACGGATTTGCATAGAAGACCGTTATAGAAATATAAAAATCATTTAGTTATATAATACCGTTTTATGGTCTAGTGCATTCTTCTTCTTGTTGTTTATTACAAATCTGACGTCCAATACATTCTACGTGATATTATAGACATATAGGCAGGTTGATTTAATTATATTATTAGCATATAAAGGAGTAATTAACAAAATTGGTTAATACATATGAAACAGAATCTTGTATATCAAAATGGCCCTTTAAAAACCAGAGGCGGGTTCAATGCACCCCACCCCCCTAATTGTCGACAGTGCCCTTTTTTACTGCTGAAAGTGCCTTTTCTCAGACCCAAATATGTCCCTTCCGAACGTTTACTTACACGAAAATATCAGCCAAATAGCTCTTGGAATGGCTACAGATGCAAGGAAATGACGGATAATTTTCTTGCTCCCCCCCAACCCCCCTCTCAGCGGCGTGCCCCGTCTCCTCGGTCAGTGCCCTCATTTTGCGGCGCCCCTACTTTTCAAAATTCCTAGATCCGCCCCTGAAAACAGTTAAAATTCGCTGTCGTGAGAAGGGATTGTGGGTCATCTTCCTTCGCCATTATATTATGACTGTATGGGTATTTATTATTATGCATTGCCCAGTTTTAACGGGCTTTTTTACCTATATGAAACTTAATTAATATGTACTGTATGTTACAAATAAAGTTATTAGGATCCCTAAAGGACTGATACGTTATTGATCCACAAAGGACTGGTAGATTATCGATCCACAAAGGACGGATAGGTTATCGATCCATATAGGACATTACGATGAATTAAACATCGGTTTTAGCTTTAAATTAGATAAATAAATACAATAAAATAGAAAAGTCCATGAAGAAATATTAAATTGATGAAAACATCTGATATTATTTCGTTATCGTATATTGAACCTGATTTCACCTATAGTATCCACTACATATTGTGGATAATACTCTATTTAAAGTAAAGTGCAGAATTGGTTACAAATATGTGCAATCATAAAAGTTTACTAAAGAAGAAAGCTCTTGTGCCCGGGACCCGTAAATGTCATGAAACATTAAGATAATATATTTCAATTTACGAACCTTTATTATATAATTCCCACCTCAGCCCTGATAAATCTTTGTTTAAAATTTCAGCAATTGTTAATACTGATTTCCCGGTCCTTAAAAACAATTTATGTTAAAAGGTGTGAGGCTAAACCCCATTCGTGTCTTTGCCTTAATTTTGTTAGTGCTAAACTTCCATTTATATCTGGGAAATGACAACAAAGTAAGCATATTATATTTTGAATGGATATTTTTGTCAAATAAGTTTAAAGCCCACTCGTGAATCTACACTTACCTTAATAATGGTAAACTATTTTAGGGATCTGTAGTTTGTCGACCGCTCATGATTAAATCTGAAATCCCTCTGATAAATTTGAAGATTTTAAAATGATGTTTCAAAACAACAGTGAAATTGTTCAATTTAATCCTGGACAATGAGTCCAACCGTAGACGTAATATCGGAAATGACTGAACGGATTCTTATAAATTCCCAGTATTAATGACAAATATAAAATTCTCTTGCTCATAATAGCCAACCGGATGTAGTACGTCACACGCCGAATCCCACGAGCATACATACAAATACAATAATAGTTTGTTATATATATCCTATATACTGGCCGACCTACAGTCATTGTAATTCATATTCAAGGATCTGTCTAAATATATCATACAAATTGTCGTATGTTATCTGTGAGACATATCTTTCCCAGGATCTTAACAAACATCCAAATGTCTCTAATAACATCTTTCCTTTGTGAAAGTGCAAAGTTGTTAATAAGAGCTGTTAAACACGTCTAAAAGAAATTATATTATTGCATTGAACTCAGTTTTCCTACAGCAGATACAGCGCTATAATGTTGATAAAAAATTCATAAGAATTAAATCTCAAAATCTCAAAAAATGTCCGGCGTGGTTGTCCCCCATGGCACATTGCATGGCGTATGCCCGTCTTCGCTACCCAGTCGGAGCAGAACAGTTCGACGTTAAACCCAATTTCGTTTTATTCCGTTTTTGAATTATCTATAATATTTATCAAATCACATATAAGTTACATGGATTCAGTCGCTTATTTCAGAAAATGAAAACCTTGCATGGCTTACATCAGGGTTCCGTTTCTGTGTTACCCCTTTTCCGTATATTTATTAACGGTATAGTTGATATTTGCGTCATACGAGTTAACAGAGAAGGGGATAGAGACAGAAAGGCTAACGTCCAGACATTAGGTAATTTCGGGACTAACATATGATTCGATTTTATTTCAATAATTCGCTTGCGCGTAGGGTGACCCGGCAAAAGCCCACGAGGTTGGACAGTCGAAATCAGACCACTTGACTCAATGACAACCCTTGTCATTTAAGGCGCACGCTTTAAGCAATTTGGCCACCTACCCCCCAAACATTGCGATTTTCAACAACTCAACCGTTTATTATTGGTATAAGTCTCTGATTTTGTATTTCTTAAAAACACAACGACCGTTTATGTGGAATAGTCACTGTTTATTAAATACATATATAGCGCTCGATGTTTCAACAAGTGTATTCTTGCGGTTTGTGCTTGAAATCCATAAGAGAACACTTGTCGAAACGTCGAGCACTATGTTTAATAACCAAGTGATTGTAGTCCACATAAATGGTCACGTTGTTTTTATTGTGCTTACTCAGGATTATATTTGTGTTTATTATTTATTCACATTTCTTTCTAGTTTGGTAAATATTGTTAGGTATAAATATAGTGTCTAGTCGTCGGTACCAAAAGCAGCAGTGCCGTGTACAGGAGGATACCAAAAGCCGAAGTACCGTATGCCTGCCAAACTCTTAGTCCTTTGGTTTACTCCCAAAGTTAAATACCCCTAACTGAACCATATTTTAGTCCCGAATTGACCCGGTTTGTGTCGAATGGACATTAATACCTTTTAGCAATAGTTAATCTTAAAACCTTAATTAATAAGGAGATGCTGAATCATCCATAGGAGCTTCGGGGATTTCAGGAGTCCAAAATAAGTATTTTGGGTAATACTAACCGGAACCCTAAATCTAACCCTTTTTAAGGGATAAGGGGTAAATTAGATCCAAGTTCTAAAATTGGTTAGGGTTAGGATTAAGGTTAGTACTCCTCAAAATTATTATTTATATAAACCTGTCATTTTGGACTCCGGAAACACCCCCTCCCCCTACTCCCTACCGGACTATTATTAGCTTCCCTCTAATCAATGTGGTTGTATTAATCAGTATTGCCAGATGGGAATGGCATGATACAGGTTAGCAGTAACTAGAACAAACTTGTTAGCTATATCTTGTCAAATAAACGGGAAGTTGTAACAGGTGTTCTATACAATAACTGATAAGAATATAACCAGTATACTATACGACACACTTTTTAAGACAACAAAGAAAGATGTGTTGTAATCAAATATTCAGCATTACACAACATGAATATATTCCCAGTAAACACCCTTTTCAAGTGATACGGTGACAACATGAGTATATTGTTCGCCTGTAATGTAACGCTCAATGCACCACACCAATGCATTCAAGAGTTTCACATCTTCATAATAAGACATAAAAACGACTTGATATCATTTTTAATGTATTTTCCTATTTATAAAAATGTCTCAAGGTTGGTCATCCGTAAACATAACCTATAATTTATGTACACCCACAATAAAAACAGGATTTGGGGTCTCAGATTAGGTATGTAGGTTGTGATTTTTCTTAATAAAGCGAAGACGCTTTAAATCAAAAATAATGGCAAAACCACAATTGACACTGACAGCGGTGACACATAGTTACTCACTGAGTAACACTTAGTCATTGACACAATGACATAATAACAAATTACTTCTGTTATCCCTGTCTTTAAAAACCGCAATGACTTGAGATCGGGTGGTTCGATCCGGTGTTGGCAGAGAAAAGTCATTGAGATTTTCCGGCCTCGCCGCCCCCCCCCACCCCAAGCTGGTTGTGCAAGACGGAGGACCTGATAAGGGGTTAGTCATTTGTATGGTACGAAATAAACAAGGTCCTATGAATAGACTGGCGTGCACGGCCTTTACTGTGAGTCAAGCCAGTATAACCTCGTGGGTTTTCTCCGGTTTCTCCGAAAGTGTTGAGTTTGTTTTTAAATAATCAAAACCATACATCGACAACAAAATTTGCTATGTCCGCAATAGAAATATCAAATGCCTTCATAACATTATTCTTTTAATTGCCGAACATTCTTTTTGAAACCCCGTTTTTGAATATTACTTACAAAAGAAGAGATTATGTTTTAGTTTTATAAATGGAGCTAGTGTTCTAACGGGCGTAGGGTAAAACAGGAAGATGGAAAGCCATATAAGTGGCCAGACAGGACAGCAGCTTTTAGAACCGTATCATCCTAGCAAGCCCGGTATTCTTGGCCTATGTCCTCCTGGCAAGTCTGGGATTCTTGAGCAATATCATCCGCGAAAATATGGGATTCTTGGGCTATGTCATCCTAGCAAGTCTGGGATTCTTGAGCTATTATAGCATATTCAAAAGTCTGGGATTTTTGGGCTTTATCATCATCATCGTCATTTTTATACCACACTTTATTTGTTCATATATATGTAAACACACGTGTAATTATAAATATGGTACTATGGTATATGTAAAATTCCATTAGTATTTAAAAATACTAATGGAATTTTACAGTTATCATAAGAATTGGTAGAATATCAAATCGGTTGCTTTTCCACAAACTGGGGCTCTATGAGTACATACATGTCGATAATAGTTTATATACGAAGATGATACGTACGTTATAGTTTATTTATCAAGATGATACGTACCTAATTATATATACAGTATTCTAACATGATACGTGATAATTGTTTATATACTGAGATCATACATATACCGACATGTATCTAAAAGTTTATATATTGAGATCATACGTGTCTAATAGTTTATATATATATCAAGATGATACGTACCTTATAGTTTATATACTGAGATGAAACGTACCCAGTAGTGTACATGTATATATCAAGATAATATGTACCTAATAGTTTATGTATTGAGATGATACGGACCCAATATATTAAGATGATATGTACCTAATAGTGTATATTATATTAGGACGATGCGTACAACATGCCTCTAATAGTGTATATATTAAGATGATACGTACCTAGTAGTTGATATATTAAGACTATACGTACCTACATGCCTCTAATAGTTTATATATTACTGGGCTGTTTGGGGTCAGTGATTGTATACCAGACGAAAAGGTGTTGGCATATCGTAAAGTACATTCCATTACGTCATCACGTGCTATCGATAAACATTTCTTTTGGTACACAATTTCTGAAAATAATGATATGTTTCTGTTTTATAAGATGTGACTTGACCAATGAAATCGTAGCCATAATATATATGGTCGACCACCGATGAAGCTATTTAAAATTTCAAACTGTGATAGTATGGTCGACCACTTGTTAAGCTATTTCAAAATATGAAGTTATTAATAATATTATATCTGGTGACGTTATTTTATGACGTTACGATAGATCCCTGGTTCTGTGTCCCCGGTGGTTGTTATTTTAAATATGACATTTTTATAGATATCTGGTGACGTTGTTTTAAAATATGACGTTATGGTGATCCCTGGTGACGTTATTTTCAAATATGGCGTTAGGATATATCTCTGGTGACGCTATTTTAAAATATGACGTTTTTGGCAGACCTATTGTGACGTTGTTTTAAAGAACTCGGGTGTAGTACACAATGGTCGAAGTTCGAACTATTATAATGATGCATCAACAAACTTGGCGATCGTGTTCAAACCCTAATTCTGAACCTGGAGTTTCGTTAGACCGGAGATATTCAGACACCTTAAAACACAACCTCTGTGTACATAAAACCAATCTTACTGTTGACGTTATTACACAGTAATTCGGCTCCTTCTTGCCATCTGGCAATACTGAATAACTTATCCATATTATTTAAGGTCGTTGGGTTATCTTTACAGTGATGATAAATATCACTCAAACACTGGATTGTCTTCTGCCAAATTCCCTGACTGAAAAATAAAAGAACAATACTTGAGTCTCTTTCAAAACTTTCTAAACGACCGTTTTACGGATGTCGTGTAGTATGCATATTATGCTTGCCGATAACTTGGCAAGACCGCACACAATATACTATAACAGCTACAAGAATTGTGTTCTGTTAACCAAAGTTGTAACGAGAACTGGTTAATGTACGACTGACATCACCTTCGTCGCAGCTTGGAACCCATCTTCAATAGTAGGCTTGATCTCGCTTTAACTATGTACAACTTATCTAGGATCTCACGTAATACCCTGCATATTCTCCACTAATTTCGATTGGTTACAATTCTAGCTTGTGAGCATATCAGATCCCTCGATCGTCGCAATTACCATGTCCCGCGCTTTCAAGCTAAAATGTCTGTCTGTGATAATCGAGTTGCAAAGTTCAAGGTTCATTCAATGTCAAGGTTTCCGTGGAGGTCGCTATGTCACAACCTCTAATTGCGCGCTACTGTTCACGTGTTTGTAGATAACGTAGCTATAAGTTTGGTAACTGTGAGGTAATCTAGCAACGTCTAGATGTTATAAATCTCACAGTCGTTGCTTCAGGAACATGCTTAAAACCCTGACTAAAGATATTCACTTAAATACAATTGAATAGATAACCTTGTACAGATAATCAAAGTTTTTCGGGAGATATTCTTCCTCGTTACTCAGCCACTCGTGTTTTCAAGTATTTGGATCACTTTGGTACAAAATGAGATAATCGGATATGTTTTTCAAAATATTTCCTTTTAGGAAAAAAAATATATAAAATTCGTATAACACTTAAATAAAATAAATAAACTTACACACACAATCTTTTTATTTCATCTACGTCAGTAAGTGACGTAACAGCGCCGCCCATCTGTGGAGTTATTGTGACGTCTGTCATACATTTCTCTATGTCATCTTGATAATTTTCAGGGCATTCTGCTTGTATACATGTTGCTACTGTTTACAAACAAAAATAACAATAAAAGAAAATATAAAATATTAAAATTAATACAACATAATATACTTTTAATTGTGTTATTTGGGAGGGGGGGGGGGCGTGCGCGTGCTGTATCATTCGGCTGCCGTTGAGTCAACTGGCGTGGTATCGAATCCCCGACAGCTACCTAGTCGTTTGGATGGGACGGAAAGCCGAGGTCCCGTGTACACATTGGAGCGCACTTAAAAGATCCCTTGGCAGTTGGAATTCGATATAGGAGTAGGCCGTAGCGCCGCTGCCCAGGAAAATTTCTCTCATAGCACACTGTATGGCGAATGCTCGTCTTCCATTAGCCCAGGTTAGGTGCAAAAGAGTAGAACTTTAAACCGCATTTCATTTCATCTAATCCCCGGTTGCACGTGGCAAGGAGTAGGGTCGCCTATCCAACCTCGGGGGTTTTCCCCGAGTAGGCCTACTCCGGTTTCCTCCCACTGCTAAAGACCCCATGCGAATTATTGAAATCAAATTAAATCATGTGTTAGTCCCGAAATGACCAAGTTTGTGTCGAGTGGACGTTAAACCCCATTTCTCTCCCTCTCTCTCTCTTTCTCTCTAATCGTGATGTGAATATTGTAAAGAATAATAAATCCAAGTTGTGACCCCCCGCCCAGTTTATGTCGCTCTGATGCAAGTTTTTAATAACTATTTAATATTTTCTGTGATACTCCAGTGTAATACCCCCCCCCCCCCCCAAATAAACAAAAACAACCTCTATAAAATATCAGTTCTTAAACATACATTATGCAGGAATTGTGTGAATGATTTTTAATTGTGAGAATGATACTAATGATCGTATAATAGTGAGTTAAGCAAAATACATAGAAATAATTATGTTTTGACTTCATTAGAAAATATGAAAATCTCGCTTTAAACACGTTGAAAGCCATTATGAATTTTTTCTTAATACGAAATTATTCTTATCAATTCTTAAATTCTTTTATCAATTAAAAAAAGAAACCCGAAATTACGCCAACTTCAAAGGATGACGTCACAAATGTGTTTTAATAAACTGTGTTAATAGTCAAGATCCGCGAACTTTAAAATTTGCTTCGCATAATCCTTGATAATATCTTTGAAGAAGGATTTGTGAATTTTTTCTAGAACATTGATTGGTTGATTAAAAGTAATAATGTTTACGGGAGGTTTCAGATCAGCGTCGCGATTTACACGCGCCTCTCGGCAAAGGTAATCACTCATACAATTGCGATGCGGCTATCGGTTTACTTATATCAAAACGTACAGCCTTTAGAAAGAAACTCCAAAAATGGCATCGTTTAATGATTTATTTTAAAAAAAGGAGAAGCGAGGCTAAGATTCGAATGACTAGTACGGTGATAACGATCAATGCGCGCATCTTGTCAATACTAAAACCATCGATAACTTTGCTCAAAATAAAGTAATGTGACTGAAATTTTCAATTTATCCATTTGGTTATTTTATTTGTGAAATGTTATAACGAGAACGCGAAGCTCTTTATGTTAATCTTGCACAGTTCCCCTTTAGATTAATAAACCAAGGGAGAAGGGTTTAATATAGGCTATGCCTGTTCCCCAATCCCTATTCAGATAGAAATCTGAATAAAAATATTGATAACCCACAAAGTTGAGACAGAAATTTCAACCTGGCATGCTGGTTTACGAAACGTTCAATATAAACACCACTTTACTTAAAGTACAAATCCGGATCCGGATGCAGATATTAGTATACAATCTTTTATAAATAAAATAAAATAAGCCAAGCGTATATCGCTAATATATTTCAATAGATAACATTATACACGATTATACCAGCAAAATAATCCATTAGCGTTGGTGTTTTAGGTTTAGCTATATATAAGATCTATACGACTTTTGAATGGGTGTAAATTTTATTTTTCAATGCAGCTGGCAATCTTATTAAAACACGGATCCTATTTCGTTTCGTTTTTATAGTTCAAAATTTCGTTTTACTTGTCTTTACTACACCAGGATCTGGAAGAGTTGTTATTTAACCCGTGTTCTGAATGGTGTGAGGGATTAGCCAATGAAACGGTCTGTTGCGGCCGGCGAGCTTTAGGCGTGTTTTGCACGGAATTGTGGGTAATCAACCAGTAACACCAATATTGATTGGATAATCAAATATCAGACGTCATAGGGTCAAAAGCTGCTCATTTATTTATTTTTTCTTAATATTTCTCTATTCTTACGAGTCAAAAAATAGATTCAATCTAACTAAAATACAAATTAATTAGCTTGAATCTATTTATTTATTTATATATCTATTTAAAATGTATTTATTTATTTATTGAAAATACCTGAAAAATAATTAAAAAAAGGGACAAACTACTAGAGAGTATCGGTGATTTAATCAGATGGGTGTTGATTGGGTACCTTTAAAATAAAATAATATAACCACCTGTTGCCAACAAAAACACTTACCACACATCTAGTTGTGGCAAAAATCCAAAATAAGAAATATTATGCTATGTTGATATGCCAGAATACCTTGAGATTTTACATGTTATAAGGTCTGTCATAGAGCCAACTGGCGTGGTTTCGATTCCCCTGCTGTGCGTGACAAGGAGTAGGATCGCCTGTCCAACCTCGTGTGGTTTTCTCCGGTTCATCCGGTTTCCTCCCACTGCTAAAGACTTCTAAATTGAAGCATATGTTAGTCTCGAGTGGACTTTACCCTCTCTCTCTCTCTCTCTCTCTCTCTCTCTCTCGGGAATTAAAACAAAGCTCCTTATATATTATATAGTCAAGCAGTAGTAAGAAGCTTTATTTTAATCCACTCGAGTGCCTGTGCTCCGGGCGTGTTTTGATTTGCGTTTATCATTGAAAAAAACCCCCACCAAAACAAGGACTAAAAAATCGTTAGCATGTCATTCTGGCTGCATATAACGATACACCCGCACTAACGGACGGGACTGGGAGATTGGGACAAGAACATTTGAACATTTTTACTGTTACATTGCATTTTAGTGGCTTCTGGCATTTATTTATTGGAAAGCAGTACTTCGAAACTGACTGTTTGCTTCGCGACCAAATACAATCAGTCCGATTGCCCATGGTACGGGTAGGGCCACCATATTACGAGGTGCAGGAGGACGGCGCTACATGCTAAACAAAATCTACGAGACAAACCTGCGGACTAGACAGAACACAAAGGCATAGTAAGAAATAACAAATATCAAATCAATTGAATGGATCCGGGTCCGTCCTAAGCGTCCACTGTGCTGTATAGTTCTGGGCATGTAATGGTACGGGCTTCACTCAAATGAAAAGAAAAGGGCGTAACAGAAATAATGCGTCGGGTTTTGACAGTGGTCGTCTCTTGAATGGCGATAATCTGCCATTCTGTCAGTATCTGGCGTTGTTCTCTGAAATCTAAGTGGCTCAGTAAGTTAATTGGTGACTCGCTAACCACACAGGCGAGGAATAACGTCTAAAAACCAAGGTCCCGTGCACACCTTGGCGTACACTTTAAAAAAACATATTATAGACCTTTAGATGCAATCAGATAATCAAACGTTGTTGTCCGGGAAGAATTCACACCAATCTAATGTTCCATTTGAAAGTGTCTTAAACGTAGATTTAAGAGTTGGTGTTGGGCGTGTTTTTTTAAAAACAATATGGCTGCCTTCTGATCAATCTGTTTTTTATAACCAAGAAGAAACGTGAATCTTGACAAATGAAAATAACCAGAACAAGAAAACACTCAGTTTAATCACTATGATAACATACAAAGATCAAACAAAATACACCCATATCTGGATAACCATTCCTTCTGGAGTCCTGAACAGTTAGTTAGTGGAGAGCGAGAGAGAGAGAGAGAGAGAGAGAGTGAGGGGGGAGAGAGACGGGGGGGGGGGGGTAACGTCCACTCGACACAAACTATGTCATTTCGGAGCTAACGTATGATTTATTTCAATAAGTCGGGGTCTTTAACGTGAAACAGATTGGGTATTTATCAGTGGAATGGCGTGGATAAAACAGTGCTCATAAAGCTCTACTTATAACGTAATTATACAAAATCGAGTACAAATCAAATAAACTTAGATTATTCGTTGAATTACGATATTATACTTATATAAATGTATATATAATAAATGATGAGATCAAATTCCAGGAACTGATTTGGAGACCCACCTCACCTGGTGGGTAATGATTATACGGGTCTTTCGGGGTATGTTTAAAACTTATATCGTGTATCATTGAATAGTCACAGCGTATTGTTATAGAGATGTTAATCGTTATTCAATTGCTCAAGTTAAACTAGAAATTGAACAATGTTAGAATTGTAATCGGACTAATATTTTATATAGTCTTTGGGTAGATATAACGATATATACTACCTAATTATAGTAAGCACACGTTCTTGTTCTGTTCTTATCTTCTTACTTAATTATATACAATTTATATTTATCAAATATTATTCTATAATTATTTGATTCCTTAGCTGTGTCAATAGCGAAAATAATACACTCTTTCAACAAACACTATAATACCATTTCAAATACCTTTGTCAGTGGTGTAGGGCAGACGTCCTATCAAAGGACAACTGCTTGTAGTTCAGATGGGACAATAAACCGATGTCGCGTGTGCAAGCAGAGAACCCCTTGGCAGATGTATTTGACGGAAATAAAAATGTTTTACTTACGTATTAGACCGGCTAAAACACATGGACATAGAATATCAGTGGTCTTCATCCTTCTGTGGTTCATAAAATGGATCTGCCACACAATTTAATATGTTAGTACCAGTATTCGTCTTAAGAAATTGTTAAAAAGTTCCATGAATATTGCAGATATGTAGCAGCAGGCTTCAGTTCCTGTTCTCGAAATTTACTAATTAAAACACGTTGTCGATTTTTGGTGTAACGATTGTTTAACAGAAGAATTACCACGTAAGAAGATTTAGAGAAATCAGTTACAACATCATGTGTTAAAACAGTGTTTATCACAAGATTTTTTCAAGAAAACCAATTACTGTCTGAATAGCGCTACAGGTTACCATCCGATATCTCGTATAGTATGATGGGATAAATGCCAGCAAGATATTGGCACCGGTTCTTAATGGAGGCTATCTTTGTATAAAATTCATGCCAGTCAGGCATGATACACTATAAAAAACCAAAATGTTCAATTTAACATGTGTACTAGTTCTACTAGTATTATGCTGGATATTCTTGGCTTCATGCAAATTTTTGTTCACAAATTATTTTGAAGTATCAATGGTTTATTTCGAACCTTGAAATGTTCTTATACAGGAATTCAATGTTTTTGGGGTGAGGTTATTTTTTTAAGGTCAAATAAAATGGGTTTCAACGTTCTATTCCTAAACTGGGCTAATGAAGACGACATATACCATATAGTGTTCTATGAGGGAAATATTGCGTGGGCAGCAGCACTATTACCTAATCTTATATCAAATTCTAACTGGCAAGGGGTCTTTTAAATGCATGACAATGTATACACAGGGCCTCAGTTTTTGTCTCATCCGAATGACTAAACAGCTGTTCTTGTCAGGCCTTCTAAGCTGCACCACTGACAAGGGGAAACCATGTCGGGAAATCCTGATGAACTTTCTCGGCCAATGAAGGGATCGAACTTGTGACCTCCAGTCAGCGTCTCCAGGTCCCTAAATGAAATGGGAGTTTAAAGACTTACTTATCGTCACTAACTGGGATAATATCAGGGATTCGGAACCACGCCAGTTGACTCAAGGCACTAACCATTCGACCATCCCCCCCTGGATCTTTAAAGAGCTGGCTGTTAATATTATACACATTTGCACCATTCCAACAACAGGATGCTTTTCATTGCTTGTTAATCCATCCTGTAGCTCAGCATCTACATCCTACACTTCTCAATGATACAAGAAATAAAACTTTTTATACATTGTGATTTTTTTATTTCTTTTTATATGAATTTTAACAATTTTCACATGAAATTATGAATATACATGGATGGATTTGAATAATGCATTTATTTACGATTCAACTCAATCCAAAATTCAACTATGATTTTATCAACAAATGATTTAATATTAACAGACATTTTTTTTTTTTGGCATTTTTTTTCTAAATCATAATTAACAGTTACTACAGAAATACAAAGGTTATTCCTCAAGTCAGATGGAATGGAACAACAGAAATTTCCAAACATTTAAAGAAGAAATGAAATGAAATGGTGTCTTAACAGCCTACTATTCTGCTCCAACTGGGTTTATGAAGAAGGGCATACACCGTGCAGTGTGCTCTGAGGGAAATTTTGCCTGGACAGCAGCACTACAGCCTACTCTTATTTAAAATTCCAACTGTCAAGGGATCTTTTATATGCATGCCAATGTGTACACAGGCCTTGAACTTTTTCGTCTCATCCTTAGCGGGAAAATCTCGACAATCTCCTGCCAGGAACAATTACGGGACCTCTGGGTTAGCGAGCCAACGACGTACTTCCCGAGCCACTGCATTTCCCATCAAAAGAGTGGGATAAACTTTGTATTACTGTAGAGGCCTGATGGCCATGGTTGTGTTCAAATCAAGCATGATTAAAAGTACAGATGAAAATGATGTTGTTTTTATAAATACTATTTTTTTAACCCCATCTAATATTTCCATACAAAGTCATAGATATTACCAACGTAAACAAGGAAAAAGGAAGAAGAGTTACTTCCCTTACATAAAACTATTTACATATAGGAATAAAATCAATATATATTTTACGAGAGAGACAGGCATCTCACACTCAGAGGATCCTTAAAATTCAATTTCTTGTTGAGCATTAAACAATAATCCAAGCTTAAAATCGTACTTAAACGCACATTTGTTCCATAAAATTCATGGGGCTTTATCACAAAAATTTTAATATTTTAGGAATTCTGCCTTTTCATTGGCTAATAGCTAAAAATTTTTTTTACTAGGATAATAACTCTCATCCAATGAAATACCTTTATAATTTAATTGTGATTTAAGTCCGTGGTGAACACAAGATTTTAAACTAAGATACGGCATAAATTGTCAACAAGAAATCAAACCATAACAATAATAATTAAAAATAGAATAATATACAGTCTGGTTATTTATAATATTCAAGTCGTCATACAATTGTACAGATCTGTAATAGTCAAAAGATTTTGATAAAAAATTTCTGTACATACATTTATGACGGCCTGTTTTTATTTTTAATTTTTGTATTATATTAAATATGAATTTTGAAATATAAGTAACTATGAGTATATATAGCCCTAATACAGTCCTTTCAATATTGGATAAAACATTATAATTTAATTGTGATTTAAGTCCGTGGTGAACACAAGATTTTAAACTAAGATACGGCATAAATTGTCAACAAGAAATCAAACCATAACAATAATAATTAAAAATAGAATAATATACAGTCTGGTTATTTATAATATTCAAGTCGTCATACAATTGTACAGATCTGTAATAGTCAAAAGATTTTGATAAAAAATTTCTGTACATACATTTATGACGGCCTGTTTTTATTTTTAATTTTTGTATTATATTAAATATGAATTTTGAAATATAAGTAACTATGAGTATATATAGCCCTAATACAGTCCTTTCAATATTGGATAAAACAGAATTATTGTATAACTATAGAGAATTACCTTGAGCATTCAAACTAGCATGGAACTGTGCATGGGATTAAATATACATATTATTATCATTATTTATTAAAATCTGATTAAAACACAAATCTTATTTCGTTTTGTTTTTTTTTTTATAGTTCAAAATTTTGTTTACATTTCTTTACTACGCTACGACCTTGTACTGGAGGATTGCATATTCCGAGAAATCCCTCTCTTACCATTGCTGGATAGAAGTCATATTCTTGAAATTGGGCGGGGCGTGTCTCTTTTTAACGTCCAATCAAATCCCTCCTCTCTTCTCGCATTCGGCATAATTTTCAAAATGGCCCACGAAGAAAACATGTTGGCACTGGATAATCGAGCATAATAAATTTTGCGGGTTATGACGTAAACAAGTCGCGATTGTCACTAGATACAATGCGGTAACATATTTTGAGGTCTGGTTAACCCCGATATTGTTTGTTACAATGTAGGTCATTGGTTGGTAATGGCACTACTGACCAATAATAATTTAGCACAACAATGTTCACTCAAGATAGCAGTGTGAAGTGGATTAGTTCTAATCAAACGAAACACTGCGCAGGAGTATGGAGGATTGTTATATAACCGGCATTTTGGTTGAAGTGAGGGATTAGCCAATGAAACGGTCGGTTGCGGACACTTCTTGGCGTACCATGAAAAGAAATGTGGGTAATCCAGTAGAAACGGCAACACATATGAACGTCATAGGATCTAAAGTCGCTGCTTGTATGACCCCTGATGTGAACTCCCACTTGTCAGTTCTTCATGTAGTGTAGGCCATTGAAAGTATAAAAAATGAAACGAAATATAGATCTATATTATAATCAGATAATATTGATTATTAAGCGAACATGGAGTATTATTTTCATAATTAAAGTCAATCAGTCAGTGGGGCTTAACGTCTGCTTCCACCTAGGGTGATCGATATTGCAGACACTCGTTTCCTAGGAAACTTGCTTGTATTAAAAAGATCAAGCAATTGATATCCTAATTAAATTACAAATGAACCAATCAACTGTCTGTATTAAATCACTGTCCGACACTTGCGTTCAAACAAATTACCATCGACCCATCCACATTCGCTACGTCAGATTAAGAAGATGTTTACATATTATTAAATAACTGATATTATCAAACATACATTATGCAAGAGCTAAATTTGCATATTGCAAGTCTTCCTTTACGCCAAAAATGTAATCTCGATTATTAATTAGACATTAATTAACTTATCCAGACCCTAATCAACTCTCCATGTCATGGCTAGCCTGTGATATTTACTGGATTAGGATTCTATTTTGTGATGGATGATTTAACATCAAAATGGATAACTAAGACATTGTTTTTTAATGTACCAACTTTAGTAATGATGATCATGGCTAGGCTGAACATTTAATCACTAAATTCTCGGCTCAGCATAGTCCCTTTAAAGGGACAATAACATTCTTGCTGGCTTGGTAGCTCCAGAAAATAAATAATACTCTTATTCTAAGTACTAGATGTTTAAATGTCCTACCTGTTGTGTAAATTATTCATTACAACCTATTTTATTTGTCCAGAGGGTTCGAAAATATTTTAAAATCCAAGTCACATTTGAAAAGGTTTACGTTAGACTTTTCAAATCAATTGGTTGAATTTTTCCAATTTTTTAAATTAGGTTTGTTAAGATGAAATTTATATCATCATTTAATTGGAATAGTCTAAAATAATACGATTTGTTGACCAGAATGAAGATTGGGACATATTTTTCAGTTACAACAAGAGTGTTATTGGGGCTTTAAATTATCAAGTTTTTAACTATTATAGTAAAAACCGAAAGCTCTTTATCTAATCCCCCATAATGTATCTTTAATTTTCTACCCACAGTGTTGTTTAACCCACACTCCACACCCACCCAGCTCCACGGAGTTATTTGTTTGAACGCAGGTGTTGACATTTAGCAACATCCCCTAAAGAGAACATTATGCTGTAGAGAAAATAAACTATACAAATGTAAACTATCATAATTTATTTATTTATTTATTTTAAAAGAACTATTCACACTAAGTTTCTGAAAAAATATGAAAGACTTATTTTTAATCAAGACTATAGAAAGACTATCAAGTACATGTAATAATATGCATGACTAGTTTTTAAGACAAGCTGTCAAAACCGGCATATATGGTTGGAATTTAAAATACAGATGTTACGTCAATCTCTGATGGAAATATGTGCAATCTGCATTCATTAGCGTTGTTGTCCACTGAAATCGACATACATCCGAAGTGGAAGCATTTATTATCAATTCCAGGAACATTTTTTGTCCAGTTTTAAAATATGTTCATAAATACTACAGTCGATATATTTACATAAAACTGATAATTACATGTGCAATCAAATAATATTATCTATTCATCTTGGTACATTGTACGGGCAATAGGTACAGGTATCACATAGGAAGGGAGACAACTCCATATTCACTACCAACAGTCTTTATTTACAGTTAAAATACAGATGTGACATCATCCTTTGATGTCGGGTATCATTATTTGAAATAATGGTACAGGCAATGTGCCCAGTGTACATTATTAATACTAGTTAAAATTTTCAACCCGTGAGACACATTGCATTGCAAATCATGTGCGAGTGTCTGTATTTTAAGTTGTTTAATGGTCTCGAGCTTAAGACATTGCGTAATATATTAAAACAACTTCTTAGTGTCTCGCTCTCGACCATTAAACCACGTCTTGTCCCTGTATACAAACTTACCCAAAATCTGTTAATGCCTTGAAAAAATACATTATACAACTGTTATCTCATCCTTGGATGTAAACATTCCAATTGCACAATATATTTTACTAGATGAAATACATGTATCAACTCCTGTGATGATTTCAATGAAATGCACATTTGGATAGTGTATCTGTAGTTTATTTTGTTCAAATGTCTCAAGCAAGACACTGCATATAATATGTTGATAAAATACTCGTGCATTATCAATATATTACTTAATTAAACCACACTTAATTACCAAAACTTCAGATAAACTGAAGTGTGTCCTGTCTTAATGTACAAATAGTTGCTCTACTAAAGCTACTGATCATATATATGACCATACTTCAACATGATTTAAATACTTCATCAGGGTTTGTAAATGTTAAAGAATCCGATTGTCATTTTTTGGACAACATCTAATTTTTCACAGTTTACGCTACGCTGTACACGCTACTATAGGGGAAATTTGAGTAAACCGAGACTTGCATGTGTTCAGCACCATTGAAGATTGCAGATCGGTCATAGAGACTTTTGGTCCTGCACATAATGTGAAAAAAATGTCACCCGGTTTCTTGCGGCTGGTCTGTGAAGTATCAAACCCTAAGATTGTTACGTGTCAAGACACGCAAGGCGTGTTTTGAGCTAGACGTAAACTGTAATCGTCTGTTTAAAAGGGGTTTGATTGTTTACCACTAGTAGTAGTAGTATTATTTACAAATTACCCGAGAATACGACCAAGGCACAATATTATTATCTCTTCCTAGTGTAATACAGAGTGTTTGTGATACAATATAAGGTCTGACATTCAGTACAGTGTCGTGATTTCGAACTGGTTACCTGCCTCAACCTGAAATAGCTCCTATGACAGTCAAATGAATAATAGGGCTAATGGAACTCACAATTTTGCTTGAACTTTTCAATGAATATTGCCTGTAAATCACACTATTGCATGCGAAAAGCATTGATAATAGCCCCCAAAATACATCTGGATGGTTTCAGCCCTGCTGGACCCTCCCGTCCTCCCGTTTAACATGCGATCAGTACAAACAACTCTGTATTATTACCACAAAGATTATCAGACATTTTTGTGAAACATCAAAACTCGTTTATATTTAGCTAGTACTAGATATTTACTGAAGATATCTTGGTGTAACTAAATTATTAGCTATTTGTCATTTCACAAAAATAGCCTGTCTATATTACATGATTTATTATACAAATAATTTAATAGTAGTAACTGTAATCAATACCAGTGACTAGATAAACTAGTCTAAATTATACTTTCTTAAATCATTTCAGTTATGTTAATCAAGGCTAACAGTATTATGTAGACCAGATTATAAAGTCTTTTAATGGTTCAGACAATGGTACAATATATATTTATGTAACGTTTATTTAAAAATCATTTTAGGGACTGTTGCAGAATTTCAACACTTGTGTCTTAAAGGAAAAGATCGACCCATCTGCGATATCACTTTGGTGGAAGCAGACCTTAAATAAAGCTATTTCACACACACATCTGCAGATTAAGAAAATGTTGACACAAATCACAAATGGATTTTGATGCAAGTTTAAGACACATTGTATGTATCATTTTCTATCCACAGTATCGTTCATCCCAGCCAGAAAGTTCTGCAGTTTATTCATTTGGATGTAAGTGTTGAAATTTTGCAATGTGGAATAAATTGAGCCAGTGCCCAGTTGGACAAATTTTTTTATATTATGTCATGGGACAGATCCTTGTTTCTATTGATTTTCGTCCATTCTAGGTTAATAAATCCTCCAATATACATCGCTAAATACAAATATACATGTACTTTCACGTTCACTTAAAATACAGCCAATGGAGAGATATTTGTAAACATTGACTTAAATACAGCATATGAAGAGATGTTTTTACAGCCAATGGAGTGATGTTTTGTAAACATTTACTTAAAATACAGCCAATGGAGAGATGTTTTATAAACATTTATTTAAAATACAGCCAACGAGGAGTAGTAAAGTTAACATTTACTTACTGGAAATAGCTTACAACATCAACTAGTGTGTTAATTACCTCTCCTGAAAATATTTTCTTTAAGATTTAATACTCAATAAAATTTAAATTTAACAAAATAACATTACTCATTAAAATGAATGATTTTAGTGCTTATTTTTTTAAGTAACAATTGTTGTAAAACGTTATTTTATCTTCATCTGCATTGCCAGCAACATTTTAATCCTTTAATGGAAATCCCTTGCTGAAAGACCTCTGTCACTTTCATCACAATGATCACTGGTGACTGTAGGGCCTCAAGATCTAGAGGATCTCCGAACCAAGGTGTGTAATATTTTTGACACTCTCATAAGCTTTTCTTAATTGCAGAGTAGTCTTAATTATCTGTCAACATTATCCATCATTTTCCTCTACACTGTAGTTGAGACGGTAGAGGATTGGGAGCGAGCTCACACATGGAATAGCCTAGGATGTCTCTTCATCTAAATCTGTCACTGGAAATAATACAAGTCAATCCTGACAAACAGCCCAAAAAGGCCTGAATCTCCTCATTACCATATATCCATGAAGATTTTTTAAAAAAAGAGTTAATCCTAAGAAATCAAATAAATGCCATATTCGCTACACAGCTATGAAGAAATCACATAAAATGTCTTAATCACCTCCTCATCACATTTCTCAGAAGATTCTGGAACTAAAACGTCCATTAAACTCTCTTCATTTCCATCAACAAGTAATAATTGTCCTTTATTTTTTTATCACAAAGTTATACAAATCCATTTATGAGTGGTGTTTAAGATCTTCCAAGCAAATTTAAATCGATTTCTAAATTATGTTTAAGATCTTCCATGTTATTGCAACAAGCCTGGAAATAAGGCACCTGTCACAGACTATGTCAGACACGATTCAGGTTTTGTCAGACAGAAAACCTTTGCTTTCTGTCATTTTATCGGGCACTGACTTGTCTCTTTTAATGATATTATTAATACATGTCCGACACTAAGATGAAAATGTCAGGTACTATTTCATTAGTCAGGTAAATCTAAAACTGTTATTTCCAGGGCCGATTGAAACAATCCTTCAACATCTGTGTAATACTGAAATAATCCACATAATTCATAGGTTGCCCCAACAACAAGTCGAAATAATATCGAAACAGAAAAATCTTCCTTTAGGTATTTAACTCTTGACTTAAAAAGATGAGTTATTTGGGTTGTCAAAATTTCTTTCTTCACTAAGATAGAAAGAAGATCCATATGTAAATGCAATCCACAATATCATCAAGCGAAACATGGCAATTCACAGCACTCGAGAAATAATTGCCTAATGAATTGTCTCAATTGATTTGGTTATGAACAAAAATCTTGACATAAACGGCTGTTCACTGTAGTCGTGGGGTTTTCTCGTTCATCCTGACTTTACAAGATTAATTATTAGTCAACATGGCTGTTCACAGTAGTCGTGAGGTTTTCATCCTCCTTGATCCATGACTTGTCCGGATTTTTTATCATCACGATTAAATACTTGTTCAGAATAAATTAATTTGTGTCAAAATTATTGTGAGCTTGCACCAAAACACAACCATTTTACTACGCTCTTTACATCAAGAATTATTAGCAGGTGGAGTGAAACCACCTGAACTACTTTTAGGAGTGGAAGGACTTGAACTTCCTGTTGGTGAAGTAGCACCCGATAATCGTCTACGTTCTTTACGTATTTCTTTAAGACGTTGGGTGATGATTCTCCGCATTATTTTATATTTATACTGTAACTGGGATATGTATTCATTCTCTTCTCGTGATAAAACGATGAGGAAATTATTCAACTCCGGCAAACTGAAACCATCCCACTGAAAAAATAATCAAAATCGTCACTTAATTAATTAGTATAGTTATTGAACTATGATTTAAGGATTATTATAAAATGTTATTTCAGAGAGAGAGAGAGAGAGAGAGAGAAATGGGGTTTAACTTCCACTCGATACAAACTAGGTCATTTCTGCACTAACATATGGTTTAATTTTATTTCAATAATTTGCTTGCACAAAGGGGTCTTTAGCAGTGGGAGGAAACCAGTGCCTGGAGGAAACCCACAAGGTTGAGAAGGCGCCCTTATCTTCATGCCACATAGGCTCACACCAGGGAACGAAACCATAGCCGAAGGCCAGAAGTGACCGGCCAGCTAGAGGTCGAATCACGGCACTCTAGACCACTAGGCCAGCCCCCCCCCCCCATGATATTTCAGTGAAAACAAGCCACCAGTGAGGCTGATGTCCCCCGCTGAAATCCCAAAATAAATAGATGACACATATTAATTAATCGCACATTTATTTTTTTTCAAACGTATCGACCAATCAAACTGAACACGAAGTGTCATCCAAAAATTGCTTATCTCTGCCTACCGTAAGAAGAAAATGCTCATCTTCGAACTCCATCAACGCATTGACCTAATAAGCATACACACCAATTTTGAACATTTTAACTCAATTCGAAGGAGAGTTATTGTGTTCCAAAGTCTCGGCAAATCAAATTGCTTATCGCTCTGCTTACCCTGAGCAGAAAATGCTCATTATCGATCATAGTCAAGGTATTACTGTAATGAAACAATACACCAAGTTTCATCACTCTCACTTAATTAGAACTAAAGTTATCGTGTCTTAAAGCATCAACCAATCAAATTGCTTATCTCTGCCTACCCTAAGGGGGAAATGCTCATCTTCGAACTCCATCAAGGCATTGACCTAATAAGCATATACACCAAGTTTGAACATTTTAACTCAATTAGAAGGAGAGTTATTGTGTTCCAAAGTCTCGACCAATCAAATTGCGTATCGCTCTGCTTACCCTGAGCAGAAAATGCTCATTATCGAACTTAGTCAAGGTATTACTGTAATGAAACTATACACCAAGTTTCATCACTCTCACTTAATTAGAACTAAAGTTATCGTGTCCCAAAGCATCAACCAATCAAATTGCTTATCTCTGCTTACCCTAAGCGGAAAATGATCATCTTCGAACTCCAGCAAGGCATTGACCTAATAAGCATATACACCAAGTTTGAACATTTTAACTAAATTAGAAGGAGAGTTATTGTGTTCCAAAGTCTCGACCAATCAAATTGCGTATCGCTCTGCTTACCCTAAGCAGAAAATGCTCATTATCGAACTTAGTCAAGGTATTACTATAATGAAACTATACACCAAGTTTCATCACTCTCACTTAATTAGAACTAAAGTTATCGTGTCCCAAAGCATCAACCAATCAAATTGCTTATCTCTGCTTACCCTAAGCGGAAAATGCTCATCTTCGAACTCCATCAAGGCATTGACCTAATAAGCATATACACCAAGTTTGAACATTTTAACTCAATTAGAAGGAGAGTTATTGTGTTCCAAATTCTCGACCAATCAAATTGCGTATAGCTCTGCTTACCCTGAGCAGAAAATGCTCATTATCGAACTTAGTCAAGGTATTACTATAATGAAACTATACACCAAGTTTCATCAATCTCACTTAATTAGAACTAAAGTTATCGTGTCCCAAAGCATCAACCAATCAAATTGCTTATCTCTGCTTACCCTAAGCGGAAAATGCTCATCTTCGAACTCCATCAAGGCATTGACCTAATAAACACATACACCAAGTTTGAACATTCTAGCTCAATTAGGAAGAGAGTTATTGTGTCCCAAAAAGTGTGACGGACAGACAGACGGACAGACAGACGGACAGACAGAAGGACAGACAGACAGACAGACAGACAGACAGACGGACGAACGAACCCATTTTAATAGTCCCCCAACTTTCTTCGAAAGGCGGGGGACAACAACTTTCTTCGAAAGGCGGGGGACAAAAAGATCAAATCAAGTAGATGTAATACCCAATACTAATCCAGTCTACTTTACTGAGAGTTAAGGTGAATTATGGAGTTTGTTGCTGGCTCACTGACCAGGAGAGATAAAGAAAAAATAACCACTTGACACAAACTAGGTCATTTCCGGTTCAATAATCCGCTTGCACTGATCATTATTGGATAGCAATATTTCATATCAAGCAAAAAACTTCATGAAGCCTGCATCATTACAGGCCCGGTACTGTACAGCGCATTGGATGCTTACGGCACCATTCACTTGATTTGATATTTGTTGATTATCTAATGCAATGTCTGGGGAGTTTGTCCACAGTTTTTAGAAATTTAAATGTAATTTCTTACCACAATTTCTCCTGTTTCATTTTCTTGTAATACAAGACGATATCTTTTTAAATGTTCGGGATCCCAATTCAAACAAATATGTAACGGATATTCTTTATCTGTAACACGACGTAATTTCACTGAAAACAAAAATAAAACAAATGATAAACTGAAAACAACAAATTCCTACGCAACTGCGGGTTTGTTTGGGGTTCTCTGGGAATGTGGAGTGAATGGGGGGAGAGTGGGGGGAGAAAGGGGACAGCTTTTGTTTTCTTGTTCAGATGTACTTGTTCAGAGATCTAAAGATTTAATAGTTATCTCCCCTTAGACCACAATTAAATTTGGACAAGGAACTTGTGGCCTGATCATATTTGTTTTATTAGTCGGATTTGTATAAGTCGGATCTTTGCTCAACTTGGATAAAATCATTTGGACCATTTTATCCTGCATGTTTTTTCTTATTAAATTTCTGCTTGTAAGTCAGATTTCTTAAGTCGGATCTTTGCTCAACTCGGATTAAAATGTTTAATCCATTTGATCCAATTCAAGCTTTTTCCTTTGCCTGAGTGGGATAAACACTTAAAATTGAATTTCAGTCTTCGGCTAACTCGGATCTTCGGCTAACTCAGACAAAATTGGTTAGTCCACTTAGATTCGACTTAAGCAAAGTTTACTGTATTTGCTACATCACCAAACCCTATTAGTTTTATTTTACCTATTTTATGTCCATCAAACTCTTGTTCATACATAGCAAATTTCCTCGGATGATCTATGATATGGAATTTCTTTAATAAAGCAGCTATAACTTCTTTAGTTGTTGTCGAGCTGAAAATAAAATTTAGAACATTGGTATAAAATCTATCAATAATCAGAGTCATTCTGGTACTGATCCATAAGGGAACAACAGTGGCAGAGTCAGTAAGACGCTGGCTTGCTAACATAAAGGTCTCCTGTTGAATCTGGGTGTTGGTGGAGAAAGTTCTCCAGGATTTTTTCCAGAGTGCATTCTCCTTGTTAGTGATGCATTATCGAGGGCCTGACAAGGAACAGTGTCTAGTTTTTAGGATGGAATAGAAAACTGAGGTCAAGTGTACACGTCAGTGTGCACGTGAAAAAACCTTTGACAGTTGGGATTCAATTGCTTCCAAAGCAAAATACACCTCATAGCACACTGCATGATGTATATCGGTCTTCATTAGCCTGTGAGGATATGAAAAAAAAAATACGCCAAACCCATTTTGTTTCGATATGGCTAACTACCCTGTTGACAGAAAGAAATGGGCTTTAATGTCCACTTAACACAAACTAGGTCATTTTGGGACTAACATATGGTTCAATTTTATTTCAATAAATCGCTTGCTCGAAGGGGTCTTTTATTAGTGGGAGTAAACCGGAGTATCAGGAGAAAGTCAACATGGTTGGAAAGGTGACTCTAATCCTTGTCACATACAAATGGGGAATCGAAACCATGCCAGTTGACTTAAAGGGACAATAACATTCTTGCTGGCTTGGTAGCTCCAGAAAATAAATAATACCCTTATTCTAAGTACTAGATGTTTAAATGTCCTACCTGTTGTGTAAATTATCCATTACAACCTATTTTATTTGTCCAGAGGGTTCGAAAATATTTAAAAATCCAAGTCACATTTGAAAAGGTTTACGTTAGACTTTTCAAATCAATTGGTTGAATTTTTCCAATTTTTTAAATTAGGTGTGTTAAGATGAAATTTATATCATCATTTAATTGGAATATTGTAAAATAATACGATTTGTTGACCAGAATGAAGATTGGGACATATTTTTCAGTTACAACAAGAGTGTTATTGGGGCTTTAATGACAGAACTTATGATAGTAAGCCATCCAAGCCCTCTCTGTCTGGCTGAAGTTCCCCACATGGCACACTGCATGGTGCAGAACAGTATGACATTACACTGAATTTCCATTTAATTTTCTGAGTTATATCTTATTACCTTGAGGTGTGGATGGATTTTACAGTATCTCTAGGCATATAGAAAGCTATGGACTGTGTGTTCTGTTCTACTATATGTTCCTTCGTTAACATCTCATAAATAGACGGAGGGCGAACACCTAGAGACATTGTGATTGGTCGAATGAAATTTAGGGTGACCTTGAGAAACCCTTGGAATGTTTCAGCACCTTCATCCTGAAATGAAACAAGCAAAAAATAAATGAAATTTATTCTCATTTTTATTAACAGTATAATTTAATTAAAATGTGTAATAAAACTTAGAAAACGTGTGACTTTGTCTGCCTTAATATATCTTCTTTGATTGGCATTTAGTAATTAAACATATAATACAAGATACCGATACATGGATGCACAATTACCAAGTTTAATACAAAGTGCTGTTTCAGCAAGGAAACTGTCGTCTTCATCAAGCAAGGTACAATTTTATGAATACACATACAATTACTGAGTTTAACACTAAGCGACATTTCAACAAGGATACACTTGTCTTTTATCATTTGTTTGATTTAAACAAGAATATCCCGTCAAAATGTTACTTAGTATTAAACTCAGTATTTTAATACAGTTATAGCCTAAATCATGATATACCTCATGCAATATTTAATGTGACCTGTGACAAGACATTGTTTAATATATGAACAAAACTTTTGACTTTTGCGTTATATCATTAAAAGGATAGTTTAGAAGATTAGATATAACATTCAAAGTCAGAAAAAAAGACATACAATAGGTAGATTTCGCTCTTACAGAAACAAATGCATCTTAAATACATGTATCTGCAGAAACTTAAAAAAAATATCAAAACTTTTTCCAAAGCATGTCGTTTTTTTTTAAAGATAGTATAGAGTAAGACGATTGATGGTGCCAACAACACAACATCTTTCGTCCAATTAGGTCTGTTATTAGATACATCTCAATTATTTTTATCAAGAAATCAGGACAAAAAACAAATGATGGATATATTTACATAAACAAGACACAAACAACATGCTGTAAATCTCTACCAATCATTTCGTATGTCCTACAAGAATGTTGAAAACAGCTTTTGGTTCATCTTGCCAAATATTTTGAAGGTGACACAAGTATGGAGAAAGAAGTTGGGTTTAACAGAGAGAAAGAGAGAGAAATGGGGTTTAACGTCCACTAGACACAAACTAGGTCATTTTGAGACTAACATATGGTTTCATTTTATTTCAATAATTCGCTTGCGCGTAGGGGTCTTTAGCAGTGGGAGGAAACCGGAGTGCCCGGAGGAAACCCACGAGGTTAAGAAGGCTCCCCTATCTCCATGCCACATACGCTCACACTAGGGCTCGAAACCACAGCCGCAAGCCAGAGGTGACCAGCCAGCTAGAGGTTGAAGAGCAGCACTCTAGACCACTAGGCCATCCCAACCCCCCGTTGGGTTTAACATCCTACTCTTCTGCACCAGGTTGGACTAATAAAGATAGATGTGATGTACAGAATGGAATGGAATGAGGTTCAATGTTGTATGTAACTGGTTTTCTTTTTCGCACGTATACAATGAATGGCCATTTTGCTCAGTAATCCCAGCCAAAATCTGGCTATTTTTTTAAAATTGCGTTAAATTTTTGTTTACAACTGAAATAAATTAACTATTAGTCAATCCTCATGCTAAAAACATTAACAGAATTGATTGTGTATACCTGAAATAGACACAACCAGAGCACAAAATAGTGCCAATATGCCGACGTCAAATCTAGAGTTGTAGACGTTACTTTTGTGAAAAATCATAGGAAGAAGCAATATGACGTTACGGCTGTACAGATTATACAGTTCTGAAGGCTGCAGGAAGGCTATTGTTTACAATGTAACATCGTGTCTTGTAATGTTGATAACTGTTGACATTTCATTTGTTGATGTGACCTCATGACCTGTGACGTTTAGATAACGCCATATGGATATCATGGCTATTCACTGTGTCAGAGTCACTTTTCTGAAGGTGAGTGTGTCGTTCAGATTGGATCAATGTCTGATTAACATAAATAATTCCAAAGGCCGGTTCTTCTCAGCCCAGGTCAAGATTCAAACTGGAGACATTCTAGTTAGAGACCATGAGACATTTTATTTTAGAGACCAATGTCCTACTGCTCATCCATGGCATCCTCAATCCTAAGATATTTTAGTCGGGAGAACAGTGCCCTACCGGTGAACCACTGTGTCTCCAATGATGTACGAAACAGAATGGTATATAGGGTTCAATTCTGTTCAATGTCTCGTCAAGAGAATCCTGAAGGTTCTTCCAAGAACATCCCAGGACTCATTCCCGGGACATTTTAATTGAGAGAACAATGCCCTACCACTCAACCAATGCGTCCCAAACAGAGTTACAAGCTGGCGCAATCAGTTTTTGGCCCTCAAGCGATCAAGCAAATGATCCAAAGTGCTTTCAATTTACAATGACATCATTGGTTACAACATCATGCACACCAATCGTTTTTTTACCATCATCAGTCAAGGGAGATGATCTAGATTGATCAAGATAGTTAAAATACATTTGTGTTTGAAAACGATAAGAGGAGGCTTATCGAAACTTAGGTCTATTTGAGTATAAACCAGTGATTGTACACCATATAAATTGTGTTGTGTATTTTTTACGTTAGAACACATTTTGAAATATGTTACGCGTTTGTCCAATTATATCATCCTTTAATCAGGTATTGTATGACTCCATTTTAAGTTATGAAGACATCGCACGCAAGAAATCCTCATAATTTACCAGAATATCGCATGAATAATGTAGGTTACGCACTATGCAATGGTTCTTTCATATGTCCTCGAAGAATCTGGAAAACTTGTTTCGTTTGTTGGCAGGTACTTAGAAAGTGAAATAAGTTGCCAAATATTTACCAATAAGATAGGAGTCTGTCAAATAAATAACTGTTTTTTTACTCAAATATCTTACTAACTTATGACATAAAGGCGTGTGCATGGTTCATTAAAGTATTAAGAACCAATTCAAAGGTGAATTTTAAGATATAATTTGTAAAGCATGAGTGATCTGTACTTACAGGTTCGAAGACTGCTGAAGGAACGTGTTTATTGTATTCTAATAATTTGGCTTGTAATTCTTCTCGATTTAACGTTGCTTGACCTTTATGTTTGGGCAATTTTTCGTCAGGTATCGTTCCTGATCTGTAACCACTGTCCGTTTCATCGTTTTCCTGTAAAATACAAAATTAAAATCAGTCAGATATATGACTTGATCAAGAAGATGCTTGTCGAAATGTGGTGCTTACAACGAAAAAAATTGTGAACGTTTGTTTCCCATATAAATCACAAACTGTCACTTAAAGATTATAGATATACCAAATTGAGAGAGAGACAGAGAGAGAAATGGGGTTTAACGTCCACTCTACACAAACTAGGTCATTTCGGGACTAACATATGGTTTAATTTTATTTCAACAATTTGCTTGCGCGTAGGGGTCTTTAGAAGTCGAAGGAAACCGGAGTGCCCGGCCAGCTAGAGGTCGAAGCGTGGCTCTCTAGACCACTAGGCCATCCCAACCTCCCTATACTAAATCGATAGGTAAATGAAATGAAATGAAATGGGGTTTAACGTCCTACTCTTCTGCTCTGCTTGGGTAAATGAAGAAGGGCCTTCGTCATGCAGTGTGCAATGAGGGAAATTTTGCCTGGGCAGTATGTCAGTTGTGCAGGATAGAAATGAAATGGAGTTTAACATCCTATTGTTCTGCTCTGAACTGGGCTAATGAAAACGGGCTAACGCCATGCAGATTTCCCCATAGTCACAAGGTGTAAACAGAGTTAAAGCATGTGATTGTTGCTGAGAATTGTTGGTTAGGGTAAGGCTTAGGGCTAGGTCTTGGGTTAGGGGTAGCCCTGATAAACATCTGCAGGTGGCATTCCAAAATAGATCTAACCACTTGAAACCCCCATTTTATTTTTGTTGCGCATTTTTATTGATATGTTGAATACATACATGTCTGGCACAAAGTTTAAAATGTCAGGTAGACCTATATTTTAGCCATCGGGATCGTAACTGAAGACGACAGAAAGTAACTGACAGAAAGTAACTACCGCGGTATTGAATAGGACTGTCTATAGTTAGCAGTTTCAACTACTGAGTAGGAAAGTCTGTATACTAACAGTACTAGTTTCAAGTCTGTTTGAAGACAATAATAATGATGGTAAAAGAAGAAAGAATGTTTATATTTACTGATAGAATCTAATGAATTAAGTCCAGTATGTTGTTGATATTTAAAGATAGTATCAAATTATATCTTGACATTTAGTGAAATACCATGCAGTATAAATTGTTATTGTTGAAAGATATTACAGGTTGATTTACTCCTTCATCAATAAATAAAACAAGACAGAAAGTCTTGGAGGATTGGAATCACACAAGTATATTCTATATTTGTTTCATGAAAAGTTAAGATGAATTAATGAAAAAATGACATGTTGGATTAATATCTACATCATATTTTCTGCACAGAGAGAGAGAGAGAGCGAGAGAGAGAGAGATGGGTTTTACCGTCCACTCGACACAAACTAGGTGATTTCAGGACTAACATATGGTTTAATTTCATTTCAATAATTTGCACTGAGAGGAAACAGGAGGACCTAGAGAAAACCCACAAGGTGAGACAGTTGACCCTACACACAACCGGGGAATCAAAACTTCACCAGTTGACTCAATGACAGACCTTACGATACAGCGCGCACGTGCTAACCATTCGACCACCCAACCCCCGATCCAGTAGCTACAGATGTACTGGCCTGCCTTGCCTTGGCTACTCTTTACAGGAAGTGTTGCCGTTCCCTCCCTACAAATAAAAGTACTTACATTAGTTTGATCGGTATCCGGAGGTAATAAAGGCGTGGCTTCTTGATGTTCACTGTTATGATTACAAACTTTCTCCTCCAATATCGCGGGTATCGGAGGTCGAGGAGAGATGATTGGTTTACGATCTGACAGCGACGTCTCCGCAGCATTTCCATCAGGTGTTGACGGAACTTCTGTTGGTGACACTGGCGTACAATCTAACGTCACTGACGGCACACATGTGTGATGACAAGTATATTGGCAATCTGAAGAAAAACAAAAAATGTTTTTATGTTAGATGATTGGTCAAATACGTTTTAAGCTGAAAAAAGAACATGACAATTTTATATTTAAAGATGTACACTGTTTCAGGATGTGGATAAAGTGCTTGGATTTCTAGAGATGTAAGCTACTTTATATGGATGTGAGTAGATTTGTATGGATTTGTATGGATGTGACTAATGTGAGTAAATTGGTATGTGAGGGGGATCTGAGTTGATTTGTATTGATTTTATGGGTGCAAGTAGATTTGTACGGATGCGAGATGGATGTTGAGTAGATTTGTATGGATGTGAGTAGATTTGTATAGACTGGTACTGATGTGAGATAGTTTGCAATTGATTGGTATGGATTTGAGTAGCTTGCAAATAAATGTGAGTAGTTTGCAAATAAATGTGAGTAGATTGGCAAATAAATGTGCGTAGATTGGTATTGATTGGTATAGCAAGTAGATTTGTACATAGCAGTAGTTTGTTTATCTGAATATGATTGGACTCTTATTGGTAGACTTTAAACTTAAATTTCACTGGATGATAGACAAGTTTCATTTAAATACCTAAAAAAAAACACCAAAAAATTTGGCACTGGTGTCTTCGCCTTGTGATTAGGAATAGATTGAAGTGGGGGATGCAAAAAAAACTGATCCACATTTGTTCTTATCCATAAATAATTATAAGATAAAGTAAAAAACACATGCTCTGAGTTTATCGGTTGTACTTGTAATAACATCTGACATGGAGTTATATACTTGAGTTGGCTGGTTGACTTGTGGAGATACAAGAATTTACTCTGTTCAAATTAAGATAAGTTATAGATAGGTATACATAGTAATTATTAAAGGTTCAATATCTATTTCAATTTGAGTCCCTGAGGTGGATTTCAGCAATATAGGAATGCCTTGCAAACTATAATATTGTGAAAGTTGGGTCTCTGAAAGGAATATCTATCAGTACAAGAGTGGTTCAATTTCATTTAGTATTTACAAAGATATACGATGAAGAATTTTCTATTTTCTCGCTCCTTATGTTGACAAGTCTATACATTTTTAAATCTATAATGCATTGTTACTTTAAACAATACTGGCAACTAGGTATATATAACTGATAATTAATGTACATATAAACAGCCAAAAAAATAATACAGGCTATAAATCATTGCCTGTAAAATAACAAGTATTATGTCATACTATTATTTATTACAGAAATTATCCACAGCGATCCACAGCGTTCTGGTGCAGGTTCATGAATCATGGTTGAAACTCTGCACACAGCATTAGGTTTATATTTATTGAATGTTAAAAATAAAACTCTGGTTAAAAAATACTAATGAGTACATTTCTCAAAATCTTAACTAAAGATAAAATCCTAATTGTAGTAGATACTTCAAACATGATTGCCTAAGCACTAAAATCAATCTAATATTATCCATTCAAAAGACTCAAATTTGGATTTTATCTTAGTTAAAATTTCCTGAAACAGGCTCCAGAAATGTATGGTTAAAGGCTGCTGATTGGTGGAATGCTGGAATAAAACCCCAATCAAATTACTGATAGATATTATAATTTAGATCTAAACAATGATTTATCATATATTGCATTTGGGACGGTTTTATTTAGACCTAATAACACTTGTCTAGATCCATTTGTTAAGGCCAACTCAATTTTTGTCAAGGTCGCTGAAATGTAAATAAGGTTAGGGCACATGATTGTTGGCAAGATTGTAAGTTAGGATTAGGGTTAGGGTAAATGTTAGGGCTAGGCCCAAGGTTAGGATTAGGATTAGGGTTATCGCCAACCCCTGTTTACATCTCGTGAACTTTGACCAAACTTGGAGTTGGTCTTATCAAATAGATCTAACCAACAAACCCCTCCCCCCAAACCCCTAAAATACTGAATTCTGTTTTATGACGTGATATGATTTATGTGTTAAGTGGGAGTGTTGCTTTAAGGTGAGGAGAAACTGTTACTTTACATGTAAATTATCAACTATAAATAGAATAGAAAGGAAACTACAATACTTAAAATAACAGAAAAAAACTTAATCAATGAATTGAAATCAACTACACCCAGATATTTGAGATATTTGTGCAGATTATTTTTAACTGACACTTAGATTGACATTTACCTCCCAATTTCTGTCTCACATTGAGTAGATTTTTTCGATTTAATAGATTCGATGTAATCAAATTGTGTAATTGGTAAGTATGTACATGTAACATGCACATTTCATTTATCCTCTTCAAACAAATAGGCGCCAGTTAGCTCATTATTTTCGCAAAAAAACAAAAAAAAACAAAACAGACCCAAAACAACAATGAGAGAATCAAGATTACATCATAGCAATGGTACTTGACAATTTTCAACAAAGGAATCTTTAATTATTTACGTTTGAACTATTATGCAAGAACAGCAAGCTCTTTATCTAAATATTTTATTTTTAATATATTGGGTATTAATTAGATATTCATTATTAAAGACAGACAGTATATTGCCATTCTAACCATCATTTAATTTTCTTTTATTGGCAGAGGATGAACGATACAATACGATCCAATTAACAAAGAGTTCCAAACATCCATTATGAACTGACCAGACATTTCTAATCATATAAACTATAACATTAGGGTGGAAGTCAGTAAATAATTGCTTCTGTCTACCGTATGACCTTTCAGACCAGCTTCAATAAAAGATGTTCTCAGAAATTATTTGCCAAGGCAGCTGTAGCAATGAATCAACTAAGAACACTGGTTCCAAATTACAGAATCATACAGCAGGGAATAAAACAGAAGATATAACTTCCAGTTTTTTTTTGGATGTGGCAGGCAATTATAGATGGCATAGCTGCTGACCTTTTAAAGAGGATTTCTAAATGGATGCACATCATTATATACACTCATTCAAATTATCTTTTTTCTTATCAGCGTATTTGAGTAGGACGAAATAAATCAGGACAGAATGTTACTCCAGAAATCAGCCTGAATCCAATCAGCCAGACTCTTTGACCTTTTATGTAACATCATTGCAAAGACCTCAGGTGTCTACGAAGGAGAGGAAGATAAATGGTGTCTACAAGCCTGGTTATAAACCAAACATTCAGGCTGTGTCAGGCATAATCTCTGGGATGGCTGTCATTTATAAATCGCCTGTTTTTTCAAGACAGCATCGGTTGCTTTCACCAAACCAGTTTAACTATTCTGACCTCTTCCGTCGGAGGTTAAAGTTAACAACGTATGTGTAGATTCATATTCTTTATTCTATATTTTCCCAGGAATGTAACTTACTGCAATTTTAAAATTTTCATTTTGTCTTAAATATTGGATACCAGAAGCTGAACTTTTCATGCTAAGATAACAACTTTTATGTTGATTTAAATATAAATTGACAAATAAGTCAGGTTTGCAATGTCGCAGACTGTGGATGATACTTGCGTTCTCTAAGATAGTAATTTTAAAGATGTTATTCTGTGAGGTTTTATCAGTAATTATTTTGAGATATTATTTTAATAAAGGTATAAACAGAACATTAGGTTCATCTGTTAACCTTTATATTTGTAGATTGTAAAAAGAAAGAATTTGGGTGGTTATCAATCTAACATTACCACAGTAATAACAAATTGTTATCATTATATCAACCTCTCAACATCTAATATTATCCACCTTTAGGCTAGGTGAACTCACAGAGATGGGTATATTGGTATTTCTGTATTATATCCATGGTATGTATAGCAGTCCAACCTCTTGGTTTATCCCCACATCCTCCAGTTAAAGGCCCCTCTCAACATCTTATATCATCCACCTTTAGGTGATGTGAACTAACAGAGATGTGTAGTGTGGTATATTGGTATTTCTGTAATATATCCATGGTATTTATAACAGACCAACCTCTTCCATTTTTCAACGGTTCCTCCGGTTTCCTCCCTGTAGGTGACAAGGGGTAGGATCACCTGTCCAAACTCGTGGGTTATCTCAGGATCATCCGGTTTCCTACCACTACTAAAGACCTCTACGTGCTAGTGAATTATTGAAATAAAATTGAAACAAATGTTAGTCCTGAAATGACCTAGTTGTGTTATGTGCACCTAAAATTGGAAATTGATAAAGATTAGGCTAAAACGCCACTGTCTGGGTAAAGAGAGAGAGATAGAAATGGGGTTTAACACTAGGTCATATTATGCACAACTTGTAGTATTCTCTAAATGCCTATTGCTATACCATCAACTGTTAGTGAAAATGAACCAGGATATCAATATTGTTACTATTTTATGACTAATTGTTTATATTGGAAGTATTTCAGGAAATCTGTAATATCTACCTATACAGGTAAAAATATACCTGATATCTAAATACTCCTCGTTTATCTAATGTCACCTTCATACCTTTATCTGTTTATTTTACTTATACACCTATCTACATCACATACCATCTTATTCATTCCTTACTATAAACACAGAGTTATTGATATACTAGTACACGGTACCTACTAAGATACCACAAAACAATTTTAGATACCCATTCTTACAGACTAAGATAACACAATTTAGATCAGATTTCTCATTTTTATCTATTAATTTATTGATCCGTCCATCAATCAATTCATTTCTCCATCTATCACTCAGTTCATTTCTCCATCTATCAAACAATGCATTTCTCCATCTATCAATCAATTCATTTCTCCATCTAAAACTCAGTTCATTTCTCCATCTATCAATCATTTCATTTATCCATCCATCTATCTGATCTATGACTCATGAGTATAGATTCATGTAGATGTGGTATCTTACAGGCTAACAGGAATGAGTTCAATCGCTTTATACAAAATTCCACATCTATAATCATTAGTTGGCTATCTTAGTATTTAACAAACTGATAAGACTGTCTACATGTGCTTGGTATTTACTCATCAGAAACAACTGTTCTATTAACTAGTCTCAATAACAATATTTGCATCTGTTTTCTGTCCCATCGGTACAACTAGATACAACTAGATACGTTACCCCAAAAGCACAACCTCGACAGGACAAGACCAGGCCCCCCCCCCGAGTTCACAATGCAATCTCAGGCTTCAGTTAAGAATTTACTAAAAATTGTTTGCCTTATTTTAACTAAAATATAGCCCTTTATAAAATACATCAATAAGGAACTATGTGCATAGCTTTATGTTTCTGGGTCAAAGATATTTCTCATAAACAGTGATTGAATGTTGAATATATTCCTAGCTGAAGTCTTGAGAATATTTGTTTAAAATCCTGAAATTTCTTCTCAGTCCATACCAGGAATTGAACCAAGGACATTTTATTATTGATTGGTCTGTATTCAAGACCAGAAAGAAATAATATCTATATGTACAACAAGTCTCCTTTCATCAACTCGTTAACTTATATACTTTAATTAATCTTCCATGAAACCAGGCCTGTGCAATTAATACATGAAGATCTGTTTTTAGGACAAATTGGATTAAGTTCTTTCATCTCTAGAGACAATACTTTAATTTACAATGTAGTTCAAGTTCAGAAGTACTGAATCACAATATTTACTTATCAACTTTCAGCATACTCCGGATCCAAGATGGCATATGGAGTACGACACTAAACATTGCTCAAGATACAAACATTAATCCCCACCACGAAACACCTCTATTGCGTACCCCACAAGAACATTCATCGTTAGGATTAGACCTTAAAATTTGTTCAAATCTCAGTCAATATATCGAGATGATCAAGATGTCTGTTTTTTCAGAAGATGCAATAATCGGTCTGAATTCTACAACCGATTGATGTAAAGATTTATCACCACTAGGTAACATCTGTATTGAGCTCTGCAGAAATCTTAAACTCGGTCAACAGATCTAAAAGAACTGAAATGATCTGGGGTTTAATGTCCTACTGTTCTGCTCCGAATTGGATCTAAAAGAATAAGACTGTTTTTTTTCAGAAGTTGGAATAATCTGTCTGAATTCTACAGCCGATACTATTGATACACGTACCTTTCATGTTTTTACCTCGTTATCCCAGATATTCTTATCTCTCGTGGGTAATATCAAACACTACCATTATCTTGATAAATTACCAGGGTACTATAGACAATAGTTTTAACAGGTACATATTGACTGATGTATATATACTAATCTATGAGTATATCTAGGTATTATAGAATATAGTTTTAACAGATGGCGTAATACTCAGACCTCTATCTACACTGGAAAACTACTATCGTTTATAATACGTTTATAGTGCTAATAACTATGCATATATAGTAATCTACAAGTATATCTAGGTATTATGGAATATAGTTTTAACAGATCACGTAATACTCAGACCTCTATCTATGAACTTCTATCAGTTTAATACCCAGTATGATCCAATCTATTACAGATATTCTGTACTGTGTATGACATGTTTGAAAAAAATTACTCTGCCATAAACGCAGAAGGACCACCATTATACTACTGCTAATGTTAAAGTAGCTATGTCTCATCCAAAATCTTCAACTTTGAAAACACAAATTATTTGTCAATTTAAATCAACATTAAAGCTGTGATCTTACCAAAAAAAGATGGGCTTCTGATATCCAATATTTCAGACAAAACAAACATTTTACTATTGGTACACGAATCATGTACCATAATGCGTTTCAGCCCCACTTGTAACAAGAGACTTGAGGGACGAGGCTAAACACATTGCACCAAATCAAACGGAGTATGTAGACTGGAATAACCAGATCAGCCCAAGTTTTAACAGCTGGACAAAATTTATGATTCATTTTCAAACAATACCATAAAAGTCAACTGAAAATAATGGTGGATTTTCCTCTAATAACATAACAGAATTTGATTCATTACAGAATTGTCTTTTTTCATCCCAATAATTTACTTCGCATCTTAATTGAGCTAAACAGAAGATGAATTCTTAAATTCTATATAATCTGATAATATGAGATAATTTAGCAACTGCACTTTTTTCAAGCTAAAAACTACGAGCAGATTTAATTTTTTTTAGGGACTTTTTCTTTGCGTAAAAACTTTCAATGATTTGAAAAATAATAATTCACTGTAAATAAAAACTCTTTCAGTTGCAATAAAATTTTTGTTGCCAATTAGGTTGTTAATTAGGTATCCATTTAAACAAAGTCTTCCACAAGTCGATTTCCATCAAAATGAGAGAGAGAGAATAGGGCTTTAATGTCCGCTCGACACAAACTAAGATATTTTGTGACAAACATATTGTTCAATTATATTTCATTAATTCGCTTGCTTGTATGAGGTCTTTAGCAGTGCGAGGAAAGCGGAGGACCAGGAGAAAACCCACGAGGTTTGACAGGTGACATTCCTCCTTGTCACGTACAACCGGGCAGTCAAAACCATGTCAGTTGACTCAATGGCAGGCCTCAAAGACAACCGTTAACCATGCGGCCATCCACTCCCCTCCATCCTAATGAATGATGTTTTCGGGTGTCCAGTTTATTCTTGGGCCAAGTCAATCAGGGAAAAAAAAAGCTCTACAATATACTTTTAAATAACATGTTTTAAGCAGAACTTTACTATTCAAGTATACACAAACAACGATTTATCTAACTCCTACTTCACATAACAAATTATATATCACAGGTGTCACAGAATCCCTGTAATCAGTGTAAACATCAGACATAATAAAGCAATCACATGTAACATAAATAATTATTTTGGCATGGTATAAAAGTCGTAATAATTCGAGTACCATGGTACATTAAGTTCTAGAACGACTTTTGTAAGACTATTTTCTCCTTGGTTTAGTACGAGTTATTCTCATAATACGGTTCATTAATTAACAAAACATTTATATATAATCACGTTGACAGGTCATTCAACATCCAATCGTAGAAAATTATCCTCAATTTAAACATTGGAAAGTCAGGATTAAAATGGTGCCCTTTATGTGTATTCATACAATTCAGAGAGATTGGGTTTACATCCACTCACTTTCAATGACATGGGCCTAAACTGTTCGGCTAATGAGAGAAATGGGGTTTAACGTCCACTCGACACAAACAAGGTCATTTCGGGACTAACATATGGTTCAATTTTATTTCAATAATTCGCTTTCGCGTAGGAAGCAGTGGAAGGAAACCGGAGTGCCCGGGGGAAACCCACGAGGTTGAGAAGGCGCCCCTATATCCATGCCACATACACTCACATCAGGGAGTTCTGCTAATGAAGACAGGCATATGGACAGTGGCGCTTTCGGTAACTCTTATATTGAAATCCAACTGCCAAGGGATCCTTTATGCGCATGCCAATATATACATGGAACTTTGGTTTTCTGTCCAATTTGAACGACTGTCCTTGTCAGGCTCTCTGTTCTGCACCACTGACAAGAGGGAACCACACCGGAAAATCCTGAAGAACTTTCTCGGCCAACCACACCCTTTAAACATAACTAGGTAATTATTATCATATAGATAATTATTTTAATTGTGTCATTGAGAAAGACGAAGCTCTCAAATTCTCATCGACATAAAAACACTCTCCCTTTGACTGCAACAATTAATGAAAAACAAGAAATAAGCAAAATGAAAAGATGAATTCAAAAAGCTTTGCACCATTTACTTGCTTTAGGTTATTACTTTTTAATGGGGGTCATCAGGTTCAAGCACCATTGAGCACCTGAATCTTGATTCGGTGGAGTTTTTTGCTGAGTACTGTTTCATTGGGTATGAGAATGAAGTCATGGCTACATATACAGGCTCTAATTCTTGTACTTTTAGTACTTCTGACTTGAAAATACAAGAAATCACTCTACATAGTATATGATATGACTCTTCTTGTCCAACCACTGATGTTGAAGTGCTTTTTTCAAGAGTAATTTTTGACTATCGCTAATTAAGGAGAGATTTTTTCAACTCATCAATCACATACAAAACAATGAATATTGCTTTAATTGGTACTGATGTAAAATGAGAAGCTCAAATGATATATTATCATCAAATTCATGCACATCTGAATATAATAGTTATACTTATTTATCAATTTTTTTAATGACCTATATATAGCAAAACCAGAAACTCTGGCCACTAACAGCCACTAGTCGCAATCTCAGGTGAATATAAATAAGAAAGACTAAAAGTAATTTGGGTTCACAATTTTAAAGAATGTTTTATAACCATGGTAACGTAAGAAGTAACTGTTAGGTATGTAATATTAGACTTGTTTAATTTTGGTATAAAAACACACAAGGAAGTATAGAGCACAAGGAAACACAGAAAAAAAACCTGATAATAGATCAGATTACCATGTTCTAAAAAAACTTGTTTGACTTTCACTCAGTACTGGTACGAAACACATTTAAAAAAACAATGAAAAAACAAACAAAAAATCCCCTTTTAATGGGTAATTCTAGAAAAAGTCTTGCTAAATCCTGCATTTTTCACATTGACAATACAATGGTCTGGTAAAATGTGGTATTTCTCAGGTGGAGAATACAACAGTCTGATAAAATGTGGTATTTCTCACGTTAAGAATGCCAGAGTCTTGTAAAATTGACTAATATGCCTTATTCTATTCAGGTTGAGCATATAACAGTATACTATACATACTTACTACAAATACAATACTTATGGACAGACGCGACATTTCCACATTGTCAGAAACTTCCAATAAATAGAAACAGGTAACACAAACCAATTACAAAGAGTTTGATGGGATCAATTTTGACTAAGTCCAAATGATATTTTCAGATAAGTTGATATACAATAATTAATAGAATGCAATATTGTATTCTATTATTAAGTATTAATTATTGCATATCATTATCAACTTATCTGAATGTCAAATATTGTATATCATATTTCCACGTGGCCGTATAAAAAAGAGAGAGAGAAATGGGGTTTAACGTCCACTTGACACAAACTTCGAGACTAACATATGGTTTTTAATTAAATTTCAATAATTTGCTTGCACAGAGAAAACCCACGAGGTTGGGCGTTTAAAAACTGTCATCAATCTTCTTATAATATACAGGAATAAACTAATATTTTTTATTCTTGTTACATATATCATAAGAAGATAAGATATATAGGATATATTGTGGTCTATAAATCACCTGTAATGTATGTGTAATGTACGTGCAGTGTTATGTAAGTAAAGATGAAGGTAAAGGTCACCTGTAATATAAACCTGTTGATACAGGTGTCGTTAGTACATCAAATAAAATATTCTATAAATATCTCACATCATGTCTGTAAAAATACACGTTTTCATGCAATCTTCATATAGATTATTCTGATATATTCTGACTTACTTACATGTAAGCTAGTCTGGGCCAATGACATATATTGATAAAAAGTATATTGAACTTTCTCAAATCTTAATCTTAGGTACTGCTTTGACTTAATTCGGTCTGGGTACTCTGAGGACAGTAATTGACATCGGACAATGGCATATATTGAGTGAGATAATGGGGTTCAATGACTTAACATTCTACTGTTTTGCTCCGGCTGGGGCTGGGCAAATGAGACAGAGAGAGCAATGGGGTTTAACGTCCACTCGACACAAACAAGGTCATTTTGGGACTAACATATGGTTTAATTTTATTTCAATAATACGCTTGCGCATAGGGGTCTTTAGCAGTGGGAGGAAACCGGAGTGCCCGGAGGAAACCCACGAGGTTGAGAAGGCACCCCTATCTCCATGCCACATGCGCTCACTCCATAGGTGGAAGCGCGTCCCTATAGACCATTAGGCCATCCCAACCCCCCTGGGCTAATGAAGATATGCATACGCCATACAGTGATAAATAGAACAATGCACTTTCTGAAATCCCAGGCGTACGGTAAATATTTTCCCCAATACTTATTTAATATTTCTAGGTGGAGTATGAATAATATTACAGAAAGGAGAATTTTGAAAGGGGAGTTGCTGTTACCCTGTTAGACCATTGAACAATTAAAGAAAGGAGAATTTCGAAAGGGAAGTGGATCTAGAACAAGAGGGGTTGCTTTAGATTTTTGAATAAAATGACCGCAGGCTCATCACCACAACTAAACACACTTCACATGCTGTCAGGATAAAATGATGGTAATTTTGTTTTACAGACTTCTACGTTGGTTATAAGTTAAAGCAATAATAGCTGTTTACTGGTAATAATAATACAAGCATGAAAGAATGCATGATGAACTGTTTATAAGTAATAATTGATGTTAAGTATATTATATACAAGCATGAAGGAATGCATGATCAAATTCTGGTCATGTTTTCTTTTTGAAAGACTACTACTCTGATTACAAGTAATAAAAGATGTTCATGATAATACAAAACACGAGGGCATCCATTGATAAAATAAAAAACACATTCCTTAAACTATACTATTAATACAGTTTAAGTAAAGATGATTAGCCTATCACACATGTTTTTCACAGCATGTAAACTTTAACGGCATGTTTTATCTTCATTCATCCAGCCTCCATCGTTACACATCATATACACGGTCTGATTACAAACTCAGCAGGGGAGACAACTCTACATTACTGAATTAATCTAATGCAGAATCAGGCAGACATGTTGAAGTTATTTTTGTATCATTAATTAATTATCTCTGAAGATAGAAGTACACAGAAACTTGAAAGAACAAAATTTTACAAGGTTCATAAAATCTGTTCATAAATCAAAGGCCACAAATCCTGGTGTTTTCAATTTGTGAGTAAAAAATATGGTTATTATTCCAACAAATGACTTACTGCGACTAATGGCTTTATTAAGTTAACATTCAAACCTATACAATGTTCTATAAACACTCCTCTTATTTCATACAATGAAGAAGGGCATAAGCCATGCATTGTGGTACGACAAAAATTTTGAATGGACCGTGGGTTTTCATATGTTTTTTGTCAAATTCCATCTGTCAAGGGATCTTTCACGTTGTTTTTTTTTCATTCGATCTGAATGATTAGTTCAATGTCAGATCACTATCCTGCACCACACACATGGGAAACGAGACCGACAAGTAACTTTCTCAGCCTTTTCTTGATGGAGAGAGAAATGAAGATCAATAAATCTTAGACAAATAATACCATTTTTTGAAGGTCTATGTCGACAGATTGTATTTTACAAACCCATTCATACATTCTGTTTACCATTTAATACATATTGATCATATTAATCTCATTCATGTATATATTGAACAAATATTAATCTAGTCAGCTGTTACTTTATCCTCCACCTCTATCTGAAATGGACAGTTCGGTAAACACATGTTAGTTATTTTATAATTATTAGTCTAGTCAGCTGTTACTTTGTCCTCCCCCTCTATAACTAAAAGGTTTGTCAACAGATGTTGGTCATTTCATAAATATTAGATAAATATTAAAAATCTTTTTAAAATTAAATCTAAATATTGTCGTACTTCCGATTCCCTCAATACAACTTGTCCGTTGGTCAACACATGTTTTTGATAATTTAGACAATGTTTTAATGGAATTTATTTTCTCCATTCTTGTGGAAACCAGGGACATGATTTATTGATAGAGAAAACAAGAGACCTGGTTTAATATCAACATGAACTATTGACCTGTATATACTAGTTTGTTTTAATAATATATCTCTTATATAAGTTATTATATAAATACACTAACTGCTGTTGATAGGAAGAAGATAGAAATACAGTTTTTCATAGCCAAGATTAGAGGAGATAATGATTTCAGTTCACAACTACCCAAAATATCTTCTAGAAAAAGCTCAGCGAATGAGTGAGGAACATATGGTACATTTTAATTTCAATAATTCACTTGCACGTAGGAGGTCTTAGCTGTGGAAACTGGAGAAAATCCTTGGATTTGTCATGTAAAAGTCTGGGTCAAATTCAATGGATTTGTCATTTACAAGCCTGGGTCAAAACCATGACACTTGATTTTGTGACAGACATTATGATTTACATGCTGACAACTTGACAAGTTATACCAGGCCACCCAACCCTGTTCAAAATGAATGGGTATCAACGGTCAAATACAAAATAACTTTCTTTTTTAACCCTGTCTTCATTAGCCCAGTCAGTGGAGAAATGTAGGTCATTAAACCTCATTTTATTTCTTTTTTTACCCATATTTATATGGAATTCTCAAAAATACAATATGTCAACCAAGTAGCTCCCCCTATCAGACTAATTCTAGCCTTTAAAGAACTCTTCCGCTTATCATCAACATCAAGGATTTAAATTCGAACAAGTTCTTGGCATCGTATGAGTGAACAAGTCTCTGAAATGGATTCAGCCACCATCAAAGATATTATGATATCAGGGTGTTGCCATAACATCTTTTTATAGGTGTGAAAAAAAATGATAAAAGTGTTTCTTTTTGAGAAATAAGTAGATCGTCTAGACATAATCAGGTCAAGAATGTAGAATATTGAATTATATTGATTCTGGGATGTAAATAGGTCAAGAAATTAGAATATTGATATGTACATGTAAATAGGTCAAGAATTTAGATACTGTTGTAAAAGAGAGAGAAATGGGGTGTAACATCTACTCGACACAAACTAGGTCATTTTGGGACCAATATATGGTTCAATTTTATTTTAAAAAAATTGCTTGGAAGTTAATCCCAGAGAAAACTTTACCCTTCGTTTTTCTCTAAAATCGGTTGCTAAGCTCTGCCCCAGTGGCTACTGATTGGTAGGATTCGTTAGAATGAAATACTGGCAAATTTCTTCAAACATTTTCTACATCTTGACGTTAAAAGTTCTGTCGAAAACAGTTGATTTGCTGATTTACCGGGAACTATTGTAAGTGCATATTGTGAGTGATTTGGCTAAAAACATGAAATTTCTGAAGAAACACATGTTTGAGCCCCATCTTGAACCTTCGAGAAGTTATCGTCTGAAATATACATCATGTGACATTCAAAATGACCAGCAAGTTTTACCAGAACAAAAACATGATTAAATCCCAGTTATATAAAGAATAGCAAGAACAAGAGTGAAGTTACAGAGGTCGTAGGTTATTAGTTCAAAGGTTAAAGAATAAAGGTGTTATAAGTTGAGACAGGTGTTGATATATATGATATAAACAAACGATGTTGCCATCACAACACAAAAGATCCATCATCTTAAAATCAACAGGTCTATAGAAGCTACAGGTATATAGGAGTTACTGGTAGACAAAGGGGCCTTACTGAATGGGGCTGAAGACAGGGCTGAAGACTGGGAAGAAAGGGGTTGAAATAAGATATTCAGACACATCAGGGAACCCCCCAGCCTCTTCCAATCTTTACAGGTAGACAAAGGAAATAAAGGGAACAGAAAGAAACTAAGAACTAGGTCATTATGCTCAGTAAAAAAAAAACAATCTTTACCTTGAAAGTACTTGTAGACCCTACATCACAAAATCAATTGTCAAAAATTACCTCAAATAAGATAAATCAGAAGATTAATGGAGAGAGAGAGAGAAAAAAAGAAATGGGGTTGAACTGGCCATAGAGTATATCATTAATCATTATCTCATATATTTCTTCAGTCCTGTGCCCCCATTCTCATCCTACATTACAAATACCAAAATAAACAAGACTATTCAAGAGACATTGGATCCTATACCAGTCACCCAGTTCTTCTCAAAAAGCATACAGTCAGCCAATTCGAATCAAAATCTAAGAGTATACAGGCATTAGATCATATACCACTCACCCAATTCTTCTCAAAATCTACGAGTATACAGGCATTAAATCCTATACCAGTTACCCAATTCTACCAAAACCAGGACAGAATGTAAAAGTATGAAGGCCTTTAGATCCTATGCCACTCACCCAATTCTTATCAAGAACCCTAACCCTAACCCTAACCCAGTGGTCTGAATATAAAATCACTTTGAATTAGCTGAGTAGTATAGGAACTAATAATGTCAATAGAATTTCCTGGATGAGTGGTATACGATCTGATGCCATTAGACTATTCTAATTCTTATCAAAATCCAAGAACCTAAAATCGTTTTGCATAATAATTATTTGAGGTGAGTGGTGTACGATCTAATGCCATTAGAATTGCCTAGCTGATATTCCATCCATATTTGTGAAGGCAACAAAGCGATTTTGGAATCTGTCCACTAATATTAACATCTACAGCCAAATCATGACCCTTGTTCAGTGCATGTGCATTACATGTAAAGACAACGACAGATAGATGCTGGTATCCAGCCAACACCAATGCTGTTACATTAATTCATAGTGATGTACATTACAGAAACTATTCTCTTGTTTCTAAATACAGATCCACTTACAGATGACAGGCCACTCAACAATATACATGTACCATCATGTGATCTATGTGTTATGTCAACTTTTTTTTTTAATTTCTACAGAGAAAATATGATAAGAAAAGATAAAGCCTGTATCATCAGATTTTAATAGAAATGAGCTCACATTTCACTATATTATATATTTACTAATTAAAAAGTTATGATAATAATATTTGAACTGAAACATAATACTGGTGTTCGGAAGATAAAGACTTGTAAAATTTTAGATTGCTTAATAAATTGTCAGATAAAAATAAAAGTGATTAAATATGTTATATAATTTAGCAATTTAAATTAAATCAGATTTAACTAGTTTTGTGTAAATGAAATGAAAATGGGTTTAACGTCCTACTTTTCTGCACCAACTGGGTTCATGAAGACAGGAATATACCATGCAGTGTGCTATGAGGGAATTTTGTCCAGACAGTGGCACTACAGTCTAGTCATCTGATGAATTCCAGCAGTCAAAGGTTATACGTGAAATGAAACGAAATGGGGTTTAACGACAACGTCCTAAACTTCTGCACCTGACCTGGACTAATAGAAGACGGGAGGGTTCTACGTAAACATGACCTTAGTTTTCATACCATCCCAACAACTAGACATTGCCCTGCTCAGGTTCTGCGTCCTGCACCACTGACATGGGGGTAATCACACCAAAAATTTCAGAGGAACTTTTTTGGCCAACATTGGGATCGATCACAGGACCTCCAACTTACCAAGCCAACATCTGACTCACTGAATCGCAAAGATATGTGAGGTTCAGAAACAATTACTGTAAGCATTTCAAGGTAAAGTGAGAGAGAGAAAGAGAAATGGGGTTTAACGTCCACTCGACACAAACCAGGTCATTTCGGGACTAACATATGGTTTAATTTTATTTCAATAATTCGCTTGCGCGTAGGGGTCTTTAGCAGTGAGAGGAAACTGGAGTGCCCAGAGAAAATCCACTAAGTTGAGAAGGCGCCCCTATCTCCATGCCACATACGCACACACCAGGGATCGAAACCACAGCGGCAAGCCAGAGGTGACAGTCCAGCTAGAGGTTGAAGCACGGCACTCTAGACCACTAGACCTTCCCAACCCCCCTCAAGGTAAAGTAGATAAAGTATGAATGTATTTCAAGGTAAAGTAGACCAGATTATAAGTTACAACAGATGGGATAATGTTAATATAATTATATTGTAAGTGATTAAGGTAAATGTGTTTTAGAGTAGGCAGATGGTCGGTCGGTAGGTGATACAAGTAGCTTAAAGTTTCTGCACGCCATTTATAATATTCATTTTCGGAAAGTATCAAATTTTCCATGACTTTTCCATGCTAATAAAGAAGGTTGTTCAGGTTTCAAATGCACAAGGGAGTGGGACACTAGATAATATGAACCTCCCCCCCACCCACCAAGTCCCTTTTATATACCCGGTATATAAAATATACTAAAATACTGCTAACTGGCCGGTGACTCAACGTTGCACAGGTTGAAAGTAGTAAAGCTTTCATACGGAGGCAAACCACCATTAAATTTCATAATCTCGGTACCCACAAATTGTAGTTCGTCTATTTATAGCAGTTCTCTCTCTGTCTCTTTTCTCCCCTTTTGCATGCCCATTTTTGTTGATTTTTTGGCCTAGAATGGACTAAGAGGGTTTGAATTAATATTTTCTGCTAGGTTTTGGTAAATATTCATGATTTTGAGGCGGAAGGATAACGGCTTTATGAGGTTGGCTACGGTGATATATGTACGGCAGCTAGATACATGTTTTGAGTATGCTTCTTCAAGTTCGTGTATCTCAAAATTTTGGTGGTCAACCTCATAAAAATTTTAGTGCAAAGACATGGCCATTTGTTCCTCTGTCTGTAGTGAAAAGCGTTTCGCCCAACGAAAATTTGGGGATAAGTTGGAGGTGGGCAAAGAGTCCAGAATTAACATTGAAGTCAATGGGGAAATTAATGGTGGTCTGCCTCCATACTGGAAGAGTTAAGTCAAAATAGCCCTTGTTACTCTCCTGTCTGAGCTACCACTATACACCAAATTTCATCCTCAAGACAGCCCTAGTGTAGCAGCCAACCCTAAACAGACTACATACAAACGACGTCACAAATATTAGTATAACTATAAATATTATGCTGATATAAAAGTGTTTGTTGAGTGATCCTTCTAAGGGGATTTTGGATTTTTTCAAGCCTTCACTAGGAATATTGGATATTTTCCAGAATTTTTGACCGTTGAAGAAGTGGCACTGTCAAGGCAAATTCTCTATTGCCATACTAAAGTATCGTCACCATAGAAATATCCGTACAAGGTGCATAAAGATATCAAGACTCTGACAGATGTTACTTATTTAATTTTAAAACTGTCAAGCTCTAGCTTCACAAGGTTGATTTGAAATCGTGACAAGTATTTGATTCAGTAACAGCCCTACCCACAACATTCAAAACATTGTTTGTTAGGTCATAATCTGACTCATTTCTCTTTCTTTAAAAATATATGAAAAGTTTATTTATGAACATAGACATGGAGTTTAAGTTTAACATCCTATTTTTCTGCACCAATTGCAACTGGGCATACACTACATATACACAGGACCTTTTTTTTTTGTCACATCAGAACAATTACACAGCTTTCTTATTCAGGCCCTCCCATCCTTCACAACACTAGGATCTGGAAGAGTTGTTATATAAGCTGGGTAGTGAAACAGCCTGTTATAGTGAATTCTTGGCGTGCTCTTTGCACGAACTGTGGGTCACCCACAAGAACTAGAAACGTCAACAGTGATTGATTAATAAATGTCTGAAATCATAGGGTCAATAGCCGTTCGTATTACCCCTGATGCGACCTCCCATTACAACTGGTCAAATCTTCCTGTAGTGTAGGCCATCAAAAGTTTTAAAAAAATGCAACGAAATATAGATCTGTATTTCAATCAGTTATTAAACGCTGTACTTGGTTACTCACTAATTTAAGAATCAGAGTTTTCAAACCCTAAATTTGAGAAATGGTAAGATTCTGTAAGTTTCTAAATAAATGATTGGACAGTTCTATAAAACACCCTGTTTTTAATATGTGTATTTATTATGTCATGAAATAGTCTTTAATCAGTCTTCAGGTTATTATCAATTAGAACATACATGTATATAGATTGCTGCGATGTTACCTAGTAAACTTATAAACTACGCCCCTTGTATATACACATATACACGACTATCTGATATAACATACCAGTAAAATCAATAAAATCTTACCAAGACATAAACTTCGAAGATCTTACATTGAACAAAGTGGAATTTTCCCACTTTAGGACATTCCTACTAAATGTGTTGTTCCCAGACAATTTGTCCCTGTATAATTCGTCTCCCAAGACGATTCGACCCCTGATAATTCATCCCTGAGGACAGTTTGTCCCCAGACAACTCGTCCCTTTGGGCTAATCGTCCTATATGAAAGGCACATAGATGATTACTAAATGTATATATCCATTAGCCCAAAAAATTTTTCAGAAACAATTAAGTTAGAGATCCACATCTTAGTAATAAAGAAGAAGAATTGTAATTTGTATATCTATTAAATGATATATTCAGGTTGTCTACATCTACAAAGATTATTCCTGGTTGAGTTTTAGTATCAATGTAAAGTGGGCAAAATGATATATATCTAAAAGTGCAGTGTATCTGGAAGATGTGTGTGTTTATGTATTTATTCCTGGGATTCTTAGGTTCTGTTTTTAACTTAAGGTATATTTGTATCTGGTAAGAATTTCAGTCTACATGTTTCTGAAACCCATTTCTCAAATGATATTAATCTATAAGAAGCCAGGTAATAAATATACATTTCCGCTAGTGTGTGTCATGTGTCTTTTGTCAATGGTTATATATACATGTCCTCACTGTGTTCATAGTGTTAAATACTACATTTAATTCAATAACTGACAATCAGGTTTAACACGATAAGATAATTTGTCGATCAACACAATTGGATAATTCAACAATTTGAATTGATTAGATAATTTGACGATTTTAATTGATTAGATAATTTGACGATTTTAATCGATTAGATAATTTGACAATTCTAATCGATCAATTAACAATTTTAATCGATCATTTCACAATTTTAATCGATTGATAATTTAACGATTTTAATGGATTAGACATTTGAGGATCAACACGATAAGTATTGTTAAACTTACCTTTAGATTTACGACACATACACGATTCCACGGACAATCTGTCTGACCGACTAGATCCACTCGTACCCTGACATGACGTATCCCAGAATTCAGAACCATCCGTAAATAATCGACTGTTCCTTTTTAACTTATTTAGCACATAATCCCAATCTTCTAAAGAGTTCCACATATTTATACTGCTAGTGTCTCGAGTCTTTTTGTCCGGTAAACCCGGAAAGTTCTGTTCCGTTGCAAGGACGTTACACGGTAACGAAGGTCGTTTTTCCACAATAGCAGACGCCTTGTTTCTATCACAGTAGGATTTCACATCACTAAATATATCACAGCTCGACATACGTTTAAAATCATGGATCGCCCGAGATCTACGATTCAAGCGACTACGCTCAAATTCACGTTCAAATTCCACAAAATCTTCGTCCGTGTTGAAGAAGTCTGAAAAGGCTTCGTCAAAATCAATTGAAAATACATCATTTAATGAGGAATTTGAACTGAAACGACTTGACGATCGCATCATCCTTCCATGTTTGTCTTTACTTAGCACTTCATCATCATCTTCATCGTCGTCGTCTGAATCATCCATTGGATGATATTTCTCTAAATCCGCAGACGTCCTACGGCTGTGGATTGTCTCATATACCCGTTCAAATTCCTGAAAATGATCGTCAAAAGTCAAAGGATCCATATTGTATTTCTCTCGCTTCCGTCGACACGATAATCCTGACAAGTTAGAAAGTTTAAAATCCTGAAAATCGTCTTGAAGTTTTTTCCTGGCTAAACTTGAGAAATTAGTATCATAGAGCTCCTGAGAAAGTTGTGCAGTTTCTCCTAAATCTACACTCCGAGATCGGCGCTTATACGCGTCAGAAATTCTTTTAAAATCGCGAGAACTTTTGGATGTTCGGTTAGGAAAATGTGACACTGGTAATTCGCGAAATTCACTAAAATCTGTGTGTCCTATGTTGTCATAGTAACTGTTTTGTACACCTTTGTCTCTGTGTTTCGATATATTAGATATTTCACATCGTTTTAATTCGTTCCTTTGTAAATTTTTTATCTCAAATTTCTGCGACTCTTCTTTCACTTCATGTTTCAGTCGTCGGAAGTCTCTCAGTTCTTGTTTAAAATCCTCAAAATCCTCTTCATCCTCGAAGCCATGCTGAAGGTAGGAGTAAGTCGGTGAGGTTTTAAGATCGTTAAAATTAAGACTGAATATTCCATTAGGTTGTGAAAGTTTGGAACAAGTTTCTGAGATTTTTAAATCTTGGTCAGAAAAACTGGTACGGTAGCCGCTATCTTCCATACCTTCTGCCTGGCAGGCAAGTAATATCTAATGTGGAACTCATCTTGGTCGTGCCGTGTTTAGCAGACGAAACTTGGCTGCTTGTCAAAACAGTGTGCTACATGTATTTGTGGAACCAATGATGTATTAGTAACAACTACCGATAGGCTGGTATATAGTCTAACAGTTAGAATCAGTCTTACCAGAGGGTAGCACACATGTCGAGGTAGAAACAGCACCTATAGAGCGTATGTATACAATATTCCTATATATACCACAGCACAGACAACCTACAATATGTAAACAGTACCATGCTAGTTAAAATAATCAAATTAAAACCACGATCATCACGTCAACACTCTGTGTATTCTCCTCTCTAATGATTTTACATAATTACCACACTCATATAAACACTACAATCAACTGCTAGTTTAAATAATCATAAATATGATCGTCAAGTCGAACACAGTCTATCAGTTCTCCTCTCGTACGGTATTTCAAATTCCCACAATATTTCATTAAAACAGTTTATTCAACCAGCTGAAAGGAAAATAAGGAAATCAAGGAATTGCAAACCACAAAGAGTTCAGTATTTCTCCACACTAATACGACTTTCATATTATTAAAATGTCTCGAATCAATACAATCATCATCAGATCACATACAAAAACAATAGAATGGTTTAAAATATGTCAATTCTTATCAACTGTTTAAACTCCTACATCCATCCAGTTAGACTAAAACACACTCAATGGTTCACCAAGCCACAAGTCAATTTTTTCAACAATGGAATTCGTAAGCTAGTAAGTTTTTTTCCAACAATGCTCATGAACCTAAGTTACAAGTTAGTTAAGTTTTTTTCAACAAAGGAATTTATAAGCTAGTTATTTCTATTCCAACAATTGTTCTTAAAGGTAGGCTACAAGCTGGTTAGTTTATTTCAACAATGGAATTCCCATCAAACACATTAGTTTAAATTCTTTCGTCTGATCTACCGTTCCATCCGTACATATAGATTTTTATCAGAACCGGTTCCTGCATGTACGTTATTAAGCGGTATCCAATTCCAGCATGTAGACTTCAATATAAATAATTAACTGGCCATTGATCGTACACATAAGAACTTTGTTACAGTTTCCTTTTTACCTTTATAGAAATAATATTCAATGGTTCAATTCCTAAAACACAATTTTCTCTTCCTTTAAATTTATCCTTTCCTTACAACGAACCAGATTGTTTAAACTCTAAAATACAATTTTCTCTCGTTTAAATTCATCCTTTCCCTACAAAGAAACAGATTGTTTAATTTTTTTATAACTTTCCAGTTAACATATTCTAAATTTAGAGTCAGTTTCAGTTCATAAAATAATTTTCTATTCTTTCAAGTTAATCCTTTACCTACAAAGAAACATTGTTAACGTTTCAACCAAGACGGATATTCTGTAAATAAACTTAGAAACGTAGAGAACCCTACAAAACTCAACAATAACTTCAAACCTCTCCAATCATCGCACCTGAGAAAACTAAACTTGCTTTAATAACAAGAGATAAAAATACACTATACTAACGAATTTCTGCCTCTTTCACTCATGGAATAATTCTATTACTATTACATGGGGAATCCTATCCCATGCTACCAGATTACTTACTCAACAGAGATGGCAAATAGTAATTCCTTCAAACTACGTATCTGATATAGACCAAAGATTTTTAGGAACAAAAATGTCTATATTGGTAGACATTAAAGGAGAATTTTATCCAAAATAGTTTCTATTAATAGTTACAGAAATTTGTGATCAAAGACAAATGTTATACTTCTCCAATGAACAACGCTAACATCTAATTATTGTACCTCGGAATTCAAATTAAGTTCAAACAGATAAAATAAAATAATGTACCTCTGAAATCTGCATTCAGAAAAAGTTCCAAATCTTCCAAGAAAAAACAATTGAAGAAAATGGTCTCCTTTAACGTAAAGTCAATTTACTATAATCTACTAGATATGAGTTAATGACAACCACCTTAAAGTTTTACTCGTTTAAAATAACTTGGTTAACTTTGTGTAGATAGAATATCAATCAAGATAAATATTATATCATTTTATCTTCAAAACACTTTTCTTAAAGCACATCAACTCTGCTATCAATAGATATGAGGTTCAAACTAAGGCAGATAAAACAATTTTAGCATCAAGATATTTCTCTCAAAATACAGAAACAACAAATAAATACATCATTGATAAAACATGAAATGAAACGTGGTTTAACGTCCTACTTTTCTGCACTGACGGGAGAGAGAGAGAAATGGGGTTAAACGTCCACTCAACACAAACTAGGTCATTTCGGGACTAACATATGATTTAATTTTATTTCAATAATTCGCTTGCGCGTAGGGGTGTTTAGCAGTGGGAGGAAACCGGAGTGCCCGGAGGAAACCCACGAGGTTGAGAAGGCGCCCCTATCTCCATGCCACATACGCTCACACCAGGGCTCGAAACCACAGCCGAAAGCCAGAGGTGACCGGCCAGCTAGAGGTCGAAGCGCGGCACTCTAGACCACTAGGCCATCCCAACCCCCCCCTGCACTGACTGACTGATGAAGACGTGGAGATATGTCATACAGTGTGCTATTAGTGAAATTTTACCCCAATAGCTGTGCTATAACTCTTATTTCAAATTCCAACTAGTAAGGTATCTTTTATGCATACACTAATGTGTACACAGGAACTCCGTTTTTCATCCCATCGGAACGACTAGACACTTTCTTGATAAACCATCATCGATGAACAAAGAAATCAATAATAATCTTTGAAGGTTACAATGTTTTCTCTTTCTTTTAAATTTTTTCAAAAAAAAAAAATTCGATTGAGAAGTCTAATCGGAATAGAATCATACAGAAGTACCACAACAAAAACAATGTGAATGTTAACTCCTCAGAGGCTAAGTGGGTAAGACGCTCGCTAGCATAGAAGTTGGGTGTTCGATCCCTGCACTGGTCGAGAAATTCATCCAAATTTTCTGTGTGATTCCCCCTTGTCAGTGATGCATGTCTAGTTGTTCGGATGATGTGTAAAATTGAAGTTCCGTGTACACATTGGCATGCAAGTAAAAGATCCCTTGACAGTTGGAATTAAATATAAGTGTAGGCTGTAGTGCCGCGGTCCAGGCAAAATTTTCCTCATAACACACTGTATGGCATACATATTCCCATCTGCATTAGAGCAAAACAGTAGGACATTAAACCCCATTTCATTTCATTTCATTTTCGAACAATACTAAATTTTGTCAGGGTCTAATCCACACAGTTCCAAGATTGACCTTATTGTTAACTTGGAAAACCCACCTTTGACCTATACTCACGACTGATTATTTTAAAACTAGTAACTGATCTTTCACTTTATTTTTAAAATGTGAAACGACCTTTGACCTGTCTGATCAGTAAATTAGTTGAATGTTACGACCTTATTTCCTTTATTTCAAGTAAGATAGTTAACATACCCTGCTTTGTAATTATACAGAAATTTTATAAAACGATAGTTTGATTACCTTATAACCTTTGAAACTCAATCTACGTGTATTTAACTTCATGGCAGTTCATGGTGTGATGTTATATTGGCTCTTCCTATCTATTTCCCATTTAAAATACTTTTATCTTTAAATTTGTCTACATGTATATTCCAAATATAGGTTTTTCTAATCAACAAACATATGCCATTTAAATTTGCACTAATTCTACACTTTGACTCTGCTTCCATTAATGTAATCATTACACAAATCAAAAACCAATTTTTAATTAAAAATTGTTTCTCTCAAAAACTGGCCCAATAATATCATGAAATGAAACAGGGTTAAATGTCCTACTTTTTTGTACAGACTTGGCTACTCTTCGCCAAATTCCAATCTGTCAAGGGTTCTTTAACGTGCACACCACAGACCAATGTTTACACAGGACATCTGAACGACAACCTCTTCTTCCTTATAAAGCTCTCCATTCTGCACCAACAACAAAGGGACCTGAGTGGACCTGAGGAACTTTATAAGCAACACTTGACTCAAACCACAGATATCCTGGTCAGTGAGCAAGCACCTTAATCACTGATCCAATATGGCCCCTATACTCTTCCTGGAACACAAAATATCACTTCTTATCTATATATATACTATACAAACACTTCCTATCCTCAACAAACAAATATCTGCCCTCACCATTGTTAAATCAGCCTCTTCAAAAAGACTTGAGTTAAAGTGAAGATGTTATATTAGAAGTTAGTGTTTTCTACTATTTCTAGGATAGGAACTCTGTAGTATTAAGAGTTGGTAGAAATAGTTAGTTAGCTAGGGGAAGAGTACATCTTAACTTGTGATTTATAGGAACTCTGTAGTATACTATATATATATATATGAACATGGTAAGAGTTAGTAGGAAGTTAGTTAGCTAAGGGTAGTGTATATCTTAACTTGTGATTTATCTCAAAGATAATTCCTACACCATTCTCACTTGATACCTAACACAGTAATCTATAAGTCACGTTTAATCAGTTGAAATCATGTCTGGTGGAAATATAAATAATTTTCTTTAATAACCTTATATATTTAATATTCATCTTATGACTCACAATTTTAGCCATTCTAAATAATATATTTAAAAGCATCCATATATTCTAAGTGTAAAAACCGTCCATATATCCCAAGCGTAAAAACCGTCCATATATTCCAAGTGCAAAAACTGTCCATATATTCATATATTCCAAGTGAAAACTGAACTCTTAATAATAATGTAGTTCAGTATACATTAAAGGCTTTAAGACAAGTATTTCAAATGACTTTCCACCCTTGACTGAATAAATCCTGAGCTACAATGTATATATTTGCGCCTCATCAACTACTACGAACTCGACATGAAGAAGGAAACAAACCATGGTGACTTGTATTAAAGCCTCTATCCATCTGAACTATTAGACAAGACAGTGTATGCTTACTCTTACTGGAACACTGGATACCACTTCTCCGTTTAACGAATGAATGAAATAGGGTTTAACGTCCTACTTTACTGCACCAAGTGGATAAACGAAGCCTGGTTTCTAGCTTTACGGATCCCCATCTACCTAATAAACATCTGTTGTATTTGATGAAACCTACATATCAGGTACCGGTAGGTGAAATAAAAATCTTGATATGTTTTACCAGTATATATGACTTCTGTTAAAATAACCCAGAAAACACAAGGAAGCTGTTACACACTAGCCAATGGCAACCATATTGAAAATATTTCTAACAAATGTAGCTTATTTAATCTAACAAGCTGTCAGTTCAGTCAATAAAACTTTCAAGTAGAAATATTGTAATTAAATTTATAACAACAAACCACGCCCAGCTTTATGCATGGTGTTAAAACATTCTACATAATGGCCATACCTTTACAGTACAGCTTATTGAATCTTAACAAATTTTCATATCATCCTATAATATAGTTTGTAAATACAGAAATGAAATGAGGTTTAACATCCTACTGTTAATGAACCCGAATTGTAAAGACAAGACTGAATTGAATTATTTTTTGGCTGATATTTGAAATGAAATGAAATGGGGTTAAACGTCCTACTGTTCTGGGGCCTATTTCACGAAATTTTAACTAAGATAAGATCCGAATTTTAGTAATTTGACTGGATAATATTAGATTGATTTTAGTGCTTAGCCAATCAAAATTGAAGTATCTACTAAAATTGGATTTCATCTTAAAGTTCCAATAGCATTTTTTTAAGTTATATTTTTAAAATTTATTAAAATAAAGCCCCAAAATAGATTGAACCTATAAACAGTCCTACCTTGTTAAAGAATAATCCTATTAATCCTATAATTCACTATTGCCAGTTGAGAAATTGGCAAAAATATCATTTTCAACTTCAAATTCAAACGTTTGAAGATGGTCGTCCATTGAGAAGAATGAGAAAACAAGGGAGGTAATTGAGTAACTATTTCCTCAATCAAACAGTGTCACCCTTTCTAACCCCCCAAAAATTTTGTCCATGATCGTATAATAGTGAGTTGACAACCTTTTGAGCAAAAAACATAGAAATAATTATATTTTGACTTTCTTAGAAAAAGTGAAATTGGAACTTTAAGTTAAAATTTCGTGAAACAGGGTCCTGGTCCTAAACTGGACAAATGAAGACGGACATACAGGGAAATTTGCCCAGGGAGTGGTACGATGGCCTACTCTTATATCAAATTCCAACTGCCACCTAGTTTTTGGTCCCATCCGAACCACTAGACAGCTGTTCCTGTCAGGCCATTCATCCGGCACCACTGACAATGGGAAACCACATCCGAAAATATTTACTAAGAGATTCAACACTAAGTGCTTTGTAGTTTACAAGAGGTCAATACATCCAAGAAATCTGCTTGGTCTTTTAAAACAAAAATTTAATCATAGGAGCTTACCCTATCTCTTATCAAAACATTAGATCAGCCAAATTCATAATAACAAATCCTGACCATGGTCGATTAATCTAATAATAATCTGGGTTAGATGATGCCAGTTGGTGTAATGTTCAATAAATTCTCTAATATCACATGAACAAGACTGTAATCAATGATGTAATAGCTTCTACTTCGTTAACATATTACCCCATATACACCGGTAAATTCATTTTATGTATGAGATATTGATTACTATACCCCAGTAAATCCAATATCTAATAATTGCACACCTTGACTTATATACCCCAGTAAATCCAATATCTAGTAATTACACAATATAACATAAAATATATATTATATGTTTCCATTGATCATAATATTATATATACCCCGGTAAATCCAATATCACAACATGTAACATAAAATATATGTTTCTATTATATCATACTTCATAACAAACCGCCCAGACATTTCGTAGTAAACCAACATATAAATATTAAAAATTGACATTTTCACATTTTCCTCAAAATTATATTTGCTCTTTCTAAATTTGGCAATAATATTTAACAACTTCAACCAGGCTCCCAGTCTTCATAAGCCCAGTAGAAGCAGAAAAGTAGGTCGTCCAATCCCATTTCATTTCATTTCAACCAGGCTAAAATGCACCATGATTGATTATTTAACATTTAATTAAGAAAACAATATCAAAACATCAACAATAAACAATATTTTTTATTCCGACTTCAATTCAATCTAAAGAAGCCCATCAAATGATTTTACTCATCTGATGAACAGCTCGAGACGTTATAATTTATATGAACTTGATAAACTTCTTTAAAAACTTTTAACTCTTAGAATGAAATATAAATTTTTTATCACAGATGTATTTCCAATGTACATTTTATAAACTGATAAAATTCAGAAACTTCCCACGTACAAAAACTGAATCGACATAAAATACACTTTTTTTAGGATTAAAATTAGACTCATCAAAGATATATCAATTATGACATGGATCAATTCCAATTCATCTCGCACTAAATGTCACTCAATGTGTATATTTGAATTGAATACAAAATCTGGAATCTTTTTTTTATTATTTTGGGATAAAAAAATCAGTAATTGTGTATGTTTCCACCTATTCATCCATGAATTCCAACTGTCAAAGGGGTCTTTTACATGCACGCCAATGATCCTGGTTTGCCGTTCTATCTTAATGGCTTGGTATACTTTCGTTGTTAGCCAGTGTCATATTGTTAGATGACCACAGGCCCACTATATTAGATATAATAGCCTATCTCAAATGATGAGAGAGAGAGAGAAATTGGGTTTAATGTCCACTCAACACAAACTAGGACATTTTGGGACTAACATATGGTTTCATTTTATTTCAATAATTCGCTTGCGCGTAGGGGTCTTTAGCAGTGGGAGGAAACCAGAGTGCCACATACGCTCACATAAGAGATCGAAACCACAGCCGCAAGCCAGAGGTGACTGGCCAGCATGAGGTCGAAGCGCGTCACTCTAGACAACTAATCCATCCCAACCCCCCAAATCGAATAAAATTTGTTAACAATAAAAATAGGCTGGATGTGACCTGTGAAATTGGGATCAATCTCATTTTGAATATCTGTACTTGACAGGTAGTAGGGTCACAAGCATAACGTAAGGATTTCTACGAGTATTCTGGTTCCCTACGACTAATAAAGCCCCTTACGTGCAAGCGAATTACCAATCTGATTAAAATATGATTAATATTTCGTTTCGTTTTTATACTTTCGATGGCCTCTATTACATAAAGATCTGACTGGTTGTAGTGGAATTTTGACCCTATGACATCAGACATTCGATTAACCAATCAGCTTTGATATTTCTAGTGGGTTACCCGCCAAAAACCCGCTGTAACAGAGCATATCATTCTAATCCCTCACTTCAACCAAAATGCTGGTTACATAACAACTTGTAAAAGACAAAGTAAAACGAAATTTTGAACTATAAACAACGAATGTGTTTTAATCGGATTGGCGAAGTTTTGAGATAATATTGTACCAAATGTTAGTCTCAAAATGACGTACATGTAGTTTTTAAGGATTTAATGTCTCTGATTCTCTGAAACTATTTTGCAATAAGGATGAATCTGGACCTGTTCATCTCATTAAAACTGATAAATATCTTCTTAAAACTTATTAAATTTAGTGAAACATCTGTTTAGAACATGATATCAGCAACCTTATCCAAACCTGTCGAGATTTCTTCACTTCCTTGATAAGTGAATATCACAAACTTTTGGAATTCCCCTTTTCAAATCAACCTTGTACAAAAAAAACCATACAATGCAGTATTTTGATAACAATGCCAATTTCCTTATACAGTTAATTATAATACTCTGATATCACCAAATTTTAAACTCTGGGATCACCCATTTAAAATACTACCAACTTTTGAAATATTGGTACTTTAAAATACTCTGGACATCACAATTTTTTAAATACTCCATAATACATCATTAAATTACATTGTAATCCAGATATTTTTAGTCATAAGCAGAAATAAACACATAAAACTTGGGCAACATCACAAACTTTGACTTAATTTGATTTTGAATCAGATATGTACATATAATTTACCCCTTTTTTTAAGTATTTAAGTTGAGTAATGTCAAGTCTTCTTACTTTGACACAGATAATCCCCTACTTTGAACAGTTTGTGCATCTATAGACTAAATAAAAATAATCCAATCTGTGAAATCTGTCATGTCATCGTTTTGGTTTTTTTATGACAGATAATCCCCTGCAGTTAGTGCTAACTTATCTAAACTTCAGTTGAATACTAAACATTCACATTTTTTAAAATCCATTTTATACAACCGATTAGGTTATGTTTTATTCTAGAAACTGTTATCAATCGCAAGTCAATGAATCATATACTTCAAAACATCAAAAAGGTCACTCCTTTTTTTTTTCCATTCATAAACCACATTGTTGAACTTTGAACCCACGTGTAACAATACAAGGTCCTCAACTTGTTGATTGAACATAAAACGGATGGATGTTTATATAATGTGATCATAGTCAGTGAGGGGTCTGTGTACATTCCTGGCATTAATAATATAATGTTGTGTATCACCGATATTGGGAAAGAGGGCAGAGAGAACAAGAATCCTCCACCCTTCTCCCTCTCACCTGCTTCCTCAACACATCCATTAGTTGATTTACTTACAGTGTAATGAACATTAACAGCAATATATAAAATCTGGATATTTTTTTTAAATATTTGGTCATATTGACAGACACATGTCAGCCATCCAGAATGTTTTGCGGTTTCTTACAAAAATCATGCCAAAGCCTTAATGTCTTGTAGGAATAATTTCAATAATTTACTGTTATTAGTACACTTGATTTTCTAAAATTGTGTCTAAGCTCTTGCCGTAAAGAATGATTAATAATTCACTATTATTACACATGATAATGAAAATAGTTGTCAGTTAGTAAGAATTATTTCAAGAATTTGCTTTATTGTTGATTTTAGTACGGTTATTGTACTCAAGTCCGTGCCTTGGTAAGGATAATTTACTAAGTCCCTGTCAATGTTGTTTACTAGTTGTAAGTGCAGGTATAACTGTACCAACAAGTGCACCAGGTAAATATATAGGTATAATAATAGTAAGAAATGTTACACAGGTATATAAAGGTATGCCTGTTATATATATATACAGTTACCGGTAAACTTATAATAAGAAATGTTGTAATCTACACGCCATTTAGGTATGCTAATATAATAAACAGATTATCTCAAATATAAAAGTACATGAGAGGCATATTTTGCCTGGATAGTGTGGTAGGTCCGAGTTTCTTTTATGTGTATCCCTAGAGCATTTAACTTTCAGAAATCGGAAATGGCTAAATATACATTATGATTAAAACACAGATCCTATTTCGTTTCGTTTTTATACTTCAAAATTTCGTTTTACTTGTCTTTACTACACTAGAATCTGGAAGAGTTGTTATCATTGACATGTTCTGGATGATGTGAGAGATTAGCCAATGAAACGGTCTGTAACAGCGAATTCTTGGCCTTTTAATGCACAGAACTGTGGGTAATCGACTAGAAACGTCAATGCCTGACATCATAGGGTAAAAAGCCACTTATTTGACCCATGACGTCAACTAAATCCCACTATAACTTATCAGATGTAGTGTTACCTATGGAAAGTATAAAAAAAATGAAACAAAATATAGATCTGTATTCTCTAATCTGATTGTATATAATATTCATAACCTAACAATGTGTGGGTTAAATAAAATCATATAAATGTATTAATTTATATCACATCACTGTCATCAAGTTAGAAAAACAAAATATAAACCCAACAGAATAACACTCCCTTAATAGAATGACAAACATTCTATAACAATAATAAAAGTCATATTATCATATCATGTTTTTACGTAATAAAACAAATTCCTGCTTTAGTAAAATAATAAATTAACTTTATATATTCATGGAAATCTAAACTAAAATATATAGAGAATAGGGCTTTTTCATTTGAGAGAGAGAGACACAAACTAGGTCATTTCGGGACTAACATATGTTTTTAATTCTATTTTAATAATTTGTTTGAGCGTAGGGGTCTTTAGCAGTGGGAGGAAACCGCAGTGCCAGGAGGAAACCCATGAAGTTGGATAGACGACACTTCTTCTTGTCACGCACAACCAGGCCATCCAACCCCCGCCGTTTTCATTGGTTATTTGTCAATGATTATATTAATTCAGTGGAGGAGTCACACAGTGGCTTAGTCACTGGCTCGCTAATCTGGAGGTCACGTGTTCGATCCCTGCACTAGCCGAGAAATTCATTAGAATTTTCCGAGGTGGTTTCCCCTTGTCCTGGTGCAGGACTGTGGGCCTGACAAGAACAGCTGTCTAGTTGTTTAGATAGAACTAAAAACTGTGGAGTGGACATTAAAGATCCCTTGGCAATTCGACATCAGAGTCGGTCATAGTCCTACTCCCAGCGTAAAATTTCCCTCATCATAGTACACTGCATGGCATGGCCTGTCTTCATTCGCCCAGTTGGAGCTGAAGAGTAGGACGTTAAACCCCATTTCATTTCGTCTCATCATTAAATAAAACCTATTGCACATACATCCATTTGATGGAATTTAACGACCTAATTTTCTGCTCCAACTGAGCTAATAGAGACAGGCATAATGGAAGTTTTGCCTGGACAGCAGTATTAAAGCATGCCAATGGGGGACTTTTAAAGTCATACTTTTCTGCACCAATAAAACTGGAGAACCTAATCCTATCACAATCTTGCATTGCACTTGAAAACATGAAAAAACTAAAGTAGTATGGAGCAGATTTGACGTTACAATTCCCTTGCTGAATGAGTCATCCCCTTAAACAAATTCTGCGGACACGACAGTTTCTAAATGCATAATTTTCAGGTTGAAATGAAAAGTATATTAATAACCATCAGACTGTGACAATGTTAAATTCATGTAGTGTATTTCTTCTTATAAAATAAAAAGATCATAAAACTGTAGACACCAGACTGTGACAATAACGAACAAGAATCTGATATTAAAAAAACTTAACACTTATGACATAAAATTGTAGACACCAGACTGTGACAATAACCAACCAAAATCTGATATACAAAAAACTTGAATCTTTTGACATAAAATCTCTATTTCAACAGATAAATGTATGAATTAAACGTAAGTTAAAAATTGAGACACCCTAAAAAAAAAATCTGCTGAGATGGAAATAATTAAATCTCTTGATGCTTGACAGCTTGATAAACTGCAGGTACATTATGTATGTAATATAAATAACTAAGAATTTCAGATACCATACAGACACTTTGTTTTTTGTATCAGAGAGAGAGAGGGGGGGGGGAATGGGGTTTAACGTCCACTCAACACAAACTAGGTCATTTCGGGACAAACATATGGTTTAATTTTATTTCAATAATTTGCTTGCGCGTACGGGTCTTTAGTACTACTAGTAGTTGGAGGAAACCGGAAGATACCTGGAGAATGAGGTTGGACAGGCCACCCTACGCCTTGTCATGTACAACCGGGGATTCGAAATCACGTCAGTTGACTTACCGTACCAACTTAAGTAATGATGACCGAGGTTAGCCTAAAATTCAACAGTTAATGCCTTGGTTCAGAGTGAAGCAATTTGACTGACAATTTCAGTATATTCTATTTACGCTATCTACATTTTAACTATTACAGCGAGAACAGTCAACTCTCCATCTAATCTCCCATAATGCACCTTTCAATAAATGAAATGCGGTTTAACGTCCTACTCTTCCCTTTAAGTAACACGCCATACAAGTACTCCTATTTATCCCAGACAAAATCAACATATTCAAATATTGAAATTGACTCGGTTTCTTTCGTAACACTGAGAATAACGCTTATCTAATTATGAACTTTAATCATACACCACAGCATAATAAATCACCTCCATGTAAATTGATATCTATTCACATATTCACGATTGTACTAAAAAATATTGAAAAGACAAACGACATACCACTGAACATTGATATCCATTCAATCCAATATGACATCAGTTTCTACGGTTTTATTAATTGTAAGAAAATGGAATTCTCACATTGTTTTGTTAAATCTGTGACATCAGTTTTGAAAGACTATAAAATATTCAACAATAAATTATCAATAGGAATGTTTCAGATGAATTCCCACATTTTTTATGCGCAATTCGAAATAACTATAACATCAGTTTCTAAAGACTACAAATTTTCAACAATAAAGTTTCAATCTAAGAATTTGTTTCAGATGATATCGTGTTCTGAACTTGTAATAATCTAAAAATAAAACATAAAATAGCTGCCATTAAAATTAGAAATGGTATTCAGAGAAGCATCATGCCTCATTCATGAGACTCGTCGCCCGGGTCCTCTGGTTTTCTCCCACTTCTAATAACCGCTATCGCAAGCAAATTATTGAAATAAAATTGAACCACGTGTTAGTCCCGAAATGAACTAGTTTGGGTCCAGTGGATGTTAAACCCCATTTCTCTCGCTCTCTCTTTGCACAGGTAACCATAGAAATGAGAATCACCTTAAGTTAGTCTCAAAATGAGTCAAATGACCAAAGCATTAAAATGAGTCAAATGACCAAAGCATTAAAATCACAGGACTTCTAGATCTTAACCCTATTCCTATTGATATAAAATCAAAAGCATGAAGTATATATAGGATTTACCTATGGACAGCTATTACACGTAGATTCCAATCCTATTGATATTGAATGATAACTGTTCAACCCACATGTGCCAACAATCTATATATCCCTATGTAAGTATCACAACGTCTTATCTCAATGTATATTATCTTCAAATAAATGATTCATTTTCACATCAAAACATTTTAATATCCTTTGTTTGAGGTATGAATAAGATAGATTCTTTATTATCCTTACCACCTCCTGTATCATACAGCAGTTTCATAAACTAATTTTTATCATGGTATATTAAAAACTCTTTCAATACAAATATGTTACACTTCACAAATTTTAAATAACACTATACAATGTCTATATTCAACTAAGAGAGAAAGAGAGAGAGAGAGATTTTAGCATCGACTCAGAACGAACTATGTCATTTCAGGACTAACATGGTTCCAATTTATTTCAATAATTTGCTTATGCAGTGGGAGGTATCTGGAGCTTAATAAAACCAACAAAGTTGGACAGGCAACCTCAACTAAGAGCTTAGTTTCAAATATGGAACAGTTAACCTCCACATATCCAAAGGTAATTTCATACAGGCTAGTATCATCTATTGTTTTATACATACATACTTTCACATCCCCATGAATACCCTTTACAAATATCATATACTGCTTGAGACAATGTATACTTTTCTACTAAGATCACAGTTTGAAATATTGAACAATAACTCCATTAACTTTACTACAACATGTTTATCAAATAGGAAATTCATATAGTCATCTATTGTGTTATACATTTATATAATGCCCTTACTATCACATCCAAATATGCAAACCTTCACATATATCATATCATACTACTTCATATGATTTTATCTTTCAACTATAGACACAGTAACAAATACTGAACAATAACTGTATCCCAGCATTTCATACAGGCTGCTGCTTCTATTACTATCCATCCATGTTTTTTAAACACTGAACAAAAAACTATATCCTTCACAACGAAACAATATTATAACTACAATATATATAAATATCCAAATGGGTTGTATATTAATTTCACGACAGGAATTTCATACAGCCTGCTATCTGCTTTTATTACAACTCATCCACGTTGAACAAAAAACTGTATCCTTCACGATGAAACAATATTATAACTACTATATATAAATGGGTAACATATTTCACAACAACCTCAAAAGAGATTTAAAATAGTTTCACCTTCAATAACAACACATGTTTGTAAAACAACCAAAATAATAAATCCTCAGTTTAAAAATCACTACGAAATTCACAATGATATATTGAATATTCACAATAATTCCTTGTATATTGATAACTAGATATAATTAATCACCTGTTCAGGCGAGAAGACCAGGTGACATAGTTTACCTGAGTTAATTCAAACTGTGTGTGTAGTAGTATCAGGTCAGGTGACCAATATAACTCTTCTATGTTTAAAAACCTTCTATCACCCCTACTGAGCATGTGCAGTCAAGCCTTATCGTGTGACAGTTATGATACAGTTGTAGTCTATTAATTATACATAACGATATATATACATCTATTGATAAATATTAATAGGACAGTACCACATATAAGCAATTACATAAGACAAACATGTGGACATGACACGAGAGAGAGAGAGAGAGAGAGAGAGAGAGAGAGAGAAATGGGGTTTAACGTCCACTCAACACAAACTAGGTCATTTCGGTACTAACATATGGTTTAATTTTATTTCAATAATTCGCTTGCGTGTAGGGGTCTTTAGCAGTGGGAGGAAACCGGAGTGCCAAGAGGAAACCCACGGGGTTGAGAAGGCGCCCCTATCTCCATGCCACATACGCTCACACCAGGGCTCGAAACCACAGCCGCAAGCCAGAGGTGACCGGCCAGCTAGAGGTCGAAGCGCGGCACTCTAGACCACACTAGGCCATCCCAACCCCCCTGGACATGACACACAATATACACATGTTTATTGACAAATATTAATACATTAAGGAGGAAAACATCACATAATAAACAATTATGTATGAAAAACATGTGGACGTTCAGTACGACAGCACCACACATAAACAATTACACAAGACAAACATGTGGACATGACACACAAAAAACACTGACATTTCAAACATAACAGCCACTGCACTGTACAATCCAGGGCCATGTTTCACGAAATTTTAACTTAAGATAAAATCCAATTTTGATTGGCTAAGCACTAAAATCAATCTAATATTATCCAATCAAATTACTAATATTGGGATCTTATCTTGGTTAAAATTTCGTGAAATAGGCCCCAGGACCTGTAGTGATACAAGATTCACTAAAAACGATGGTGTTAAATTCAATCAAGGATGTATACATGTATGATACGAGGAACAACTTTCCCGTGCCAAACCCGGTAATAAAGATAGGAAAATTTTGTTCAGATAACAACACTGTGACCTACTCGTGTATCAAATTCAAACTGTACACAGAAACTTGCCTTTTTGATGAATCCAAACAACTAGACAAGTCAAGTCAAAATAATAACTCCTAAGTTAGTTAACTATTATTTACTGGCATACTGCGCATCGACTGATTCTTAATAACGTCTTGTTGGAAAATATTAGAATACCCAATCAATAATCACACCCCACCCACCCACACTCTCCGCATACATTTTATTTCATTTCCCCCCTTACTAAATTTGATTTGCACTGCAGGCTTTTAAAAACACGAAATTTGGTTAGGAAAAAAGAGATCAACAACATGGATTAAGCCACCTCCGCAAGAAATTCCTGATTATGTCACAAACAATATCTCATTAATCTGTTAAACATGTTTATAAATCTTCTCTAACTAATCTCCTTAGAGATCAAAGGGATTACTGGGTGACTAGCACACCCTTTGATATTATATACTTATATAATCACATCAAATCACTGTATTCAAACATTATCTTGATGTCTCCAGCCTAATAATAACATAGATTCACTTCATTAAAGTTACATTATGGGAGATAAGATAAAGAGATGGCAGTTTGTACAATAATAGTTCAAAACTAGATAGTGTAAAGGTAATTTGCTGAAAATTTCAGTCAAACTGATACACTATAAGCCGAGATCGAAGCGAGTGAAATATTCACATAGACTTGGTCATCATTACTAAAATCATTAATATAAACAGCATAATCTCGATTATCCACTTTTTTGATATAATTATCAATGGCTGTTAGGCGGCATATAGGAATCTAATCCAGTCACCATCGAAAGCTAGCCTTGACATCAAGAGTTTATTATGGTCTGGATAAGTTAATTAATGTCTAATTGAAAATTTAGATAACAGTTCAGGCCTAAAGAAAGACTTGTAATAAGCAGATTTCGCTCTTGCATAATTTAATAGTCTCATTATTAGACAAGTATTCATCTATACTTCAAATATACACTATGAAAGATGCATACCGCCAGAAAGAGAGAGGGTTTAAATCCACTTGACTCAAATTAGGTTATTTCAGAACTAACATATGGTTTGAATTTATTTCTATAGCTTGCTTTCGTGTAGGGGTATTTAGCTGTGGGAGGAAACAGGACATGGAGAAAACCTACGAGGTTGGACAGGCGACCATACTCCTTGTCACATACAAGTGGGGATACGAAACCGCACTAATTGACTTGATGACAGACCATATGACTTCATGAAGTATTCTAAGGGAAAAATTTTGAACTTTTCTGCCTATTCTTCAATAAATTCCAACTGTCAAGGGTTCTTATTTTTATGTCCATGATCCCCTCCCCCTTTAATTAAAGCCATATTCTTCTACCAGATGGTCCACCCCCAAAAAATCTCAACGGTCATAAATATACTGAGCACCATAGAAAACGATCAACAAAATGATCCTGTAAACATATCTTAATTATTTTGCTTCTGATTGTGAGCAATATTCAAATGGGAACAAATCAATAACAACACATTTGTACACTTATGGATGTTTAATCTGTAATTAACGGTACAAAGTCAGAGGTCTCAAAACCAAAAGTATTTAAACAGACAATGTGACAAGATTCAAACTTCACAGAAAAATCAAATATAAAAACACTATGACCTGAGATATGCACCTAACACCCTAAAGGCTTCCATATCAAAAAGTACAAATTATTTGAAATTTCAGTTTGAAATTCAAATTCTGGTAATTAAATATCTTTGGGTATACATGTATATACAGTATAGTGTATCAATTTGTTTTTTTTTATCAACCAACTAATATCTTTAGAATATACATGTTGCGTCACCTTGATCAGCAGTGAATATTCGCTTGGGTGTTACAATCACTGATATGGATGAAATCAGTGTGGCTTAATGAGCTCGCGATATGAACTGTTTGCCTTCTGCAAATTAAATTCTAAAACATTTTTTTTGAAGTTTTAGAAAGATAAAGGTGTTTGAGGTAAATCTAGATAACAAATATCTTTTTTGTGTTAATAAGTATATAAAAATGAGAAAACGGCACCATTCTGCCCAGACCAGTTAACGTCAAAACGTCTGATGTAAACAATACATGTGCCATAGATCTCATGTTGGAGGACCAGTTAACGTAATAGCGTCTTCTGTAATCAATGCACACACCATAGATCTAATGATAGAAAGCATACTTGAACTCAAAAAGGTCAGTCACCTAATATAGAGGTATCAGAAGGCTTTCACAATACCGTTGTCTGCAATATCACCTCGGTGGAAGCGGATGTTAAATGAAGCTATTCCACAATACCTCTGATAAACAGATTGATATGGTGTACGAATATATCATCACGTAAACCATGTGGATATGCAGATCAACAGGTTATTGTCAATCAATCTTGATCTATTTGTTATCAGTTTTATCAATGATCTGATTGACATTTCAGACAGATTAATCAAACTTGATATACAACCTGTCATTACACACGTCCGTACCCCACACCAATAAACTTTAATCTGACTAGCTCCATATCTATCACATCAATGAGCTGTCCTGAAACTGATTATTCCTGTCCGAAACCTATACCAATAAACTTTAATCTGGCTAACTCCATATATATGACATTAATGAAGCTGTCCTCAACTCGAGAAATACTACAGAAGATTTGCTGTAAACCCATGCTTTTTAATATGACAAATCTATGAAAGCTGTGATGACATGCTTGGTTAATATAGTACACTCATATTTGATGTAGAAATGAAAGGAAATGGAGTTTAACAACCTACTGTTCTACTCCTACTGGGCTAATGAAGACGGACATGTGTCAAACGAGAGAGAGAGAGAGAGAAATGGGGCTTAACGTCCACTCGACACAAACTAGGTCATTTTGGGACTAACATATGGTTTCATTTTGTTTCAATAACTTGCTTGTGCGTGGGGGTCTTTAGCTGTGGGAGGAAACCGGAGTGCCCGGAGGAAACCCACGAGGTTGAGAAGGCGCCCCTATCTCCATGCCACATATGCTCAAGCCAGGGCTCGAAACCACAGCCGCAAGCCAGAGGTGACCGGCCAACTAGAGGTCAAAGCGCGGCACTCTAGACCACTAGTCCATCCCAACCCCCCCATGTGTCAAACAGTGTGCTATGACTGCTGTGATGAGTGAAACTTTGCCCAGAAAGCGTAGCTACAGTCTACTCTTATATCAAATTCCAACTGTCACAGAGTCCTCTATGTTCATGTTAAATGTGTACCGCAGTCTTTTTGTTCCATGTACAGTGTCCCACACCGGAACTTTCTCGGCCAACACCACAAGACCTTATGATAGCGAGCAATTGTCTTACGCACTGAGCCACTTTTTGTAAAAATCGATTGATTAAGTTCCATTGAAAGTCAAATAAATCATTGAAGATACCTCACTTCTCCATCAACGGTTCGATGAAAACGTTCATCCATAGATAATATAGCTCCACTCCGAATGCGGAAAATCATATCACAATACTTAGCATGTGAGTGAGTAATAATACAAATGTAAAACTGTCATTAACATCAGGTGATGGAATGTAACATGCTATTAAAATCAATATTTAGTTTACAGTGTAGAATACTTTTAAAATCAATATTTAGTTTACAATGTACAAAACTAGAATAAACATCTGTCAGCTATCTGTCCTCCATAATTATATATATAATATTATGCTAGTACTAGGCTACTTTAAAATCTTTAATCATCATTTATAATCCCTTGCAAACAACAATATTGAGGACGTTCTAAAACTAGGCTAATAATTAGTCAAATATGGTTCCATTTCATTCGTTAATATTTGGCATTCCCTGTAGACAAAATAACAACATATAGTCATAGCAAGTAAAGGCAGCATATCTTAAAATGGAGGTGGGGCTCAGAGTGGCAACCTGTTTCACAGAGAATTACTAACGAAATATCCCTGTAAAGGATGCGTTGACTTGCATGGCTCGTAGTCATTGGCTCAACGTCTCGTGCAATGTTTGCTTAACACCTAACTGCTTCGGGCAAAATGATGCATTTTACTCATTTTAATACCCATTTACACTAAATAGGAAATATTTTTTAACTACAAATACTTCAAACGTCTTTATTTATTTTTCTTTTACCTCAAAAAAATGTTTGAGAATTTAATTTGTCGGAGTAAAAAAGTTAATATGCCGTACTCATTAAGCCTCGTCAATGTCATGCTTATCAGTGATTGTAGCGGCCAAGCGAATATTCACTGCGGGATCAGTTTGTCAGAGTGGTGGGTGGACCATGCTTAGAACAATTGCAAGAATTCTGAGTGATAGGACATTATATATTGAGATTCCCAATTAACCACCCAGTTCAGATAATTGACTCATAATCAGTATGTCTGCAGTGCGCAAGGATTTTTTTTCCGCAGTTTATCAAGAAAGATTTCACATGATTCAAGCAGTCAAAACCAAAATAGCAGCAACAGAGTTACTTCCCTTTATACTCAATTTCTGTTTAAAATGACTACCAAGTATTCAAAAATTCAGATTGCTCAGATATCAGTTAAATGGGAGCAGGCATTAAAGGGACAATAACATTCTTGCTGGCTTGGTAGCTCCAGAAAATAAATAATAGCCTTATTCTAAGTACTAGATGTTTAAGTGTCCTACCTGTTGTGTAAATTATCCATTACGACCTATTTTACTTGTCCAGAGGGTTCCGAAAATATTTTAAAATCCAAGTCACATTTGAAAAGGTTTACGTTAGACTTTTCAAATCAATTGGTTGAATTTTTACAATTTTTTTAAATTAGGTGTGTTAAGATGAAATTTATATCATTAATTAATTGGAATATTCTAAAATAATACAATTTGTTGACCAGAATGAAGATTGGGACATATTATTTAGTTACAACAAGAGTGTATTGGGGCTTTAAATTAGCTGAATCTCTATGCTTTGGAACCTAGAAATGGACATAAATGGGTCACAACGCACATAATAATGTAAACTGAATGTAAATAAACTGATTTACATTCAGTTTTTTCTGTTCTTACTGTAATTTCTAATCCGTAAAGTTCAGCAAAATATGCAAAGAGTCCAAATTGAATGGAAATCTTTAGTGTGATTATTCCACTCTACACTGGTAGAATTCTCCTTTGAGATATGTTTAGCTTTGTTGATCGAGTCGCTTCATACAAATGGCAATTGAAAGCATTCTGGCAGGATGGTGTTCCAATTTTAACCATTTTCATTTTGACTTAAAAGTTAAATATTTGATATGAGAAACCCATCTTTTCACGGTAAGATACATGTAACAACATCAATGTTGATTTGAATTGACCAGTAAATCATGTTTGCAATGTCAAAGACTGTGGATGATACTGAGTTAGAAACTAAGCTACTTTAAATAAAGCTATTTAACACACAGAGATTAATAAAACAGCCTGTCATTGATGTATGATTTTTATCTTTAATAGGATGTAATTCATAGAATAGAAACTTTCACTTTCAGTAGATTTTTTCAATAATAGCTGTCTTGTTATAATACAGGAAGTATATCATGAGAAGAAAATGGTCCTGATGTAGGTTGATGTGTATACATGAACATCCTTGTCCCGTGTTCATCTATAATGATTTAACAATAGATAATAATAATACATGTTGCTATTGCATGTACAAGTCTTCTTCAAACGACATTTAGCAATTGACACACCTAACAAAAACACAATAGCATAATATGAAACACAATTTATTTAATTCTAATTAAATAGCAACTCCGATTAAATCTAAGATCCTATTTTGTTTTTTTATTCTAGATCAAAATTTCGCTTTGCTAGTCTTTACTACACTAGGATCTGGAAGAGTTATTATCATTGACATGTTCTGAATGATGCGAGGGATGAGCCAGTGAAACGGTCTCTTACAACGAATTCTTGGTCTTTGGATATGGCGGTATATTAGTGCCAAAATTCTAACATGCTTTCGTCTAATTTCTTAATTCTATTCATGTAATTTCTAACCTCCATTCATGTAACTTCTAACTTCTATTCATGTAATTTCTAAATTAAGACAATGTATAATTCAACTTCTTTATTTGTTCAGTGTAAATATCAATTCTATTTCATCTTATTTCTAATATTGGGGCGAAAAATGTCTACTTCATTGTGGTGTTACATGTTAAGCATGAACGGCAAACAAATTTAGAATTTTGATACATCTACCTAGCAACCATCATTATGACATCGTTTGGTGTCGCCACCGTGTGCTCAGTTTGGGAATTGAGCACCTGATCGGGACCATTCTATTGATACAAACGACTCCCTCTTCGTCAGATTGAGTGGCTTGCCTGAGTGTTAAAATTGAAAACAACATCGGGAGAGAGAGATGGGGACATGGGGTTTAACATCAACTCGACACCAACCAGGTCATTTTGGTATTAACACCGTTCAATTGTATTTCAATAATTCGCTTGCGTGTAGGAGTGTTTAGCAGTGGGAGGAAACCGGAGGACCCGGAGAAAACCCACGAGGTTGGAAAGGCGGCTCTGCTCCATGTCACGTAAAAACGGGAAATCGAAACCACGCCAGTTTATTCAATGACAGACCTTACAGCGTGCACGTGCTAACCATTCGGCCATCCTACCCTCTAAACAACATTGAACGTGATATAAATGTATGGTTTGCAAATATTATTTCGAATACCGTGGCTAAGTGGGTAAAACGCAGGCTCAATAGGCTGTGGGTCGGGAGTTCGATCCCTGCATTGGTCGAAAAAAGTTCATCCAGATTTTCTGGCGTGGTTCCCCCTTATTAGTGTCTTGTCGTTCCGATGGGATGAAAACGCGAGGTTCCATGTACATGTTGGCGTGCACGTAAAAGATCCCGTGACCGTTAGACTTCGATATAAGTCCACGTCGTAGATCCGCTCTCCGGGCAATATTTCCCTAAAGCACACTGTATGGCGTATGTCCGTCTCCATTAGCCCGGTTCGGAACAAAACAGTAGGGCGTTAAACCCTCTTCATTTCATTTCATTTTCTATTTCAAATATAAGCTTAACGGGATTTGGAGAATTTTATTTTATTTTTTTTTACGGTTGAGCCAATAATTAATATCTATATGCAGTTGGTCTATATTAACACAGGGTATAAATGTTATGGATAGGCCTACACAGATACTGAGTTTAATACTAAGTGACCTCTCTCTCTCTCTCTCTCTCTCTCTCTCTCTCTCTCTCAGCACTCCTTCCAACCTTCAACCAAACGAAGAATGGGTCGTTTATACCAATTATGGTCCCGATCAGGTGCGCAATCATCCAATTGAGCACACAGTGGCGACACCAAACGATGTCATAATGATGGTTGCTAGGTAGAAGTATCAAAATTCTAAATTTGTTTGCCGTTCATGCTTAACATGTAATACCACAATGAAGTAGACATTTGTCGCCTCACTAATAGAAAAAAGATGAAATAGAATTGATATTTACACTGAACAAATAAAGAAGTTGAATTATACATTGTCTTAAATTAGAAATTACGTGAATGGAAGTTAGAAGTTACATGAATGGAGGTTAGAAGTTACATGAATGGAGGTTAGAAATTAGACGATAGCATGTTAGAATTTTGGCACTAATATACCGCCATATTTGGATGCACGGAACTTTGGGTTAACCCCATGTAACATCAATGCTGATGTCATGGGGTCAAAAGCCACTCAATTGACCCCTGACGTAGCTTACTCTAACCTCCGACCGAGGAGGTCAGAATGGTTAAATTGGTTTTAGCTTATAACACATGTGAACCTAACAGTAACACCACCCTGTCTTATAAGTTAAAAACCCTGGCCATTTCAAACTGTTTTAAAAATAAGAATCCAAATGGATTATAAGGGTTCACACTGTTGTCTCTGTTTTTACAAATTACCCCATCACTGTGTCTCCTGTTAATAAATTATATCTATAAATAGACACATGTCACAACAGTCTATTAATAGATCATGTCAACAAAGAAACATCACACACAGTACAAACAATCATACAATTTTTTTTCTATCAACATCACATGCTTCCCCCATAACTAACAACATAGTTATACAATCACATATTCCTCTCCATACTCAATAGAAGGCTTGATCTTGCTTTAACTCAATACATGTAATACCCTGCATATTTCATCACTAATTTCTATTGGCTGGGGGGCCTATCAGATTTCTCAATAGAAAATATGATTGCGAATACGAAGTCTCGCACTTTCCAGCTAAAGTGTATACATGTACCTATCATATATAACAAGGGAGATAACAAACCTACATGTAAAAGTTAGCAAAATGCAGACTACATGTAGTCTAGCAACATCTAGATATTGTAAAGCGGTCCTTGCTTCAGGAACATGACTTCCCCCAGCCTTCAACAAACATCAACTAACACACATTCACATATTTATACTATCAGTGTATAAAACATACAGGTACATTTCACCTCATCAGACCTCATATAAACATGGATCAGATACAGAATAGCCAGATGGTTAGCGCAAGTCAACTTAACTGGCCATCCAACACCCTAACATCAGAATAGGATTCAAGACAATTTACCTAAATAATAGGGATTCTGCTTCTTGAACCACAATGGGTGGAGGGGGAATGTGTACATTGTTGCTATGACTCAGTTGATAAAAAACAACCATATCATAAATATAACACTTCAGACATTAGATCATTTCTCTTTAACTAAAAACTGAAACATAATCTTGTTTTAATTCTGATAAACCATGTAATATAACAGAGTGAATGTTGATATAGACTATATATGTAACAGTATAATAATAGCCTTTATCTAGGCCACTAACTATAATAGTTTATAACCTACATTGTACATTGTCTTATCACCAACAGACATGATTTACATGGACTGTATGCACGTAGGGTAATTATATCCAATAAAATAGGGTTTAACATCCTAGTGTACATGTACTTTTCTGCACCAAACGATCTTACATCATACAGTGTGTTCTAACGAAAATAAATTTCGACCGGACATCAGCATTTTCTTCTTGGTGAAATTAAATTGGCAGTTGTTCTTTTAACATACACGCCATCCTGGAACCTTGCTTTTAGTGTACCGAACAATCTTATTGAAGTTCAGTATCCGTCATGCAGTGTGTTTCAAGGAAATTTTGACCGGACAGCAACATTTTCTTTTTCTGTGAATTTCAATTACCAATTAGTAACCTTGCTTTTCATCCCATCCAAACAAACAGTCGTCATATTTGAGAAATTGGGACCAGGAAGCAGGACCCCCTAACCCCACCTCCCCTCTCCCCACAAAAAGTCTCGCACAACACCCCACCCCCCCTTGAAAAAAAAGTTGACTGTAAAAACAATAGATATATTTATACATTGTCCATCAATTTGCCAGCACCCCCCCCCCTCTCTTTCTAAGCTTAGTAGTTACAGCCCTGATGGGAAGGTTTGTGTATATATATGTACATGTAAGATTGAATAAGTTTACAAGTATGTCTATCATAAATATAATATGTTTTAAAACTGGATGAGTTTCTAGATGATTCTATTTATTAAAACATTGTTTCTTTAAAGTAAATTCTATTACTAAAAGCAGGAGGACCGCACTACACACAAAACAAAATACCACAAGACAGAAAATAGACATTGCACAAAATAAACAAATATCAAATCAAGTAAGACTTAGAGACAGAAGTGTTAAAAGACTGAATAAGGATTGCTTTATAAAATCATAAGGATCGCTACTTTAATGTAAACTCTCTGTTACAGTAGTTCAGAGACAGAAGTGATAAAAGAGATTAAACACATGTTATGATTGTAGACTTTACCATAAATACCACGTCTTGTCTGGCTTAACAGGTTCTTCTACTGGTATATTTAATTCCACACGAAATATATTTAATTCATCCATTAAACCCATGGTTATGTCTGGCTTAAAGGGCCAATTCCGATAACTTTTTGGGGAATAAAACTGCTTAATTTTGTGTTAAAATCCCTTATATCCCATTACCTAAGGCCGACCAACTAACCCGATATTTGTGATATGGTTGTAAATAACTTAAACCTGACAGTCTTCATCTGGAAATGGAGACCGTTGTATTATACAGTATCTGGATAAAACCAAACTTTTTTCTATAAAAATGATATGTAGGTGAAATTTACCTTTTGTTATCAAGTATAGTACATGGGTCATTCACTATATAGACCTCTCAAGAAACGGGAATCGATTATTAGGTCACCCAATCGAAAAATTGACCCAAAATCTTAAAAGGGTTACGTGTCCGGATAAGCAGTGTTGACGTTAACGTCAAAACGACTCAATATTTTGAGCTGAAACTTTGAGCCAAGGTAAATACACCATGCCTCTATATTTTGGTCCATAAATTTCATAAAGGCTCAGACTTTAATTTTTGAGACTCTGTTCTTATCGGGATTGTCCCTTTAAAAGCATTCAACGGTCTGCTTTATATTTATAATTTAGCCTAATCGTTGTTTATATCAATAACTGCATTCTGCATTTGTAATCCACCATCTTAACAGGTTTTTTTCCACCATTTTAACAAAATGTTCATAATCAGGGGGCAGGGGCAGACAGGGTAGCTCTGGGCCCTTAGATTAAATGATTTCCTTCAGCCTAGTTCGGTATGAAAGAATGTGTATGTGACATGACAAGAAAGTACCTACCGCATCCCACTCATTACTCAGATAATTATTATATTTTTCAGTGGATGCGAAGATGAATTTTATTTATCATTTTTTTCAATCTAGGCTGATGCGCCCTTGACATCTCTGGGTCCTTTAACCATGTCTGATGGTGGTCCAAAGTCCGGTCTAACCACAAAAATTTACTTTATGCTACGTGTATTTTAAGTTTGTCCCAAAACAGGACATGATTAACAGTAAAAACTTTTAAATAAACAAATGATATTTTCTAAGGAAGGGAATGAACAACATTTAATAAGGTGCAGAGGAAATTTCATGCAATCGTACAATCCCTTAAAAGTCGCCAATCCCTTCGTACAATGTATATGTACAATATATCCAATTATTCACCGCTTAATCCATGCTAAATAAATGTTCTCAGATTATTTAACATTTAATATAGAGAACGAAATCAAAATATCAACGATAGATAATCTTCATTTAGACAAAGCGGTCTGATCTAATAATGCTGATCAGTGCTTTCCCCCTCTGGGAATCGCTATGTCAGCAACTATTATTGCTAGTGTGACAATATCGCAATGTCATGATTAAAATTCTTTCCTGACAACGAGTTAGTTCCAAAATTGACTCATTGACAGGCTTTATGATACAGCACGCACATCCCTACTGAAAACGACTTAGATCCAAAACTGATTAGAGACGTGGTTGTACATGTATTTGATTATTGAACCTGCATACATGTACATGTATGTATACTGTATATGAAAACTGTATGTATAGTAAAACAAATCTGTGTTTAATGAGGTATGTGGTGAATGCATGATGAACATGTAACTTACCAATAACACACCAGTAAGTACATGTACATATCGATTATGGACTATAATAATTATTACTCTACTTAAATATACATGCACCAATAAATGTGTATCGTACCGTAGTATTTCACACATATACCCAGTATTCATTAAACAAATAAAATATTTACATCATATTTGATGATGACATATTTACTTATAAGTTAAACAATTAGCAAAACGGAATAGGGTATGGTGACATTGTTTATATATGTACAGTATACTGTATGTCCAGAAGGATGGTAAAATAGGCTAATGTGTTCAACTGAAGGCTGAATTGCACATGTAGATAACATTACATGTACAATATTACTACATGTATAAAAATTAAAGTCAATTTACACGTATGTTAAACTGAAATGATTTAGAGTTATCCTGGTCAGTCAGTAGATTTGAGATTCTATGAGCTGCATTTTAATGATAACCAAAATATAAAGAAATCTTGACACATAAATTTTAATACATAAATTCGATAAGTGAAATGTAGGCCTATTGGTATAAGTACTAATAGGTTGTACATGTATTCTGGTATGTATCGGGTATCCTGTATCATGTGAGAAGATAGCATACATGTAGCTTCCAGTCTGATTAAAACACAGGGCCCTGATTCAAGAAATCTTAACTAAAGATAAAATCCAAATTTTAGTAGATACTTCAGTTTTGATTGGCTAAGCACTAAAATCAATCTGATATTATCCAATCAAATAACTAATATTTGGATTTTATCTTAGTTAAAATTTTGTGAATAAGGCCCCAGATCCTATTTCCTTTTGTTTTTATAGTTCATAATTTTGTTTTACTTGTCATCACTACACTAGGATCGTTATATTACCCGTATTCTGGTTGATGTGAGAGATTAGCCAATGAAACAATCTGTTAGTGTTGCGACAACTTCTTTGCATGCTATGCAGTGTAAGGAACTGTGGGTATTCCACTACAACCATCAACGCTGATTGGTTAATCAAATGTCTGATGTCAAACGGTCATAACCTGCTTGTGTGACCCCTGACGTGACACGACCTACTACTACAACCGAAAAGATCTTAATGTACATCGGAGGCCATCGACAGTACAGAAGAAACTAAAACAAAATATAGATCTGTATTTTAATCAGATTGGCACAGCTTCACGTTGAGATGAAAGACTGTATTTTATCATGTAAACTTTTATATCTATATTCTACATACGTTATCTTGGAGTTTGTTTATATTAAGGCTCTCTGTGATAGTACGATTGCATCATGATTTAATAAGCTTATAATATTTATATGTGTAATGTACATGACAAACAGAAATTAATTAAAAGTTAAACATAAATACAGTATGTGATATCTTAATAAATCACAAAGATTTATTTACTAATTAACTGATTCGGTGTTGCTACATGTACCTTTGATGTTTGTGTGTGGTGTGGTCCTCCTGCACTTACTACATGCTTGATAACGACTTGTGAAATCTAGTTGAAACGTCGCAGTTAAATAAACCATACTAATTGTTATTCCATAAAAGTGTGTTTTTTTGATTATGTTCCAATTACTAAATGCCATTATTAAAAAATACATTTATTTACTATTGCTACATGTACCTTTGACGTTAGTGTGTGGTGTGGTCCTCCTGCACTTACTGATAATATTTCTATGGTACATTGTACTGTCAGATCAATTGTTTCAATGACCTTTTTTCTACCTTAACTAGAAAAACATGGGACATATTTCTATGGAATATAATTACTGTTTATTATAGAAGCAATAGTTTTAACAAATGTAGTCTTAATCAAATGAATGATACAATTATTATAAATGACAGGAGGACATTACATATAAGTACCGTGTAAGTAAACAATAACACCCATTTAGCTGTCAAACTCCTGTGTGAGTGTTATCCGAGGGGTTACTCTTTGTTGTTGATGTTGTGGTGTGATTGTTGATGTTGTGGTGTGGTTGTTGATATGACTATGCTGATTGTTGTGAATTTGACGATTGTTGATGTTGATGTTGTGATGTGGTTGATAATGTGGTGCTGTTGATTGTTGATGTTGTGGTGTTGCCGACTGTTCATGCTGTTGTTAAAAGTTGTTGTTGTTGATGCCGTGGTGCGGTTGTTGATGTTGTGGTGTGATTGTTGATCAATGTTCTGGTGTTGTTGATGTTGTGCTGAGATTGTTGATGTTGTGCTGAGATTATTGATGTTGTGGTGTAGTTGATTGTTGATGTTGTGGTGTTGTTGATTGTTGATGTTGTGATGTTGTTGATTGTGTAATGTTGTTGATATTGTGGCATTGTTGATATTGTGGCGTTGCCGACTGTTAATGTTGTTAATTGTTGTTGTTGATGTTGTGGCCTTGTCGATTGTTGAGGCATTGTTTATTGTTGATGTTGTGGTGTTGTTGATACATGTTAAACACTGATAAAATACAGTCTGGATTAGTTCCTGTGACAGATGCCTTATTATTTTTTGGCACCTAGAAATGAACACAAATGGTTGACAACACATAAAAATGTATTATGAATGTATAAACTGATTTATATTTATCATTTCTGTTTTTACATTAATTTCTAATTAGTTATGTTCTGTGCAATATGCGACAAGTCCGAATTGAATGGCAGTCTTTGGTGTGGGGTTATTCCAGTCTATACCAGTTGTATTCTCCTACATGGGATATGTTCAGCCTCGTTCTTTGAGTCGCTTCATACAAATGGCACTCAAAAGGGTTCTTACCAATTTTGAAATTTTCATTTTTCTTGACTCTTAAATATTTGGTATAAGAAGCTCAACTTATCACAGTAAGATAAACAAATTGTACATCAATGTTGGTTAATGACCAATAAGTTGTGTTTGCAATGTCAAAGACTTCGGATGATTTTGACTTGCCTCCTTTAAATAATAAACATGTATATCTAAGCATTCTATGTTTGAAGTTTAATGTGTTATTTAACAATGTCAGTGACTTGTGCCCCATTTCCGATTTGATCAAGTATAATGTATATATATACATGTACATAAGAAACTCTGAAGGCTACTTTCTATTTAGATAATCTATTTAAGAATTGTATATTTGAGAAGTTCAATCTGTTATTTACCAGAAGCCAGGAAGTGATTTATGAATAATATATAATATGTAATATGGAGATTTGTAAGTCAATGTATATTATATGGTATGAGAAACACTCCTTGATGTGTAGAGCACTTGTAAATGTAAATTGTAAGTTGAAACAAGTTCAAGAATATGAAATGAATTAAAATTCTACTTACTTGTACACTTGACACACTGTTTAGAAATTCCCCAAATAAAGTCACCACAATAATCACACCACGTTGGATTATATAACTGACAGGGAAGATAATGATGGCCTTTTCCTGAGCCTTGTCCGAAAAATTGGGCCATTTCTATATGTTCTTGACAGGGCCACGGTAATGAAAGGTCATGGTCATTCACATTATTATTAGAGTTCCTGTTACCAAGTTGACGTTTGACAGGGGTCTGCTGTCCGATACCTTGCACGGCTTGAAACACGTTTTTACAATTCTGTTCTATATTAGCTTGAACTCTCACTAGCTTGCGTTTAATTAGTCCAAAAACATCAGGAGAAGGCGTACTCTCACAATAATTACCTGTGGACATGGGACTCGACCTTGCCATTACTTTCCCAGTCTCCGAAACATAAATATGCTCTAAGAACTGCCTGGCCATACAGTTTAAAACAGTCTTAAAAATAACTTTGTTTCAATTCACGCTTAGCAAATTTCACAATATTTTTTTTCTCACACAAATTCCACATTGCTATCTTTGCCATCTAACATTTCTTCTTGATATTTGGTCGAAATTTTTGACTCACAAGAGTTCACTTTTACAGTATCAAAAGGGAAGGAAGGAAAGAAATCAAAATTAGTTCATATGTCACATTCGAATGTCACATTGTCCCCTCAACATTTCTTCATCTTGAAGTGGCTGTAAATTGTAAACAAAACAAAATATAGTTTTTATAGCCAATAACATTCCTCCACACAAGTTTACGGTATTTTCACATTCTTGCTCTTCTCTCTTAATCACTGCTCAAATGTGACAATCTGCACTTTACTACATTCTGCTTTCAACAACATTGTGAAGTCCCATTTTGTTTTATTTATGTCACCATGGGCAGTTTTGTCTCAAACTGAAATGGTTTCTTTTACCAACAGTAACACAAAGTCACAACACACAATTTTAGTCTGAATGAGTATACATGTACCCAGTGCAATAGATTGATCTGTCACAACTAAAACCTAACATAAGGTTACTATACATGTAATAATTACAGGATGTGTTTTTATCGTTTTTGTGATCAAATGATCATATCCAAAGCAGTGAATAAGAAAACAATGTTTTAAATATGTAATATTGGAATTCAAAATTTAGGGACTGGCAGTATACAATTTCAATATGGTACACGTGTAGATTTGATGATAGAAAGTATGTCACACAAAAATCCAGCAATAAATAAGCTGATGTAATAAAACAAATTTAAAAACTGGCATTCGCTTTTATTCTCTCACGTTCTGTTATTAATTTACATAAATCTAGGATTGACCAATGAAACAATGAACACGCTAGCAAATGACTCACTGATGAAGGAAATCCAACATCTACATGACAACAAACTCAATTCACTTCCGTACCGAAGGTCGAGAATCGAGTTTCAATTTTTACAAACTTTTATTCGACGGTTTTTAATTGCCCACATTTTCTAAGAAATCAAACAAATATAATCTGAAACGATTTTGAATTGAGGATAAATATATATTCAAAGTTAGAACACTTACTTTAAAATTATGAGTTTAGAATCAGTACAAAAACAGAACAAAGAGCCTATCTTATCTTCTTACATGCACGTCCAACTCAGCCGCCATTTTTATTTCACATTTAACTTCTCTTCCTCCACTTTATCAAAATTGAAGAGTTCTCCGTTTTGAAGAAGGGTATTTTTTTTAAATGTTTGAATTAAAATTTTTCAAACAGGATAATGATCATGTTATCAGTAGAAAATATTAATATGACTAACGATCTTTAACGGAAATTGTTGATCGTTGAGTAGCTCATAAAAATTCTTTTGAAATTTTGAATAAAGAAATCGGCCTATTTGTTTACAAAGCTTAATTTCGTCTTGTTTATCCAGCCGATCGTCTAAATGATATGAGAACCGTGTCTTGTTAATGGAGTCTAAATTTAAAGGGAATGTGTTGGGTTTTAAAAACTATTAAAGATCAAAACGGGCGATTTTTTTTCTCTATACTATACTGTACTGTACATGTATTTTTGGGGGGTTTGATGAGACAAGGAGTGGGGTCACCTGTCTCCGGTTCTTCTGGTTTCCTCTACGTGCAAGCAAAATATTGAAATAAAATTAAATCATATATGTTAGTCCCAAAATGATCTGGGAGTTAAACCCAATTTCTCTCTCTCTCTCATGTATTTAAAGTCAATTATATTGTGTTAATTGCCCTTTTGTCAGATTTAACGTCAACAAAATATATTGACAAGTGATATTTAGGCCTCCTCATTTTTGAAATGTTAAATTCAGTTATGGTTATCGTGTTTCAATCCATTAAAAATCTTGACCACCTGATGATCTAGAGAGTCGATTATGGGCTTGTCATGTGAATAATTGTCCAATGAATGATTTATATCACATGAGGCAAAAGACAAAGGCCTGCATTTAGCAGATTTAGTTCTTGCATTCACTGGGTAAAAGACTAAGTCTGCATTCTTAATTATTTCAGTTTTATGATGCATTATGTAAGATTTAGATAATTTAAAAATAGATGATGATAATGGAGCAAATTTGAAGTCCAAAGATAGGGTTGGATCAAACCGTTGAAGCCACCTGCAGATGTAAACAGGAATACTGCTAACCCTAACTCAGTCTCGTTAATAATACTACTGTTTACATCACGCGACCATGACAATATTTGCAGTTGGGATTAATATTTAGACCTAACTGCAAATAAAGTCCTGCAATAAGAAGAATATGGCTCCTACATAAATGCATCTTTAGTGTATAATGCCCCAGGGCACAACCAATGAACAAGGGACAGTGTATAGTTGCTCGGATGGGATGAAAAACTGTGATGCACGTAAATGATCACTTGGCAGTTGATAGGCTATAAGAGTAGGCTGTAGTGCTGAAGTCTGAGCCAAACTTAGCTCATAGAACACTGCATGGCGAGAGAGAGAGAGAAATGGGGTTTAACGTCCACTCAACACAAACTAGGTCATTTCGAGACTAAACACTGCATGGAACCAACCTGTTTTCATTAGCCCAGCCGAAGCAGAACAGTAGGATGTTAAACCCCATTTCATTTTGTTTAATGCTTATGATGTAGTTATAAAAGTATTGACAGGTGTAAAAGGGATTTCGGACTACAAGGTATGAATGAGTGAACAAGAAAACATCCACTTTGATTGAGCATCCTCCCTTGAAATGCTTCAAGTAATTGTGTTCAGTATAAAGGGACACATTTGCCCACAACATTCTAAACTCCCTGTATATTCTGCTTCAAATGACACCAGGTAATAGTCTATTGGTATATGGAACATTAATTTACACATACTGCTTTAAATCAAGATACAAGCATGTCCACTTATGAGCCAGAGATATTTAAGCATGTACTTTCTGGTATTTGATGAAACGATAAGTACCCATGCTCCCTTCCTTCATACCCAACACCTTGTCCAACAGTATTTGCAGACTATTTCATTCTCCAATCTTATGCATCTAGGCTGTGAGTTCATAAAACATTCTCAGATTTACTCAAAATTGTTGGCCTTAACTAAAATATAGTTCTTTATAAAACTTTTTGTTTTAATGTTTAAAATACATCAATAAGATAATAGAAGCACAAAATTTTGTGTTTCTGGATCCAAGATATTTATCAGGAACAGTTATTGAAAGTTTAGTAAATTCCTAATTTTAGCCAGAGACTGTTTTGTGAACTTGGGAGTCAAACATCTATGTCAACAAGTCTGAGTACTTCGAGGCAAAAAATCAATACAAGAAATATTTTTTTTTTTTAAAGTGAATTTATCCATTTTCAAATTTAAAATGAACACATCATAAAATGAGCTAGGATGGGGGGAGAGGGGATGGTAATATGATTTACACTAGACTACAGTTTGTAAAATGTCACTATATCTATATGGTAAAACAAAATGGATGATACGACAACATGACAATAACATTAAATCTAGAACATCAGTTCACACACAGACAATATTTCCACAAATTAACTCAGAGCAAAATTTTATTGTTCTTGCCACCACGAAAAATGGTTATAATCAACATTTTACGACACCGCATTAGCTTCTTGCGCTATGTTCAAAATCAAAATTTTCCGACATTTCTACAAATTAATTTAATAGTTTGATTTTAGAGCACCTGTTTACATACTTGTAGAAATGATTTTAAACTAACTTTCTGTTGTGTTAATGAAAAATTTTTTTTTTAAATGCGCTTAAGCAACTGGACCCTTTTCCGGGGTTGCATGTTTCTGTTGATGCTCAAAAGCTATAAAGTGTTCTGACTAAAGCTCTAGGAAGAAATATTGTCGAGTGTGAACCAAGAAAACAATTAGAATACATCATTTTAATTCAAATCAAAGCACTATTGTATTCGTCAAGAAAATATATTTTTAACTCAACTCCCATTAACTCTTCAATGATCCCAACCGAAAGGCGATACATATTTCCCTGAGAGGTGTGATAAATAGTTTGGTTTTTTTTTTACAACTTAATTATTCTAAAAGCAAAATACATTTCTAAGAAAAATTAAAGTATTTAGATACTTTTTAAAATGAAATTCATGACTTATATGTTCTTTATCATTTTGGGAAAATAAAATCAACTTCTCTGAAATTATGGAATGTGATATTTTGCATTAAATCGATTGCTTTGATATTATTTCTGTATTTCACTGAAGATTAATTAATTTTGGAAATAGATGTTCACAGTTATTAAGTGATATGCAGATCTTTATATAGCAATGATGCCATGGCAGTTATATTTATCAGAGCAGAATAACCCACAGCAGACTGTTCTTCAATATTATGAAATGGGTCATACAATTTATTATTAATAAACAACTCTAGAATGACCAAATTGTTGACATGTCTTCTTGAACAGCCATTACTAACTTCAGATTTTTGATTACAATTGGAGCAAGTGTTTATGTCAATTTTTAGAATCTTTACATCTTTGGCATGGTTTCGTTTCAACAATAAACATAGGTACAATAACAGGAAGACGATCGGGAACAAACTTGTTACAAGGCATTTATACAATATCGGACTTGATAATCAACTGAACTAGTTGAAGGCCGAACGAACTTCCATAGTGTTTACGACGTCTTTTGTTTCAATCCAATTGTTCAAACTAGTCTCGAGTCCTATTTTAACAGTCAACTAACAATTTTTTAACATCTAACACAACCAATTTTATTCATCATCATCCTCATCATCGTCATCCTCTTCGTCATCATCTTCCTCCTCCTCCTCGTCATCATCATCTTCTTCTTCATCATCTTCATCATCCTCGTCCGTTCCATTGACTTCAGGTTTTGACTTTTTGGCAGTTGGTGGTTTTAGACCCTAGAAAAAATAGATTAAAGAAACATTACTGGCACGATTAGATGAAGAGCAAACAGTTATCGCTATAATAGTCGGTGGTTTAAAACCCTAGAAGAAAGAAAAGATAGGTTGCCAGGCAACGAAACATCCGCCCACTGCAGCTATATCGTCCGGGCAGTCAACAAGTGTTGTCGCATATTTTTACTTTTTTCGGTAATGCAACATTTGTAATACACCAAAAACTGATTAAGAGTAACAACTCATTATGTAATTATCAGAAAATCATAAGAATTTGATTGCCTTTTATAAAGTTTTACGCCACGCTAACAATTAGTATATACATGAAACATTTAATATCATTGAAAATCAAAATACTTGTTCGTTTCAACACATTAAACTCTGTGTATCAATCTGAAGTCAATCGGATGATAAGTTTGGCCTCTATAGCGTACACAGGATTTTTTGAAGTGATCAAGGACCATAACTCTGGCACTAATTATTGGAAATTGCTGAAAATCAATAGGCTTCTTCGTCTCATGACCTTAAACACTGTGTGTAAATTTAAAGTCGATCGGATATTAACTTTGGCCTTTAGAGCTTCCACAGGATTTTTTTGAAGTGATCAAGGGCCATAACTCTGGTAGTAATGATTGAAAATCACTGAAAATCAATAATGTCTTAGTCTCATGACTGTAAAACACTATGTATAAATTTGAAGTCAATCGGATATTAACTTTGGCCTCTAGAGCAACCACAAGATTTTTTGAAGTGATCAAGGGCCATAACTCTGGCAGTAATTATCGGAAATCGCTGAAAATCAACAGGCTTCTTCTTCTCATGACTTTAGACACTGTGTATAAATTTAAAGTCAATCGGATATTAAATTGGCCTTTAGAGCATCCACAAATTTTTTTGAAGTGATCAAGGCCAATTATCCGAAATCGCTGAAAATCAATAGGCTTCTTCGTCTGTCAGCACAATTAACAATCTTTGCGGTACTTTTGGTTTTGCTCCTTCTGACTTAATACCGTTGATTACAGATTAAACATACATAAGTGTACAAATGTGTTGTTATTGATGTGTTCCCATTTGACTATTGTTCACAATAAGAAGCAAAATAAATAAGATATGTTTACAGGATCATTTTGTTATATGAAAAACTAAGTGATGCGTTTTCTATGGCGCTCAGTATATATGCTGCTAGTAGGTTGTTGGGATTCAAGACAAGATGAAAATAAAATGAGATCTTATGTCCTACTGATATACTCGACTAATGAAGATGGGCATCCGTCATACAGTGTGTTCTAGTCAATGTCCTACACTAATGACAAGGAGAAACCATGTCCGAATATTCTGTTGAACTTTCTCGGCTAATGCATGGATCGAACACACATGTGACCTCCAGGTTAGCGATCCAGCATCTTACCGCAAGATAACATGGATACGCTGGGGTTTTTTATACGCAACTTTAACAATAGTGTATAATAGCAAAACATTTCCGTTATTTACCTCAGTCGAACTTGATTACGTACACAAGTAAACATGCATTATACCGGAATACTCCTGAGATGAAAGTTTTGTAAATCGTATTCTTAGTGTGCAACAACATATCTTGGGATCAAAATTACAAGACAGTATACGTACCCAACTTTGAATAATTTCCGACATAAATATATAAGACAGGAACCATGAAGACGGACCACATTAGTGTATTTATCCTGAGGTTTTATATCTATGAGCTAAATACTTTCACATGAACACCAAAATTTGTCCTATAGGTTAGAGATTTTCTGGCCTGTGGATAAATCCTTAGGTTTAGAACAAGTCCTATTCACGTAGGATTTGTATTATGAATTGACCAATCAAATGCAAACATGCACTTCAAGATGTCTGACGTTTAACTGAACTGGGTCCAATGAATTGACCAATCAAATGCAAGCTAGTTTTATATCTTTTATTTCAATCGCCAAATCATGCTGTGTTCGATTCAATCTCAAGATTACCAAAGGGTTGTCCCGAATTATAAGCAAAACCGGGTCTAGTAGTAAAATAAATAAATTTAAAGTTAGTCTGAATATGATCTGTATTTACCTTGTTATAATCTGCCATGGCTACATCATATTTTTTCTTTTCAACTTCACTGGCTTTTTCATAAGGTTTCTTAGCTTCAGCTGATAGTTTACCCCATTCTACCCCGGCTGAAAATACAATCGATAATTTTTTAAAAAGATGGTTCTTAAAGCAGGCATTTTGAACTAATAACATCTGAAATAAATATGTGCATACTATAGAACCATCATTCCCTGGGTCGTTCAAATTTCCCATTCACAGAGTTTTCTCAAATTCAAATTACTTGGCCTTGAAAGCGTTCCTACCAGTGGGGGTGAGGGGGTGCACGTACCCCCAGTAATTTGTCGACCAAATAAATTATCCCCCTTCAAGATTTTTCTGGCAGAAACCCTGCTTGATGACTTCATTGATCATGTAGGTTGATTTGTTTACATTCACAATAATACAGCAGCTTGTACGCTTAGTTATCAGAACGTTAACAGGTAATGACGGTCTCCCCGGTGAATGGGGCCCCTTGAGTTAAATAGATAATACCGGTGTGGATACCACAGATGACTATAGGCCTAGGACCTGCTTGTGACAAAGTAAAATCCCTTTAATTCATGCACAAATATCCAGGAAACATGTCCATTGTACGGTACTTGAAATGTTTGAATAGTAAGACTTATTTTCGAGGAAAACCCAAAATAACAAAACAAATAGCTGCGGAACGGTTGGTGTCAGTTCATGCAACCCCCAACACACTCCTTAAACAGATTTCAGAGACAAAGAAATTAAACATCAAGAATAAAGACAAAACATCTGTAACCAATCTTACCATTTTTAATAATATCTTTATTTTCAACTCCCTTTGCCTTCATTTTTGCTCTGTAATCAGCTAAAAATAAGAAATAAGCAGACTGTGCTCTCTTTGGTTTATTTTCATCTTTTTCTTTTTTTGATTTTCCAACTTTTTCTCCGGGTAAAGGAACATAAGTTTTCATTTCTCTCTCAAATCTTAATTTATCTTTGGCGGCCTTGTCATCAAATTTCTTTTTTTCGTCTCCTTCAAGTGCTCTCCATGACGATGAACACTCTTTTGTGAATTCTGCAATCTAAAATTAGGGGGAAAAAAAAATTAAAGATCCATTATTTAAAGATTAGATGATAAACATCTGGCTATATTTATTCAAAATTAGGTGATGCAAAATAAATATTGAAAATTTCAATCACATTAATTATGAACCAGGTAATCAATTTTTGTAGTTTTGACAAGATAAGGGCATTGATTGTTAATTGACGGAAGCATGGTATTGGTATATTCGGGTCTACATTTTGAAATTAAACCATTCAGTGACTGAACCATTCTTATGTAGCTAAAATCTCAGGAGTTGTGTCATTTTAATCAATGTCAATTTAATAGTGATGCACCTTTAATGTGTCAACAAGACCACATTTTTGTGTCCAATTGGAACAACTATAGATTTCCAGGCCCTTAGTTCTGCACAACTGACCAGGAGAAACCACGTCGGAAAATTCTACGCGACAAAGCAGGGATCAAAAATGGTACCCTTAGGTTCGTGAGCCAAAGTATACAACAAGTCCCAACATTTTGTAACTTGCGCTACGGGAACATCCACCATGTTGTAAGAATAGTCCATCAATAATTCTTACGCCTTGCCAGCATTGGTGATAATTTTATTGAATTGCCAACCAACCTTTGATATGCTTCTTCCCTCTTCTTTTGCCTTTCGTCTACATTCTTCTAAGAAATAAAAATATGAGGATGTGGGCCTTTTAGGTTTATTTGCATCTTTCGTTGCCTTTCTTTTTGTTCCTTTCGTGGGTGAGCTTGCTGCCTTTGCACGTCCTGTAAATAAAAATTACTACTACATCATTTCACATTCACTAGGTGGGTTTAATTTATTTCTATCACAGATATGGTTAATCTATACGTAAGTATTTTTTCGTGTCCACTGATTAACTAAATAAACAACCAATGAAAACAACTCCCCAAATTACTTCATTTGTCTGTGACTCGTCTACATATTGGTAAAAAAAAAAAAATTAAATTTCTTCACACCAACACATTTTCCATTTCTGAATGATAATTAATATTTATTTTAAAATATCTCAACATAGGCCTTGGCTAGTTGTTTGTCAATGACCTGGACTAAAAATGAGAATAAATCTGCTAAAAAAAAAAAAAAAAATCAGACCTACATACATACATGTAAATAAAAAAAATAAGGTGGCCTGAATATCATTAGAATGCTAATTTCCCAATATTTGTCGGGGCACTAGAAAATATATTAGTGATACTGCTCTATCATCAGAAACAAGGGCCCGCAGAAACAATAGCCGACTGATGAAGCCATTGGCCATCAATCATACAGACGCGCCTTTTGACGCTGTCCTCAAACGAAGACAAAATCTGAGGGAGGGACTGATCTAGTTACATTCTGACTCCATATTCAAGGAGTACAATAAAATCTATGCGGTCACATATATATTTATGGTTTGTTCAAATTGATTATACGTCGGGAATCAAAACCGTATTTCCGTATCAAATGAGCTGCAACAAAAGCAAAATGGCTAACAACACAAGTCTGCAGTGCAAATAATGCAAGATCATTGTTTGTTTCATCTGTCAATGAATATTTCAACTCACTAAACAAGGCGTCTGTTTACATGCAGTATGATAAAATATATCGTCGATTGACCACATTGAGACGCGATAACCCTAGTTTAAAAAGAAATCTAGCGTTTACATACCCATTTTCACCTATTTTATCAACAGTTGATAGCGAGAGTAATGTCGACTAACTGCTACTGCTTGTGCGGTTTAAACCGGCTACACTCACTATATAGAGCCTTTCACGTGGTCTATAACAAAGAGAGCCCCGTATGCATTTTCCCGCCACAAGCTGTGTGACAAGGGAGGCAACTCCAAATCAAAGCCAGTCACCGATTGGATGGGATGTACAGTTTTACCAAATTCTTTATCGAATGAAAACATCAAATTAAATGATAGGGTGGGAATTAGACATTTTATTTTACCCCCAAAGCCAGATTATATTTTCCTATTAAAATCTAAAGAAGAATAGCCAATTATTGACATGCAAAACTGACAATTATGCAAAAAACTTGTTTTCAGGATTGAGGTATTGTCTACACATGTATTTAATTTACGGTTACGTCGAAGATGTTAATTTTACTGGGTGAGCCTTTTATTTCAGGCAAAAAGGTATTTCCCAGGTATATACTTTGCCCATTAAATCAATTTAATGAGAATTATAACGCAAACAAATTGGTAGATTGGTTAGCCAATATCTCACTTCAAATCAACGAAAGAGGGGGGGGGGGGTCGTCTATTCACCACAATCTGTGTCATATTGGGACTAACATAGAATACAACAGAAAATAATACATTGAAATTAACGTCCTTTGCGGACGGCATACATTTTACCAAGTATAAAATAGGGTGCAATTTTATTTCAATATTTCGCTTGCGCGTATGGGGTCTTTAGAGGTTAGGCAAGGGTTATGGCTCTCTCTATCTGTCTCAATAAAAAGGTGTGTTCGTGTAAGGAAGTATATATCTCATGTACCTGAAGAGATATTCATCCATTAAAATGAAATATCCTGATTAATGCCAATGACGCGTGAAAAGAATTGTCCTTGAATTCGTTCTAAAAACCTTTCTATACATGGTTTACACACATTAGGCCTTACATAATCCATTGTGTGATAAAACTTGAATTGGATGAAACAACTCCTTTGTACTCTTTTTACTCGAACTACGAGCCGTGAACGCCTGCTCGAGGGGTATTAACTTTGTACAGTTTAAAAAGCATAGTTTGTAAGAGATACAGTTAGCTTTTATTTGTAATAGTTTTCTCGACACGTTACGCTTGTCAAGGGTCGAATAAAAGTTATACATTTAAAAAAAAAGAAGAGGAGTCGACATGTGACATACCCGATAAAACAGTTTACACGAATTATTAACGTTTATTGTTAATTTTTTTAATTCGTGCCGAATTTGTTTATGAAATGGGGTTTAAAGGGACAATAACATTCTTGCTGGCTTGGTAGCTCCAGAAAATAAATAATACCCTTATTGTAAGTACTAGAAGTTTAAGTGTCCTACCTGTTGTGTAAATTATCCATTACAACCTATTTTACTTGTCCAGAGAGTTCGAAAATATTTTAAAATCCAAGTCACATTTGAAAAGGTTTGCGTTAGACTTTTCAAATCAATTGGTTGAATTTTTCCAATTTTTCAAAATAGGTGTGTTAAGATGAAATTTATATCATCATTTAATTGGAATATTCTAAAATAATACGATTTGTTGACCAGGATGAAGATTGGGACATATTATTCAGTAACAACAAGAGTGTTATTGGGGCTTTAACACCCCACTGATCTGCTCCCACTTGGATAATGAAGACGGGCATACGTCATACAGTGTGCTATAAGTGAAATTTTGCTCGGGCAGCGGCGCTATGGTCTACTTGTATATCGAATTCCAACTGCCAAGGGATCTGTTACGTGCACACCAATGTGTACACGGGGCCTCGGGTTTCCGACCCATTCGAACGACTAGACACCTGTCCTCGACAGGCCCTTGGCCCTGCATCATTGACAAGGAGAAATCACACCGTAAAATCGGGATGAACTTTCTCTGCCAATGCAACTGTAGGGATCGAACAACCGACCTCCAGGCTACCGAGACAGCGTCTTACCCACTTAGCCACCGTACAATGACGTAGGCCTATAGTGTATTACGATTAGACGTTAAATTTGTCAAACTGATCCCGCAGTGAATATTCGCTTGGCCGTAATTCTCTGTGAAACAGATTGTAAATTTGTAATAAACAAAATGAACCTACATTTCTGAACCGACTGGGATTAGGACCGCCACGAAATAACACACTAGCCAACTATTGTGAATTTCTTGTATACATTGCTAAGAGTTTGGGGGTTTTTTATTATTTTTTTCTTAGTTCTATTGTAAGTGTTGGTGTTTGTTTTTACAATGTTCATGTGTTCCATTGTCCGCAGGGTTGTACAATGGGTTTTGTGTGCGTGCTATGCGGTCCCCAGCACTTACTACATATTGTAAACTGACGCCATAATAACTAGTTTATTTTACAAGGGATTTAATGGTATTGTTTAATTTGTATGTGGTGCTGTATTTAATAGAGATAAATAATACTTATTGGGATACTTTGGATGTTTTTACAGTCAAAATTCCCCGTCTCCAAAACTTTCTTGTTACTTATATCTGTATAGCAGACTAGGATTAATCAGACCCGAACATAGTTCGGCCGGCCCACTCCTTTCTTTCAGTAGTCTTTTGTTTCATCATTCCACCATTAAAAATAAGTGTTTTAAATGCCAAAGCAAAGTTGGTACTTTATTTCAAGGCAATACAAACGTCATTATGCGTGATTCGGTGAAGAGGCGAAGATATAACAAGAAATGATAATGCAGAATCCAACCCACTTATTCAATTTCATTTTGTTAAGCACAGTCCAGATAACACATTAAAACTAAAACTAAAATTCCTCCGATCCGAGAAACCTGGAAACAATTAACTTACACTGTGAGATGTTAACAAGAGCCAGCTGTATGGAGCTAGCATAAGGAGGGAGTCCGAAGAGGGTTTCATATGACATGTCAAAGAGACTGTCATTGTTTATAAATTATCACCTATTAAATCCAGACGTTTAACAAGGTAATAAAATAGATTACATCAGAGGTTAAAATTCTTTGAAATATAATGTACCGAGCAACGTTTCTACGAGGCTTTTCTAGTCATTATCAAACAATTATCAACAGGACTTGGTTGATGCTATGACTGTTTTGTATAATTTAGGTTAAATCAGGGATAGTGTGAGAAGGAGCCTGTGAGTATGGTAAGCTCACTGGCCCCTACAGAATTTAATGTGCTCACACAGTTTGGGGCCCCTTGTTTAGTTATAGTCTTGAATTTAGGTCGATTTTGATTTATTGGTAAGACTGCCCCAGGATATACTCAAGGAAGTACTTGGCCTGCAGGCAGAATTTCTAGGGTGAAATTTTGCAACATATCTCCCAACTATAATCTGTAAGTTTGACCTGTATGAAATCAATGAGCATATTGTTAAACTAATTCTGATTGCATAAACTTGATTTAGGCCCAGATGAAAATTGTCAAGTGAATGCTATAGTTACATGTTTTTAGTATGCTACTTCCAGTTTGTGTATCTCAAAAATTAGGTGGTCAACCCATACAGATTTTGCCGCAAAGACATGACCATTTGTTTTTCTGTCGGTAGTGAAAAGCATTCAGCTTAACGAAAATTTGGGGAAAAGTTGGAGTCGGGCAAAGACACCAGAATAAACACTTAAGTCAATGGGGAAATCAATGGTGGTCTGTCCCCATTAGGAGTTATCTTCCTTTACACACTGCATCCGGACTCAGACTAGTAATTTTTTGCCCATTGACTTCAATGTTAAATGCCTGTAACATCACAGGCTGTATTTTTTTTCTCAACATTCCGTTGCTTCCAATCTTTATAGGCACAATGGGGACCACATTTGGCAATCTCCTCATCATAAATTTGTAGGGGGTTGACCATTTAGATTTTTTGCTACGGGGATTTTAAGTTGATTTGGGTGAAAATCTCACTTCCGACACAATGATTGCTCCGCAGAAAGACATTTTACACCCCCACCCCTCCGCTGTTATATCCTCAGTATTACCCAATTGAAAATTTGATGCCTTTTCTCCAATTCTAGACCAAAAAGTCAACCCAAAAATGCAGGAAGAGGGGAGAAAAAAAATAAGGGTAAAATTGTCTATTTATAACTCGCACTATGAAATGAGGGGAAATAATTACTAGTCTTAGTCCTATAATCCTATTGAACAACAGGCAAGCCATCAGTTCTCTCTAAACAGTATTCCTACATTAAGTAGGCTAAAATAGCTGTAAACCTATATTTCTGAATAAGATTTCAGCCAAAGTTCTAAAAAAAAGAAAATGAACACAAACAACACATGTATAAATATATTTTAATTTGTCGTTAAGGAAAACATTTAACACATACTAAAATCGGTTTAGGAGTAACAAATAAATAGGTAATTATCAGAAATCACTAGAAAACAATAAATCGCCCGGGGTGGATGTTCTCCCAAAAGAATTTTATATCAAATTTCGGAAAATATAAACTATGTGTGCTTACAAAAGACACTTATTCTCAGAAATCAGCAATTATCACCATAATCCTACAAAATTACAGATCATGGACTTATATATAAGGTCCATGTACAGACTAACAAGTCTCCTGTGTATGGATCATGAACTGATTATCACAGTCCTCACTAAGAGAATCAAACCATAAAAAGAAAAGATAAAAAAAAATGTTGGCAGAGGATTATCCAAGAATTTTCTGAGGGGATTCAATAGTTATGGTAAACAGACAGCGAGTAGTGACAAGTACAAAATGTAAACTGACAATCTAATTAAAATACAGATATTTATTTTGTTCGTTTTTTTTATACTTTCGATGACCTATACTACATGAAGATCTAACCAGTTGTACCGGAAGGTCGCGTCAGGGATCATACAAACAGCTTTTGACCATATGACATCAGATATTGATTAATCAATCACTGTTGACGCTTCCAGTGGTTCACCCACAGTTCCGTTCATCGCACATCAAGAACTTTGCTAATCCCTTACTTTAACCAGAACACCAGTAATATAACAACTCTTCCAGATTCTAGTGTAGTAAAGACAAGTAAAATGGAATTTTGAATTAAAAGAAACAAAACGATCAGATTGTTAAATTGATTTTCCCACAATCAAGTCAAATGACAAACACGACTGCTTAAAATAGACTTTATGGCTTTGGTGTAGTATGCTTGAGAGATTAAAATGTTTCTCGAGGGATTTTAATCACAGGTACAGTTAGTACAGAAGAAGGCTTGTGCGTAGTGGTCTTTGTCAGTGGGAGGACACCGAAGGACCTGGAAAACCCCCCCACGAGGTTGGACAGGCAACCATACTCCTTGACACATACAACCGAGGAATCAAAACCGTGCCAGTTGAACCAATGACAGACCTTATGATACAGCGTGCATGAGCTAACCATTCGGCAATCCCCCCCCCCCTCCCCCAGGCATGATTAAAAATAAAAGAGTGGTCACACGGCTTTATTCCTATTTTTTTTTACATCTATTTACATAATTTATAGAATAAAATCTCAAGAAACAAATTATTATATCTATTTATCTATAATATAAACTAATTTCATTATATATCAACAAGATATATTTTTTATGTGATTGGAATTCAAAAGGCAAAAAATATTGTATCAAATCTTCTGTTTAAAGGGTATAAAGGATATTCATATTAAAGTGATAAAGGGGTATGTTCCTAAATAACTGGAGTTCCAAGTACGTATCAAAATAACTGGTATTCTCATGATAAAATAATGTCAGGTATTCCACCGACGAGAGGAAGCATAAAATAAATATATTGCTAAGTTTGATGACATGGAGTAAATATGAATATACAGAAGAGAATAGAATACAGAATATATGGCAACGCTTCTCAAAACCTGGCCCCGAGTTCACAAAGCATTCTCAAACTTAAGTTGAGAATTTACTCAAATTTATTCGCCTTATTTTAACTAAAACATAGCCCTTTATAATACTTTTAATGTTTTAATGTATCAAATACACCAATAAGAAACTATGTGCCAAGTTTTGTAGTTCTGCAACAAATATATTTCTCATAAACAGTGATTTAAAGTTGAGAAAATTCTCAACTTAAGTCGGAGAATGCTTTGTGAACTCCAGGCCGTGAACTCTGGACATATAACTATATAACAATTATATCATAAACAGAAAACATTATCAATGGATGCTATTTTGAGCAATTTCTACAAGTAATATGAATACTTTTAGTTAAAGATCCATCATGTAAGAGGTAAATCTGCCTATCCCAGATCTATTTCTAGCTTCAAATGTTATATAAATTATTTAGACATTTATTAACTTGACAAGCCAATAATCAACACTCTAGGTCAACTGATGGCATAGATATTAAATGGATTAGACACACACACCATTTAATAATTTGACATTAAAGTGGGTATAAATCAAGAATTTGTTTATTATCGCAGCAACGATACTTGGAAATCGAGACTATTTAGGCCTAATCTTGTTAAAACTTCACTGAAAAAAAAGAAATTTTCAATTATCTATTTTTAAACTAATAGAAAGCAGGAATGGCAAGTCGTGCATCTAAATCTTACATAATGCATCTTTAATAGACAAAATTATTTGTATTTCCAATTTGATTCCATAGATTTAACAAGAAACAAAAAAGAAAAATCTGGATAAATCTTTGTTAATATTAACAATCTCTTGGTAGGTTTTATAGATATGTAAATACTGAAATTGTTCAAATTGAATTGTTGTACAACCCTTTAGATGTCAAATAAGAAGGCTTTGAAACGGTTTAAGATGTACCTGACAAAATATCAGGCACTAATGAAATAGTACCTGACATTTTCAACTTAGTGCCAGACATGTATTAATAATGTCATTAAAACAGACAAATTTGTGCCGGAAAAAATGACTTGCACCAAATATTCTGTGCCTGAATCTGTGTCTGACATTGTCTGTGACTGGTGCCTTATTTCCAGGCTTGACAATAAGCTTATAATATAAATATTTAAACCTTCGAGGGCAGCAACAGGAAATTAAATCCAACAGTCAAACGGAATAATAACAGCCATAGTTAGTTTGTGACTCTCTAGATAAGTTAAATCAAAGGCTAGGATTTTGTGACCACTGGTGGCTGGTCTTAACTTAAATTACTTTTAATGCCTTTTAAAATCTTCAGTGGTCTGATGCCTCAAAAGATTTTTCAAAATTTGCCGCGCTTATTGATTGGATTATGACTATGAGGTAGAAATCCATTGTAATTCAAAGTTTATTGACCACTGTGAAGATCAAACAATCTGATTAAAATACAGATCTATATTTGGTTCCGTTTTTTTACACTTTCAATGGCCTGCATTACATGAAGATCTGACAAATTGTACTGGAAGGTCACATCAGGGGCTTTTGACCCTATGACATCAACATTGATTGATCAATGAGCGTTAACCTTTTTAGTGGTTTACTCACAGTTCAGTGTATTGCATGCCAAGAACTCGCCGTAACAGATGTTACAATGTCTAATCCCTCACATTAACCGGATTCTAGTGTAGTAAAGACTAGTAAAACGAAATTTTGAACTATAAAAAATTAAACGAAAAAAGATCTGTGTTTTAATCAGATTGATGAACAAATCATTACTTTCTTGATGTTTAAATTTTATAGGAATTTGGGACATGATGAAAGGGAATGTAAATAGAAAAACAAAATAAATTTAACTTATAAATTATTCAACTACAGCTATAATGATGATCAACATTATGAATATATAAACATCATAATCTCTACCGTCTACATAATTCATTTATTCACTTTAAACATCTAAAGGAATGGAGTTTAATACATGTATCTTGTCAACACAAAAATATCCATAATTTGTATTACTAATTGTTTACCTAATAGTTGGAATTATTTGCAACAGTTAGTTTTGAGTCAAGTGTCCTGACGAAACAGCCCTTTACTTATAGATACATTAAGTAAAATGCTCTAGAATTTCAACAAATTTCAACACAATTGGCGTTTAATGATTTAATTTTAGACTGAATAATCAAGATTTTACAGTAACAATAATAATCTCTGCTGTTCTTTAAACAGCTCTTACACTGCTCAGAATGAAGAAATTTGACTGAAATTTTCAAGATGTTCCCTTTTCATTCACTAGTTTTGAACTATTACAGCAAGAACTGTCAGCTCTTTATCTAAATCTTGCGTACTGCATCTTTAGATGTATAATACAAGGTAGAAAATAAATCTATGTTTACTATTAACACGATAAATACAACATGTCACATATAAACCATAATTTAACTTTACTAAGCTTGTAAGGCAAGGAAATAATTACATGATGATGTTATTTGATGGGGGTTTACCATAATGTGACCTGCTCCCACAAAACCAGGTGCTAGGTCATTTCTATAAAAATAGAGCTGGCAGCATATTTGAGTAGTCCACAGCCTAAGCTTTCCAAAAATGAAATTCTTTTTAAATTTGTCGTATCATCTTGGGGTTGAGTTTGACTTATTCACAGCAACAATAAGGCATACAGCTAATGCTTTTGTGCCCATTGTACAAAATGAAGTTGTGCGACAAGCACTTGGTTTCGAGGGAGCGGGTCACAAATGTCGGAACTAACATATTGTACAATGCCATTTCAATGATTTGCTTGCTCATATGGGGGAAATGAAGGACCTGAGGAAGACGCCTAAGAAGTTGGACAGGCAAACCTACCTCTTCATCACATACAAGCATGGAATCAAGATGTAGTATGTTTTTCTAAGTATGTTCTTCTAAAACTGGTGGGGAGCGAGAGAGAGAAATGGGTCTCTGTACACTCCAAACTAGGTCATTTCGGGACAAACATATTTTAATACTTTGCTTGTGCCTAGGGATTTTTAGACCATGTCAGAAGAATTATGATGTAATCAACAATGATAAAAATCGAACATAATCAAAAACATCTGGTGGACATATGAACACAGTCAATAAAACTCCACAAGCAACAAATAACTGATCATTTAAATATTCAAAATCATTTATCAATGACATTTTCCAGGTATTGCCTTTATATAATTTATTTTAAAAAAAAAAAAAACTGAAACAAACCAATTTCTTCCATTTATAAGGGGGGTTGGGATGGCCTAGTGGTCTAGAGTGCCGCGCTTCGACCTCTAGCTGGCCGGTCACCTCTGGCTTGCGGCTGTGGTTTCGAGCCCCGATGTCAGCGTTATGTGGCATGGAGATCGGGGCGCCTTCTCAACCTCGTGGGTTTCCTCCGGGCACTCCGGTTTCCTCCCACTGCTAAAGACCCCTACGCGCAAGCGATTTATTGAAATAAAATTTAAAAAAAAAAAAACGTGTTAGTCCCAAAATGACCTAGTTTGTGTTGAGTGGAGTTAAATCCCATCTCTCTCTCTCTCTCTCTCTCTCTCCATTTATGAGGTTTGGGTGCTGGTGAATTGAATTTCTGACGAAGAAGAAAATGCTCAAGTTCATCGAATATACAAGTTTACTAGATGAACATGAACTGGCATCATCGGTAAATATCACTCATTTATACACAGTTTCTAATCATCCTGTCGTCATTAGCCCAGTTATTGCATTGTACATGTAGGTTATCAATGACCACTGACTAACCCACAAGATCACCAGCTTTTATAACAAAGAGAGAGAGAGAGAGAGAGAAATGGGGTTTAACGTCCACTTGATACAAACTTGGTTATTTCGGGACTAACATATGGTTTAGTTTTATTTCAATAATTCGCTTGCACGTAGGAGTCTTTGGCAGTGGGTGGAAACTGGAGGACCCGGAGAAAACCCACAGGGTTGGACAAGCGACCCTACTGCTTGTCACGTACAACCGAAGAAATCTAAACCCCGCCAATCTTCTATAAGAGGAGTTGGCTGATAAATGTAACAGTTTAATTTTTCATAACAAAACACAACACAAGGTATATATTGGATATAACTGTATTATTTAATAACGACGAAATGTGACCTATATGTGTTACGAAACGTCGTTAAATAATAGAGAAATAGTTATATCCATATATACTGTGTGCGTTACAAAACGTTGTTATTAAATAATAAACAAGTAGTTATATCCATGTACACCTTGTGTTGTATTTTGTTATGAATAGTTAATCATGCTTCTGGATGTCATTTAAAGAATTGAGAGTTTAATTTGACAATCGAATGTCTCGGGAGAAACTGTACAAATGATGACATCTGTAAATCGTAAGAAAAGGCTTGATGTGACGATTACCTTTTAACCCCATAAATGGAAACAAACTTCAAACTCAATAATAACAAACGGGAAATAATCACACAGGGTCAAAGTTCATTGTCTATATACAAAATGAAGAGTTATAACAATGCCCCAAATAACAGATAATAACAAAACTTGTCAATAATACAATATAAAGCAACAATAAAAAGCTGATTTAATTATTTATAATATTTATCTTAACATATTCTAACAATAACTTAATCATTTGGTGTCTAATTTTCCCGATTTAGGTATTTTTGGAAAAAGAGATGACATTGGCATTCAAGAGACGACCAACGTCAGGAACAGTCACATTTTCTATTACATCTCGTAAAGCATTCATTGTTTTGTTTTTAATTTTGAGAGAAGCCTGTATCATTTACATTACAGACCTGTGGCTGTACAGCGCAGTGGATGCTTACGGCTGGTTCCCAGATACATTCACCCGAATTGATATTTGTTGTTGCTTTCTTGCAACATCTGTGAAGTTTGTCTTTAAGTAATGCTATTATTTCTACATTTTAGGGGAAACTAAAGTGATGTTTTAATGAGGCTATTCTGAAACTAACAATGAATTTGTTTTTTCATGATGTATGAGTTTCAAAATTTATCTTTTCGCTCAAACCCGAAAATATTTGAGGTGCGCTGAGCTGCCAATTAGGGGACACATTAGTTTTAAAAAATTTCATAGCTCAATTATTTTGTTTCTCACACCTAAAAATTTCATTCCTAAAATTAAATGATCTAATTTACAATTATTGCTCTTCTCCGTCCTTTCCCCGAATCATTCTACGAGGACCTCTATTGGCAGGACCTTTTGGTTTGGCGAATGCTTGTCGAACTGCATTTTTCACAGGATGAACTTCTTCATAAATAAATTTTTCTGTTAATTCTTTAGCATCATCAGATTCTATCTGAAACAACAAATTAGAAAGGATAACTTCAGATGTTTGGCACTATTGAATGTGTGCTTGTATTTATTTGTCTTCAAATTTACTACAATATTTTTATTTCTTATTTTTCTTGTATTTAATTCATTTACAGAATACTTACTAAACAAAAAAATTAAATAAATAATAATGTTTGAACTACGCATCCGATCTTTTGATTGTCCTGTATAATTTTCTAGACTAGAAAATATGTTGCTCTAATTAGTCTAAATCGAATAAACTTCTCCCTCCCTCCGACCGTAATTAATAATAATTGACGACTCTTCGGGAATTGACTTCACGAATAGAATGTTTCACAAGCTCGCCTTCCAACTTCTGTTCCAACCATTTCCATCCATTTTAAAGTCCTTTGTCGAATAGTTTGGTGTCGACGTCTCGATATACGACCTTGGCCATAGCGCGAAATAACTGACGATGATTACGTAACGTACCATCATAGGCACATTAGATAAACTCTATGTCACTTGTACACAATGACAGGTGATCTCGTTCAATCTCGCGTGATTCTACGATACAGTATTGTTAATGTTTACATCGCTGACATCCGGTCGGCAGATTTTAAAGTTATGGATAGATATTTTGAAGTTCACCAGTTCCCCCTCTCTGTAAGAATTGAAACATGACTGACCTTTCTAACTATATCTATTCCTATTACTGTCTGTATATAATCAACTACAGGTGCTTTACAACTTGAATATAACATACGCTCTTTTATAGAACACTTATATCCCGGCATAGAATATATAAATACTGTAAATATACAAAATATACTGTAAATATACAAAATATACTGTAAATACACAAAAATATATTGAAAATACACAAAATATACAGTAAACACACAAAATATATACAAAACATACAGTAAATACACAAAATATATACAAAACATACAGTAAATACACAAAATATACATTAAATACACAAAATATACTAAATACTGTAAATACACAAAATATATATAAATATATATAGGCCTATAAATACTGTAAATACACAGAATACATGTATACTGTTAATACACAAAATATACTGTTAATACACAAAATATACTATAAATACACAAAATATACTGTAAATATACAAAAATGCTATAAATACACAAAATATACTGTAAATACACACAAATACTATAAATACACAAAATATACTGTAAATACACAAAAATACTATAAATACACAAAATATATCAATATTATCATCATTATTATAATAGTAAATCTGAAGGCTACGTGGGTAAGACACTGGCTTGCTAGACTGGAGAACGCATGTTCAATCCCTGCACTGGTCAAGAAAGTTCATTGGGATTTTCCGACATGGTTTTCACTTGTAAACATTTGCATGTACGTAAAAGATTGCTTGGCGGTTAAAATTCGATATAAGAGTAGGCCATAGTGCCGCTGCTCCACATTTCACCCTGTATGGTGTATGCCCATCTTCATTAGCCCAGCTGGAGCAGAATAGTAGGACGTTAAACCCCATTTAAAGAATAGAATATATAAATATTGTAAATACACAAAATATACTGAATAATAAAAATACACAAAATATATAGATACACAAAAATATATGACTATTATTATCACTTTAATAGTAAATCCCAGAACATATAGCTAATATAACTACACAACACATAGAATACAGACCATAGATATCGAATAGTGTAAAAATTCACGTACCTGTGCTTTCCATATAATCACCTTCGTGCGTATGTTTAAACGTGAATAAATGATATCGGGGATGATCTTCAGGAACTTTGGACGGCAAATTACCAATTTTTACATCGCCAGATTCTTCAAGGTTTACAATTTCTTTTGTGATATCCAAACTCTAGAAAGATAAAAATAACCTGGGTATTACAATATTGAAACTCTACACATCCAATAAAACAAATTTCTATATTCGACTTTTCAAACTATGCTAGAGGTACTCTGACTCAAAGGACAAGTATTATTAAACAGTGTACAAGATAGGTTGCCTGGCAACAAAACATACAACCACAACAGCTAAGGGAGAGATAAATATGGGTTAACATTCACTCGCGACAAACTAGGTCATTTTGGGAGAGAGAGAGAGAAATGGGGTTTAACGTCCACTCGACACAAACTAGGTCATTTTGGGACTAACATATGGTTTCATTTTATTTCAATAATTCGCTTGCGCGTAGGGGTCTTTAGCAGTGGGAGGAAACCGGAGTGCCCGGAGGAAACCCACGAGGTTGAGAAGGTGCCCCTATCTCCATGCCACATACGCTCACACCAGGGCTCGAAACCACAGCCGCAAGCCAGAGGTGACCGGCCAGCGGTCATTTTGGGACTAACATATTTTATGTCAATAATTTGCTTGCGCATAGGGATCTTTAGCAATGGGTCGAAACCAGAGGAACTGAAGAAAACCCATGAGGTTGGACAGGCAACCCTACTCCTTGGCACATAGAACTGTACAGGTGACTCTACTCCTTGTCACATACAAACGAGGAATCAGCTGACTCGATGACAGACCTTACCTTGCACAGCGCATGCACTAACCATTTGGGCATCCAACCCTCCCAACAGCAGAGGTCCTGGGCACACATAAAGATTGTAACACTGTGAATCTTTCAGAATATACAAAGTAAAATCATCTATACCTAATATCACTGACACATTGATAAGATGTTGTAAATATTGACTTACTAATTGAACATAATTAATATCACCATTTTTAAGTTCTTCTAGTTTTTCTACTGCTACTTTTGTTAAAGGGAAGGCAACACCTTGCATAGTTTGATGTTTAGTATCGATATTAACTACAGCATTCACCTGTAAGAATAACAATATATTTTTTTTCTTATGAATTTTACTGCTTGGTTCTAGCACCATATAAGGTCTAATTTCAGCTCTCATTCTCTTGGGGGCTGTGGTGGAGTAACCAGGATATTATCGCTTGGTTCTAGCACCATATAAGGTATAATCAGGATATTATCGCTTGGTTCTAGCACCATATAAGGTATATCCACTGTTCTTTTCTCTTGAGGGCTGTGGTGGAGTAATCAGGATATTATCGCTTGGTTCTAGCTCCATATGAGGTGTAACTGCCATTCTCAGTCTCTTGGGAGCCAAAGTGGCTCAATGAGTAATGAGGCCGTGTCGGATTTGCTACCAGCGTTAACGGAGAAACTTCCTTGGGAATTTTCGGAATGGTATCCCCTTGTTGCAGGAGGGAACGTCTGGTAAGGAATAGTATACAATATACAATGACGTGCACATAAAAGAACCCTTAAAAGTTGGAAAAGTGGGACAGTACCGCTGTCCCTGCTAAGTATTCCTGTCTTCATTAAGTTAAGAGATAAAAGTTCATTAAACAGAGTACAATTTTACCTCATTATCTTTAAGAGCTTTGAGTTCTTCTTCAGCATGTGTTAAAGGTGCTGGAGCATCTAAAGATTTTTTATGTTTCTGATAGCCTTTTAAATTAACATCTTCCTAAAATCAATAAATTACAATTATGCTTTTGATTAACATTGCATGATTATTTATCATATTTTCTTTTAATCACAATACAATAAAGGACCCAGTGGTGACCGAGAAAAAGGAAAAAGTTTAAAATAAACTTTACAGATGATAACTTACAATTGTGGTACCAAACACGTCATGTTTCAAATCACCTTGACCAAATTCTTTTCTTAATGTGGCTCTTGTTGCGGCGTATAACATCTTCTGTCGTACCTATGAAACAAAATATAGTCTGCGATATCACCTTGGTGGAAGCGGACATTAAAAAAAAGCTATTTCACACACTTTAAGTTTTTGATTGTAAAGAGTATTTATATCTGTAAAATATGATTAGAGCACAGATTCTACTTTTTCAGATAGACGTTGTTTTCTTCACAGCAATAGAATATGGAAGAGCTTTTAAATAGATTGCGTTGAATTTGAACTTGATGTAAGGGATTTACACAATCTTAACACAGAAATAAGGGATCAGTAGACAAAACAGTTTAACACAGTTTATGCCATTCAGCCAAAGTTTAAACATACAGGGGTATATATTCTTTCAAAATCTACAGTATAAAAAAGATCACTTTGCTCGACTCAATACTTAAAGATGCATTATGGGAGATTAGATAAAGAGTTGTCAGTTCTCACTATAATAGGTAAAGGCCTAGCCTCGATCATCGGTATGATAAAAAACATAGTCTTGATTATCCATTTCATGATTAAGCGACATATAGGAATCTAATCCAGCTAACATCGAAGGCTAACCTTGACATCAAGAGTTTATTATGGTCTGGATAAGTTAATTAATGTCTAATTTATAGTTTAGATAAGATTTCAGGCCTAAAGAAAGATGTGCAATAGGCAGATGTAACTCTTGCATAATGTATGTTTAAAATTTAATGTACCAGGGGCTAAAGCGATAAATTTAGCAGAAAATAAAATGAATAAACTTACAGGAGAGAAATCTGGTGACCAAGATATTACGATCCATAAATAACCTGTTGTAATCTTCTCATCCAATCTATATAATATATAACATGGCTGCTTCTCTTCTAATAACGGTAATACTAACTCATCATATTGTACGATATCGTTAAGGTCAAATCAAACAATATATACAAGTTCGACTCCCTCAAAGAACAACCCCTAAAGTTAACAGCAAATTGTGATCATTAATGTGCTTCTGGCTCAGAAATAAAATGAAAAGGGGTTCAACGTCCTACTGTTCAGCTCCGACTGGGTTAATTAAGACTGGACATACACCCGACACTTATCTTACTCACTTAGCCATCGTGATATCCCTCCATTATCGGGAGAACGATTTCTACTGATAGGCCGATAATCAAACATCACTACTGTTTATACCATTTCAAAAAATATTGACAGAAACATTGACAGAAACCTAACTGGTATGTGTTACTAGCGTTTTGGCAAAGGAAGTGGAATTGTGAATTTATATAAAAGGATATCTTCATCCCATGCTTTGTTGCCAGACAAACTTTCACTTAAAACCATCTGTTCTAAAATAAAAAATAATTTTACAAGGATTAGAAAATAATCTTGTTTTTAACAAAGCAGATCAAGCAGATAATTACGAACAATTTTTGTCATCCAATCATACAATAGTAAGTGGTAATTACTCTAAACTAATGTTTATTATGTAAAGAAAGTGGTTAGAAAATTATAACGTAGTCATTAATTAGCAGGCATTCAAAAGAGAGAGAGGGAGATGGGGTTTAACGTCCACTCAACACAAACTAGGTCATTTCGGGACTAACTTATAGTTAAATTTTTTTTCAATAATTCGCTTGCGCTTAGGGGTGTTTCACATTGGGTGAAACTCCGTGAAACCGGAGTGCCCGGAGGAAACCTACGCGGTTGAGAAGGCGCCTCTATCTCCATGCCACATATGCTCACACCAGGGCTCGAAACCACAGCCGCAAGCCAGAGGTGACCGGCCAGCTAGAGGTCGAAGCCCGGCACTCTAGACCACTAGGCCATCCCAACCCCCAGGCCTTCATAAACAGTAAAAGATGTCAGGTACTTCTACTTTTCTAGTGTAAAAGTGTGACTAATTCCAATACCCATCAGTATTGAATACACAAACCCAACTAAAAGAGGTGTATAGCATTTAAAAGTCACTGTTTTAACACATTAGTGATATAACACCATCTTAATGTAAATGACTACTGCCTGATAACTAACCATTTCAAATGACTAATAAACATGTATATTATAATAACGACTTAGAACTGCTTGAGTCCTTTATTTTCAATTGTAAATGTGATTTGTTCATAGGTCAACTATACCATCTTTACAGTGACAGGACAATACATGGAAAACCTCATATCAAATTAATTTACATTTTGAATTTTCGATAATCAGGGAATGAAGCTAAACTTCACCGTGTGAATATTCTGCCTCCTTGACAATAGTAACTTTATAGAGACAGGACATTTTGAATTGGAATTATGTATATTGATAAATATTATAAATCTATTTGCATATTCGACAAAACGTTATTATAAAAATATTAATTAAAAACAAATACACTGTGTGGTTACTGCAGATGTTGAAAAAGCTTTTAAAAAATAGGCTTCTGCAAAGCAGTGAAGAATTTTGTAAAACTGTAATATCATATATATATTATATGTATTTATGTAAATAAAAATTACTGAAATAATCTAATAGATATTTGTTCCTGTTTTTGGCCGAAAAAATATATGGCTAATAAAAAAATGGAACTCTGATAGGGGGGAATAAAGCTACTTTCTTGATAATACTAACCTTGCTCAATAGAAACTTTAATAACACGAACATTTTCACTTTTAGCCCTAGCAAACTCTGCCCGTAGTTCTTCCGAAGCTGAAAAAATAAATTTCAAACTTTAAGTTTGATTTCATATTAAAGGGACAGTCCCGATTTTAACTTTAAGTTTGATTTCATATCAAAGGGACAGTCCCGATTTTAACGGGGTCTCAAAAAATTTAAACGCCAAAATATAGAAAAATGGTGTATTGAACTTGTGTCAAAATTCCAGCTCAAAATATTGAGTCGTTTGGATATGAACGTCAAAACTGCTTATCCAGACTAGGGCTGTGTCGATATATTGATACACCAATATGTATCGATACATTTCAGCAATATTTATATCGATACGTAATTTTCAAAAGGTGGACACATATAATTAACCCATTGCCTAAGGGACTTCACTTGCTGGTTCGTTTTAAAAGAGATTTAGATGATCCGATGCTTACACATCACAAACAAACGTCTTGAAACATAGTTTGGGATTATTTTTGGCATAATTTGTGATGTCACCATATCGCAATACGTATAGGTTTGCCTTATTGTCAATATGTATCGTATCGAAAATGAACTGTATCGACACAGCCCTAAATCCAGACACATAACCCTTTTAAGATTTCGGGTCAATTTTTTCGTTGGTGACCTGACAATCGATTCTCATTCCTTGAGAGCTCTATATAGTGAATGGCCCATGTGCTGTACTTGATAGCAATAGGCAGATTTCAACTACACGTAGACACTGCATAATACAGCTTGGGACGCCGGTCTCAATTTCTGGAAGAACACTGGTGTGTTTAAATTGTTTGAAAACATATCACAAACCCAAAGTTAGTTGCTCGGCCCTTTAGGTAGGGGATTTTAAGGGATTTTAACACAGAATTAAGCAGTCATATTCTTCAAAATGTTATTGGGATTAGCCCTTTAAGACAACTTTATGGTTTACTATTTCTTACTTTATTACATGCAACATTTCAATACAAGGCATCTTTGTCAAGTAAATGATCAATAATTAATCCAATCATACATTAGTACATTCATAAGTAAAACAATTAATTTCTATATTTGTATTATTATGAATTCGGTGAAAACATAAGTTTCAGTACTTCACTTGTGACTTGACATTTTACTTCATCAACAAAAATCAACTCGATTCCTAGCATGAACATCGATCACCTTCATTTTACAAGGCAGTGTTTGTGTATTTTTGTTTACATGGGATTACAGATTCAACTGTTGACTTACATACTCAACAACCAAACAGTGACTTATTGTCCTCGCCTATTGATTATACATTTGACTGACTGAAGTCAACTGTCAATAAGTGGTTGTTGATGATGATGGAATGTCCATTAGCCATACTTAGCAGCTTTCGACTTGATACGTTTTGAATCATTATCACAAAGTTTGACTTAATTCACGAAAGTGACAAAATTAGCTAGAATATTCCTAGAGGATTTACGTCTCAATAATTTAAGATTAACAATATACTGTACCTGCTATTCCAGTTTGGTGAGACATTGTTGACTTTTACAGGTAAAAGTTGACTCAAAGGAGGAAGTTGTCGGAAGTTCGGGAAGAGTACACTCCCTCCTGTCACGTGATAAAAAAGCCATTTTGCAATGTTTCAATGCTACCCATTGGTGAATGATACTAATGTAGACCAATCAATTTATCGTTCACATAATTTTTAGGCTCTCCAGGCAAAATGGCTGACAACGTGGATTTTGCGAAATTATCTTTCAAAGATAATTATTTAATTAGGTCTAGCGTCTAGCACAGCTTTCAAAAAGATCACAGGACGTTCCAGTTCATTCGCTGGAATGGAGACTTCAAACGTTGCACATAAAATTAATTCTCAGAAAAGGACAAACGACGTTTTGCTGTCTGAAAATGTGGATTTCGCCGGTTTGCTTTTGTCGGATCCAGTTCAGAAAGGCTTGATATCAGCCGGCTTTGAAAGGCCGTCACCCATTCAGTTAAAAGCCATACCTCTTGGTCGTTGCGGATTAGGTAGTCTATTTTATATTAAAAGGGCACACCTATTTTATTTGTTAGAAAAACAAAACCCAGGCTTAAATATTCAAGGATCCATCAAGATTCTCCCTACTGCACTGGTGTCACAGTTTCAGTTGGTCCCTGGTGTGTGTTTACCGTTTAGCACATGCGCAATTGTAGGAGTCAGCTCACACTGTTGTAGACACAGTGTGCGTTGACTCCCCGTGATAGGATTACTCTAGTAACTATACTTGTTACCTTAAACTGTTTTTAAGGTAACAATTGGTACAGTCTAAGACCCCTTATGCAAGTTCAAATAGGTTCAAACGCACAATTGTCAACACACATCATTACATCATTACAGTTTGTATTAAAAAAAAGTAATTCTATCACAAATAAATGAAGACTGGACCATTAACATAGTTACCGAACAGTTTTTCTCTGCATAGCGCTGTTTATGTTGTAGGCCTAATGACGTATTACGCAACTTGCGGCCATGACGGTCGGCCAGTTGAAATTTCGCGTAGGAGATGAATTTCATCAAATCATATAATTATGCGGTAAGGCCTCACCTTTATTTCAATAAGAATTGATTTATTATATGTTAAGCTGCGTGCAGTACTGTTTTGGGTCAGTTCATTTGTAAATTAAGCGAGCTATAGACCGGTAAACTTTTTGTAGTCATTTGACTAAAAAAACTTGCGCAAAGGAACTCGGTAGGAAAAACCACTACTGCGACTGGAGTAAGACGGAAGACAGCAGTAGTGGAACCATTTCTAGGATTACCCCTACGATTTTCTTATGCCTTACGGCCAGATCGGTTTCTACTATTATCTACCAATATATAGTAATACAATACTACTGACAGCAGTGGAGCATGTCGAGTTTCTACTGTTAGTTTATTTTAGTAAAAAGGAGAAATACAAATTGACGATCTTTATAATTCAGTAGGCTATAAAAATTGAATATTTCCTCCACATGTGGAAAGAGAAAAAAAACAACTGCCACTTATATAAATGTAGAGTATGCAATGCCAATGCATTGTGCATGCGTGTTTGAATCCAAATTTACAAGGAGTATTTATTACCACATTCTTTTCTTTGTATGGAATTGGGTGATTCATGTTCAAGAAATAGTGGTATTTTCAGATTAATTAGTTTCGGATGATATCGGCTTTTGGATAGAGGCCAAAGTCAATTAAATCTGTTGATCGTGTAACTACTGATCACTAAAAAAACAGCTAATCACAATAACAAGTATGTTTATTAATGACAAAACTCTAACTAAGAACATAACACTTTTTCCTGAAGTGATCAGTTATTTGAGTTATGAGGAACCATCTCACAATGGCGGAAGTGGATAAAGCTGTGTTGCTAACACAAACATCAGTCTCGGACATGCGCAAATGCCCAGGAGCAAACACGACACCAACGACCAACTGAAACTGTGACACCGGTACTCCTTCGATTTGTCAGATTGCCAAATATTTGGTGACTGAATCTTCAATTAAAGGGACAATAACACTCTTGCTGGCTTGGCAGCTCTAGAAAATAAATAATAGTCTTATTCTAAGTACTAGATGTTTATGTGTCCTACCTGTTGTGTAAATTATCCATTACATCCTATTTTACTTGTCCACAGGGATTGAAAATATTTTAAAATCAAAGTCACATTTGAAAAGGTTTACGTTAACCTTTTCAAATCATATAGTTGAATTTTTCCAATTTTTTAAATTAGGTGTGTTAAGATGAAATTTGTATCATCAAGTAATTTGAATATTGTAAAATAATACAATTTGTTGACCAGAATAAAGATTGGGACATATTATTCAATTACAACAAGAGTGTTATTGGGGCTTTAATGTCTAGGTCAGCGACCAGTCTAGTGAAAGAATATATTGCCCGACTGATGACCAGAAGCCACCCCTATTCTTGTTGGTCAAGATCAACTATTTAATGGGCTGACCCATGGTCTATCCCATTCCAAAATTTGGTTCTGGTTCATAAAATATTTTATTCCTAACGCCCAAATCAAAGGGAGCCTGCCTTTTTATTTTGTAACATAAATGACAGCAGAATGATTAATATAAGCCTGATTTCCCCTGTTCTGTGGTGTGGGGTGGAAGGGGTTGGCAAGGAAACGCATTAATTAGTCATTCAGATGGGATATAAATAACATTCAGATCCATCCATGTACTCGCTGGTGTGCATATAAAGGAAACTGTGACAATTGCTGTCCGGACAAAATTTCACTCATGACATAAATCATCAGTCCAGAAATGTAGGACATTAACCCCTACTGCCTTTCACTTTCATTCATATATAGATAAAGTCAACAGACCACACATATTGATAAGAATATATATTTTTCTTTGAGATTTGATAGTGCAAGCTAAATCTGGTACTGGAAAAACATGTGTGTTTTCTGTGGTTGCTTTAGAAAGCTTACAACTGAAAAGTTCAGCTCTGCAGGTTTGATTTTTTCTTCTTATTTTGACAGATCAGACATAAAATGCACTAAAGTGGAATTAAAACACAACGTTGAGGTATGAGTGTTAATGTTGGAGCATTAACTTTTGTTGTAAGAATTAGTTAAATCTCTGTAGGAGAATTGAGTGGTTATAAGAGTCATTTGCAAACTATAATATTGTAAAATTTGAAACTATAATAGGAAAGTCAGTTCAAAAATGGTTCAATTCAGTTCAGTATTTGCATAGATATGATGAATTGAAATTTTGTCAAAATTCGGTTTCAACTGTTTGTAAGATATATATGGCATATCCTTTAATGGGTCGGAGATTATCTACTTTGTTTTTATAATTAATGTTAAATAATCATTTAGTACATTTTGATTTGAATTAGCATGTTACAGACTTGATATTGTTCAAAAAATACAAATATAAATGGTGTTCAAAATACTAACCTAAAATCAAATAGAGTTTGAAAATGAATGATTAAATCTAATGATACATTAGGCCTCCCCAATTGAAATTTCTGCTTTTTTTCCTTGAGTTCACGTGTTAAAAACCCAGCTCCAATTTCTTCAGGAATAAAAACTACCGAGTGGGTTATTTATTGATTAATACCCCATGAAAACCAAAATTAAATTCATTTGACCCTAGTGCCCTTTTTGTAGCTGAAAACTTTTATTTTTTTCTAGCTATTAGTTCTAGCACCAAATAGAGAAATAGCTGTTCTGTCTCTAATTTCTTCAGGAATAAAAATAACTGAGTGGGTTATTAGATATCAAAATTGAATTGGTTTGATTAATTCCCAATAGATATCAAAATTAAATTGGTTTGCCCATGGTACCCTTTTTTAGCTGAAAACTTTTATTTTTTTCTAGGTATTAGTTCTAGCACCAACTAGAGAAATAGCTGTCCAGATACAAGATGTTATCAACAGTATTGGAGTTTATTTACCACGACTTGCCTGTCATACATTCATAGGTGGACTTCCTGTCAAGGATGATATACAGAAATTAAAAAGATGTCACATAGCCATCGGATCACCAGGTATAATGCTTGAGCTTTCACTTCAAGGTTTTGCAGCGGGTCGGGTGGCTGAATTGTTTTACACGGCACCCGTTGGATCCTAAGGTCTGTCATTGAGTCAGGTGACATAGTTTTGATTCCACACTTGTATGTGACACCGACTAGAGTCACCTGTCTGGGAGAACGCTAGATCGGAGACGGTCCTACGCAAATTGTGACGTCATATGTGAATTGTGGGTTAGGGTAAGGGTTAGGCTTGATCATGGGTTAGGGTTAGGGCTAGCCCTGTTTACTTCTCGGGACTTTGACCAAATCTACAGGTCCTAGCCCTAACCCTAACCCACAATCTATATATGATGTCATATGTGCTAAAATGCGTAGGACCGTCTCCGATCTAGCGTTCTCCACCTGTCTGACCTCATAGGTTTTCTCTAGCTTCCTCTTGTATCAAAAGACCACAATATACAAACGAATTATTGAAATAAAATTGAACCCTATGTTAGTCCCGAAATAACCTAGTTTGCCAGTCAATAAATTTTGGATATATTTTGTTGACCGCAGATTATCAAAATATTTTTAATCGAGTATCCTGTTAGTGTAAATGAAAATTTCCTTTTAAGATTATATTGAAAACAATAAACACAGCTTTATGGATAACAGTCTATAAAGAAAGAATTCAATTAGAATGGTTTTTAACAATCTGATTAAAATACAGATCTAAATTTCGATTGTCTTTTTTATACTTTCGATGGCCTACACTACATGAAGATCTGACAAGTTATAGTAGGAGTTCACGTCAAGGGTCAAACGAACAACTTTTATCCCTATGATGTTAGACATTTATTAATCAATCAGCGTTGACGTTTCTAGTGGTTTACCCACAGTTCCGTGCATTAAAAGGCAAAGAGGTCGCCCTAACAGGCCGTTTCATTGGCTAATCCCTCACACCACCTAGAACACGTCAATGATAACAACTCTTCCAGATCCTAGTGTAGTAAAGTGAGTAAAACGAAATTTTAAATAATAAAAAACAAAACGAAATAGGATCTGTGTTTACTCAGACTGTGTTTTTAAGTTTATATTTGATGTTTATAGGACGTGTGAAACAGTTAATAGAAAGTGGTTTAATGTCAACAGAGAGTATCAGATTGTTGGTTCTTGATGAAGCTGATAAATTATTAGAAGAAAGTTTTCAAGATCAGATAAAGTAAGCCTTCATCTTTAGTTATCTCAATCAGGCTAACTCAGAAAATATTCAAAGAGCTTTCAGAAATATTTTATTGAATGATTAGTATTCAAAGTCCAGTATAAAAAAATACTTTAGGTACAGAATCTCAAAAAGGTTATCTATTTATTTCTTTTAATCCGACAAGGGCGATTTGGTTGCCAAATGGTGTAACACAAGCACTTTAGATCATAAGATCTGTCATTGAGTCAAGGGGCGTGGTTTCGATTCCCAGGTTGTACGTGACAAGGAGTAGGGTTCCATTCAACCTCTTGGCTTTTTTTCTGGGTTCTCTGATTTCCTCCCACTGCGAAGGACCCGAACGCGCAAGCAAATTGTAATGACATAGTTTATAATTATAAGTTTTTCTGTGGTCGTATGCCAGCCCTACGAGCGCTGTCCCTGACAATGGGAACATGGCTTGAAGCACAACAGTCCAGATAATTTGATCACAATTATTGAAGACAAAGACATATTTTTTGCAGTTTTCATTTATTTTAACTTTTTCACATTTTTCCAGTTGGATTTATTCGTCTTTACCAGAGAATAAACAGATTTTAGCGTTATCTGCAACCTACCCAGAATACCTTGCTAATCATTTAACAGCCTACATGAGGAATCCAACATTTATTCGTCTTAATATTTCTGATCCAGCTCTATTGGGTAGATATATATTATTTTTCTATTGGTTAGTTCCCAGACAAGCTTTTACAAAAATCTGGAAACTAAGTGCACTTCCATTTATTTCTTGTCAATGGAAGGCATAAATTTCTTACATATATTATTAAGACTTTTCATACCCTGGTAATGACTGTACCTATTGCACAGGGTCAAGATCTGATCGAAAATAGCCTTTTGGTTGCTATGGGTATTTGACTGCCTTGAACCATCACGTCACATCAATAAGTGACTTATTTCAGATGTCAGATTGAGTCTGAATCTGTAGATTGCAGGGCCTGTTACAGCATGTACGCGACGGGAGAGTGTCGGGAGTGAGTATGTTAGTTTCTTGATAGCTGATTTAAAGCTCTTGTTTGATGGAGTGGACACTATAGTATTATCCAGGTCCTGAGGTGGTTCCAATCAATAATTGTCTTTGAGAAGAAAATAAGTGTCCATAAAGTTCAGTACCGGTATTACATGCTACATATGGAATATTTTGTTACATGATATTCTACTATATTTTTTACTATTAAGTAAGAATCATGTTTGGCACAAATTCGGCATTTGGCTTTAGCAGCAGTTAAGTAGTCATTATAATTGAAAGATGAGCAATCCGCCCAAGATTGAATATCTGCCCCCTCCTACCATCTTTGTTTGTTTTTTATAACTTATTCAGTTATTGTTTTGTAATATTGATTATTCAGGTATTAAACAGTATTATATGCAAGTACCCCATCATCCATTACCAAATAAAGACCTAGAAACAAAGACTAAAGCTGTTGTAGAAATATTGTCCAGTATTACATTTAAACAATGTTTGATCTTTTCAAACTATCAAACCAGGTACCCAGTAATATAATCTCTATGACATCACCTTTGAGTGGCAGAAATGAAATGAAATGGGGTTTAGCATCCTACTGTGTTCTGCTCCAAACTGGGCTAATGTAGACGGGCATACGCCATACATTGTGCTATGAGGGAAATTGTGTCCAGACAGAGGCACTACAGCTTACCCTTCTATTGAAGTCCAACTGTCAAGGGATCTAGCCAATATGTACATGGGGGGCCTCGTTTTTTTGGTTCATCCGAAAGACTAGACAGCTGCCCTTGTCAAGCCTCCATCCTGCATCACTGACAAGTGGAAACCACACAGGAAAATCTGGATGAACTTTCACAGCCAATGCATGGACTAGCGAGTCAGCGTCTTACCCATTTAGCCACTGTGTTCCAGTAGGACTAATTATTGAGATTTATATTGGTTGATTAATTTTTTATGAGTTAAATATTTTATGAGTAATTAAAATCAGATTTTATGTATAAGATAAATTTGTGTTAAAATTTTAGAGAGACCCATTTCCAGATTTTTGTTTTTTATTGTTATGTGTTTTCAGAGCCCAGAATCTATGCAGTGAATTACAGGATCAGGGTTGGCCAACAACTTGTATAGCTGGTAGTTTAGATCAGAAAGAAAGATTGGCGGCCATGAATCAACTTAAAACGTACCAGTGTCGAGTTTTAATTTCAACTGATTTGGTAAGAATATCATCATCATCTCCTATTGTCACCATTTAGCACCTATTTAACTTACTTGGCTCAAATGTCCATCCATCATCGTTCATTTGAACTGTTCCATTACTGATTGAATGTCCCACTAAGTCATTAGTCCTAAGGACAGTAAGTCTGTAAACCTCATTCCATTACTCATTACATGTCCATTACTCATTACATGTCCATTACCCATTGCACGTCCGTTACACATCCATTACTCATTACATGTCCATTACCCATTGCACGTCCGTTACACATCCATTACTCATTACATGTCTATATTCATTACATGTCCAATACTTCAAACTTATTACCAATAACCCTGTCCTGTCTGTCTTATCGTTCAGGCCATATTTACCGTTCCTGTGGACTGAGTAGCATTAAAATTTGAAGTAAGTTAACAAAATGTAAATTAGGATGTTTCCAAGATTTTCTGATTACAAAATTAACACACTAAAACAATTTTAGGTAAATAATAGAAAACATTTAACAAATCTTTAATGTCTTTGAGCATCATTTGAGGGACTTATCAATAATTACTTGACAACTACAATATTGTGAAAGCTGCGTCTCTAATATGAATATCTATCAATCCAATTGTGGTTCAATTCCACTTAGTATTTACCTAGTTATGATAAATTAAAAATGCAAATGACAGACAAAAAAATCTGTTTTAGTTTTTAAATGATATAAATCTGAAGATGAGTGGGTTTTTTTATTGCAGACATCTCGTGGTATTGATGCTGATAAAGTAGATTTGGTGATTAATCTTGATGTACCGTATGATCATGAAACATATTTACATCGTATTGGTAGAGCTGGACGATTTGGTGAGTCACTGTTGTTAAGTTATTACCAGTTATAGATTAGTTTATATATAATTATTTACATTACGACTTTACCATTACTTTTATATAAAATCAATGACAATGACAGTTTGTCTTTTATCTCCAGTTGCCTAGAAGCCTCAGTTGCCCAGTGTCCTTGAACGTAATATCATATCCCTAGTTGCCTTGTACCCAAAAGCTTAAAACCCCAATTTACATTGTATCCCCAGTTAATGAATCCTTGGTTGCCTTGTATCCCCAAGTGTGTTGTAATCCCATGCTTAATATCCCCAGTTAAATGAATCCCCAGTTGCCTTGTATCCCCAAGTGCCTTGTATCCCCAGTTGCCTCAAGTCCCCCAGTTTGATATTTCCAAGCTTAATATCCCCAGTTTCCTTGTACCCCCGGATCCCTTGTGTCCCTGAGCTTAACATTCCAGTTGACCTATATTCCAATTTTTACACATCCCCTGCTGCCTCCCTGTTGGTCATTTTGTTATTGTTGCTAGAGAGAATCATGAAGTGTCTATATTTGTATTGTTATTACAGGATCATTTGGAGCAGCTATATCAATAGTAAGCCATGGGAAGGAAAAATCGGAACTTCATGCTGTAGAGAAAAAATGTAACACAAACATTTGGCCTGTTCCAGGTAAAAGTTCAACCAGATTTTCCGGCGCGGTTCCCCATTGTCTCTGATGCAAAGACAGTTGTCTATTCGTTCGGTTGGGACGAAAAAACAGGTCCCGTGTACACATTGGTATTCACGTAAAGCATCCCATGACAGTTGGAATTAGATATAAGAGTAGGCAGTAGTGCCGCTGTTTGGGCAAAACTTCCATTATAGCACACTGTATGGCGTATGCCCATCTTCATTAGCCCAGTTCGGAGCAGAACAGTGGGACGTTAAACCCCATTTCATTTCATTTCCGCGTAAAAGATAGTTCGAACTTTATTTAGCTATAACTCATCTTTGTATTTTAACAAGAAGAACCTTATAATAAAATATTCTGAGTCAGAAAAGTAAAATGTTAAACAGACATTTTTATATGCTCCCATTTCAGTGTTCTGGTATCACAAAACCATCTTGTATAGCAATTGTCGTCTTCATTAAGGCCTAGTCCAGTCAGTGCAAAATCGTAGGTTCCCAATAATTAAAACACAGATCCTATTTCGTTTTGTTTTTTAATAGTTCACTTGTCTTCACTACATTAGGATCTGGAAGAGTTGTTATATAGCAGGCGTTCTTATTGATGTGAGGAAGTAGCCAATAAAACGGTCTGTTACAAGGAGTTCTAGGCATTCTCTGTACGGAACTGTGGGTAAACCCCTAGAAACAAGGATTAATCAATGTCTGATTTCATGGGGTCAAACGCTGCTTGTACGACCTTTAACACAACATTTTACTACAACCGGTCAGATCTTCATGTAGTGTAGGCCATCCATCGAAAGTATAAAAAAAAAACGAAACTAAATATAGATCTGTATTTTAATCAGATTGGTTGTTGACGTTAATGTTCCCTATTTTATATTTCAGATCCGCTGCCAGTGGATTTGGTCAAGAAAAATATACCTATAAATATTGATGATATAATTAGCACGGAACAGATTCAAACAATCAGGGCAACGGCAATAAATGGCCAATCGTCACATGAGAAAACAGAGATGAATGAACACTCCAACGACAGCATTTCAAATTATTCTGCAAAGAAAGATCAAGATTCTTGTGATGATAAAAATACGAATAATTCTTTAATTAAACCCAGTGGACCTAGTGCACAAGATGAATTATTAGGTAAAATGGAAAATTTATCTGAAAAAGACATGAAACAGAGTACCCAAAAATTTATTTATCAAGAAGACAAAACTGAACTTCAAAATTTGTCGCTAAATCTTGACAGTTTGAAAGAAGATTGTTCCACTTCTAATTCTCCAGTTGTAGATGTACGTGATATCACTGATAGTGTTGTCAGCTTTCAAAAATCACCAAAGGCGAGGACTGTTGTTGATGAATTGGTGAAAACGAATGAGAAACTTTGTAGAAATCCCTCAGAAACTAGAGATTTGAATAATTCCCATTCACTCCCCTTAAACGTAACAGACAGTATGAACAGTAATAATCTTATAATAAAAGATTCTGATGAATTAAATAGGGATTCTTTCGATCTAAAAACAAGTGCTTTAAAAACTGAAAATTGTGGTTCCAATATAAATATGAATAGTTCAATTATTAGTGCTAAAACAAATTCGAAATATTCTAAGAAAGTGAATTGTTTAAATGTTTGTACGAAATCAGAAACTCCTGTTTCGGAAGATATTAAATGTGATCTGAGTGATGTAACAGAGAATTTCGACAATCAATCAAGCGCCTTTAAACAACCGGACAAATTTAACACTAATCTTTTAAAAGTCATGGAGAAAACAGAAGTTGATTCAAATCATGAAAATCAAACAGACAACAAAGTTGTGTTACAGAAATCTTGCCAAGATGTGGTGGAAGCTGTGCAAAATCTAAATCTTGAAAATGTGATGTCTGTTGATTTGAGGAATAGTCAAAGTAAACCCAGTTCCAACACGATGGATGCAGTTGAAATATCTAATTCTGCTCAATCTATTAATCCCAAAGTTGTGTCAGCAAAAAATGAAACGTCAAATACGAAAGACATTACAGAAACGAAAGCAGGAAGTGATGTTAAAAATAAAAAGTTGCATAATGTAAGTAGATATCAAGAAAAACTTAAAAGTTGCGATGAGTTTAAAAACAGTGAGACTAATTGTGATTATAATTATATTGCTAGGATACGTAAAGATATACAGGGCTCTGTTAAAAATATTCCTTCCATCGAAACAAGCAGAGAAGGATTGGCTAGAATTGATCAGATTTATTCAACTATCCGACAGCGAAATATAGGCATGGTTCAAACCACTTCACGAGAAACTCAAACGCAAGATTCAGCTACCGGTGATTTACGTGTTCCACGTGTACCGTCAACAAACAGGAAAACAGAAGACAATTCAAAAACTATGGAGGAAAATAAGATGCAATTAAATGGATTCAAAATTAATAAAATGATTTCACCTGATTTGCTGGAATCTAACTTGAAAGACGTTGACGATCGACTTCGGAATCCATCCTTGCAGGAGTTTCATCCTAAACTTGCCAAAGTCTGTGTGTCCAATCAAAATGGCATAGCGTCTTTATCAGATGTTCTTGACAGCTCTACGCCGTCCAAAACATCAGAAAATATATTTCAGGAAAGTGATTCAGAAATTGCTGAATCCAGCAGTTCAACGTCCATTACATCTGATTCAGACTCATCACTCAGTTCCGAATCGAAAGAAGAAAGATCTTGCCGCAAAAAAGATTCCGACTATTTTTTGCCATATAAAAAATCGTATGGACATCAACATGGACGTCGTGTTACTGAGAATGAAAGAGGTCAGTTCGGTGCAAGAATTGATTACCGTCTGCCGCATTATAACTTTCATGCAAATAATTGGTTTTATGATCAAGGATATCCTTATCCCTATGACGATGATAGGAATATCTCAATGTTTACAGAATCCAGTCACAATCAGAGAAAAAATAAAGGCAAAAAATGGAGCGAGCCTAGTAATTTTGAAAGTGGTAGTCACCGGTGTGATTCTGGAGAAATAATTTCTGAAAGACGCAAGACTGAACAGAGACAAGCACCTCTTCATAAAGAAAAATCAAAAACGTCATTCATCAGAAGTCATCAAGAAGATGAAGACCTCTCGAAACAGGCGAGCAGACGTCTTAAACAGGAGAAAACGGAGCATCAAGCCAAAACTAAAGATCCCATGTTTGATAGTGCTTATTATAATGATAATTATTCTGAATCCGGATATGATTATTATTGTCCACAGAATAGACATGGAAATCCGCCATACAGTTCCTATCCATGCTATTCCATGGATCCATACTATTACAAACAATCCTATGATTTTTATAGTATGAATCCATACTATAGAGAACAATACTATAATTATTATCCAAACTATCCTCAACCTAGACCTGAAACTATCGAGGAATCTATGAAACAGATGCAAAAGATTGCCAAGATTCAAAGAGATTACATCAGAAAAATGTCAAGAAAATAATAATCTTTTCATATTGTAGCATGTTTTTTTTTTCTAAAATTGAAACTGTGAGATATGTCAACCATTAAATTAAATAAAATTTGTTACTAGATTTTGAACTTATGCTGTTGTCCATTTTATTGATATGAAATGGGGTTTAACGTCCTACTGTTCTGCTTCGACTGGACTGTTGAAGATGGGCGTACACATGATACCGTGTTATACTGAATTCCAACTACCAAGTCAATATACATAGGACCTTGTTTTTGCATCCCATCCCAACAACTATACCTTGTCCCGTGCCAGGTCCTCTGTCCTGCACCATTTTATTCTTGAGCCATGTAAGTTTGGTGAGTTTGTTGCTGGCCGGGGTCAAGTTTCCTCAGAAATTTCTGGTTTCCCCTTGTCATTGATATTATTTTCCCCTTGTCATTGTCTTATTATTTGGTTCCCCACTTGTAGGGTCACCTATCCAACCTCATTGATGAAACTGTCATCAATTGACGGACTTAGATGTTTGATATGACATCACAATTCCAAGATGGGTACTTGTTTTCCTCAGAGAACGCACACAAAAAAACACCCAGTATAGAATTAGTTTTATTAAAGTTAGCCTTATTTCTGTATTACATGACATCATTATGCTTTATAGAATGTGAACAGGAATTTAATACACTAATACATCACATACAAAAACTGATAACAAATGATGAATCAATTGTGACTATAAGACAAAAATAGGTTTTATAGAAAGAAATTGTGACAGTAAAACAAAACTGTTCTATGGAAAGCAATTGTGACTAAGACAAAACAGTTCAGTGCCGGACGGGTGGGCCAAAGGCGCCTCTGTCAGGTCACTGACCAAGTACTTGCCGAAGGCATGCAAGCGTCCAACGGTGACAATTTTGAAGATTGACCACCGCAAACCCATTTTCCAAGAATTTAGACCAAAGCCTTCTTTATCCTGCCCCATCCCCTGTCCTCTCCTTCATTCTTTCTTTTCTTCCTCTCTCCTTTCTATCTCTCTTTTTTCCTTTTAGGCTTAGGCCCCCTTTTTTTTTAATGAGCTTAAGTCCACCTGTCATGGACAAGTGAGCCCAGTCAGGCACTGAAACAATTCTATGGAAAGCAATTGTGCTTGAAAATAACAAGACAATCATTGTAGAAATGAAGCTTTGATTAAAAATACATTGTTTATATAGAACTTTGTGTTTTTAAAGGGGCATTATTTAAGCTGGCAGTTCTCGCTATAATATTTCAAAACGTGTGCATTGATTGTAACCATGGTACTGGTTTCTCCATTTTTAAATTAAATCATTAAATGAAATTCGCTACAACATTCTATTCAAAAATGTGCAACATTGTCTATCTTCAAATAAAGTGTGAAAACCTATGTGAACACTTTCGTGTGCTTAGACTTAGAGCAACCCCACTATAAATTGTTGCGCAATATAAATTTCATTATTATTATTAATCTACTTCAAATCGAAGCTATCCAATGGCATCAAGAGTTGATTATAGTCTGGATAAGTTAATTAATGTATAATTAATAATTTAGATAATATTTCAGGCCTTAAGAAAGACCCACAATAGACAGATTTAGCTCTTGCATAATGTATGTTTAAATCATTGCATCTCTGAAAATAAAATATTTCTGTGATCGTCATCTGAAGGATTTTAAATCCCGAGCCAACTATAATATTAAATTACGAAAATAAAAAACAGTCAAGTGGTATCAAGTGTTCTAGTCGAACTTCGAACTAAAGCATTCACAGAACACAAACTAGTAAGTATACAGTTCATGATCTTGAGTTATATAATTACTAACAATGATATCATGTGTTCTAGTGGGACTTTGAATTAAAGCGTTCCCAGTACAATTTTACATTTGATAGTTTACAGTTCAATTATATATAATGATTAAAACATAGATCTTATTTCGTTTCATTTTTAAAGTTCAAAATTTCGTTTTATTTGTCTGTACTCTGTACTACATTAGAATCTGGAAGAGTTGTTATATAGCTTGCATTCTGGATATCATGAAGGATCAGCTAATGAAAACATCTGTTAACGCGACTTCTTGGTGTGCGATACATGGAACTGTGAGTAACCAACTAGTAATACCAACACTGATTGATTAATCAATGGCTGCTTTTACAACCCCTGACGTAAACTTCAAGTACAGCTGTTCAGATCTTCATGTAGTGTAGGCCATCGAAGGTATAAAAAAACGAAACGAAATATAGATCTGTAATTTAATCAAATTAAATTAAACTAACAATGATAAATTGACTATTTCACAGAATGGCTGATGATACCCTCTATAAATATTTTATATAATTAATGTCATTTATGAAAAGAATAGATAGTTGAATAGATTGAGCATATACCATACATCACTTCAAACCAAATATACATAAAACACAAACTTACAAAATAATAAATCATAAATATTAATCTACTTTATAGCTACTGATCGTCATCTGACAGATTTTGAATCACATTCTGACTACAATATTGTTCAAGTTGAATCTCTTGAAGGGTGTGGGGTAAGATAAAGATAAAGAGCTGACAGTTCTCACTATAATAGATAAGGAAAAGAGAATATGCTGACAATTTCAGTCAAATTACTTCACTATGAGCCTAGATATCTCACTCAGCAAATCTCGACAGATTCCGGAACTAGTCTACATCTAGTCTCGACTGTATGACAGTAAGTGATATGTACCTCTGCCCATACATTTGCGATGTGGCTACCGGTTTACTTTAACAGGAAAACTTGACGCTATTACAAACAAACACGACACCATGGACGCAGCCATGTTTCCTCCGGGACCTTTAAAGTAGTTCCAAGACACTATGGACGCAGCAATGGTTCATTCGGGACCTTTAAAATAGTTCCAATATGGCGGAATTCGTCATACAGCCGAGACTATATGTAGGTTCCGGAATCTGTCGACAATTACCGAGTGTAGATATCTGCGATACAATTATAGCCTAGCCTCCATCATCGTTACTGTCGGTGTTACATTAACAAATAAGTCTTGATTATCCATTATTACGGTAGCCGCATCGACCAGACCTTTTTAAATCTACTTCCATCACTGGCATCTGATCCTGGATTAGCCCCTGCACACACTCCAGACAATATATTGGATAAAGAACAACCCCTCTTTTTCATCTGATTAAATCCAAGTCGTAAGATTATCAACTGTCTATAGTCTGTTACCTTAATTAAATAATAAACTTGCTCATATTTTAGCCTAGATTAAGTATGGTTTAATGGTTGAGAGTGGGACATTGAGTAATATATTGATACTGCACGAAGCGTTAGTCGTGTGTTGTTTCAATATATTACGCAATGTCTTTCGCTTGAGACCATTATACAACTTAAAATACAGATAGTATCCCGCACGTGCTTTTCAAAGAAATACGTCACTCAAGTGAATATTTCATTAAGTATAGATAATATACGAATGGCAAGTTGCCCGTACATTATTGGAAATAATGGTACGCGAACATCAAGGATATCGTCACACCTGCATTTTAAACCATGATAATTAAATATTGTACCAAAAGAGCAAATGACGATCAGCGATTTATAGACTGAAGACTTAACAACAAGCCTGGAAATAAAGAACCTGTCACAGACAATGTCAGGCACAGACTCAGGCTTTGTCAGGCTCAAAACCTCTGGTGCCTGTCATTTTGTCCGGCACCGATCTGTCTTTTTTATTAATACATGTCCAGAACTAAGTTGAAAATGTCAGGTACTATTTCATTAGTGCCTGACATTTTGTCAGGTACATCTAAAACTGTTATTTCCAGGCCTGCATAACAAAAAATACATCTTGAAAATTTACATCTAAAACATAACAACACAAATAGTCGACAACAAAAAACATCAATCATCCCTAATATCAACATCCCATTCCAATATTTACAACTAGTAAGGTCAAACCAATTTGATGTTCTGTTCTTCAGTCTTAATAAATAAATAGCCACCTAAACCATGTCAAAGATGTTTAGTTAAAAACTTGGGACATTTCGAACTAAAAGCTTTTGAACAGCACAACCAAGTACATTTGGTTTTTAAATTATTCTTTTTCCTGAAAAAATAAGAAGCAAGATTTTAACAGGCATTCCCAAACAACAGAAAATCAAATTGGAGTGGCCTAACATTGACAGTTCAAAATATTCAAAATAACAGAAACCAACATAATTATTTCTAGAAAACTTGAGATTTGACATCACTATAAAAACATGAATATTATCTATTTCAATATATTTTACAAAGATGAAATGTTGAAAATAAATTTGGATTGACTACCTTTGACATTTTATATAGTAGAGAGAGAGAGCGAGATGCGACTCTGTGTCGAGGACTCCCCAAGGTCAAAACCTGTCCACATCCATGACAGACTTTATGATCTAAAATAAATGTGTCGGAACTCTTATCGCATATCCCCACCCACCCATTCAATCCTATATCTGTATCTATTTAAAAATGAACTGATTCTTTTATCTCTGCCTGATACTGGCCTTATTTGTTTCTAATTCGAACAAAATATGAATGTATGGCTGTGTAATGTAAATCAAAAACAGAGACAAAATGATAAAATCTTAAAATGTTATTAAAGGATGGGATACATAATCTTAAGACTTGCAAACGTAATGGCCTTATCACATTTAGAAAGTAAAGGCTTGTACGCATCAAGTATTATTTTGTATTACCTAACATATAATCTTGGTTTGTGGTAAATAAATGAACAAGTAAGAAAGACTGTCTACAATATTTTGTCTACTATATGTACTCCTGACAACAATTCATCGCTGTCAAACCATTGAGGTTTAATGATCTATTTCAAAATGCCTGCTTTTATAACAGAGAATGTTTAATAATAAACTCCACCTTGTCATTATGACGAGCATGAAAATTAACCAACACAACGTCATCGACGAGAACGCTTCAAGTTGTACAGGTAGCCGTTGATGAAATTAGGTTGTCGACATCATTAGGCCTTTAAATTTCCAAGGATCAAATTAAATATATATATATATATCATGTTGTAAATAGAATATGTTAATATATAAACTTAATAATGAGATATAACATGTTTTACATGATATCCTATCATAGAATAACCATATATATATACACCAATATACAAAATATTACAAAGCTTTACTTCAAGGCTTCTATTTCATACATTTTATACCGGTCAAGTCCAGGAACGTGGTGAAAATGACTTGATCAGCATTAAGTCGTTTGGAAGGGACCAAAACCTGTGAGATATGGGAGGACAACAACTTTCCAATCAATTATTAGGGTATTTGATACATTAAACCAACAAAAGTTGTATAAAGTTCTTATGAAATAGCCCCTCTAAATTAAAATTTTGAATCTAAGTAAGGAAAAAAGGTAATCTAGACCATTCACAACGAAACAAAACACAAAGTATACATGGATTTAACTACTTCTCTGTTATCTTCAAAACTACCTGTATTTTTTTACAAACCGTGTTATTAAATAACAGAGAAGGAGGAGTTATATCCATTGATACCTTATGTTGTGTCTCATTTTTAATAGGTAACTGTTAGACGTCATTTAAAAAATGAAATCTGGACAGCAGACTGTGTCTTTCTGATAGAGAGAGAGAGAAATGGGGTTTAATGTCCACTTGACACAAACTAGGTCATTTCGGGACTAACATATGGTTTAATTTTATTACAACAATTTGCTTGCGCGTAGGGGTCTTTAGCAGCGGGAGGAAACCGGAGTACATGGAGAAAACCCACGATGTTGACTCAATGGTAGGCTGTGTCTTTCTAATTCTGCAGTAGAAAAAAGGCATATATATGTGTGATAATGTACATGTGTATGTTGTTCTAAAATTTGAATATGTCCACTAAATGCACAACTTTTACAATGTTGAAATAGAAACCCTAGTTCATTCATTCATAGCCCCAAAAAATATAATCATCACACGTCCTCGGGTGACGATTTCATTTCTTTAAATTCAGGAACTGGTATTTTCTTTTTATGGACTGCTGGAGGAGGGTCAGATAACTCTATCTCTGGACTCGACCCGGGTGATTTATTACCAGACTCATCAACCAATGACGGCCATTTAGTAGGTGTTTCAGATTTACAAAGTCTTTCATTCAAAGCTTTTAATGCCACTTGCCTGTAAATATATAATTATTATATTATAAAAATGTGTGTGTGAGAGACAGAGAGAGAGAGAGAGACAGCCAGAGAGAGAGAGGGTTTAACCTCCACTGACAAAAATGAGGTCATTTTGGGACTAACATATGATTTAATTTTATTTCTATAATTCTCTTGCGTGTAGGGGTCTTTAGCAGTGGGAGGAAACCGGGAGACCTATGAGGTTGAAATGGCGACCCTACTCCTTGTCACGCACAACCGGGGAATGGAAGCAATGCCAGTTTATTCAATGACAAACCTGATCAGCGCGCACATGCTAACCATTCGGCACAATCCTGATAATAAATCACATAAAAATCTGTTTTAAGTTTGGATTTGAACACAGCCAATGATTGAGAATGCTGTGAGGTCCGCAGACATTGTAGGCCTTACCACCACGGGGATCACGGTGGCTAAGTTGGGAACACGGTGACTAAGTTGGTAAGACGCTGGCTCGCTAGCCTTGAGGTTGGGTGTTCGATCCCTGCTTTGACCGAGAAAGTTCCGGTGTGATTCCCCCTTGTCAGTGATACAGGATGAAGGGCCTGACAAGGACAGCTGTCTAGTCGTTCGGATGTGACTAATAACTGAGATTCCGTGCACGCCAATGTGTACACGGAAAAGATCCCTTGACAGTTGGAATTTGATATAAGAATAGAACACTGTATTGATATAAGAATAGCACACTGTATTGCGTATGTCTGTCTTCATTAGCCCAGTTTAGGAGCAGAACAGTAGGACTTTAAACTCCATTTCATTTCGTTATCACCATGCTAGTTTAGAACGCAGTACAATCAGGGTTTACCATTTGGAGATCAAAATCGTAATGTAAAGGGGATTCGGAGACATTCAAATTCTAATCAAATCCCTTCAGCTATACTCCTAGTCAGGCCTGAAGCCATGCCCACCCATAGCCCCACCAAAAATCGAATTAGCCCCCCCCCCTCCCCTATATTTTGCAAAAAATAGTGATTTCTTAGGAGTGTTCTTAGACGGCCACATCCTCAGTCCTTCCAAAACATTCCGTAGCCACCCCCCAACATTCTGTAGCCCCCCCCCCCAACATTCCGTAGTCCCTCCAGATTTTAGGGCCCGCTCCTAGTACATGTAATGTATGATACATTTGGGAAATATTCCCCCTTTTGTCTTTGGTAATCTGATTAAAACACAGATCCTATTTTGTTTCCTTTTTAATATTTTTATAGCTCAAAATTTCGTTTTGCTGGGTACTTGTCTTTACTACAGTAGGAAGTGGAAGAGTTGTTATCATTGAAGTGCTCTGAATGATGTGAGGGATTAGCCAATGAAACTGTCTTTCACAACAAGCTTTGGGGGTGAGGTGCATGGAACTGTGGGTAATCCACAAGAAACATCAATGCTGAATGGTTAATTAAATGTCTGACGTCATAGGGTCAAAAGCCCCTATCTCTACAACCGGTCAGATCTTCATGCAGTGTAAGCCATCGAAAGCGTTAAAAAAAAAGAAAACAAAATACAGATCTGTATTTTAATAATAATATGTGTTTGTTTTTCATTGAGAGTGAAGCTTGTATCCCTAAAGGCCGGGACTGGACAGGCACAGCAAATCCATTCACTTGATCTGATATATACATTTGCTGTTTCAGGTGTCTGTGTATATAATGTGTCATGTGTAGGTTAGCATGTTTGTGCTGTATCATAAAGCCTGTCATTGAGTAGTGTGTTCTTATTAAAATACATTAGGGGAGATTAGATAAAGAACTGGCATTTCTCTCTATAATAGTTAGAAACAAGATAATGTTAAGGGACTTAGCTGAAAATTTCAGTCAAATTGATCCACTCTCAAATTAAATATTAGCAACTGAATTTTGGGCATAGCCTCCATCATCATTACTAAAATCGGTGCGATAAAAAACATAGTCTCGATTATCCATTTCATGATTTAATCTTCAATGTGTGTTTAGCAACAGATTGGATTCTAATCCAGTAAATATTGTATGCTGGCGATGACATCGGAGTTGACTATGGTCTGGGTAAGTTAATCAATGTCCAATTAATTATTTAGATAACATTGCAGCCCAAAAGAAAGACCTGCAGTTGGCAGATTTAGCTCTTGGATAATGTATGTTTAATATTAATTCTAATAAATTACCTTCGTCTCTCAGCATCTTGTGGGTCAGTACCAGGTAAACTAATAGTGATAGTTGTTGGTGAACTAACGTCGTATCTCCTCTGAGGTTTCTTACAAATCTTAATCTTTACAAAAGCCATAAACACTGTATTGGATAAAACAGCTATAAATGGCTGTAACTGACCAGGAAAAAAACTGAAAAAGACCAGATAACATGTTTTATCATCAGAAGTTTCTTAGTGCCCAAGCCTGGAAATAAGGCACCAGTCAAAGACAATGTCAGGCACAGATTCAGGCTTTGTCAGGCACAAAACCTCTGGTGCCTTAGGGTGCATCTATAGCCCCTTGATTTTTGAAAATGTTCAGACCCCCCCCTGTCCCTTTTTCTAATTTTTTCCTATTCTTGACAAAACACCCCATGCAAAAAAATTGACAGATTGGTTGATATTTCGGCGGTCCACTGGAGCCTGCAAAGATCGGTCTGATGGTCTGAGTAGTCTTTTTGTTAAGGCAAAGTGATCGATCAGTTGGTCCGACTGGTCTTGGTCCAAGTGGTCTTTGGTCCGAGTGGTCATGGATTCATATTTCCACATCAATATACTGGTGCATACAAACATGTCATGTATAGTTCCTGAAATGATAAAAAGTTCATCAGATAGCTTGTCTTTCATACCTTGCAAAACTAAAATTATCTGCCATATCTCCTCTGTTACCATTGCTGTGTTTCTGATAAAATCTAAGATATATCCAGCTGACCATTATACCCCAACCAAACAGATAAGGATATGGTCCATCGAGTAAACCAACTAAGCGTAACGTGATGGCAGTCAATAATAATAACATGGGTATGTGAGTGTTTCGCAGCTTTCCAAACGGTGAAGTGAACAAAATATGGTCGGGCATCACTTGTTTAACGGCCACAGAAAACGCGGCAATGAAACCAGCGAGTCCGTAAATATGCGTTTCAAATAAATATTCATCATTTTTAGTTAGAAGATATTGGAATAGATAACAAAAAGATGTCAACAGTCCCACACAAATATTGACAACTGTGAAGAACAACAACATGTCAAGAGCTCCCCATAATGGTTCCAGTAATTTTCCGCACAATATAACCACTGCAATGTCTACCAAAACATCCCAAAAATGAAGTTCGACGAAGGCGTAAGTGAACAGGGAGTAGAATCTCCCGTTTGGAGGAATGACATAGCCAGGGGTGATCGTAATGTAGGGTATGGCTGATGAAATAAATGTGAGGAGATAGCCAACAGTTACGGTAACAGCCACAAATTTGACAACAACACTGCTCTTGCCAAACGCAGCAGATAACTGCTCTTTACAAAACGTAACTTTACTATGAGCCATGGACGTCGCCATCTTGCATCTTGACGAAAACACAAATGACGTCAACAAACATTCCGGAAGTGTCCGTAAAATCCTTAACCAGAGTTTTTTCCCTTGAGCTGTAAAAATTTCTTTACCCACCATGCACGGACCAAGAAATGAAATGAAATCGGGTTTAACATCCTACGGGCATACGCCATACAGTTTGCAATGAGGGACATTTTGCCCGAGGGGCTCTACGGCCTACTATTATATCCGAATTCCAACTGCCGAGGTATCTTTTACGTGCACGTCAATGTGTAGTCTACACAAGACCTCGGTTTTTCGTCCCATCCGATCGACTAGACAGCTTTCCTTGTCAGGCTCTCCGTCCCGCGTCACTCACAAGGGAAAACCACGCCGGAAAATCTGGATGAACTTTCTCGGTCACAGACCATTTAGAGCCACTCTGTGACAGTTTCCGTGCAACGATGAGTCTTTGTGTCAGGGGCGCCGAAACGGCGCGAGGGCCAGGGTAGGCCTACCAAAAAAAAGGGGTGGGGGGAGGGGGAGGGGAAGGCCCCCCTCCCCCGGCCTCTAGAAAATTAAGAAATTTGTCAATTCTGAGAACGCTGTTTAGAGAGCCTCTATATATCATTCCAAATTCCAACATAAAACGCTTTTAAATAGGCTACATGATATGCCTAGTGAGAGCCATTTCGCCAGCGACCAGAGAGCAATTACATATCTATCATTTAAAAATGAATAGACTAGTAAAAAGGTTGAAAACTTTCATCATTAGGGCATGGGTATACCCTAGAAAAAGGTAGGGTATCATTTGTATACCCTGGTACCCGGGTTCGGGCGCCTCTGCTTTATGTCACAATTTTTCAAACCGATTTTCCGGCAGACGGGTAGGGTAAAATGACAAAAAAAAATTCTAATATATTTTCGGGAACAAAACCTCTTTGACTTCTAATTAGGAAAAAAAAGTGCCTGGGGTTCCATGACATTTGGTTCGGAACTTCGGACCCACTCCACATTGTGCGACAGTTTTCGAGTATCGATCATTATCTGGGTCTTCAATTTTTCTTTACACTGACTAATGGATAAAACATTACAAAACAAGTGCAATAAACAGTGTCTAGCTCCACTGAGAGGTCACTCTGCTCGCGACATTTAATTTTTCGGATATCACCATTATTTTTTTCATCAATTAAAACCAAATTAATAAGGCTATACTGGACCAGTTTTCAGTAATCGCGAGCGGAAATAGCAGGAAAACGCGTTTGTGGTCGTTTAATTTTCATAAATTTTCTGGGAGAGGCTCCTACTCAGCGAAGACGCGATATGCGAATTCTGCGCTCGCTGGCCGCGGTTTTGAGGAATCTAAGAGGGAATTTTTTTTTCGGCCATTTGATGACTGTCCCTCACCCCAACATCTCCTGGATACAGAGTGGGTTTTCAGTTCAAAAACCACATACATGATGTAATATTGGACCCTTTCTAGTTGCTGTCCGGGAGCCACCGTGGCTCAGTGAGTAGGACTTTGACTCGCTAACCCGAAGGTCACGTCGTCGATCCCATCGTTGGCCGAAAAGGTTCATTGGGATTTTCCTGCGTGGTTCCCTCGCGTCAGTGGTGCAGGGCGGAGGGATTGGCAAGACACAACCATACATTATAAAGTATGAGTTATATATATTTATTGAGATTCTGCTGCCAACCATGTATTACAAAGTATGAGTTATATGTATATTTACTGGGGGTATGCGACCAACCATAAAGTAGGGTTCGATGTATATTCAACGCGTGTTATTAAAGGAATACACAATAAACTACATGTTGTATATTGGTTTAACTTTTAAACATTGTATATTGCAAGGTGTGGGTTCCATGTGTATTTAATGTGTTATATGGGATTAGTTATATATTGCACAATGATCAGCCGGATCGAACGGCAATGATTTTGAAATTAACGGGCAAAACGACAGAGAGAATATTTACGGGCAGCGGCGATGCCGTCTACCCTACTTTGAATTCGAACCGTCAAAGTCTGTTCTTTTACGTATACGACTGGTTTCCTTAGCATGCGAAGGGCTAATACGACGCATGCCTTCCTTGCCATACTCGAAGGCGCCAGCCCCGATATTGGTAAGTGAGACCCGAGTTTGAAAAATCCCGATGGTTCGTTGAACCCGTGATATTCTAATCCAGGCCATGATAGTTCCATATTACTCCACCACGGCTATCACTTCAACTTCAACTTTTTATTTGCATATTACGTCCATTAGAAATCTTATTATGCAGTTTATGTCCATTGGCGAACACAACTTGTATTCAAACATTTCAAAAAGAAAACAATTATTTAACAGTTGTACTTGGGCAATTCGGGAAATTGTATCTAATAAAACTTCAAATCAGCAGTTAGACATTTCGACGATTCCCAGTTTTATGGAGAACAATGTAAATTAAAAATGCAATCCAACACGGTCTTTATAAGCAAGCGTTTAAATTTTATCGAAGACTTTCACTCCATAATTTGGCTCGCCTCTCTGTACATCAATCAAGTTGAGTCTGTTACACAGAATGAACAGTTATGGTTGAACTGGAGTGAAAGCATGCTGCGCGGTGCACGCTGACTATTTCATTAATGTTCAGAGGTATTTTATTGTGTTGACATTGAGAGCTGTTTGAAATCCTCTGTGCGTTCATGATAAAAGTAAATCCACAAAGATGGCCTGGTTTCTCATCTAACGGAATGTTCTCTCTTTCAAACATTGGAAACTGATGGCTTTCATTCAAACTTTTGGACACGGTTCTGTGAGAAAACAAGCCATTTATTTCAGAGTGACTACTCAATGTGGAATTTGATGGCTGTTTAGTTAAATGTTCAGGTAAATCCAGACAAGTTCGAAAGGCTGTAACGATAAAGGTAGGGATTATCATATTTCGTCTTTGTTTTATAAAATATTTGACAATTTATGGATTTACAAAGTTAATGGTTAACATATTCGTGAAGCAATATGGCCCTAGACATCTACGAGATGAAGAGGGATTAGGAATATCAACCGAAACATTGCGGTGATGAATGGATTATATTTAATACTGTACACTTGGACAGCATGTAAATTATACATAATGACACGAAGAGCTAAATCTGCCTATTGCAGGTCTTTCAATAAAGGCCTTAAATGTTAACTAAATTATTAATTCGATATTAAAGGAGCTAAGTCTTTAACTCAATATCTTCCAAAATCTTCAACATAGAAAACACGAATTATTTGTCAATTTAAATCAAAATTGATGATGTGATCTTACCGGAAAAAGATGGGCTTCTGATATCCAATATTTAAGACAAAATAAATATTTTACCATTGGTACACGAATCGTGTACCATAATGCGTTTCAGCCCCAGTTCTAGCAAGAGACTCGAGGAACAAGGCTAAAAACATTGTACCAAATCAAACCCCGCATGTAGACTGGAATAACTAGACGCTAAAAAAATGCCTTCGGTTGACACTTTTGGTTTATTTCGCCGAACATAACTGATTTGAAATTGGAGTAAAAACGGAAACAATTGAATGCAAATCAGTTTATATACATTTATATCACAGTATTATATGCATTGCGATCCACTTGAGTCAATTTCTAGGTCCCAAATGTTAGCGATTTAGCTCCTTTAATTAACTTATCCAGACTGAAATGTTCAGCAAATTACCTTTACACTATCTAGTTTTTAACTATTATAGTGAGAACTGCCATCTCTTTATCTTATCTCCCATAATGTAACTTTAAGAAAGTATCTACAAAATATAAACAAAAGTTATACTTTATGGATACATGAAAGTTGCTTGGACTTTACTTGAAAAATAAATCTTTAGGATGATTAATGGAGAAAATAATGTTTCAGTTATTTTGAATTAAATGTCACAATCCTCATCAGTATTATTTTAATTCCTGCAAGTTTCTCTGCTGAATGGTGACAAGAGTCTTGTTATTAGAACTCGTTAGATTTAATAGGGATTAACCCCCCCTGTTTCCAATCAGTGGGAAGATCCTCACTGCAGATACTTCATGATATTAAAATTGTCAATTGTCCGAACATTGATTGATTTGAGGATTAATTGTAATTCCTGCAGCTGACCTGTCCAAATAACTCGCCTCCATGCAGTCGGTCCACTGAGGCACTGAGATGACCAATAGATTGGTCAATTGTCTGAATGTTGATTGACTGCTGGTCAGTAACAATAGAATATTGACCGGTATCTTTTACAGGAGGTTATCTTGTACTGTGGGCAAATCTTAGTCAAGGTCGTTAATCTGATTTTAGAGGTCAAATATTGGTCAGCTGTTCAGATCCTTTTTTAAAGGGATTGCCTTTAATATTAGAATGTCTCTTACTGAAATTTCTTGACATGGAATAATTTTACAAATAATTACAAACATGGAAAATGAAATAGTATTTAACGTCCTACTGTTCTGCTCCTAAACTGGACTAAAAAAGACGGGCATATGCCATACAGTGTGCTATGAGGGAAATTTTGCCCGGGCAGCGGCACTACAGCCATCAGATCTTTTACTTGCACGCCAATATGTACACGGGACCTCAGGTTTTTGGACCATCTGAATGACTAGACAGCTGTCCTTGTCAGGCCCTCTGTCCTGCATCACTGACAAGTGGAAACCACGCCGGAAAATCTGGATGAACTTTCTTGGGCAATGCATGGATTGAACACTCGACCTCCAGGCTAGCACTTAGCCACCCTGATCCCCTTACAAACATGGAGTCAAATTGAAAGGATGAAGAAATTGAAATAAAAAAGACACACTAAAACACTATTTGTTTTTTTCAAAATTAAATCTGTACAAAATATTTACAGACACGTTGTCCCAATAGAATAATGAACTGTAATCTTGAAAAATGATAAATATTTTGTTACTTTGGATTCAAAAAATATTTTGAAATCAAAACAGAATTGGATAGGGTTTAAAAACAGGGAGAATGTTAAAGAAAAATCAAATGATTCAAATAGAGTATGATAAATATTTATTTATATAGATTTAACTTCAAAAGAATTTTGATATTTTTAAACTAGGAAAGATACCTATTTAAATAGATTGAACATCAAAAGAATTTTGATATTCGTAATTTTAGCGTAGAAAAATATGAATAGGTAGGATAAGAACCTTGGAATGCAATATGTCAATAAATTAACGTGTTTGTCTAAGTGACGGACAAGTGTTAGTAAATATCAGCCAAGTTTTAGCGAGTCCTTATTCGTGTACTTTTACCCTCTTTTAGTGACAATAACCACAAGATCTTTATTACCGAGGCCCAAGGTAAATATTTTAGCAGATCTTATGACAGATTTTTTATAGATCAGTTTTATTTTTATTTTTAGAACAAAATTCTTTCCATGTAGGAAATGTGACAGGTTTCTAAATAAATATAAATGAATGTTATTTTTAGAAGATTTAATGGTGTAGGAATTTTATTTTTTAAATATAGAATTTTTTGCATGAAAGATTGTCTGCATCTGTTATTCTGTTGTCATGTGTGTATCTAGGCAAATCCCAATTCAGTCTAGTCTCAATAATGTCTGTCTTCATTAGCCCAGTCGCAGTCAGTGGAGAACGGTAGGACGTTAAAGTTAAGCACCATTTCATTTCATTTTCATTTTTTAACAACGTTTTTTGTCTGCTAGTGAATTATTGAATTCAAATAGAATCCTGTGTTGTGTCAAACTCCATTTCTCTATTTTATTACGAAAGCAATCAAAATATCAATGGTAGCCAATCAATTGCATTAATCAGAGGACCATCAAAAGATGGTAGCGAAAATTACAGGTGGCGCTGCATGGCTTTTGAACATATCCCATTTAAATTTTCCTCAGAATATTAACACATCTTCAGTCAATCTGTTATACAGAGGTATCACGAAGACTAATATCTCTGTAAAATATGACTGCTTTATCATGTGAAGTCACATCACGCAGCGTCAATCATTGGATCAGTGGGCATTGTTTACATAGTCAGGGCAGAATTTTACTCATTTTACATACACATTTACACTAAATATGAAATATTTTTTACCTACATATATTTGAAACTCCTTTATTTATATTTCTAATACATAAAAGATGTTCTTGAATTTAAGTTGCAGAAGGCAAAAAGTTAAAATAGCATTATGCAAGAGCAAAATCTGCTTTTTACAAGTCTTTCTTTAAGCCTGAGATGTTATCTAAATAATCAATTAGACATTAATTAACATATCCAGACCATAATAAACTCTTTATGTCAAGGCTAGCCTTCGATGTTGGCAGATTAAAATCGTATATGCCGCTTAATGGCGGTTGATAATTAAATCAATCAAGTGGATAATTGAGACTATGCTGTTTATATTAATGATTTGAGTAATGATGACCGAGGCTATGAATATTTCAAAAGCTTTTTTCTCGGCTATTAGTGAATCAATTTGACTGAAATTTTCAGCAAATTACCTTTACACGATCTAGTTTTTATACGCCCACATTGAAATGTGGTCGTATATTGTCGTCGCCCCCGTCCGTCGGTCCGTCTGTCGGGCGGTCCGGCGGTCCGGCGTCCACAATTGCTTGTGGACGCTCTACAGGCTAAAGTTAATATCCGATTTACTTTAAATTTATACACAGTGTTTAAGGTCATGAGACGAAGAAGCCTATTGTTTTTCAGCGATTTCCGATAATAACTACCAGAGTTATGGCCCTTGATCACTTCAAAAAATCTTGTGGACGCTCTAGAGGCCAAAGTTAATATCCGATCGACTTTAAATTTATACACAGCGTTTAAGGTCATAAGACAATGACGCCTATTGATTTTCGGCGATTTCCGATAATTAGTGCCAGAGTTATGACCCATGATCTCTTTAAAAAATCTTGTGGACGCTCTTAAGGTCAAAGTTAATATCCGATTGACTTTAAATTTATACACAGTGTTTAAGGTCATAAGACGAAGAAGCCTATTGATTTTCATCGATTTCCCATAATTAGTGCCAGAGTTATGGCCCTTGATCACTTCAAAAAATCTTGTGGACGCTCTAGAGGCCAAAGTTAATATCCGATTGACTTTAAATTTATACACAGTGTTTAAGGTCATAAGACGAAGATGCCTATTGATTTTCAGCGATTTCCCATAATTAGTGCCAGAGTTATGGCCCTTGATCACCTCAAAAAATCTTGTGGACGCTCTAGAGGCCAAAGTTAATATCCGATTGACTTTAGATTTATACACATTGTTTAAGGTCATGAGACGAAGAAAGCTATTGATTATCGGCGATTTCCGATAATTAGTGCCAGAGTTATGGCCCTTGATCACTTCAAAAAATCTTGTGGACGCTCTAGAGGCCAAAGTTAATATCCGATTGACTTCAAATTTATACACAGTGTTTAAGGTCATAAGACAAAGACGCCTATTGATTTTCAGCGATTTCCGATAATTAATGCCAGAGTTATGGCCCTTGATCACCTCAAAAAATCTTGTGGACGCTCTGGAGGCCAAAGTTAATATCCGATTGACTTTAGATTTATACACAGTGTTTAAGGTCATGAGACAAAGAAGCCTATTGATTTTCAGCGATTTCAAATAATTACTGCCAGAGTTATCTCCCTTGATAACTTCAAAAATTCTTGTGACGCTATAGAGGCCAAAGTTACCATCCGATTGACTTCAGATTGATACATAGAGTTTAAGGTGTTGAAACGAACAAGTATTTTGATTTTCAATGAATTTAGATAACTGAACAGCTAATATTAAATGTTTCATGTATATACTAATTGTTAGCGTGGGGTAAAACTTTATAAAAAGCAATCAAATTCTAATGATTTTCTGATAATTACATAATGAGTTGTTACTCTTAATCAGTTTTTAGTGTATTACAAATGTTTCATTACCGAAAAAAGTAAAAATATGCGACAACCCTTGTTGACTGCCCGGACGATTTAAGGTGAGAACTGTTGACTGCCCGGACTATTATAGTGAGAACTGTCATCTCTTTATCTTATCTCCCATAATGTAACTTTAATATTTAGGACTAATTAAGTCACATCGATGTCATCCCTATCAGTGACTGTAGCGGCCTACCGAATATTCACTGCTGATCAGTGTGATTTTCAGTTAATCATGTCTTTGTAAATTATGTACAGAATTGAACAATCAGGGACGGATCCAGAGTGGGGGTTTGCGGGGGTCCAAATCCCACCCTGCTCAGCTACATCAAAAAAAAAAAAAATAATGCCTTGCATCAATGAAATTACACCACAAAGTGATCCTACGTCAGTTTAAAAATGATTTCTCTGTTTAAAAAGCTCAATTTGTATGTATGCCTATGTAATTTAGAGACGATGATGGCAGATTACCATAAAAGAAACCTGGTAAACCCCCTCCTGCAAAAATTCCTGGATCCGTCCCTGACAATTTGTGCAATGATATTCGTTTTAGAGATTCAACTTTCATAATATTACAGTTAGCAAGAAATTCCTCATTTCCTCAAATGATTTTTAGAGACTTTATCAAAATATATTATTTTATACTTCATGTGATAGCAATTGAATAGTCAAAAGAAAAAAAATCCCAGAACATAATTTGGTTTGGAAGAGAAAAACTTGTAACATAATTCTATTAGAATGTTTCTGGCAGTAATAATTGCTATTATCTTCCAATTTGTTAAGGAGGTTTATGCCGTCAGTCGTTGCCAAGATTGTTGATGACTCAAGGTTTTTATGATGATTGGACTAACATCTGGTCCTGAAAGAAAAATTATTGTTAGGCTGAAGAAAGTCGATGATTGAATTGTTACCTCTGTAAAGAGACCACAGTTTACTCGTCATCAACCAACCGGTACCTGTATAAAGAGACCATGTTACCTGTGTAGAGAGACCATGTTTTACTCTTTGTCAAAATACATTAAAGAGCCCACATTTTACTCTTTATCAAATAACCTTTATAAAGAGACCATGCTTTACTCTTCATTGTAGTACCTGTGTAAAGAAACCACCTTCACCTTTCCAACAAATTACCCCTCTAAAGAGACCATACTTTACTTTTCATGAAACTGCCCGTGTAATAAACCACACTCTACCTTTTATCAAATTCCTTTTTTTAAAGAGGCCATAATTTATTGATCTCATGTTGTCATATTATTGACTGAGAAACATTTTTGAACTGGGAACATGACCCGAAGCGCTCATTTACCCAACGCTTCAAATGAAGTCGAGACAATTACGTATAGATTTTTTATAGCACGTCACAATTCCAATGAAGAAGATCTAGTCATTTAGATGGTGTGAAAGACTGAGGTACAAAAGACTGTATGCAAAGAGAGAGAGAAATGAGGGTTTAATGTCCACTCTAAACAATCTAGGTCATTTCGGGACTAACAGTTCAGGGTTTTCAGTTATATTTATAGATTGACTGTGTAAGTTGAGTCCAGATCCCCTGCAAGCCCCCCAGCCTTCTCCTCCCTGTTCCTACTGTATTTGAGATTGTTTGAAGTTCTATTTATAGCCGAGTTGTGTAAGTTGAGTCCATGTTTCTAGCAGGTGATTTAAACACAGATTAAAACTCAACAGATGTTCAAACATAAACAAAGCTGGTAAAAACAGGAACAAGATTAATAACATCAGTACACCCAATCCCCCCTGTGTTATACACTAGTCCATCTAGTCCACCCTAACACCATCTATTCTCACGAGTACATACATTACTCCGGTTTTTTGCCCTACAGCCTTGAAAAATTTCTAAAGATTTTTATGTGTAGAATAAAGCACGAGACTGAGGTTATGCTGGGGAATGAAAGACTAAAGAAAATAACCTGAGAAAAAGAAAAATTGAGGCCCTGACTGGCTAAGGCTTTTCTGTTGAGTTCTTTTTCTGAAGTCTCTATTTCCCCAGCTGATTGCAAAATATCCTCTATATCTCATGCATAACATCATATTAAGTTGATTAAAGTTTTCCAACTATTTATAATGGATTTACATCCATGAGCATAGCATACATCTTGCACAATACCATATTAAGTTGATTAAAGCCTCCATCTATTTATGATGCAACAAAACGAAATATAGTTCTTCACTTTATTCAGATTGTTTATGATAGAAAAATATTTCTCCATGTGTCATTCACAACACCATATTAAGTTGGTTGAAATTGTCCAACTATTTATAATTAATTTACATCTTACCAGTCAACGGCATGGTTTTTCGATTCCCCTGTTGTTCAAGACAAAGAAAGGGGTCGCCTGTCTAATCTCATGGGTATTCTCTGGGTACTCCGGTTTCCTCCTACAGCTAAAGACCCGAAATGACCTAATTTGTGTTGAGTGGACATCAAACCCCATCGCTCTCTCTCTCTCTCTCATAAGTTGTCTAATGTTGTGGGTTTTCTCTGGGTACTCCGTTTTCCTCCTACTGCTAAAGACCACCTAATTTGTGTTGAGTGGAAAATAGACCCCTCTCTCTCTCTCTCTCTCTCTCTCTTTCTTTCTCTCCCTCTCTCTGTCTTACCTCCATTGATTAAAGATTAATTGAATATACATGTAATATGTAAATGTGCCTGTAGGGTTTAATAACCTATCTGTAGCTATACAGTATATACACTGGCCACACCAATTTCAGGTTCTGTTTTTCAGGGAACACTGGTTAAAATTCTGTTAGACTAATTTAAAAACACAAATTACTGTTCAGAAGCTTTGAGTTCCAAATTCTTAAGTTTTGAAATTTTAAACAAAATATCTTTCACATTAAAAAAACTCAAACACAACTTTATGGATAAACATCACTAGCAACTTTAATAGTGCAACGTTTCAACTTTCAACAAGTATCTTTTTGTCGCTATCAAGCATAGGGTGAACGATGATATGATGCAAAAACCTGGGAGTAAATGTTTAAGTATAAACATGTTTCAAGTGGCAGTTTATTTTTTAAGTCCTCCAAAGAACTGAAAATTAAATTGGCTTGGCCTATGTGTAGATTACACAACTTACTATAATCTATTTTTACCTATCGTACCTGTAATTAAGCATAATGCAGGTAGCAGGTAATATGTTATCCTAGAGTTAATGACTTTCAGATGGGTTTACGCTGTGGGATGACTGTATGAGTAAAACTGTTAAACAGATTGTAATGGCTGCACACTGACTGTACAAGATAACATACCACGGTTCGTCTGTGTTGGTAATCAACGTTCTGAAATCAAATAATAGTACCGAGTGATAATAGAATTTAACTGATACATCAGAGAGAGAGGATATGGAGAAAACCCTCCAGTTTGGACAGGTGTTCCAATTCCTTGTCACATGCGACCGGAGCCCAGTGATGATAGAATTCCCCTGATACATCAGAGAGAGTGCCATGCTGTTAATATTTTGATAGATCTGTAGGAGACAGAAAGAGAGTGCCATGTAGTTAATATTCTGCATCTCGACAAAGACTACAAGACTATTAATATTAGGGAGTTATCTGGTAACGATATGGTTCAGTAGGTTCTGGGTCTTGGGGCAAAATTGTCTAAAACTTCAACAGATTCAATGTTTTGTTTGTAAGACATTTAGAAAACATTGGAATAACACAAACACAATTTTATGGATAACAATTACTTTAATAGTGCAACATTTCAATAAGTATTTTCTTGTCAATAGACTGAATGTGATTTGTTGTTATGCACTAATGGACAGGTTGTTTAAATTCCCCCTTTTCATTTAAACAGAAGAAACTATTCCTGTTAGTCCTGGTACCAGTTGGACTTGTGTAATATCAGTAGTGATTGAATGTGGTTGTTATGCACTGCAGGATGTACTGTGTGTTTCAATCCCCCCTTGTCAATTTAACAGAATAAACTATTCCTGTTCGTTACTAGAAAGTTGCAGCTGTTCTACTCTTACAGCATCATCTCTGTGGTACTGTTGACTTGTTTAATGCCACTAGTGTTCTTATATAGCTTGTTGCAGCTGTCATACTCTCTGATGGAATCTACTCTATGATTACAAGCTGGCATCTATTGCATCACACGAAAAACTCTTTATGGAATAACATGCAAGGTTTTGACAGTTTTGACGATTGTGCTGTTGTCTTTATCAAGCAAATGTTGTTCAATTACTAATTGCCACTCAAAAAGAAGACTATTACATTAGCTGAAAGGAAAAAAAAATAAGTGTGGAATTGTGATCCTTGATTATAAGGTAATGATTATTATGTTTATGGAATTTTTAATTTGAATTAAGCCTGGAATAAGGCACCTGCCACAGACATTGTCAGTTATAAGCTGGGGATCGATGACAGACCATGTGATCTAAAGTGCACTAGTTAGACAATTCAGCCACCCATATTGAGATTAGATATATTTGTACCATATTGATATTGGTATCTCGTATATTCAAGCCTGGAGGGTGTGGGGGAAGAAATATCTGTGTAATAATGATGAGTTACGACTAAACGCTCCAGGCCGATCACAGTTTTACAGATTAAAATTATCCTTTAACAAATTATTACTCGTTATGACATGACCTCTGGCTAAATATGACATGACCTTAGGTAATATATGACTTAATTATATGTCAGTGTTTAAACGGACTCAACCGACTAAATGAATATCTTCTTAGAGGGATTTTGTGTGAGAGAGATTGGTTTAACAGAACTCAGCACTATCTGGATTTGTATGCACACATGGTAAGGTATCTCATTGTTATCTTTGCCTTTTAAATGTACTTTTGCAGTGTGAGCCATTAGTACTGATGAGAGAGAGAGTATATGATTCAATTATATTACAATAATTCGCTAACATGTAGGTAGGGGAGGAGGGGACTTAAAGTTCCAATAGCATTTTTTTAAGTTATATTTTTAAAATTTATTAAAATAAAGCCCCAAAATAGATTGAACCTATAAACAGTCCTACCTTGTTAAAGAATAATCCTATTAATCCTATAATTCACTATTGCCAGTTGAGAAATTGGCAAAAATATCATTTTCAACTTCAAATTCAAACGTTTGAAGATGGCCGTCCATGGAGAAGAATAGGAAAACAAGGGAGGTAATTGAGTAACTATTTCCTCAATCAACCAGTGTCACCCTTTCTAACCCCCCCAAAATTTTGTCCATGATCGTATAATAGTGAGTTGACAACCTTTTGAGCAAAAAACATAGAAATAATTATATTTTGACTTTCTTAGAAAAAGTGAAATTGGAACTTTAAGCTGTGGGAGGAAATCAGAGGAACCAGAGTAAAAGCATGAGGTTCAACATGTGACCATACATTACTCCTTGTTACTGGGGCATCAAAACAGGCCGCTTAAATCAATGACAGACTTTGTGATTCGGCCACTCAACACCCTAGAGAAAGGGAGGGAGGGGGAGTCTTACAAGAATCAGGTCATTTTGGGACTAACATGGTGCAATTTTATTTCAATAATATGGTTGACTCATTGACAGACCTTATGTCTAAAGTACATGCCTTAGACCACTTGCCCACCCCCCACCTCCCCCGCCAATTAACACTATATATACTGGAGCCTTGGTGGATCCGTGAGTATGCTCACTAATCAGAAGGTCTGTGATTCGATCCTGGTTTTTGCTTTGAAACTTCCTCAAGATTTTTCAGTTTGACTTTCCCTTTACCATTGGTGAACGAAAATGGGTCTGGTGTTTTAAATTTGATGAATAACCAAGGTCTAAATGAAATGAGGTTTAAAGTCTTACCGTTCTGCTCCTAATTTAGCTAATGAAGATGGGCATACGCCATGCAGTGTTCTATTGAGGGAAATTTTGCCCAGACAGCAGCACCACGGCCTACTCTTATATTAAATTCCAACTGCTGAAGGATGTTTTACAAGTATACCAATGTGTACACGGGACCTTGTTTTTTTTTGTCCCGACTGGGCAGATGTCCTTGTAAGGCTCTCAGTCCTGCACCACTAACGCAGGGAAAACATATCGATAGAACAAAAATAGCTGTCCTATAAAAACGTTGGCAAGTGTGTAACAAGAAACTTGAAGATCTGAGCTTAGCACATTTCATTTCTGTTAAGTTTGACTTCTATGATTAAAGTTACATTATGGGAGATAAGATAAAGAGATGGCAGTTCTCACTATAATAGTTAAAAACTAGATAGTGTAAAGAAAATTTGCTGAAAATTTCAGTCAAATTGACCCATTATTAGCCGAGAAAAAAGCGTTTGAAATATTCACATAGCCTCGGTCATCATTACTCAAATCATAAACATAAACAGCATAGTCTCGATTATCCACTTGATTGATTTAATTATCAACGGCCATTAAGCGGCATATAGGAATTCAATCCGCAAACATCGAAGGCTAGCCTTGACTTTAAGAGTTTATTATGGTCTGGATATGTTAATTAATGTCTAATTGATTATTTAGATAACATCTCAGGCCTAAAGAAAGACCTGTAATAAGCAGATTTTGCTCTTGCATAATTCTATTTTAATATTTTGACTAAAGGAGTAAATTGTTTAGATTGATGACATCAGTGATAAGTTATTAATATGTATTAAAAGCAGATTAAAGATAGATCATGTAGGTATGTAAGTAGAATATATGATGTTATTAAATCTACCTTTAGTCTTACCTGTAGGGCGTGGCTACGGTATGTCAACCAACATTCAGGTAAATATTTAGTACCAGATACGTGATAGAACCAGGTTTTTAAGGACACATCATGTACCATATTTTGTAAAGTGCACATCAGCACTTAGTCGTGGAAGCTGTGCATTATTAAAATGTAGAAGTATAATAATTATTATTCGAAACGTCTCCTAAATAAATCAGCAATTGTTCTTCCATAAGTATAAGTGTTATAGTTTATTGCTCTATCTAGTTACTAAATGCCTTTAAAAGATTTTAATGATTATGCAAGAGCTAAGTAGATTTTTTTTATAATTTTCAAGAAAATCTGGATGAACTTTCTTGGCCAATGCAGGGCTGGACACCCGACCTCCAGGCTAGCGAGCCAGGTAGGTCTTACCGAGCCAGGTAGGTCTTACCGACCAAGCCACTGTGACCCCTTTCAGTAAAAAAAAGATAAGAGGTGATAAAATATTTAGAATATAAATGGAGAAGAAGGAAGCTAATTTTAACCTTTTTCTTGCTTCACCCCAGATTGATAGCAACAGCTTGATCGTGATTCATAGTTTAAAATATCCAAAAACAAAAAACAGAGCTATACTGTGTTGAGTTCTAAAATAGATAGTAAATTATTATTCCATCTTGTAAATCATTTCTAGTTCATAAATTAAATAAACAAACTTGATTTCAATAGAGGTGAATATTCTTGTAAGATGCTAGATCAGGTATCATATATAAGGTCAAACCGATTTAATTTTATGTTCTTAGGGTCTTGGGGGGGCTGGATGGCTGAATCGTTAGCATGTGTGTGCTATATCATAAGGCCGGACATTGAGTCGAATTATTGAAATAAAAATTAAACGATATGTTAATCCTGAAATGACCTAGTTTGTGTCGAGTGGAGTTAAACCCCATTTCTCTGTCTCTCTCTCTCTCTTCTGAGTCTTAATAGATAAATAGCCACCTGAACCATGTGAAAGATGTTTTATTTAAAATTTCAAAACTTAAAAAATTTGGAAATAAAAGCTTTTGAACAGTGTAGCTAAGTACTTTTGTTTTTTAAACAAATCTTTTTCCTGAAATAAATGAGAAGGATCATAGTGTTCCCGAACAACAGGAAATGAGTTTGGTCTAGCCTAATGTAAACCTTGAAATGAAGTAAATGTAGAAAAAAGAAACACGGTTTAATATCTAACCTTTCTGCACTAACTGGGGGATGAAGATAGAGAAGGAAATGATACAGAGGAGAGAGAGAAAGAAAGGTTTGTTTTACGGTCCTCCGGTTTCCTCTGCAAAAGACCCCTACACGCAAGCGAATTATTGAATTAACAATTTTAACATGTTGGTCCCAAAATTACCTACTTTGTGTTAATTATACATTAAACTCCATCTCTGTCTCTCTCTATTAATTACAATATTCAGAGTAGCACACTTTTTGCGGTGACAGTCGCTGCAGAGATTTGGTGATGCCTGAAGGCCAATACTCCTTAATCATATGCTCTCCTTCTGTCCCCTTTCTCTGGAAGCCACCATGTGATTAGATTAAAGAGATTTTGTAGAAGTTCAATTCATTCATCAGTTGTAGCCTGACCTGTAATTTGTATTTAGACTAGTTGTATTAACTGATAATGATTATAATGTTTAGAAAAAGAAATAAAATGAAATGGGGTTTAATGTCCTACTGTTCTGCTCCGATGGCTCTAATGGAGATGAGCATGTGCCATACAGTGTACTATAGGGAAATTTTGCTTGGCCAGCAGCACTATGGCCTACTCTTATATCAAATTCCAACTGCCAAGGGGTCTTTTACGTGCACGCCAATGTGTACAAGGACCTCGGTTTTTCGTACCCTCGGAATGACTAGACAGGGTATGCTGGCTCAATATCGACCTTTTTTTTTTACAGCAAAGTAACCATAAACACAGAAATGTTTTTACTTGGCCTTGTTGACTATGGATTGTGGTCTTGTAACAATGGTCAGCCGATTGATGACTGACAACTGAGATATCTTGATTATAATTAGCAGGAACTAAGACAGATATCCGATATTTAATGAACTTTCAGAAATAGCTTTCTGGGGTTTTATTCTGGGATCTCAACTCTCTAATTATTGATGTGATGATATGAAAATTCAATTTACAGTTTAATTAGAAAAGTAATGAGTCATTGATTAATTTTAACACTTACAGGGAAACATGGCTTCATTTGATGATTCTGACCAATAATCTTAAAGCCCCAATAACACTCTTGTTGTAAATGAAAAATATGTCCCAATCTTCATTCTGGTCAACAAATCGCATAATTTTAGAATATTCCAATTAAATGATGATAAAAATTTCATCTTAACACACCTAATTTAAAAAATTGGAAAAATTCAACCAATTGATTTGAAAAGTCTAACGTAAACCTTTTCAAATGTAACTTGGATTTTAAAATATTTTCGAACCCTCTGGACAAATAAAATAGGTTGTAATGGATAATTTACACAACTAGTAGTTAAAATAAGGGTATTATTTATTTTCTGGATCTACCAAGCCAGCAAGAGTGTTATTGTCCCTTTAAATAGGCATTAGTTAGATAAAGAGTTGACTGTTCTTGCTATAATAGTTAAAAATAGATACATCAAAAGATAATGTAAATAGAATATGTTGGAAAATGTCAGTCAAATGGCTTCACTCTGAACCAAGATATTAGCTTTTGAATTTGAGGCCTAGTCTCCATCATCATTACTAAAGTCGGTTCCATTGAAAAACTTAGTCTTGATTATTGTTGTCCCCCGCCTTTCGAAGAAAGTTAGGGGACTATTTAAATGGGTACGTCTGTCTGTCTGTCTGTCTTTCTGTCCGTCTGTCCGTCACACTTTTTGGGACACAATAACTCTCTTCCTAATTGAGCTAGAATGTTCAAACTTGGTGTATGTGTTTATTAGGTCAATGCCTTGATGGAGTTCGAAGATGAGCATTTTCCGCTTAGGGTAAGCAGAGATAAGCAATTTGATTGGTTGATGCTTTAGTTCTAATTAAGTGAGAGTGATGAAACTTGGTGTATAGTTTCATTACAGTAATACCTTGACTAAGTTCGATAATGAGCATTTTCTGCTCAGGGTAAGCAGAGCGATACGCAATTTGATTGGTTGAGACTTTGGAACACAATAACTCCTTTTCTAATTGAGTTAAAATGTTCAAACTTGGTGTATATGCTTATTAGGTCAATGCCTTGATGGAGTTCGAAAGATGAGCATTTTCCGCTTAGGTTAAGCAGAGATAAGCAATTTGATTGGTTGATATTTCGGGACAAGATAACTTAGGTTCATCTTGATTGATGATTTTTATGCCAATACAATGTCTGCATTCTCATTCAGTAATGGATTCGACAGTAACAGTGTATAGAAACGATTGACTCGGACACAAGGACCCTTTCCCTTGGCCAGAGGGGTCCTTTTGTCAAGGGTGGGGGCCCTTTTGTCTGCCTTTAGGGTCCCCCTAACTTGGGTACATTTTCATTTTTCTCGTCGTTTTAGCATTTTTCTTTATAAAACACTTTTGGATGACACTTCGTGTACAGTTTGATTGCTCGATACGTTTGAAAAAACTAAATGTGCGATTAATTAATATGTGTCATTTATTTATTTTGGGATTTCGGCGGGGGACATCAGCCTCACTGTTGGCTTGTCCATTTTGGGATGTAATTATCAATGAGCATTGAGCAGCAGATTGGATTAAAATCCAGTAAAAAGATGAAACTGTGAGTTAATTATGGTTTGAATAAATTAATTGACCAATACCCTTAGAATATGATGTTGTCGATATTCCTGGTATTTGCTCAACATAAAACTACAACAGATATGTTTGTATCTGGTATTTTAGACAGGGTAATCATTCCCTGCCCAGGGATTTCAGTAGGGTATCATAAATTGTTGAAATGAAATTGAACCATGTGTTAGTCCTGAAATGACCTAGTTTGTGTCGAGTGGATGTGTAACACCATCTCTCTTTCTTTCTCTCTCTCGATTAGTCCGTTCAGATGCTTATTTTTAAACCAGTTTATAATTGATGGGGTTTTTAAGACAGCATCGTGTTGCGTTCACACGTACTATAAGCCAAACCAGTTTAACTATTCTGACCTCTTCAGTCGGAGGTTAGAGTTAACTACGCATGGGCAGCTTCACCATCTTTATTCGGTTCTCGCACGCTTTTGATAACATTGGCACTGTCTAACCCCGATATTTTCACAGGAATGTAATTTACTGCGTACTGCTGGAGTTGGGTTTTTTAAGCGACCCGTTCAGACGGCTAAGATGAACCAGTTTAAAATAAAAAGCCTTCTCGAAGACAGGTCGCGAGCTGGGGTTTTTAAACTGGTTTATTTGCCCAACATGTGCGGTCAGACACTTAAGTTAAACTGGTTTAACGATTCCCGGGGTATTTAAACCAGTTTAACTTAAGCGTCTGAATGGGGTATTTGTCTCCTTCTCTACTAGAGACTGAATTATTCGTCTTGAAGATTCTTGTTTGAATTTGTAGAAGTGCAATAATGATAGCCCAAATATTTGACCCTGGCCCATATCCTACTGTCTTGTTGAGTGATGAAGACATCCACACACACAACTAGGCTCTACATATGTGTTCTTGCTAAACCTGATAATTGACAACATCTGATAACGGTGCCAGATGTTATTTTTTAGTGGGATTTTAAAACAAATAAAACTGTAAACAAATAAATATAAAATATGATATCAGCTATCAGTGAATGATTCTGTGAATTTTCTCTTTATTGTGGTTTAATGTTTCAAACTTCAATCAACACCTCATTATTGACCTTAGTGGTATTGGGGATTGATATTCAGGGGTAAAAATATCTATATAGATTTATTATCATGTGATTTATTTTATAGCCGGTGTGTTGACATCAGGTTAGGGTTGTATTTCATTCATTAATTACTCTCCAGGGATCACTACAGGGTTGGAATCCTCGTAAAGATACACAGATCTGTGTTTATGATTTTATTGAGATTGGAATGGATTGTATCAATAGGAAATGAAACGTGTTACAGTAATGTGTAGTCAGAATCTACATGAACTGATTGAACGGGTAACATTTCTAATAGTATGTACAGAAGGACAGCACCACACACAAACAAACAACGATAAGATATAACCATGGACAATACACATTAGCATATACGTCTTAAAAGAAAATCCCTGGTTGTACGTGACAAGGAGCAGGGTCACCTGTCCAACCTCGTGGGTTTTCTCAGGGTCCTTCAGTTTCCTTCCACTGCTAAAGACCCTTACGCGCAAGCGAATTATTGATATAAAATAGAACCATATGTTAGTTCCGAAATGACCTAGTTTGTGTCTAGTGGAGGTTAAACCCCATATCTCTCTCTCTCTCTCTCTCTCTCTCTCTCTTTAAAGAAAAGTAAAACAAAGTATGAATCATGGAGACCCCAGCTATTTCTCTTAAATTTTATAACAGTATACTGAGTACATATTTTACTACACTATAGCCCAGCATATTGCAAAGCCTATTTAAAACTGAATTACTTGCAATAAGAACCTGAAATCGGAAAATTATTCTAGTCAGTTGTCTAAGATAATTGCTGTAGTTTTAGAAACAGAAAATATTTTCTTTAAATTAAATTTCCCCTTTAAACTATAAAAGCACTTGAAACCCGGTCATGTGCACTCAGTATAATCAACAGTAATTTATAAACACAGTCGGTATTTACAACTGTTGGCACAACATTCCCTGCTTGTACAGAACACACGGACACACCCGCACACCCTTACCACACGCTACTAATTTAACATCAAACCAACAGAGCCTGCATCCAGGCAGCTGATTGGATAATTAATTGATCAAATCGGCAGATTAATGGATGTAACAACAAACGTTTAAGCAGAGGATTTTCTTTGAATGGGTTAAAATAACAATACGTTGAAACGTAAAACCAAGGGGAGTAATTCTATTCAACTCTTGTGTACGCACCTGCCTTTAGGTGTCTCCCATTCTTCTTTTGCTCCCTATTATCTCTCAGATCTTCAGTTATTTGTGTAATTTTATCAGAATTTTCTCGGCTACTGAAATAAAATTCTTATTTTTCTTATCTTGGAACAACTGGAGTTACACAACCGAATTCTTTAAATCTGAAGTTACGTCACTATCTTTGTCATCATTGTAGATCGAGTTCCGAAAATTGTATTATTGTAGTTTTCTTATCTTTTAGACAGAGATGCACTTATAAAAGGAGTACCGGTAAATTTGGAAAGAGGATATGAAATGAAATTGGGTTTAACGTCCTACTTTTCTACACTGACTGGGCTAATGAAGTCTGGCATACGCCATATAGTCAGGGTTTTTATTGGGATCTCGCTTTTTTTGTCCCATCCAGATACTTGACACTGTTCCTTGTCAGGCACTCTGTTCTGCACCACTGTTGAGGAGAAATCCAGCTGAAAAATCCTGAGAAAATTTCTCCACCTATACCCAGGTGGAACTCAAGACATCCTGGTTAGCAGCCCATCGTTTTTCTCACTGAGCCACTGCGGTTCCCAGGGGAGGGGTTGGGGCTACTGCTTCAGCCCAGTCAGCACCTTCTTTAATCTGTCCCTGCTGGAAATAGCCTTCACGACTACATGCCCTTAAAAAATTGCCACCATTTCATCTACCTGTTTGACCCACCAGTTCGTTATCTTATCTGCCGACATTGTTATCATAACGAACATTTCCACTTGTAATAAATCTCACCAATCAGCCGGCTTCATCTGATTATCACCTGAACCTTTGTTTATTTTTGACCGCTAATGGGAGGAACTGTCTGCCGGCCACCTTCCTCAATACTCCTGGGAATCTCGTCAATGTTACCTTGATGCCTGCCAGGTGTCGAGCAGACGGTTCCTCTCTCCATCTGACCCTCACGGAAATATCAGTCTTGGCCTTTTGGTGCCTTCCATTAACCATGTGTAAACCATAAACTACACTCCTCCGTGTCAGGTCTGACCTCTCATTAGATAGATGCAGAAATTGTATCCTTGAGGTGCACGGCTGTTTCTCTTTGTTGTACATACACAAAATAGAAAAGTCGTCAATTGTGCATTTTGAAAATAATATCCTCCACGCTGGATCCATCTGAAGAAATACTGATTTTTTATTTGATCAAAATGAATACAATTTATATTTTGAAAATATATTATGCCCCATCCTAGTTATATCTGAACTTGAAAGATATTTTATTTGAGGGAAATGAATACATTTTGTATTTTGAAAATATGACTCGAACTCATCAAGTTTGTTATGTGACCTTTGTTAGTCGAAATGTAGAAATGTTAAATGGTTTCCTTGAGATAAAGTTCAAGCCTTGTTTACCCGACAGACGCCTGATTTTAAACACTTTTTTTTTCCAGAAATAGGTTTCAAGCCACAGTAGTTTTATTTTGAGACAATTTGAAGCTGCTTATTGTCATTTTGCATTGTTTGGATAAAATCAATTTCAGCTTAATCTATGGTAAACAGATAATCTTACTCTCTTGGATTCAGTCAGAACAAAAATGGTCCAAACAAAAGATTTTATCGTACAGTTATATATTTATATATGTTGAATAAATTGAATTTTTTAAGTAGTTATATCTTTTAAAAAACTGAACAGAACTGAACAATTTTAGGACTGATATTCATTTTAGAGATTCACCCGTGTTAATTAGCCAAGTCAGTTGAATAGGACATTAAATACTATTCATTTAGATATTGAATTTTTACAATAATATTGAGAGAGAGAGAGAGAAATGGGGTTTAACGTCTACTCGACATCATCTAGGTCATTTTGGAACTAACATATGGTTCAATTTTATTTCAATAATTTGCTTGCGCGTAGGGGTCTTTAGCAGTGGGAGGAAACTGGATGACTCAGAGAAAACCCACAAGGTTGGACAGACGACCCTGCTCCTTGTCACGTACATGCAGAGAAATGAAATCGTGCAACTTTGCTCAATGACAGACCTTATGATCCAACACACACGTGTTAACCATTCGACAACCCCCAACCCTCAACAATACTATCGCTCAGCATATTCCTGAAGCAATGGCCCGAGAAATCCCTCTCTGGCCATTGCTGGAATAGCGTCTGTTTCTTGAACTTATGCGGGAGTGTGTCTATTCTTTCCATTTAATGAAAGCTATCACTTAAGTACAGCAACATGACAGTCCTTCGTTTAATCTCGGTCTTAGTGGGATTACCTCTGATCAAACGAAAAACTGCGCGGAGTATGATCCCTCAGTGGCTTTAATGTACTTTTACTTTGATGCTTCGGGTATAAATTTGGCCAAAATGAGATGGATATCATCTTCGCGCTTCAGGCTTTAGCTGGCATGGTTATCTCATGGTTTCAACTCCCTAGTATAGGGGTACATCCTCAACCTCGTGGGTTTACTCAGAGTACTTCGACTTCCCCCCACTGGAAAAAACCCTGGGTGTGAGCATAGATAATAAAAATTATCCTTAGTGGAAGCAGACGTTGTTAAACACCACGAACAGCAACAGATGGACATCATTTCAAAGTGAAATAGCCATGTTCTTGCTGACTGTATTAGTTTTGTGCTTAAAAACTTCAAGAGAATTATTGTAAAAGTACTTGTTTTCCAGGACTCTTGTGTTTAAATTTAAATAGCCATCAGTGAATATATATGTAAATAAATATGGTTCAACATGTTGATATTTAAAGAATGTATTTGTATCATAAAATCTGCATCCAGGAATTTTGATATATTCCACCTGGATATTCAAATGATTTAATGGTTTTCTTCAACATGAACTTCAGTAAGATAAACAGACTACAAAGTGCTTAATAATGTGATACGGCAGGTTGTCTAATAGCCAGGGCATGCCTCAGAATTTGTAATATGGCAGGTTCTCTAATAGCCACGACATGCCATAGAATTTATAGGATTTAAAAGGTTTGTTGAATTACCATACATTGGAAGTGAATCATGACTTCTCTGTTTTGTGCCATTTGATACAACATACAACTTCTACTCTTCCAGTGTTCTGTTGCGTTCGCATTTATTTTGGCAGCGATAAGTATCAAACTCGAAACTGTTCCAGGTCACAATAAAATTCATGAAATTGCAACAACTTGAGTGTAGGATGGCTGGAAGGTTTAATGCATGTGCTGTAGATCATAAGGTCTGTCATTGAGTCAAGTGGCGTGGTTTCGATTCCACAATTGTACGTGCCCAACATTGTTAGTTTTTGTCCGGTTCCTCCCACTGCTAAAGACTCCTACACACATTCGCACAGGCACATTATTGAAATAAAATTCAACCATTATAGCTTTCTCTCTCTTCTCTCTCTCTCTCTCTCTCTCTCTCTCTCTCTGATACCAATACATGAAAAGACAGATTGTAAATAGATTCCTTTTATGTTGGTATCAAACAGAGGATAATGGTGCTATTAATCTTATTAATGGTTATAGTAAAATGATTTATGTATCAGACTAACCAGTAAGTTATTAAACATGTTTTTTACATCACAGTAACTGGATATTATCCTCCACAGTGATTAGACCATTATTTATGACATCAAAGACTACAAGGCTAATTGACCTGGTCTAAACATGACCTTTTACTAGAGGTCAAATCAATCAATCATTGAAGGATATGATGTATTAATTATATGATGGTTATAAAAGACTTCTGGTTGACTTGTATGATATTTATCATCCAGAACCATTAAGCTATAGTCATGTCATAGAAGAAATGTAATGAAATGGGGTTTAACTTCCTACTGTCTTGCTCCTAAACTGGGCAAATAAAGATAGGCATACGTCATACAGTATGGTATGAGGGAATCTTGCCCGGGCAGCGGTGCTACTGCCTACACTTATATCGAATTGGTCCGTTGTGTAATACTCTTATTTGATCCTTTTGCAATATATATATTTGTTTACATTAGTGAGATGAAGCAGCCTATTTAATTCCAACCATTTCTGTTAATTATTATGGAGTTATGGCTCTTGTTTCACTTTGTAGAACCTTGTGAACACTCTAAAGACAAAAGATATCATCTGGTCTGGATGAAATTTACTGGTCTGTGCATTATTTAAATTGATAAAACGATGAAGGCTATCGAATTTGAACAATCTCCAACTATTTTCTAAATCCATTTTCTAAATCCATTTTACTTCTGTGAATAATGATGAATTATTTTTGATATTTTGTCGAGATAAAAAATTTAATACCTAAAAAATAATAAGAAACTCAAAAATAAAGATGATGGATTTCCTAGCTTAGCATAAAAAAAACACAACATGTACTAAAAATGCTATGAACTACCAAACAATGAAATAAGATCTGAAAGTAGTACATATCTTTATAAATATTTTCCTATGGGAATAAAGAAAAAAGGAAAGTTGAGGAAGTCTGAGAGAATCTGTAGGAAGTTAAACCAACATGTTTTATGGAGATTAATAATTCACATGTTGTACATAGTTTGGTCCAGGACCACATCAAAGACGAGTGTGAGAATCTCTACATTCCTTCTGTAACCTGGGAAATAACACTATAGACTCCCGATGGAAAACTTTTAATACAGGAGAATTCCTCTATAGTACAACAAGAATGACATCTAGAAACCCTGTTTAGAGAAAAGAGCTGCAGGTTATAGGTGGTGATCACTTAAACCATAGTCTCCATTTTCTGAAGGGAGCATTACATAGACCAAAAGGCTTTGTTATATGGTGTTAATTGAAGTAAATTTGCTAGTGATCAGATTCTAATTTTACTGTTTGAATATTTTTGTATTACTTGAATGCAAGTGAATATATAATTTAATTTAAATAGTCATATAATTTTATTGAAATAGCTACCCAAAAATTAGTTTCATGGGAATGTATCTTTAATTGACATTGAATGACAAATACTATAAATAATCAGTTCAGTTATAGCCTTAAAAAATCTATTTGAGTTTGAATTTTTATGTGAGCTCTAAATTTAGGAAATTGACAAATACTGTCAAAAAATTAACAGCAGTTTTGTTTCCGATAACCTACAACTCTTTAAATTACGCTTCTGAAATCCTTAATTCATGAATCACGCCAACGGCAGGGTTGGTAGAAGTTTGTGTCAGGTTTTTCCAGTTACAGGTTAAATGTGTTGTTTTGTTGACTTGAAGAAATAACTAGCACACCCTAAAGGCCATTAGGGATATAAAAATCGTGTTTGTTCTTCTGGAGGCGTATTGTTGTACTGTGTATCTTTTACTCTTGTTAATGATTACAAGTAAAACCAAACGGACAAACACAATTGATAACCTTTAAAGATAGGGATTATCTTGTCAACAAATTTTTTGTATTATTGAAAGATAAAATGAAACAGAAGATGTAATTTTGGGGGTTTTTTTTTACTATAAAGTAAACTTACTTGTTTTCCTGAGTCTTTTTTCTTTTAATTACCGGTTGGTAATTAGTCTGTCTTTGAGTCAACTGGTGTCGTTACAAATCCCCAGTTGTACGTGGCAAGGAGAAGGGTCGCCTGTCCAAACTCGTGGGTTTTCTCTGGGTACTCCAGTTCCTCCCACTGCTAAAGACCATATGTTAATCCCGGAATGACCTAGTTTGTGTTGAGTGGACGTTAAACCCCCACTTTACCTCTCTCTCTCTTTTAATTGCAGGTGTTTTGGATGCATTGGTTTGTGGATCAAATCAGGGATATATTATACTTTCATTGCAAAACATTTAATATATTAAAGATGGATTATTCAAGAGCAAAATGTTTGGCTTTAAATGTTATATAAATCATTAATTAGATATTTATTTACATACCAAGCCCATAATCTCTAGATCTTCAGATGTTTTTGCTTTTGAACACATCAAACATGATTAATTATGGGTAGTTAATAATTTAATTTAAAATATGGATAATCAAGACATTGTTTATTATTGTAGCACTGGTAGAAATGACAATAGAGGCTACACTGTTCTTATAATGGTGATAACTCGGTTCAGAATGAGGTAATTTGAATAGAAATTTTCAACATATTCCCTTTTTGAACTATTATAGCGAGAACTATCAGCTCTTTATCTAAATCTTACATAAATGACATTAAAATTATAGATAAACACATGTGCATGAATGATCAATAACAATAAAATATACAATAAATTAAAATGTAAATAATTTGTCCCAAAATTTACCATACAGAGAGAAGTCTGTGATATCTGCCCCCCTCCCCCTCCGGGTCTGCCCTTGAGGGACTAGTCTGTGATATCTGCCCCCCCCCTCCGGATCTGCCCTTGAGGGACTAGTCTGTGATATCTGGATCCCCAAAACTCCCCCTGTGGATACGCCCCTGTGAGACCAGTCTTGATATCTGGACCAAGAATTATATTGATTGACAAAATCAACTTGTAAGATTTTAGTGCTGTATAAAATCAATGTACAATGGTTTTTATTGCAATTATAAAGATAAAAGCCTGAATCTGAGAACATGTAACTGATGAATTGTCTTGTTGAAAGAAAACTTGAAGAAAGGTTGATTTCTGTTCAAACTATTTTAATGAGTAAGGTAATACTAATTAGAGGAGATTATCTGGTGTCATGTTACTGTGGTTATGTGTAAAAATGACAGACTGGAGTTTTATATTTGTTTATTTGAAGCAACAGTGTCTTTCATCTGCTGTTGGAGAATCTTTCATTGAATGATCAATTTCTTCTATGGATGTGAGAAGGTCTTTTACTAGGCTACTGGATGAGTTGTCTTATAACAAGAACAAAACCAATCACTGCAAGACAAGAACAAAATTAGTCACTGGATCAATACCTATAGAGACCTTAAGATTTTGTTACCCCCATATAATTCAAAATGCAAACAATAATAAAGGATAGATAAACAATAATAAAGGATAAACAACCAGAGAGAGAGAGAGAGAGAGAGAGAGTGAGAGAGAGGGAGAAAGTGAGAGAGAGAGAGAGTTTAAGTATTAAAGATACATTATGTAAGATTTAGATACAGAGCTCTTGAATAATGCATCTTTAAGTACAGAGTGATATATTGTTTTTGTTGTACTATCCAGACTATGTAATCTTGCTCGGTGTGAAACCTAACAGGTGATGGACTATAAACATGACTTGTTTTTATCTATAAGTAAAAGAGAACAATTGAAGTTTGTTTCTCTTACAAAATGGCTGTTGTTCCCACAGTCAGATAATTGTCAAGGGTTTATAAACACAGGGGAATTGAATACAAAAAACCAGGTAAATATATTATTTGTCAGTAGTTTTGTAAATTGGTTTAGTTTCTGGAATCGATGTCCAACGTGTGACTCTATTTTAAGTGATAGGTGTTGTGTTTGCTCTGGAAAATTCAGTACTACTTTTCATCTGTTCACAAGTTTTTATACGCCCACATTTTCATGTGGACGTATTATGTCGTCGCCCCTGTCCGTCCGGACGTCCGTCCGTCCACAATTTGTTTGTGGACTCTCTACAGGTCACAATTCTTATCCGATTTTGACGAAACTTGAAATATAGGTTTATCCCCAAAAGATCTCGGCTGCTTTCGATATTGGCATGTATCGGATCAAAACTTCATGGATTATGGCCCCTGATTGTACGAAAAATCATGTTTTTAGCTTGTGGACCCTATAGAGGTCACAATTTTGAACCGATTTTGATGAAACTTGACATGCATGTTCGTAACCCTAAGATCTTGGTTCCTTTCGATATTTGCGGCTATCGGAATGTAATTTCCTGAATTATGGCCCCTGATTGTCCGAAAAATCACCCTTTTTAGCTTGTGGTCCCTCTGGAGGTCACAATTATTATTCGATTTAAAAAACCGTTTGATTATATCACCGTTACACCCTAAGGAAGGTTGAGTTCGAATTTCGGGAAAATCGGACGAAAATTGCCATACAAAATGGCCGCCATTTGTACGCGAATACTGTTAAAAAATGGTATATCAAGGTTGTGGACCCTGTGGAGGTCACAATTTGGATTCGATTTTGATGAAACTTGAAATTCATGGTTATAACCCAAAGATCTTGCTTCCTTTCGATATTTGCGCATATCGGTTCGTAACTTCCTGAATTATGGCCCCTGATTATACGCAAAATCGCCTTTTTTTTAGCTTGGAGGTCACAATTATTATTCGATTTAAAAAAACGTTTGATTATATTACCGTTACACCGTAAGGAAGGTTGAGTTCGAATTTCGGGAAAATCAGACCAAAATTGCCATACAAAATGGCCACCGTTTGTACGCGAATACTGTTAAAAAATGGTATATCAAGGTTGTGGACCCTGTAAAGGTCACAATTTTAATTCGATTTTGATGAAACTTGAAATTCATCGTTATAACCCAAAGATCTTGGTTCTTTTCAATATTTGTGCATATCGGATCGTAACTTCCTGAATTATGGCCCCTGGTTATATGCAAAATCCCCTATCTTTAGCTTGTGGTCCCTCTGGAGGTCACAATTATTATCCAATTTAAAAAAACGTTTGATTATATCACCGTTACACTGTAAGGAAGGTTGAGTTTGAATTTCGGGAAAATCGGACCAAAATTGACAGACAAAATGGCCGCCGTTTGTACGCGAATACTGTTAAAAAAATGATATATCATGGTTGTGGACCCTGTATAGGTCACAATTTTAATTCGATTTTGATGAGGAAGGTTGAGTTCTAATTTCGTGAAAATCGTACCAAAATTGCCGGACGAAATGGTCGCCGTTTGTACGCGAATAGTGTAAAAATATGGTATATCATGGTTGTGGACTCGCTTCAGGTCACAATTCTTATCCGATTTTGATGAAAAGTCACATTTCTAGGTTGTGTACCGTCACACCATAATCATTGTCGGTTTCGAGTTTCATTAATATCAGACTGGAACTGACCAACTAAATGGCTGCTCCCAATACAGTATGAAATACAGGACTTAAAGATGTAGGAAAAATCACTTTCGGTATTGTTTGTTCTCTGTCCATCTCTCGAAAATGTGGGCGTATCCTGCCTGGCAGTGCCAGCCTATCTTTATCATCTGCTGTTCTTCAACTTCTGGAAGCCACAGTGGCTTAGTGAGTAAGATGCTGGCTTGCTAGCCTGGATGTCTCAGGTTTGCACCTGGTTTTGGCAGAAAAAGTTTCTCAGGACTTTCCTCCATGGTTCCCCATTTTAGTGGCTGTCTAGTTGTTCGGATGGTAGAAAAACAACACTTAGTTTAACCTCAGTTTTGATTGCCCTTCCAAATGAAAAATGACAAAATTCTTCTAAACGATTTGAACTGAGGAAATTTTAGATGAGAGTCCAGTGTCCTTAACAAAGTACAGCTGTTTCTAGATGTGAGTCCAGTGTTCAGGAAGTTCCCAGAGCTAAGAATTACTGTATTTAAACAGTTTGGCCCATCTGCTCCAGGATCACCTTGTACTAATTAGCTTTGGCTTTTCAAACGAAGGGTCAAATCATTGCTCCATTAGCTAGAAGCATAGGCATATTGGCCGATTTTCCTTGGGAGGGGGATGGTCTGTATCATGTTGCACGGAAAATGAACCTAGGTTACATAACTTTTCAACAAAATAACTGAGGTAAATCTAAAAAAATAACGCCAAGAAGCACCTAGCAGAGCGAATTTTCTGAAACTGCAGTTTGAGTCATTTCATTTCATTTCTAAACATTATTCTGTTTATCTATATGAATGAAATAAGATGCCTGTGTGTACGTCCATGAGACTTTGTTGCCACAATACACCCCCACATAGATGGTATAACATTAACAAGCATGTACCCGTAAATGTTTTAGGTGAATGTTTTGAGTGAATTAGGGTCCCAGACGAATTTGGGCTTCAGGCAAATAAGAGTCCTGGGGAAATTTTGGCCCCTGGCATTGTTGGGACCTGGAAAATTAGGCCCCTGTCAAATTTGGACCCCAGGCAACGCCTGTTGTCCTGCTTGTTAAATATAAAGTACAAACTATTCAATAGTCAGTGACCTCAAGATTTATTGATGTAAAATAACGACTATTAATTATTGATATTTGATTAGCTTGTGTAATAAATGATATTTATTCAATGATTGTTGCCATCCTCGCTGACTTGTTGATTAGTTGTAATCAATATCAGACTATTCATATGAAACACATCACGTATAATATCGTGATTTATTTGTGATGAAATATCAATTAATCAGTATTTAGTTCATGTTAATCAGATTATACTTTCGTCGTGTTGGGTATTGACAATCTATTGATCCCATGTATTCTTTCAAGTGTTTTCTAATTTTAGAAATAGTGGCAATACACTGTCAAAGCTCTGTTCGGCCTTTTTATATCCGTGTATTGAAATGGGCTTTGTACATTGGTTGACCATAATATTTGTGAACACTCTTCAGACTACATTTATCATCAAATCTTTTTAAAATTGAAATAATTTTTTTGACAGTTAGTGAATTTTCTTTTTCTTTAACTATTTCTAGAGTTATGGCCCTTGTTTCACTTTCCAATGTCTTGTGAAAGATCTTACAATAAAAGCTATTTCTAGAGTTGGCAGCATAAGTTTTGTTGCCTGGCAAACTATCTTTTGTTTTTGGCATTGTCTTAATATATAACTGTTTAGTCTAGGTGTAGGTCACGGAACCATTGTTCGTGCAAACTTTCCCTCACGGCACACTGCATACTACGTGGCGTATGTAGGTCTTCTCAAGTCTAGTTGGTGTAGAAAAGTAGGACGCTAAACACCATTTCATTTCGTGTAGGGCCGAAAAGAGTAATAGGGAAACATGTTATTATAAGGAAAAGGGAAAATGTTATTATAGAACAGAAAGAGAGAGAGAAATGGGGTTTAAAGTCCACTCGACGCAAACTAGGTCATTTCGGGACTGACATTTTTTTTAAAAAAAATTCAATTCATTTGCGCAAAGGGGTCTTTAGCAGTGGGAGGAAACCAGAGTACTCTGAGAAAACACATGAGGTTTGACAGGTGAACCTACTCTTTGTCACGTACAACCGGGGATCCGAAACCATGTCAGTTGACTAATGACAGGCTTTATGATACAGCACGCACATGCTAACCATTCGGCCTTACAACCCCTTATTACGAACAAGAGAAGATGTTATTATAAGGCTAGATGTTAATATTTAAAGATAATATGAGATTATTTGTTATTTGATGGTGGCGTAAAGACTAGCAGAGTAGAAATGTCAACATTTGACCAGTATTATTGTATAAACCAATACAAGATGACCACCTTCATGACAATAATACCCCTTTACATATATACATAATATATAGGGTGACCACCCCTTTATATAAATAAATGACATATAGACTGTGATTTGTGTATATACAATAATACATGTTTATATAGGTGTCCCCCTATATACATACTGACCAGTTCTATGTCAATATATAAATAGGTGTTAGATTCTAGTAAAAATCGCACAAACAGTTTTTAATGTGTGGATAATCCACAGGTCCAGCTGTGAGGTTTTTACTTCATTCGTTCGTTTCTGGGGTTTAATGTCCACTTCCACCTAGAGTGAAGTTTTTACTGCAAGAACTTTGCTTTTATATTGCCGTTACCTCTGTGAGTCAGTCAGGCTGACGTCCACAATTTCTTGTGAACGCTTTAGATTCAAAAGTTATTATCAGATTGTTTTAGAATTGATATATGTTGTTTACATTAGTGAGATGAAGAATCCTATTTTCCACAAAGCAAGCAGAATATTCCCCCCCCCCCACAAGTTTTTTTTCTGTCCGCATTGACGCTACCAAACATAAGGTATTTTCACCTCCTGTTTTAACTTGACTTCATTATGACGAAGGGAGTAAATGACCTGCCCTCTCTTCTATAGACTGTGAATTTTAAATATACAAGGATTTTTTCTATGTTTTTACCCATTATTTTATTACTTCTTCATAAGTAAACAAAATCAATTAAATGAACCCGTCCATAACATCACGTTGAATGTATTGGATGTTAAATTTGTAATAAACAACAACAGCAATACTAATATTCTTCTTTTTAAGTAATCAGACGTCTATATAGACCATTCACTTCATTCTGAGACAGTTCAGGTTGGAATTCTGTGACAAGAAGTAAAAGGGCAATGGATGACAATAACAAAATTAAAACAAAAATCAGTCAGTCAGATCCAATTTCGTTTAGTTTTTATAGTTCAAAATTTCGTTTTACTAAGATCAGGAAGAGTTGATATCATTAACTTTTCTGGATTGTGTTCGGTTTGTTACGGTGAGTTCTTGGCCTTTTGATGCACCGAACTGTGGGTAAACCACTAGAAATGTCAACATAGGGTCAAAAGCCACTTGTTTGACCTCTAACATGAACTCCGACTATAAGTTTTGCAGGTCTTCATGTAGTGTAGACCATCGAAAGTATAAAAAACAGAAACGAAATATAGATCTGTAAAAGAATATTAGAAAAGCATTCCTACCTGGAAATATGGTTTTTAATTATTTGTTATTTGTTGCAGGGTTTGAAATGATGAAGATAGAAAATGTTTGAAAGGATTGAAAACCCAATGTGAAAACGTGAGTTGGATTAATTAATCATTTCGATGTGATTGTTGTGATGATAATAATGATGTCTTTTCAGAACATGAAATGAACCGTTCTAACCAATGTGCTATAACCTGTGAGATCCTGGAGTAGGTTAATTATACCCATTACCCATGCCATGAAGCCAAGTTCTTTCCTGTGAGGTTCAGGAGCAATTACTGAAACACTCCATGAAGCCAATTACTGACCACATTAGTTCTGGGAGTACCCTTATTACACCCTATGAAACGAAGTGCTGACCTTTGAGGTCCTTGATGTGCCACATTTCACCCATTGAAGCTAAGTGCTGAGCCTTGAGGTTCTGAAGGTGCCTCATTGCACCCTTTGAAACCTTTGTGCCGACCTTTGAGGTCTTGGAGGTGCCTTATTACACCATATGATGCCAAGTTCTGATCCTTGAGTTCCTGGAGGTGCCTCATTACACCCAATGAAGCCAATTGCTGACCCTTGAGTTCCTGGAAGTGCCTTATTGTACCCTGTACTATAAAGCCATGTTCTGACCCTGTAGGTGTCTTTAGCCACCCAATGAAGCCAATTTCAGCTTCTGTGAGTTCCTGAAGTTTATCATTTGATAAACCAAAAGCAAGATGAACATGGTTTAATGTTAGTAGATGGTTTATAAACAAGCCATGGCTAATTTCTACTGATAACTCCTCCTGGCTTCAGGCCTACAATAACAATCTTATGCTAGATAAATATGAGAGTATCATCTTGGAAACTTTGCATGTCAATAAACCAGTAATTGTTATTTCGTAAATACTGTTAGCGTGTTACTGTTTAATTACTAAATGCCACTTAAAGAAGTAATAACAAGTAACCCTAACATAAAACATATCACTAGTAAACACAACTCTAATATAAAATATGTTAATGTCTTGTTTTAAGAGAATTTCCATGACATATGGATTAAGGTCAGCAACAGATTCTAACCTCACAAGGTTTAAGGTCCTACTTTTCTGCACCAACTGGGCTAATGAAGACATACATAGGCCATACAGTGTCTTATGAAGAAATTTTGCCCAACAGTGGTGCTATGGCCTACTCTTATTTAAAATTCCCATTGTCAAGGGTTCTTTTAAGTATATTCCAGTGTTTTACATCTCATCCGAACAACTAGAATCTGTTCCTTGCAAGAACATTCGTCCTGCACCACTGACAAGAGGTGTAATTCTAAAAAATACATGTAGAGGTAGATTATCTCAAATTGCTATTTGCATAATGGGATGGGGGGTTGCGTGGGGGTGGGGGTGGGGTGGAATACAGAATGGTTAGCATGTGCATGCTGTATCATAAAGCCTGTCATTGAGTCAACTAGCATGGTTTTGAATCCCAGGTTGTATGTGACAAGGAGTAGGGTCGCCTGTCCAACCTTGTGGGTCTGGGCCCTCTGTTTTCCTCCCACTGCTTAAGACCTGTACGCGCAATCGAATTATTGAAAAATTTTTAACCATATGTTAGTCCTGAAATGACCTAGTTTGTGTTGAGTGGACGTCAAACCCCATTTCTCGTTCTCTCTCAAATTGTTCTTTATATGACAGTCTTGTGAAGTAAATAAGGTCAAGTTTATATACAAAGAGTGCACGTCAATGTGTACTAGAACCTCAGTTTTTGTCTCATCCAAATCACTAGACACTGCACCACTGACAAGCTGTGAAATTCTAAAAGATCCATGTACAGATAGATAATCTTGGCTTGACATTCTTATGAAATAAATCAGGTCAAGTTTATAAACAATGTTCAGGTATTTAATAACAAAACTTTTAAACCTAATGTATGTTAATATCTCGTTTTACTGGTGTGGAGATAAGGGGGGTAACTGATAACCTCTGACCTACGACCTTTCTTATCACAATGTAAACTAGAAGGCTCTCCTGTGGTTTTTGTGGTTTTCTATTTTTTGTTGTTTAAGTACCTCCGTGAGGAGATATCAAATTCTGTTAAATTGACTTTGATAGATGTCAGACGAAAGGAATGACAAAAACCTGTCTGTTACCATTAGTTTGCTCGGTGTAAAATGATTGACAAGGCGAAGTGGCTGTGTAAGGTTTTTTTGTTCTGTCTTTTTTTAGACTTTTCTTCTTTATGATTATCAGTTGTGAAAAAAAAAACAAACCCAAGATCATTTTATGTATTGAAGATTCGATTTAAAGTGGCAATGAGTACCTGGTATTATTATCGTTCAGTATATGTTGAATTGATATTTCACCAATCTATGCTGCTCGCTAATTATAAGCTCGCTGCCATTTTGCTGTCGGTGACAATAATTGATCAGCTTATATTAAATCTGATTCAATCAAAGTCAGGAGGTTATCTAGTGTTGGTACTTTTACATTTTTACTTAGTTAAATGGTTAATTTTCAATATGTGTACATATAAGCATGGATTCAACATACATTATGCAAGAGCTAAATCTGCCTATTGCAGGTCTTTCTTTAGGCCGGAAATGTTTATCAATGAGACATTAATTAACTTATTCAAGCCATAATCAACTCTTGATGGTGTCGGATTTCTCTGATATTGAATAGATTAGAACAGTTTAGCCATATTTTGATTTAAGCTAAAAATGGAGGAGCGAGACTCAGCTTCAAACAACCAGTACAGTCAAAGCTTCAAAGGCTAATATCTTCGCTCGCAATAGAGTAATTTGAATGAAAATTTTCAAATTATTCATTTTACATTATCTACTTTCGAACTATAATCACAAGAATGGCAAGCCCCTATAATCTAAATCTTACATAATGTATTTTTAAGCCATGAGAAATTTTAGTGACAAATGCAATTATAAAGGCATAGTTACTGTAAGATGGATTTTGAGGATTCTTTAAATAAACCAGTTAATGTTACAGGAATATATCTTTAAAGTGTTATAGAATGAACACACCAAAACCCAAGTTTTTATCGTGGGTTGTCGAGAAATGTGATTGATAGGACTAAGTAGTTACTAATGGGTATGTCAGTTTTTTTTTAGTGAGTTAAATTTTCTATGCGTTTTATCTATATTTTTATACATGGAACTATCAAATAGCTCAGGTTGTTTGACAACAGCCGGCCTTAAAGGGTTTCTTTTTCTTCCACTGATGTTTTAATTGATTATTTTGTACCGAAATGGAGAAATATTATTGTTTTGTTTGTAATAAGAATTACGTTTTGATTTACAAAGCACAAACTAACTTGGTCAGACCATGTTTTATTAGTCTAGATTAACCTGTACAGTTATCGCATCAGAATATATGTAAGCGTAGGTTTTTATGGGACTGGACAACTGTGACAGGATGATGTAACTTGAACTAAATAGAGTGTACTGTAGAAGTTAAAGGGATACACACAATCTAGTCATATGAAGGATTTTAACTCCCTTGCAACCGACAATATTGGAATTTGAATCTCTTAAGGTAATTGAAGGAGGTTTGGTGTCTGGATAACGCACATGCTTTAAATCATAAGATCTGACATTCAATCAAATTATGTTATTTGATTTCCCGCTTGTACATGACAAGGAGTAGAGTCGCCAGTGTCGAATCTTATGGGTTTTCTCTTGGGAAAAGTCTGGTGAGCAGTTTCTGGAAATGTTAGAGAATTTCATTTGTTAGAAAAAAAAAATATTTGTGACTCATTAAGGACGTCCATCAATTTTACCCCTATCAATGATTGTAGCGGCCCAGCGAATATTCACTGCTGATCAGTGTGAATAAAGGGATCTAGAGTACTACTTGGGAGTTGAGTCATAAAGGCAAACTGATCCCGGAGTGAATATTCGCTTGGCCGCTACAATCACTGATAAGCATGACATCGACGAGGCTTAATGAGTACGGCATATTAACTTTTTTACTCCGACAAATTAAATTCTCAAATATTTTTTTGAGGTCAAAGAAAAATAAATAAAGACGTTTGAAGTATTTGTAGTTAAAAAATATTTCCTATTTAGTGTAAATGGGTATTAAAATGAGTAAAATGCATCATTTTGCCCGAAGCAGTTAGGTGTTAAGTAAACATTGCACGAGCCGTTGAGCCAATGACTACGAGGCGTGCAAGTCAACGCACGTGTTTTAGACTGCCATCCGTTACAGGGATATTTCGTTAGTAATTCTCTGTGAAACAGGTTGTCATAAAGGGTCAATATTTTTCATTCATTCATCTTTGGAAGAAGAGGATGGGTTTATAGTTACACATAAGTAAATAATATTTGTCAAGCCTATCAAATGATTCTCATGAAAATTAACTGTTGTTAGTTTTTTTCTTGAGAGAAATATGGAGTTTGTTTGGGGTCATGTCTTACATTGATAAGAGTCAGGTTATGACTAATGAATTGGGTATAGATTACTCATTATTAAAGATACATTATGGGAGATTAGATAAAAAACTGAGAGTTCTGGTTATACTAGTTAAAAACTAAATAATGTAAAGCGAATTTACTGAAAATTTCAATCAAATTGATCTACTCTGAACCAAGGTTTTAGCGATTTGATTTACAGTCTAGCCTTGATCATCATTACTAAAGTCGGTATGATAAAAAATATAGTCTTAATCGAATTCTAATTTATATAACATTTCAGGCCTAAAAAAAAGACCTGAAATAGGCAGGTTTAGTTCTTACATTACTCATTATTAAACAATATTTGTCAAGTGGAACAAATTTCCCAAAGATATAAAGCTATTAAAAATGCAGTTGGGTTCATGTTTTTTGCGAGAACAGGGACTATGAATCATATTGTTAATAATCAGTTTTGTAGCCATTGAGGATGATATTGGTTTTAACTGAATGACAAAACTAGTTCACAAGACTGCAGTAAAAAGACATCTCATCCAGTTTGTCATACAACTATTTGAAAAACATGATTTTTGTTTCTTTATCAGATTTGATGACTTTTGGTTAAATGGGACTAATGCTGGATCTATTTGAATGATTTTTATTTGCCCACATTTTCATGTGGATGTATTATGGTGTCAACCTTGACCATCCTGTTGTCCGGAGGTCAGTTCACATTTGTTTGTGGACGCTCTACACGTCACAATTTTATTCACATTTTGACAAAACTTGAAATATAGTTATGTCACAAAGTCTTGGTTTCTTTTGATATTGGCACTACACTTCATGGATTATGGCCCCTGATTGATGAAAAATCCTGTTTTTGACTTGTGGACACTAGAGGTCACAATTTTTATCCAATTTAGATGATGTATGTTTATAACCAAAAGATCACGGTTCATTTCATTATCAGTCCACAGCTGCGTGGATTATGTTCCCTGATTGTATAAAAATCATGTTATTAGCTTGTTCTCTGTCCACCTCTTGGAAAATGGGGGGTATATTGCATGTTTTTCATCCAATCAAATAGTTTATTTTATTATGTACATTGGTTAGAAACCCTTCATCCTGTACCACAGACAAGGGGAAACCATGTCGGAAAACACTGGATCGAAACTTCGATACAATACATATTGGGCCAATTCTTAAAGTAAAAATCAGGATAAACACCATAAATATTAATAGATTATATATTACATATAGATATAATTATTATTGAGGTGTACATCGATAGAAATAATATTTGATCTGTCTGTGACTCATCTCAACTTGTTTGATTAAACTATGGATTAAATATATTATATTGATATAGACTATTACTAGACTAGGTCAGTTGTTAGATTTTATTATTTAAACATATATTATGCAACGGATAAATCTGTCTATTGTGGGTCTTTCTTTAGGCCTGAAGCGTTATCTGAATTATTAATTAGACATTAATGAACTTATTCATACCATAATCAACTCTCGATGTCAACGCTGCCCTGTGATATTTATTGGATTAGGTTCCGATCTGCTACTCAACTTTCATTCATTATTTAATCGTGAAATGGATAATCGAGACTATGGTTATTATCGTACCAACTCTAGTAATAATGACCGAGGCTAGGCCCAAAATTCAATCGCTAAGGTCTTGGTTCAGAGGGGATCAATTTGACTGAAATTTTTAGCAAATTGCCTTTACATTATCTAGTTTTGAACTATTATTATGAGAACTGCCAGCTCTTTATCTAATCTCCCATAATATATCTTTAAGCTTGCTATAGGTCATGGTGTCGTCATCAGTCTAAGGTTATCAGGGGGCGTGGTGAGACACTCCCAAATGAGAGTGGGTTGGGTGCCATAATGGTTTAATGTACACAGCGCTTTGGATCCTAAGACCCATTATTGAGTCAAGTCAGTGCCGGATAAAGGGTCTGCTGGCCTTAAGGCACATTTTGTTAGGTGACCTGAAAATACAGATATCTGTTGGACTCATTGACAAAAGGAATTAGGTTAAATTTAGCAACAGAAAATTTATTACGAACAAATTCAGAACATTGACAGCATTGTATTTACTATAAGTAGCCTACATATTCCCATTCACTGCCTAGCTAGGATGCAGGGGCCTATTTCACGAAATTTTAACTAAGATAAGATCCCAATTTTAGTAATTTTATTGGATAATATTAGATTGATTTTAGTGCTTAGCCAATCAAAATTGAAGTATCTACTAAAATTGGATTTTATCTTAAGTTAAAATTTCGTGAAACAGGGCCCAGGCCACAATGTGAGTGGAATGCAACCCAGTATGACACTACAGGCCATTTTTTTGGGGGGGGGGGGTGGCTTTATTATTTTTTAGCCTGGATTTTTGGCTGGCCCTAAGGCACGTGCCTTATTTGCCTTATGGTTAATCCAGCACTGAGTCAAGTGGCGTGATTTCCATTCCTGGGTTGTGCGTAACAACAAGTATTGTCATCTCGTCAACCTTGTGGGGTTTCCCAGAGATTATCAGAATTCTCCAACAGCTGAAGTATTGTTTTTACGGGCATTATTACACCTGCCATACAGTCGTAAAGTTCAACAAATATACTTTGAATTAAACCTATTTACAATAGAATTGACTGCAGGCGTTTTATTTACATGCACTTTCAATTTATACTCAGTGCAATCGGAATGAATAAACTTTTCTCTTGACAAGAGAATGGTTAAAAACACCAAAATTTTTTGCAGACCTGATGTCCATGATATCTAATAAAGCCCTAGGAATTGATGTACTTTGTTTCTCAGAAGTTTGGATGGAGAGTTGTGAGTAGTGGTGTACATACTGTCTGGGGTTAAAACTACGAGAGCAACACAACACAAAAAATACTTAAACTATTAAACAAAAAGTGAAAAGATTAAACCCTGTAAATTTAATTTTCAATTGACACATGCTAAAAAGTGCTGCCTTTGCTAATTTACTGATTGAAACTTTGACCATTTGATCATTGGGTTTCAATGAAGTGTTTTAAAACAATCAACAGGTGCATTCATCAAGAGGTGACAGAGAGAGAAAAATGGGGTTTAATGTCCACTCAACACAAACTAGGTCATTTCGGGACTACCATATGGTTCCATTTTATTTCAATAATTTGCTTGCGCGTAGGGGTCTTTAGCAGTGGGAGGAAACCAGAGGACCTTGGGAAACTCCCGAGGTTGGACAACCGGGAAATCGAAACCATTCACCATTCGGCCAACCAATCATCTACATCAAGAGGTATTTCATAGTTTATGCTATATCAGACTTGATTTTTAGTAACTGTCTGTCGAATATTTTTACGATTATTAACATCTGTAGATACGCTACAGCTACTTCAAGTTGAAACTTTATAATCTGATCTTATCGAGAAGTGATTGCTTTGGTGTGGCTAGAGAAGTGATTGCTTTGGTCAGCAGCTGTTTGCAAATATTTTTACGAAAGATAGATAGGCAGAGATACTTGAAACAGAAGTGTTCTAATTTGATGTTAAAGAGAAGCAATACCTTTGGTCAGTAGCTGTCCGTTAAGTGTGTTTACGATGTTGAACACCTGTAGATGGCGTAGTGATACGACAGGTACTACTTCATCTTGTGTCCATCTTTATTACCTCTACTCAAGATTTTACAGGATCTACTTCAAACAACATTCATACTACTTATCGTAAAAATATGGTTATAGACCTCGTCCATTTGATTTTGAGTTCTTTATGGTCTTGTGGAGAATAAATGAAGCAAATGCTTTAAACTTAGACGGAAACAGGGCTGGAAATAACAGTTTTAGATGTACCACACAAAATGTCAGGCACTAATGAAATAGCACCTTACAATTTCAACTTAGTGCTGGACATGTATTAATAATATCAAAACAAAAGACAAATCAGTGCCGGACAAAATGACAGGCACCGGAGGTTTTGTGCCTGACAAAGCCTGAATCTGTGCCTGACATTGTCAGTGACTGGTGCCTTATTTCCAGGCTTGGACGGAAATGAGGTATAACGGCCTACTTTTCTGATCCAACTAGGCTAATGAAGACAGGCATATGCCATGAAATGTGCTATGACGGAAACTTTGCCACAACAGATGTGTTTCAACTTATTCTTTATCAAATTCAATCCGTCAAGGAATCGTTTATGTACATGCCAACATGTTCATCCAATGAAAGCAATTTTACCCCAAACAGTGGTGTTTCCAGTCAACTGGCTAGAAATGATCTCTAAGTACACAAATTGACTGTATTAATATATTTAAAGTACATCCTTTTAATAAAATTTTGTCTGGTTGTGTGTGAGAGACACTGACACAAACCTGGTCATTTTGGGACTAATATGTGGTTCGATTTTATTTTGACAAATCGCTTGCGCATGGAGAATCTTTAGCAGTAGGGGTAAACCCGAATACCTTGAGAAAACCCATGAGGTTGGACAGGCAATCCTACTCCTTGTCACATACAAGCTGGGTAATGAAAACCTGTCACTGGTCACGGTGGCTAAGTGGATAAGGCGCTGGTTCGCTAGCCTGGAAATTGGATGTTTGAGTCATGCATTGGCCGAGAAAGTTCATCTCAATTTTCCGGCGTGATTTCCCCTTGTCAGTGATGCAGAAGGAGGATTTGACAAGGACAGTTGGCTATATATATAGTCGTTCGGATGGGACGAAAAAGCGAGGTCCTGTGTACACATTGGAGTGCACGCAAAAGATCCCTTGGCAGTTGGAATTCGATATAAGAGTAGGTCGTAGCGCCGTTGCCCGGGCAAAATTTCCCTCATAGCACACTGTATGGCGTATGCCCGTCATCCATTAGCCCAGGTTAGGTGCAAAAGAGTAGGATGTTAAACCCCATTTCATTTCATTTCATGTCATTTATTCAAATGACAGACCTCATGAACTAAAGTGCATTGGTTAGACCACTAAGACTTGGCCACCCACTGCAGGTTGTGAATACCATTAGAATTATACAGCAGGTGTCCTCATTAAGTCAGAAAGTTTAAATATAATGTTCACTGGAGTAGAAATATTTGGCCCCGGGTGGGGTGATAGTTTTAACCAAATGTTTTTCGTCCACAATAAGTTAACACAAATTCAACATAGATTTTAAACTAAGTATAAAAATGTTGAGTGCCCGAGGGTGTTGATATGTTCAGTTAAAAGAAAGTTTACACATGATTATCACAATATATATGGTTGACTGATTTTCTTGGACATTTAAAAAACAACTCTATGATTTGTAATTGTTGACTTCTGGTGTGGATATTAGATATAAGGGCCACAGCAGTTGATCTGATAGAGTACTGAACTCTTGATTTGAATTTAGAGAAAAAGCTTCAGAATCTGTTTGTTATCCTTCACTTCTCGAATTAAATTAAGGTGAGGCTAAGCATTATGGCTAAATTTTATAAAGTTTTATGGTTTTTGCTGAACAGGCACCGATTTCACAAATTTAAGTTGAGAATTTGCTCAACTTTCAATCACTGCTTATGAGAAATATCTTTGATCCAGAAATACAAAAATAGGCATATAGTTTCTTATAAAATTGGAGTATTTGATACATTAAAACAACAAAAGTTTTATAAAGGACTATATTTTAGTTACAATAAGGTGAACAATTTTGAGTAAATTCTTGACTTATATCTGAGAATGCTTTGTGAACTCAGGCCAGATGTATTTTGTAACCTTTGACAGATAAAGGTGTCTATGGTTTTTACTTCTCAAGAGAGTTAATACTGATATTTCTCCAACATTTCAAATTTTCTGGCTACATTAAATGCACTATATAATCCTTAATAAAAAGGATAAAGAGTTAAGTGTGGCTTTGGGTCAAACTGGGGGTGGGGGATGGGTGGGGATTCCTCCTAATGAGTAGGGGGCTCGTCTACCTTTGTGCATAATTCCAGGTCCTCCAGTTTTCTCTCACTCCTAAAAACCCATACGAATTATTGAAATAAAATTTTCCCATACACACCCTCTCTCTCTCTCTCTCTCTCTCTCTCCAGGGGTGATAAAGTGTATTTATATTTATAAATGACAGGTAGATATTATTGTAGGTGTGTTAACGAGTTTACAGGTAAAAATATAGGTGACATATTTCTGTATGTAGGTTTAGAATGATTGACAGGGGTCTGACAGGTAGATCAAGGTGATCATATTTCACAGGTGAGCGAGATGAAAAAAAACTTGAATTGACAGGTAGGTCTAGAATAAAGGGATACATTGTGTTTATTACAAAGCTCTGAGAAACTTATAAGTGATGGCCTTTAACTTCAAATTATGTAGTTGATGGAGAGAGAGAGAGAGAGAGAGAGAGAGAGAGAGAGAGAGAGAGAGAGAGAGAATGGAATTTCACATGTGGTTGTTTGCCTTCCACTGTTTCAAAGAAAAAATTAACAGAAATGGGGTTTAACGTCCACTCGACATAAACAAGGTCATTTTGGGACTAACACATGGTTCAATTTTAATTCAATAAATCATATGGTTGTTTGTCCTCCACTTTTACAAAGAAAAATGTGAGCAGTTATGTAGTTGATGGAAAAAGAGAGAGAAATCATGTGTCACATTAACATATAACTTGGTAACTAATCCTATAATTGATTACCCCCCACCAAGGAGCTGCAGTGACTCATTGAGTAAGATGATCTCTGGTTCACTACTACAATTGATTACCCCTCAACAAGGAGCCGCAGTGACTCAGTGAGTAAGACACTGGTTCGCTAACCAGTCTATCTTTGGTTCACTACTGGTGGCGAAAGTACCTTGGATTAGTTATGTTTTGAACCATGATATCGGATATTTACTAGACGTCATTAAGCCTAGAAGTGTACCTTCAACAAAATAAAAACACAAAAACAAAATCTTTCCTCACACATCACAATTTTGGAAATGATTCCCTATAGAATCAGACTCGGATTATAGACCTAAAACTACAAGAACGATGAGCCTGGCCCAGTGTTCACAAAGCTTTCTCAGACTTAAGTTGAGAATTTGCACAACTTTATGAGAAATATCTTTGATCCAGAAACACAAATCTTTGTACATAGTTTCTTATTCATGTATGTGATACATTAAAACCTTTTTTTTTAAATGGCTATATTTTAGTTAAAATAAGGTGAACAAATTTGAGTAAATTCTCATCTTAAGCCTGAGAATGCTTTGTGAACTCAGGGCCAGATGAGTCAGATGAGCCAGGTATATTTAGATCATAAGATCTGTAATTAAGTGAACTGGTTTTTTGATACCCAGCTTGTACCACATGTTAGTCCAGAAATAGCATCTCTCTCTCTTTCTCTTTTTCTCTCTCTCTCTCTCTCTCTCTAGTGTTTTTTTCTGGGTCCTCCAGTTTCCTTCCACTGCTAAAGACCCTTACGCGCAAACGAATTATTGATATAAAATAGAACCATATGTTAGTCCCGAGATAACATAATTTGTGTCATTGGGCATAAAACTATCTCTCTCTTTCTCTCCCTCTTTCTCTCCCTCTCTTTCTCTCTCTCACTTCCTCCAACTCTTTCTCTCTCACCCTCTTATAAGGATGATGAACCAGGTGATTTAACTATGTCGAGTGCGTATACACCTAGGTGTGTTATTTTAACTTCAAATATTATTCACGGAATATAGAAATAAATAATATAGAAAATTGGATGTCAGCCAATCAAGTACTTAACTTATATTAAGTTATTAGAATATATTGAACTCCAATGATAGGTTAATATATCTTTTAATATAATTGACCGAAGTTACCTGAGGAAAAAATATAATTAACTCTTCTCTACTTGATATATATAAAGATAAATATTGTAAAGGTAAATCAGATATTGATATCTGTGTATATACGTGTAGGTAATTATAGTTTGGGTGCTTTGGGACAGGGTATGCTTATTAAGACTTTTAGAAGTACATGTATTAAGCACCAAAGAGATTATTGTGTGTCTATCTATCCTTTGTTTTAGATTTAATTGCAGGGTTCTTCTCTGTGAACCCTCAGGATAGTCTATGCTTATTCAAAGTCGTGTTAAAACCTTTAAAGGTACTAAGCACTGAAAAGAGAGAGAAATGGGGTTTAATGTCCACTTGGCACAAACTGGGTCATTTCGGGACTAACACATAGTTCAGTTTTATTTAACAAATTGCTTACGCGTAGGGGTCTTTAGCAGTGGGAGGAAACCTGATGACACAGAGAAAACCCACAAGGCTGGACAGGCGAATCTACTCCTTGAGTGGACCTTAAACCCCATTTCTCTCTCTGTCTCTCTCTGTCAGCTACTAGTTCAGTAGTACCCAACAGTTTGTCATTATATCTAGCTAGGCCTGTATGTTTGGATATCAAGTATCTGAAAAAAACACACACTGTTGGACAAAAGAATGGACTTGTGACAAACAAACATAAACAATGTAGATGTACCAGTAGGTAAATTTTCATCAGATATACAAGTGACCATTTTATGGTGGTCTTTTCATCCCCGGAGTCCTTTTCATTAACCGTGAAAAAAAACAGTTTGTGTAAATCTCTGATCTAAAGAAAATAACATGTTGAATAATTTCATCCCCGCCGAGCACTTTCTATACCTGACCTCCGACCTTTTGTTATTATTGAGCCAAGTGTTAACACCCTTGCTGTCCATTAACCGTGGTGATCAACCACTGGACCACAGTAAGAATAATAGAAAGGTATGTTAATTGATATTTAAAGTAGATAAAAAAAACCTTGGTCCTCAGGTCGTTACGCTTTCTCAAACAAAAAATAAGAATCGGCTCTGATTTCAGTTCTTTATTTTATATTATACATAAATAAGTATTCAGCCATGAATTTACATATTTGAATTAGAGTTCATTAAATCTCCTAAAAATCCAGGGCCCTGTTTCACGAAATTTTAACTTAAGATAAAAATCCAATTTTAGTAGATACTTCAATTTTGATTGGCTAAGCACTAAAATCAATCTAATATTATCCAATCAAATTACTAAAATTGGGATCTTATCTTAGTTAAAATTTCGTGAAATAGGCCCCTGATTGTGAAATTCCAAAAATTGAACTGGGGTTGCAGAAATAGAAATCAAGTTTTAAAAATGCATTGAAGGCAGCACATTTTAATTTGGTAATTTTGGAGATCATTAAATCTGTGAAATTCTTGAAATTTTTTAAAAAATACATTGAAGCAGCTTGCACATATAAATGAAATTAACTTTTTATTTAGAATTAGATTTCATAAAAATATATAATTTTTTTTAATGGAACAGGAGGAAATTGAAATATGATTATTATCAGAAAAAGTAAATTATCATGTTGAATAAATTTATTGAGATTTTTTTAGACTAATATTCTGAATTTATTTCACAAAATTACAATTTATATTACGGTCATATTTATGCTTTTAGATTTTCTATGCCTTTACTGTTGGCATGGAAACTTGAAATAATATTTTTTTTTAGGCTAACATTTTGAGTTAATTTCATCAAATTACAGTTTGTCATCATTTTCAATGTAACTTTTCTGCATGTAAATTTTGTATGAAAGCTTTTGATCATTAAAGCAATTTTAGATTTCACCAACCTGCATTTTGTGTTAAATATTTGACTAAATAAAGATATTTTAGACTTAAATTATGGGTTTATTTCTCCAAATTATTGTTTATCACTATTTTAATTATCAACTTATCTACATTTAAATTATGTGTATGGAAACATTTGAACATTAAAGTAACAATTTTGGGTTTATTTCACAAAATAATAGTCCACGTTATTAAATGAAATTAAATTATTTTTGCCAAAAATTGTTGGTTTATGTCAACAAATTATTGTTTACTATCAACTTTTCTACCTGTAAATAATCAGTATGAAAGCTTTAATTGTTAAAGTAACGATGCCTCATTGGCATTTGTTGTCAAAATATCAAGTTTCTTGCGTCTTTATCCACATATGCATAGATTAATTATTTAACATTAAATTCAGAAAACAAAATCGAAATTTTCATCTTTAGTTAGGTTTTCGAGAAGCAGGGCCCTGGACTTTAAAAACAAGATTTATTTCATCAAATTATACAGATTACATTATCTAGCTGAATAAAGTTATTTTAAAACTGAGATTGTTGGTTTATTTCACCGAAGTCTTGTTGATCACCATTTATTGAAGCTCCAACTAATTACGTGAAATTACACTTCTCATATCCCATATTAACCACTTTAAATGACCGTCTTTAGTTTTTTATCAGGAATGTTAATTGACAGGTAGTGAAAAGGTGATCTCCGTCAACCCACGTCCTTGGTCACGCTTCATTGATTTCATCAAAACAAAGCCTGTATTGAGAGGCGTTCAGTTTTCCCACCGTCTGAGGTGAATATGTGTCGTGTTTATAAGTTTGAAGAGACGATAGTCGAGTAGGCGGTGTTTACGGACTAGGTGAAAGCTTGCTAGCGGCTGTAGGCATGGTTTACAGATAGCTTTTTGTTATTAACACATTCATAGCTAGGTTTAGTGTTCAGGTAACATGGTCAATGTTAATGTTTTTAGTGACAGCCTATCATATCGGATATGAAAACCTTCGACTTGTGGAGTGTGTAAACATTGCCTGACACTGGGATAAGTGTACAGTTTATAAACCGTTTGTTGATATAATTCACAGCTAGAGTAGATTTTGTCATCTAGATAAAAGACAGCGGACAGTGTTATTGTAGGACACCTGAATTGGATATCAAGGCCTTTGGATTTTTCACTGCATATACAGAAAGTATATTGATATTGGACAATTGAAAGAGAGAACTGTGGCCTGGTTGAAATAGTTTTCAGGTATGTTTTGCCTTTAGCTGTGGGACACCTATATTCCTATATTGGATATCTGTTATCCAGCTCTTTGAATTGTCTACTGCATGCAGAAAATTTATTGGACAAGTAAAAGAGAGAACTGTAGTCGTGGAGAAATAGTTTTCAGCTTGCAGAAATAGTTTTCAGGTATGTTTTTGACTGTGGACAGTGGTGGTTAGTGTTTTTGTGGTGAGTCTGGATAGAAAACAGGTAGCTTTATATGTGAAGTTTTATGAATTGGAGGAAAGCTAATAATATGGTATGGGTCGTTTTATTCAGGTATTTTATTTTCATATTTTGTCGTTAACCTGGACACTGATTGCGTTGTTGTTACCTTAGTCCCCAGATAACAGATATTCATATTGATTATGTAGGGATTCTAGAAAGGTATAAATGAAAAATCTTCAACTTATACATGAGTTACATATTAATATACTATATGGTACGGACAATAAGTATCTACAGATTTGTGGAAAACTATTGATGTATGTTATATTTGAGTTATATATTAACATTGTATATGAGCTATTTATTGGCATGGTATATGAGTTTTATATTAACATGGTATATGAGTTATATATTGGTATATGAGTTATATATTAAAATGGTATATGAGTTATATATTAACATGCTATATGAGCTATATATTGACATGGTATATATGAGTTATATTTTGGCATGGTATATGAGTTATTTTTGGCATGGTATATGAGTTATATATTGGCATGAGTTGAGTTAGATATTGATATAGCCTACTCTTATATCAAATTTGGGACAGTGGCTCTATGGAGGATTTGCCTTTCATTTTATTTATTTGTATTATATGCTTGTTAACGACTTATGAAACCTTGTTGAAATGTTACAGTGAAATAAACCATAGTAATTGTTATCCATATAAAATAGTGGGTTACCCACAGTTTTGTGTGCCTCACACCAAAAACTCGCTGTAACAGACCGTTTCATTGGCTAATCTCTCACATCAACCAGAACGTGGGTCATATAACAACTTTTCCAGTGTAGTAATGACAAGTAAAACAAAATTTTGAACTAGGATGTGCGTTTTAATGAGATTGTCGGTGACTGTACATTTGTGAAGTTGTAATAAAGTTGAAGTTAATTATAATAATGGTTATGTTTTCACAGAGAGTGGCTAAACTTGAAATATTCCAGAATATTAGCAGGCTGTCTGACAACTGCTCACAGGGTGATGTGTTCATTTTCATTTGTACTGTACTGGGTGCTTGTTATCGATACCATTTCTGTCTTCTGGTCAATATTTAATCCATTAACATTGTATTTTCAATAATTATTATCTGCTGTAGTCTGTAGAGTATTATACTTGTATTCATTAGGACGGCTGGTTGAATTACTGCCTGGGGCAACTTGAATCCGTTTCAGGCCATCGTGTCATGTTATTGCTTAGAGGGCATGGGTGGCTGAGTAGTAATGCGCTTTAGATCATAAGGTCTGTCATTGAGCTAAATGTTGCGTACAAGCGAGTTATGGTTAGCATGTGCATGCTGTATCATAAAACCTGTCATTGAGTCAACTGTCGTGGTTTCGAATCCCCGGCTGTAGGTGGCAAGGAGTCGGGTTGCCTGTCCAACCTCGTGGGTTGTCTGTGGGTCTTCCGGTTTTCTCCCACTGCTAAAGATCCCTACGTGTTAGCGAATTATTGAAATAAAATTAAACCATATGTTAGTCCCAAAATGACCTAGTTTGTGTCGAGAGGACGTTAAACACCATTTCTCTCTCTCTCTCTCTCTCTCTCTCTCTCTCTCTCTCTCTACCCCCGAAATGATCTGGTTTATGTTGAGTGGATGTTAAAATCCTATTTCTCTGTTTCTTTGTATAGTTGTTTGGACTTAGTGAACATCTAGATATAATGACAGTACCTGCATATCTATGGTTTTATGTTTGTGACAAGCATATTGTAATGTATCTAACCCAGGCTTAATATTAGTTTGTTACCTGTCAACTGACTGTCATCAACCGCCTTAGGTCGGATTATTGGATATTTTTTTTACCTGTTGATTTCATCTGAGGTAAGGAAAGGTATGGTTGTATTGATTAACTAATCATCAGATTGATTTACCGATATTGATCTATCAAAGTTTTAAAATCGCTTTTTTACGTAATCTTAATTGTAATTTTAATTGATGATTGTCAGGTTGCTATGGTAACGAGTGACAACTATTTTTTTTGATTGTTCTTATAACATTGTGAAGTTTTTCTGATTGAGGTATTGGGTTACCAGTTGGAATGAAACATAACTCTTGTCAACATGTCACTTCAGTTATAAGTTTTCACTTTTTTTCTATGGACACTAGGGCAAGAGAGGTGAATTTTGCCTGGACAACAGTGTTTCTTTATTAAAATTTCTACGGTCAAGGCAGGGGCATTTTAAGATTTATCATGGCGGAGGCTATACTATTTTGAGGGCTATCTTTCGCTTGGGGGGGGGGGGGGTCTTAATTGATGATTTTTATGCAAATTCAATGACTGCATTCTCATTGATTCGACAGTAGACTAACAGTGAATAGAAAACGATTGACTCGGACTCAGGGCCCTTTCCCTTGGCCAGAGGGGCCCTTTTGTCTGGCATGGGGCCCTTTTGCTGCCTTTAGGGCCCGCCTAACTAAGGTACATTTTCATTTTTCTCATCTTTTTTTAGCATTTTTCTCTCGTTTTATTCTTTTCAATTTCTTTGGGTTTTTTTCTCGCAGCTGGCACTTCTTGCGTCTCATTTATAAAATGCCTTTGGGTCAAGGGACTTTCATAAGGTTAATTTCTACTTTATATCCACAAATAAGATGGACATTTTAATTTCTTTAAAAAATATATATAATAGAGGTGTAGTTATTTCTTGTAATTTCATATAATAATAATAATAATACATCATGTCATATTAAAAGTAGGTAACCTATAAATAAGATTTCATAGATGGATGATTATCAAGACGGACAGGTATAATCTACAGGTAATAACAATAATTTTACCTGATAATTCTCACACTCAAATATAGGTAACCTAAATATATGAGATACAATAAATTTGATTCATAGGTTGTAATTATGATTGTGAGTATTTTTTTTCTAAATTGGCAGTCAATAAATTTGTTGCGTAGGTTTAAATTATTTTTTATCGAAATTGGTGGTTACCATTTGTCAATTTATCCATTGATATAACGCAGGTAAATAACAATAATTTTATAAGGTAATTCTCACACCAAAATATAGGTAACCTAAATGTGTCAGGTACGATATATTTGATACCTACAGAAAATCTTGCGCCAGACGTTGAAATAATCATCTGAACTTCTTTTAAACTAAATCTGCCATCACCATCAATTACGATGAATTTGATACGTACGTTTAAATTATGATTTTGAGTATTTTATTTAAATTTGCGGTTAGCGTTTGTAAATTTATCCTTTGATAATAGCTGGAGTGAATTAACACATCAAAGTGGATAAGTTGAATACCAGTAGTAAGATTACAACACCTGTACACAATATCAGGTAAAAACTCAGGTGAAACACGAATACGATAATCCCCTGGTCAATGTCTTGTACACTATAACTAAATCTCAATACAAATTATTCTTTATCTCCTGAGATCAGTGAATTCCTTCGGAGATCATCCAACATTAATCCTATTGTTCATGCAAGACTACTATATGTTATTGAAGGATTCGTGTCGTCCTTTGATAACAATGGAAGATTTATCTTTCATCATTTTGTAAACAGGTCAACTTGTCATCTCTGAGCCAGGGTGGCTGACTTTCTAGACTAGCCTCGAGGGTATATTAGTTGGCAGATTGGATGGATATTAACAGACTTTGCTTTCTTAATGCCAATTAGAAGATTCATCTTATTCTTATCTCACAGGCTGCTGTAGCTGGTGAGGGTTGATGTGAGAGACTTCACTCTATGTGTACTATGGCAGGGGACGGAGTGATGCACTTTGGTTCATGCGTTTATGAGTCTTTGTGTTTAGACATCCTCATCAAGGTCCCAAATTCAAAGAAATCTTAAATAATGTGTTTATCATTCCGATATTTTGATAACTTTTACTTGATAGTTGTACAGATGGGGCAAAAAGAAATGAGGTACTGCATGCGTACATATTGGCATATACGTAACAGATTCCTTGACTGTCCGGGCAAAATTTTGGCATAGCACCCTCCATGGTTTATGCTCATATGCATTAGCCCAGTACCTGTATTCAGTATCAACCTTTGTTCAGAGAGTTGGATGGCCAAATGTGCATGCTGTATCATAAGTTCTGTCATCGAGTCAACAGGTGAGGTTTCGATTCTCTGGTTGTACGTAATAAGGAATATGAGCGACTGTCCAACCTCCTGGGTTTTTCCTGGTCCTTCAGTTTCCCCTCTCTGCTAAAGACCCTTACGCAGAAGCGAATTATTGAAATAAAGTTGAACCATATGTTGGTCCTAGTTTGTGTGTGTGTGTCTCTCTCTCTCTCTCTACCTGTGTTCAGTAGTACAATATTCATGATTTAAACCAGCTGGAGATTTATACCTGTCATATTTAAATTTGAACCAACCTAAGATGATCGGAGATTGTGGTAGGTTATGTCACGTCCACTTATAGAAACCTGTTTTATCCTCTGTTAATTGTGTGTCCAGGGTTCGTAGGTTATTAACGTCAAGTGGATCAAGTAGGGGGTCTGTCTGCTCTCTTTATCTAAAGACTATTATCTCAATTAGGTTTATGTTGTAACTAAATCTAGTGGCAGGTAATAGTTAGATAAAACATCCCAGCAGGTGCCCCCATTACTATTGGATAATAAACATTAATAGATAGAGGGAGAGACAGAGGTAGATTGTGAATGTGTTGTTCACTATCATACTATATGGAAAGAATACAGAATATATTGAGTGAACGATTGTGAGGAATTATTACTACAATATAGGTAAAGTCAGTTTCAATATTCTAATTGAACATACAGACACTCGTGGGTTTTTGTCAGGCATAAAATATTTAGGTCAGTCATTAAGTCGTGGCATGGTTTTGATTTGACCACACTTTAGTCTTAAAATAACTTAGTTTGTGTCGAGTGGATGTCAAACCCCTTCCAAATGTGTACAGGGAATTTTTGACAAGGGGGGTGGGGGTGGTGGTGGTTAGTGTCCAAAATATGTAGTTAGGTTCTTAGTATGTTAGTCGTGGCTTACTGTACTCCAAACAATAGAGGGTTCGAGTCTTAAGATTTCTATTTAATTGCCTAACTATAAACACTCTATTTTTTTATACCTAACTATAAACACTCTTATTTTTTTTATACAATTTTACAAAGTACAATTGTGTGCCCAAATTTTCCCCGTATTTGGTGCCCAATACAGTGTGCTATGAGAGAAATTTTGCCCCGACAGCGGCACTACAGCCAACTCTTATATAGAATTCCAACTGTCAAGGGATCATTTACTTGCACTCTAATGTGTACACTGGACTTCGGGTTTTTTTTTTGTCCCATCTGAACAACTAGACAGCTGTCCTTGTCAGGCCCTCAGTCCTGAATCACTGACAAGAAAATCTAGATGAACTTTCTCAGCCAATGCAGTTATCGAACATCCGACCTCCAGCCACTGTGACCTCACCCCCCCCCCCCCCCCCCCCCCCCCCCGTTATTCTGTGTGTTATTGTGAGAGATTAAATAATTACATGAGTGTAAGTAAGAAGTAAGTAGAAACAGTATGTATATATATTAGTAGTAACAATGTATTTATATCAGAGCATCGGGTGTTACATAAGAGATAATTAGAAAGTATTTTCATAAACAACAGTGATGAATGTTGTTATCTTTGTATGCATGGCGATTGATGTAGGTATGTTGTCCTTAAAGGAGCTAAATCCCTATTCTTTGGCACCTGGAAATGGACACAGATGGGTCGCAACACATAATAATGTAATATGAATGTATATAAACTTTTTTACATTCAACCGTTTCTGTTTTTACTCTAATTTGTAATCAGTTATGCTCAGCGAAATATGTGCAGAGTCAGAATTGAATGGCAGTCTTTGGCGTCTGTAGTATTCACTGGCTGTAAGGTATGTTTAGTATCGTTCATTGAGTAGCTTCATTACAAATGATGCTTGAATGTATTCTATCAGACGAATCGTGTGCCAATTTGAAAATTTTCATTTTGTCTTAAATATTGGATATTAGAAGCCCATCTTTTCCTGGTAAGATAACAACATCAATGTTTATTTAAATCGATCAGAAAAAATACAGTAAAAGTAAAACCTGTGCCTGACAAAATGACAAACACCCGAGTGAGTGTGCCTGACTAAATCTGTGACAAGTGATGTATTTCCAGACTAAATTAGCCCCCCCCCCCCCGCAAATATTTCGCCAAAAATAGTGATTTCTTAGAAGTGTTCTTAGCCGGCCACATCCTCAGCCCCTCCAAAACATTCCGTAGCCCCCCAAAATTTTATGAGCTAGCTACGGGCCCCACTGAAAGGTTATAGTTAAATAGGAAGTGATATTATGTGGTCTGTGTCCAGTATGCCCTGTATTTCCTATGTATGTTAGTATGTCAGGTGTGTATATTAGTATAATAGAGTGATAAGTAGCCGTTAACGTATTACAGACGTCAAAAAACACATCAATGATGAGAGGCTGTGAAAATATAACAAAAATAGGAGAAGTTGAGAAAGTTATAATGAAGACACAAAAGCGTAAAACCATTTATATATTATACTGTATTTCCATCATCGAGTCAAAATACACCTCATAACATAAAAACAGTTCTATTGGATTTGTAATATTGCAAGGTGTGACTTGAATTCTTTGATGAAATAAACAAGGTGAGCAGGTGCCCCTTTTACTATTGGTCAATAGATGTGTATACCTGTAAATAGTGGATATACTATAGTATATACTATACATAGATTTTTAGTATACTATAGGTAGATGTTGATATAGGTTACTGTAGTATACTAAAGAATAGTGAAATGATGGTACAGTGTTCGTCTGTACTTCTTCAAAGATTTAATCCTTGAGATATTAGAGTTTATTCTTGAGATATTAGAGTTAATTCTTTAGTTATTAGAGTTAATTCTTGAGTTATTAGAGTTAATTCTTGAGTTATTGTATGCATTAATTTTTGAGTTTTCCCAGTTAATTCTTGAGTTATTATATTTTTTTTAAAATCTTGAATTATTACATCAGTTAATTCTTGAGTTATTATCTGATTTTATCAGAGTTAATTCTTGAGTTTTTATCCGAGTTAATTCTCAAGTTGTTAGATGAGTTAATTCTTGCATTAATTCTCAAGAAAACATATACAAGGTATATATGTGATCCGGTATAATTCTAACAAATATCAAAGTTTACAATGTCACGTTTTCTATTTAACGGACATGTCTTTACATTTAGAAAAAACCCACTTTGCATAAACAGTTATAAAGTTAGTATAAAATAAATACACATACAGGTAAAACAAACTGATTTATAGTAGATATACAACAACTTTGTCTATGAATAAATTATGTGCTAGGTAGTAAAAACTAGTAGAATATTCATAGTAACTGTAGTATTACTATAGTATATATTTATATACAGTATGTAGAACATTGACATCGTAATAAAATGTAAACAGGTGCCTGTCTTATGATAGGATAATACTATTATATACACTAGGTGAATATAACAACTATATATGTACCGGATATATTACATAGTATATGTAAATAAAACTAACACTTTATGTATAGCAGCAGGTTTTAAACTATGGAAGGTCTTAACTTAAAATCTATTTTAGTGAAAAATATTTTAACGTGCGCTCTTTTATTTATTTTATTCAAGTACATGTTGAATAACCATACAACTCACTAGATGTTTACAGAAATTGAAATGACAGCTGGGCAATGTGAATTCTATTTTAGAAACTTTGAATATAAAATAGACCTTTGAATTTGTCTGCATTCATGTGAAGGTCTTTAAAATTTTCGAAAGGTAAATAGTTAATTGATTGTGTAATTGCCATATTGTGTTGAGGATATACCACAAAAATTTGATATCTGAAATTCAAAATTTCGACGATTGATACAGGTAAGAGATTTAAGAGTTATTTTAAAATGTTTACAAATAAGAAACTGTGACCGAATTTTGAAGGGTTGTGATGACTTTTAGGTGGTAAGCGTAGGATAGAAGGAGTGTTTGTATAGTATACATAAAGAAATGATTTAAGAACCCCTTGTATATTAACTGGGTTGTGGAGTGTTTGTGTTGAAACCTTGATAACATAACCACAGAAAAACAAATGTGGTTTGCAAGATGGCAACTGTTGCAATAATTATTAGAAAAAATAAAATCTTCTACCTTGCATTGAATACCAAATTTTCGTGAGTTTTTTTTTTTACATCCATGAAACGGAAATAAGCAACTGTTGCAATTAGAAAAAATAGCAAGTTCTACCTTGCATTGAATTCTAAATTTCAAGGTTGTTTTTTTTTTATGTCCATGCAATGTATCAGGTGCGGATCCAGGATTTTTTGCAGGGGGGGGGTCTAGGTTTGATAATTGCTTAACTAATTGCACTCAACCGATGATTTGGTAAATTAGATTCAATTTGGTTCATTCTGACGTCTTTCCGGAAGGTAAATTCCAAAAACACAGGTCTAAATCGCCAATAAAATCGCATAAAAAAATGTTCAAACCTGAGCAGGGGGGGGGCCGGACCCCGCGCCTGCTTATGCTTATTGGAGACAAAGCCATACATTGCTAAACAACTGTAGCCCCCTTCATCAGGGAAATGTCTTTATTTTTTGGTGACATGTTAATTAGGTATTTCTCAGCAAGGCTCTTGGTTCTGTTATATTGACCAGTCTTAACTGACTGGCAGAGAAAATGGCCAACGAGAGTGCTGTATGTCTACTAATTCAATTTTGACAGAGAATTCAAGTCCACTCATGTACACAGTGGCAAAGAGTCTATGATAGTCAGAAATTGAAGCAAGATAGGCAGAAACCACTGTCTGATCAAAATTCAAATAACCACAAACCCACCAAATTGTTATTTTGACACAGTGTTCAAGTCAATTCCTTTGGAATACAGAGGTATCTAATACTCCCTTTAAATGAATGATATAAAATGGATATAAAATTTTACTGTGAGATATTGATAAGTCAAGTGTGTATTATAACTCAATATACCATGGTAAAATCTGGTATACAATAGACAATATGCCACGGTAAAATCTCGTATACCATAGTTATTGCATATAATAAGGGGTCATTGTGAGGTTCAGCTATTTATTGTTTATATGATATCAAATCAGGGACTTAAGTTTATCTGACCCAAAAGTTGTTATAAAATTCAAGTCAGAAGTTTATTTAAGAGATTAACAAGCAATTTATTGTTTTAAAACGGTCAAGTGGCTGTAAATGTTTTATTAAAGCCGAGAGAGAGAGAGACGTCCACTCAAAACAAATAAGGTCATTTTTGTACTATCATATGGTTCAATTAACTCCACTCGACTTATTTCAAGACTAACATATGGTTCAATTCTATTGTAATAATTCGCTTGCAGATAGGGGTCTTTAGCAGTGGCAGGAAACCACAAGACCTAGGGAAAACCAATGTGGTTGGACAGACGACCCTACTCATTGTCACAGATAATCGAAACCATGCCACTTGACTCAATGACAGACCTTAAAATTCTGCTTCGACCCCCCCCCCCCCTTGATTTACAAAGAGGCCCATGATTTATTTTTACCGAACAGTTATAGGTGGCACTGGCTTGTTTATATTGTCTGTTGAGGATGTTGAATGTGGGAATATTTTCAAGTAATCTTTGTAAATACTAACTTGAATTGAACCATTTTTAGATTGATATCGTAAATCGCTAGGGATTAAAAATTCCTCAATTAACGATCAGAGACTGATATTCCTTTTAGAGATTTAGTCTGTCCAACCTTGTGTGTCCTGTGGTTCCCCCCCCCCATTGCTAAAGATCGGTATGCTCAAATGAATTATTGAAATAAAATTGAACCATATGTTAGTCCCAAAATAATCTAGTTTGTGTCAAATGGACATTATACCACATTTCTTTCTATCTTGGGGGTCACGTTGACTAAGTGGATAAGGCGCTGGTTCGCTAGCCTGGAGGTTGGGTGTTCGATCCCTGCATTGGCAGAGAAAGTTCATCTCGATTTTCCGGCGTGGTTTCCCATGGTCATTGATGCAGAAGGAGGGCCTGACAAGGACAGCTGCCTAGTCGTTCGAATGGGATGAAAAACCGAGGTCCCGTGTACACATTGGAGTGTATGTAAAAGATCCCTTGGCAGTTGCAATTCGATAAAGGAGTAGGCCGTAGCGCTGCTGCCCGGGCAAAATTTCCCTCATAGCACACTGTATGGCATATGCCTGTCTTCCATTAGCCCAGGTTAGGGGCAAAAGAGTAGGAAGTTAAACCCCATTTTATTTCATTTCATTTCTTTCTATCTTTTAAAGATTTAACTTTCACAATATCTTAATTTGCTTGGGATTCAAAATTCCTCAATTAATGATCGGGGACATTTAACATCTGCATGGTCTGAAAATAAAACAAAATGCTTTCTTTTTGGAATAGTTCAGTATTGGTAGACATGCAATAGCTAAAAACTCATTTAAATTTCAACCTGTTGCTCGTCATTTCAAATCACTTACGGTAAATTACCTCTTCACTTTCTCCGCAATCTAACCCTGAGGAATGCGTAGATTATACTTGAACTATTGTTAACCCAATCAGCTACTTACGCTTGGCTTCAAATTGTCTTTTTATTGCTCCATGGAAATCTGAGTGAAGGTTTTTGTGTAGAATCGGTGAATCACGATTGATTGATGATGAAAAAGAGATTAGCGGGCAGGTTAAATTACCTGGAACAGCCTGTGGTTAGATAACGACAGATCAAGAGAGGCAGATATGATTTAATACTGATGATAATACATGTTGAAGTTTATAACCTAAATACGTAGTAGGCCGTGGTGTGGTGTGATGTGGCTCTTCCAAGCTCCACCCACCACCACTCCCCAATCAAAAACCAAATGCGATAGAGAGAGAGAAATTGGGTTTAACTTCCACTTGACACAAACTTGGTAATTTCGGGACCATCCAATCCCCCCATCAATTAGCAAACAAATCATGAAATGATAGATTAGGAGTGTATAGAACCTGTATATATGTACAGGTATATATGTATATATTTACAGGTAGATCTGTAAGTTATAAGGATATGAGATGTTTCCGCGTATATTTAAATAAAGTACGGGGGTGGGAAGGAAGTGAACTAAGGAGTGTTTGTACAAGATTTTGACGTCCTTAAGATAAATATGTTTAGTAGATTGATAGCTTCAAGTCATTCACCTGTAAAACAAGTTTTCCTGGGTTATTTTAGGCCTAAAATATGGTAAATCATTTATAGTTTATTTATACGAAGGGTGATAGGGTGTGAAAGCGGTGTTGTGTGTACGCTCTCCTGTCTCTCGTTCACCCCTCCGGTAAGACAAATTCTCCTGTTTTATTTTGTGCCTAAAATATGGTAAATTTTTTTTTACTTTTCTGTAATAAAGTTGATTTCCAAGAGGCACCAGAGCAGTGATATGTGCATGTAAACTCTCTCTCTCAGAATAAAGGAGGGTAGTGAGAAGGGTGATCAGTCTCTTATAAAGTAATTTTCATTCATCCTACTCTGTTTATTATACTGTCAAGGTAGAGACAGGTTATTGACAGGTGTATATAAGATTACCTATATAAATAGATGAAAGGTTTACCTGTAGGTAGATGATGTAATCTTAATGACATATTATCTCTTTATTGTCCACCTTTAAACTACTATACTGATTAAACACATCATTCTGATGTTGAGATGAAGGAATTGACGACTCATCAAACTTTCTCCCTATTTTATCATCGTGAAATTTGATTGACTACTGATCAAACTTTCTACGTATTTTATCGTGAAATGTGAGTTTTTTAGAATTATTTTTTAATCATTTGGTACTCCTGGCCCCTAGTTAATAAAGCATTCTCAGATTTAAGTTAAGAATTTAGGCAAATTTTAATCACTGTTTATAAGAAATATCTTTGATCATCCAGAAACACAAAACTTTGCACATGGTTTCTTATTGATGTATTTTATACATTAAAAAAACACAAGTTTTATAACGGACTATATTTTAGTTAAAATAAGATGAACAATTCTGAGTAAATTCTAAACTTAAATCTGAGAATGCTTTGTGAATTTGGGGCCAGGTTCCTTGTAAAATATTAAAGAGAAAGGGATGTAAACTGTTAGAAACTACTGCTCCCTAGATCTCCTCAAACCACATGAAGGACTGTTTTTAGGGGGCACCACAGCTATTCATGTGACTTGGGTGCTCTAAATGGGCACTAATTCCTGTAGTTTGGATCGGTTCAGGTGTCAAAGGGTAATGGTTTCCACCCTTTGGTGGCATTAGGTAAGACTAGTTAAAGAGGTGACAGTTCTTGCTATAATAGTTAAAAAGAAAGATAATGAAAAGACAATATGCTGAAAATTAGACTCTGAATCCAGATATTAGTGATTCAGTATTAGACGAACCTTGATGATCATTACCACCATTGGTACGATAATAAACATAGCCTCAATTATCCATTTTTATGGTTATTTCCTCCAGGCGCGGATCAAGAGGGAGGTGCACCGGGTGCACGCCACCTCTTTTTTTTGAGGTGGCGAACAATTTTTAGCTCCATAAGGAGAACAAAAATAGTTTAGGTTGGAAATCGTAATTTACAGTACTATAGTATGAAATTAGTCCTTGTGGACATTTTTTCCACTCAAAAATCACGGGCCGGGCTTTGCACTCCCAAGTGGGTGCAACACGCCCCCCTTTATGAAAATCCTGGATCCGCCCCTGTCATCCATCACAAAACGCATTCATTGAGTGTAGATCGTGGTCTTGATAAGTTAATTAATGTCTAATTAATAATTTCTAAAACTTTTCAGGCCTAAAGAAAACTTGCAGTAGGCAAATTTAGCTCTTCCAAAATGTGGTTATATATGAAAGTCAAGGGTTTGGTCCCAGACTTGTTATTAACCAGGGGGGTTGGGATGGCCTAGTGGTTTAGAGTGCCGTGCTTCGACCTCTAGCGGGCAGGCCACCTCTGGCTTGCGGCTGTAGTTTCGAGCCCTGGTGTGAGCGTATGTGGCATGAAGATAGGGGCGCCTTCTCAACCTCGTGGGTTTTCTCCAGGCACTCCAGTTTCCTCCCACTGCTAAAGACCCTTACAAAGACCCTTACGTGCAAGCGAATTATTGAAATAAAATAAAAAAAACATATATTAGTCCCATAATTACCTAGTTTGAATCGAGTGGCCGTTAAACCCCATTTCTCTCCATCTCTCTGTTATTCACCAGGAGTAAGGTGGCCTATGTAACATCATGAAATTTCTATTTTGGATGTTTGGGTTTAATAACATCCCGGCCTTGTCAATAAATCTCTTTCCTTTCTAGCTAATCATTTCAAGTCACGCCATAAATGTCATTGATACACTCATGTATAAACTCAACATGAATATATTTCAATACTCGTAAATATTTCGTGGTACTCATAAGCTAAACAACAATTATTTACAAAAATATTTTTTTTACGAAAGAGCACATAAACACAAGCAATAAAAACGTTCATAGGTTCGTTGACACAATCCAACCTTTCATACTTATTGGCCTGTTCATAATCTTTAAGTAACGTGAAAACCTTTTGATACACCAGTGAATCAATTGCAGTCGCTGTAAATCAATACCTTTTGGTTTTTGTTCATACTTTTTCATAAACTGACCAAGTAACAAACAAAAATAGCTTTCCCAAAATATGTTTCCTTAAAAGATTAGATAAATATATAACAATTGATTAAGAAGGTGAGAGGAATGAAGCAGGCCCGAATCAAAGATTTTGTCGAGGGGGGGGGGCACACATTGGAGCAAAGGGTAATATGTTGCAACCTTGGATTGTTTGGGCGGAGACAATGCGTAAATCATGTTTATATCATCTATTAAAGAGCAGAAATGTGAACTACAACAGTAACAAAGCAAACAAAAATGAAAATCAACTATGTCACTGGGGCTGACGACGGGGGTGCCCCCCATCCCCCGCCCCCCCCCCCCCCCGGATCCGGGCGGGTGGAGTTTGACGTCCACAAGACCGGATTCAGTTTTATTTCATTAATTCGCTTGCACATAGGGTCTTTAGCATTGCATCATAAGGTCAGTCATTGAGTCAAGTGGCTGGGTTTCGATTTCCTGTTTGTATGTAACAAGGAGTATGGTCGTCCGTCTAACCACCAGGGTTTCCTCTTGGTTCCACCCCACCCCCCCCATGCGCAAGCGAATTAATGAAATAAAATTGAATCACATTTTAGTCCCAAAATAATGTACTTACTATACAGTTTTGTGTAATGGTTAAGGGGAGTTGGGATGGCCTAGTGGTCTAGAGTGCAGCACTTCGAACTCTAGCAGGCCGGTCACCTCTGGCTTGCGGCTGTGGTTTCGAGCCCTGGTGTGAGGGTATGTGGCATGGAGATAGGGGCGCCTTCTCAACCTCGTGGGTTTCCTCCGGGCACTCCGGTTTCCTCCCACTGCTAAAGACCCCTACGCGCAAGTGAATTATTGATATAAAATTAAACCATATATTAGTCCTGAAATGTCCTAGTTTGTGTTGAGTGGACGTTAAATCCCATTTCTCTCTCTGTAAAGGTTAAGAAACTTTATTCACGTTCAATACATATTAACTAACCTATTTTAATTCTTCGATTATTTCAGTTCTTCAAATCCTTGATAATTAAATTTGAATTGTAACTTTGAATCAATTGAAAGATGTTTTGTTTAAAATTTAAAAAGCTCTAGGGTCGCATCAGTTTGATTTGATTTTCCGTGGTTCGGGAACACCAGTTAAAATCTTGCTTCTTATTTCTTCAGGACAAAGACTATTTTAAAAACCAAAAGTACTTGATTGCACTGGGTTTTTTTAAGTTTTTGAATTTTAAACAAAACATCAATCAATTGATTCAAAGTGACAATTCAATTATCAAGGCCTTGAAGAACTGAAATTTAAATTGATTTGGCCATGAGGCTTTTTGAAAATTCATCCAATGGCAGGTAATGTAGTGCATCTGTTGCACTCTTGACAACACGATTAATTGGCCGCTAGTGTTTTGTACTCGGTGCTTCTGTTCGTGGTATTGATAAAATAAAACAACATGTAATTTATTGTTTCAACGGGAGACATTTAATGGTTGATGGGGCCGTGTGATAATTGTTGAGGTTTACCGTTCAATGATTTTATATAATGCAGGTTGTTCGTTTCAAACGAAGTCTGTATGAAGAATTATATATTCAATAACCGCATAGAGGAATAGTGAATAGTGCATGATTTAGCATGTGCAGCTGTTGCATTAAAATAAAATTTATTCAACAGTAGTAAAGTTTGTATTCAGTGTATAAAGCTAAACTGTTGAGTTTTAAAAGTCGATAAAATTTAAGATTGAAATACGCTGTTGCAGTTTTGAAAGTATTTTGAGAAATACATGTATATATGTTAAATAGCTATACTAGATTATGATGCTGTTTTTATAGTGTTTACATTCTTCATAGATATATAGTTGCACAAGATTACAATGTTTTTTTTATAGTGTACAAAATTACGATGTAATTTTTATAGTTGTACAAGATTATGGAAATCTTTCTTAAAATGTAAGTCTCTGTAATTAAGGGTAGGTTTAGATACGTAATTCAACCGCCAGAATATGCTGAAATAGATTATTTCCCAGGTCTGAAAAATCAAAATATTGAGCTGCTAAGATGTCTTCCACAATTGTTTACGGGATTTAATAATTGCAGTAAGAGCAGAACAGAAGGACGTTAATCCCCATTTCATTTCATTTTGGCTCCACCACTTAATGTTTATTTTAGTTTTTGCAACATATGAAATTGTAATGCTGTATTATATATTGATGATATTTTTCTATCTGGGACGTGTTTACGCTGCAGGCTATGTAATAATTGATGTAGAGTACGATAATGATACAGTCAGTTTTATTGGATTTATTTATAGGTCAATTTATTCATATCTTATGTTCGCTTTTATTTTACGATATAATTTTAAACGCATTTAGGTTAATGGATTTAATGTAACAGCGTTATAATTAGAAAATATAAGGTTTATTCTGTATATTCATTTTATTGATAATTTGTTACGGTTCTGAGTTTATAGATATATTTATATATTTTATTTGATAGATTTAACCATGTCGTTTGTATTGGTCACCGGAGAGTTTAGTCTCTTATCATCCATACAAATATTCTACGAATATTAGTCTGGATGGGTCCTCAAAATTTGACGGAAAATAGGTCATTGTCTGGATTATCCAGTCTTTTAAGTTACCACGTACTGAATCTATCAAAACAGCTCGCTTAGTCAACGATGGCACTCTTTAAAATTTTGTTTGTAAAGGTTTCAATTGAAATGGTAATTTTCTCTCGTCACGAATCAGACGTAATGCTTCTCACAATCTTCTTAATTCCTCATCGTCTCTATTTTGTTTCTAATAATAGATGTGCCAAGTGAACTGTGGGATATATTTCAACTACGCTTTATAGAATCTAGCAAAATCGGCCCGGCTTCATAAGATTTAGCACTTACCGATACTTTCATTGGATACTTAAGCCAATAGGTTCCATTGCCCATGCGTAACCAAATGTTTGTTTTTTTATGTGGTAGATTATCCTGTAATTTTCGTCAAAAATTGAGAACTGACCCAGACCCTCCGCGTGTTGAAGACTAGGAGGTTCTTGGTGACCGAGACTACGGAGAGTTGGGTGGCCGAATGGTTAGCATGTGCGTGCTGCATCTTAAGGCCTTATTGCGTCAACTGGCGTGGTTTCGAATCCCCGGTTGTACGTGACAAGGAGCAGTGTCGCCTGTCCAACCTCATGGGTTTTCTCTGGGTTCTCCGGTTTCCTACCATTGCTAAAGACCCCTACGTGCAAGCAAATCATTGAGAAATAAAATTCAACCATGTGTCCCAAAATGACCTAGTTTGTGTCCAGTGGACATTACACCCCCCCTTCTCTCTCTCTCTCTATCTCTCTCTCTCCTTCTCTCTCTCTGTATTTGACACTAATACACTTTTAAATATATTAAACTATGGTGACCAGACAATTAATTCCATTCGTTTCCTGTAACACTTAGTGTCTGTTGGGGGGGGGGCAAATGATTAACACATACGAGTTGGATCATAAGGCCTGTCATTATACATAGGATCGCCTGTCCTGCCTTGTGGTTTCCTACCATTGCTAAAGACCCCTGCGTGCAAACCTAGGACACAAAACTCTCTCTCTCTCTCTCTCTCTCTCTCTCTCTCTTTCTTTTTGGTACAGTCTTACTGGCTGTTTAGAGAGTAAAATATTCCTGATTTTGATATATTAGTATTCTATGTAAGTATTTATATTATAGAATTAAACGAGAGGTGAATAAGTGGGATTTAATTAGGATAGTCAATTAATTAATTATCAACACCTGGGGTGTTTCACTGCTGAAAGGAAATTTACCAGTGTATTTATCTCGTTAGGTTAATGCTTATTTGTCTTTAAGCCAAATTCTTAAAAGAGGAACTCACAGTTCTTGGAAACAATGTTCTTTTTGATTTTTACCTGTATGTTGCTAGTGTAGAAGTTTCCACATGAAACCTCACACCTGATTTTCACACCCAACAAAGGGATCTCACTCCTGCGTGTGGTCAGGTATTTGCATATGTTTAGGTATTTGCATATGTTTAGGTATTTGCATATGTTTAGGTATGCCTTGCTATCCACATATGTCTAGTTATTTGTATATGTCTAATTATTCCCATATGTCTAGTTATTCCCATATGTCTAGTTATTTGCAAATGTCAAGAGTTATTCCCATATGTCTAGTTATTCACATGTCTAGTTATTTGCATATGTCTAGTTATTCACATGTCTAGTTATTTGCATATGTCTAGTTATTCACATGTCTAGTTATTTGCATATGTCTAATTATGCCCATATGTCTTGTTATCCACACATGTCTAGTTATGTGCACATGTCTGGTTATTTGCATGTCTAGTTATTCACATATGGTGTCTAATTATTTGCATATGTCTATTCACATGTCTAGTTATTCACATATATGTCTAGTTATTCACATATATGTGTACATATATGTCTAGTTATTCACATATATGTCTAGTTATTTGCATATATTTGCCTAGTTATTTGCATATATTTGCCTATGTCTTGTTATTTCCATATGCCTACATGGTTATTTACATGTCTAGTTATGCTTATATTTAGTTATTTCCATACGTCTAGTTATTCAGATTTACATGATAGTTGAAATACTTGGCAGTGATCTGCCAGCGATCTTTGAGCAGAATGTTAAAATTGTGGTCATTATTAGAAAGGAAGTAAGAATTAACGAAATACTTTGATACCAACTCAGAAAATACCAATAAAATCTGACAGTAATCTAGGGGGGATTAATTGTTTTGTACAAGTTAAAAGAAAAATAAAATTGTTGCCAAGTTGGAATAGTTTAGTTGATTTGGGTGTGGTCCCCAGGTAAATTCAACGTCTATCCGGTAAAAATTTCAGACATTCAATTAAACATTTAAACTAGTGGATGGTATGCAGTTTAAAGGTTTGAGTTTTGTTGGAGAACAAAGTATCCATTTGGTTTGATGTGGATGTCTATTCATGAGATCAGGACATGACTTTGATGTGGAAAAAACTTGAAACTGAGTTTTACGATATGTAAGAAGTAATTTGATTTAGTTTTGACCCATATTGTCTACTTATGTTCATTCAGTGATGGTGAAATTCTAAGGTGAAAAACATCCTTTAAAATTTGCATTAATTGAATCTGTAAAATGATTTTAATCTACAGCCAATAGTTAGAGAGAGAGAGAGAGAGAAATGGGGTTTATCGGCCACTCAACACAAACTAGGTCATTTCGGGACTAACATATGGTTCAATTTTATTTCAATGATTCGCTTGCGCCTAGGGGTCTTTAGCAGTGGGAGGAAACAGGAGTGCCCAGAGGAAACCCACGAGGTTGAGAAGGTGCCCCTATCTCCATGCCACATACGCTCACACCAGGGCTCGAAACCACAGCCGCAAGCCAGAGGTGACCGGCCAGCTAGAGGACGAAGCGCGGCACTCTAGACCATTAGGCCATCCCCCCCCCCCCAATAGTTAGAAATGTCTTATTCTAGATGGAAGTTTGAAGCATAAGAAGACTACATGAATATTCTTTATGACTTTTAATTAAAATAGAAGGGACTTTTTCCCTCACAGATACACCTGTTTGACTGCAGATATATCATTTTGATTCGAGATAGAACATTTTGACTCGAGATAGACCATCTAGACCATGTAGACTCCAGATGTAGAACTCTCTGACTCATTATAGATCAATGTGACTGCAGTTACACCAATTTGACTCCTAGGAAAACTGTGTTATGAAAACAAATTCATGGGACAAGATTTTTTTTCTATAGTTATACCTGTATAATTCTAGGGGTAACTATGTTAAGGGTTTCAAGATCTCGTCTTTAGACACAGTTTCTCAGGTATTTAATGTTATAAACAGCTGCACTTTTAAAATGGTACTTTCATTCTCATCGTGGGGGTTGTGGAAGGGGGTGGCTGCATCATAAGGCCAGTCACTGAGTCAACTGGCGTGGTTTCAATTCCTTGGTTTTCTCTGGGTCCTCAAGTTTCCTCCCACTGCTAAAAACCCCTACGCGCAATACGAATTATTGAAATAAAGTTGAACGATATATTATTCCAGAAATGACCTATAGTTATAAGTTTGTGTCGAGTGGATGTTAAACCCCATTTCTCAGGGGCGAATCCAGGAATTTTTGCAGGAGGGGGTTTGCCAGGTTTCGGTTATGGAAATCTGCCATCATCGTCTCTAAATTACTTAGGCATACATACAAATTGAGCTTTTTAAACAGAGAATTTCATTGATGCAAGGCATTATTTTTTTTTATGTAGCTGAGCAGGGGGGGGGGGGGGGTCACCCCCCCCTCTGGATCTGCCCCTGTTTCTCTCGCTCTCACTCTCATCGGACTGTCATGGCTGGCTCCCGGATACATTCACTTGTTGTTTATTTCTTGCAATGTCAATAGTTTGTCTTGTTGATTGTGTGTAGTGCAGTCCTCCTGCAATTACTATTGAGAAGAGAAATGGCTTTAATTTTATTTTTAGACCAATGAAAAGTCTTCATTCTCGAAATATTTTCGTTGTTTTTATGTTTTCCAAAATAAAACTCCATAATGCTTCTTTAAACTTGATTTTATAAGGGTCGCCTGTCAAACCTTGTGGGTTTACTCGGGGTTCTCCGGTTTCATCCCACAGCTAAAGACCCCTATATGCACAAGCAAAATATTGAAATAAAATCCTGAAATGACTTAGTTTGTGTCGAGTGGATGTTAAACCTCATTTCTCTCTTTCTCTGATTTTATAATTATTTTCTCTTATTTTTTTCAGATGATGTTAAACTGAACGGAATGTCGAAGATTTGAAGAACAAACATCAGCTAGGACGAATAACCGACAAGAAAACATGCGCACATTTAAAAAAGAATTAGTAACCATGGCAATCAGCATTTTGTTAGTTGTGTGAGAAATCTTAACTAGTAAATTTACTTAAAGTCATTACGTTTCGGCTCACAAATTGTGCGCTAAAATCGAGATAAAGGATCTCCTCGAAAATCTTTGAACAAAGCAGACGCGGTTTACACTTTACAGGTTCAAGTGTGCTGTTAATTTGTTAAGTGATTGTCGATTGGATAAAAGTGTAAACAAGACAAACTTTATCCAAGATTTTTATTGGTTTACTGTTTGATCGTCAACAGTTAGTGTTTGTGAACAAATTCGGTGTGTGAATTTTGTGCTACTGGAATATATGACATCATTATTTGACGGTGAAATACGAACAAGTTCCTTAGATTATTTTGTTTTGGATAAAAAGCTTGAAAAGTGAGTTAAAAATCTGTGAGCTGACTTCAAGAATAGTTGATGAATCATTCTAAATCTAAGGAGTGCTTTCATACCAAACAAATATTTTGTTGAGGATAAATCAAGAATATTTTCTTGTGTGTTTCACTGATTATCAACAAGTTCATGTGAAAGCACAAGGATTGGAATCAGAAGGATTTAAAAAGTTTGAATTAGTGATTTTACAAAGTAAAATTAGACAAATTGCTATGTTTGTTGTGCCATGTGGATTTATTGTAAATAATAAGATGTTTTTTGTCACTGATTAACTTCGCGATGTTGTTTTCAATTCAAGGTATTACACAGAGAGAATTGAACAAGGGACATAACTATGATGACTCAAATTTCACCGGAGCCGCGACCTTTGACACGTACGAATGTGACACGGCATGATAAAATCTGGGAAAAGGAAGACCCTTGTAATTTTTTCGGTTTTAATACAAAAGACTCTGCCTTTTCACCTCCGTTAAAACACATTACGCCAGATACAGCCAAGGAATTGTGGGAAAATTTTGATCCGTTGGATGTGTTGGATTCTGGAAGCGAGTCATCGTGTGATACTATGATAATGATGAACACTGCGGAAGAACTTCGTAACGAAGAAAGTATTCAACGTAGCAATCAAACATACGAACAGCGCAAAGTACAGCATGAGAATAGTTATAATTATGGACTGAAAAATCTAGGACCTTCAGAAGAAGATGATATAACCATTGACGAGGGTTACGGAACCGATAATCGGACAAATACATCCACCTCACTTTCATCTCCGTTATCATCTAGTTTATCATCGCTTTCCACTTTGGAAAGCACCTCAAGCCAAGGCAGCATTAATAGAATTAATCCACAAATGTCCCGAACACAGCAAAATACCTCCAGTGGACGGCCCTCGGCTAATACTCGTCCCATAATGCCAGTCAGGAGAGTGACAAAGCCAGTAGACAATCACGATACTTCTGGCCAGTCGCTCGAGGAACGCTTACGTGCTTTGACAACGATCGAGGAAGAGGAGCCAAGTGGGTCTGATCAAGAGAGATCGGGTCGATCGAGAAGATCTTTAGAAAGTATTCAAAATCGTGGGAATTATTATGAAAATCAGGATGTTCGTAACGCAAACCGGCCTGTCGAGAACACTTATCAAAATCGTGGGAGTTATTGTGAAAATGAAGACATTCGCAACGCAAATTATCCGAGCGAAAACCGTCATGATTCCTACAACAGAGCATCATTAAAGAACAGTGGACAGTCCGTGAACTCTGAGCAACATGGTATTTTTCATGCAGTGCCCGTACAAGTAGGTTCGCAAAATAGAAAAATACCTGAAGAGAGTGACTACATCACACCGATTTCTCCGACATCTCGTCAGGAGTGGATCAACCGCGTTGAGAAAATGGGATACGTGCCTCATTCTGACGTCAAGTATTATGATACGTTGTGGAATGATAAAAACATTCAAATGGGAATGTCAGAAAAGTTTGGTGACGGCAAGCGAATTCCCAGTTTAGACAATGACGTCGATAATGATCTAATTATTAAACAAAAACAGCGTTCAGACAATCACATGGTGTCAATGCCCGACTTGCGTTTTGATAGACAATCATGCCCAGCTGCTATATATTCGAAAGACAGTGCTGTAAAATTAAGACCTAAACCTCCCGCAAAACGTGATCGTTATTCGTGGGGTTATGGTAGTATCGCCCAACCAGCAGAATTAGCCAATCATATGAATCCATCTGAAAGATTATCAGATCGTGGAACAGAATCGCCACGGTTACAGGATCAACTGCGTGCGATGTCCGAACTTTCGTTAGGCATAAAGAAACCATTATACGCCTCATCAGCAGATATTTATAAACTATTTCAGGGCCAGGGTCAAGGTCAGTACGGGTTACCTCAAGGTCGTAATGCATCACATCGTCATAGTTTCCATGCCATGCCGTCATCACAAACATGGCTACAGCCTCCCTCTCAGTCGTCAGAGGATGTGAAAATGAGGCTTCGTTCAGCGTCGACATCAAGTAAAGTGCCAAGTGCCCCTCCTAAACCCATGCGTGTAAATTACGGACAATTAAACCAGAGTGTAACATATCAAAGGGCAGGTAACTCTGTACATGAACCGCCATCTTTAGTTAATGGTGGTCGAACTGTTAATGATAATCCAGCATTAAAAAGTAAACTGTCAACGTTAGTTTAAAATGACAACACCTCTGATTTGGATGAAAAAGTAAATTATCGCAAAAATATGTGTATACACACCGACGCTTTCTGACCCCTAGAATCTAGGAAAAATTGATATTCCTGTATACAACAATCACCATACAGGAACAGCCATATTTCCGAGGGGACTGACTTGGGTACAGAAAATGTGTGTTGTAAATGGGTTTTTACGTTATCAGTTTGAAGATGCATTATGTAAAAGCTATTGCAGGACTTTGTTTAGGCCTTAAATGTTATATGAACTATTAATTAGACATTTATTGACATGACTAGCCAATAATCTACTCTCTAGATCATTGGATGGCCAAAATTTAAATGGATTAAAGCATCCGCAAGAATTAAAAATTTAACAATAGAATGGACAATCAAGGCTTAGTCTCGGTTGGCAAGTACCACTGCTATGATAATGAACGATCCTTGTAATAACTTCACTCAGAATAAAGTAATTTGAATGAAATCTTCAATATACATGTAGCCATGTTTCATTATCACTTATTACAGCAATAATGTCAGCTCTATATCTAAATCTTACATAATGTATTTTTAATCAAATTTGATATTTCTATTTGTTTTGTTAAGTGAGTGTCTGTCTACGTTTGAAATATTTGTTTATAAATATTTAATTTGTTTTGTAAAGTGGGTAAATATTTACAGATTTGTTTTTAGATTCACAGATGTAGCCAATGTTCAGATATAAATTCTGTTTAACAATCAACAAATTTAAGTCTAAAACTGAACGAAAATCCTTAACTTTCAAAAAATAAAATAAGATTGAAATATACACAAAGAAAAATGTTTTTGCACCCTCCATGTTGTTTGAATACATCTTTAAATAAGAAAACACAACAAGTTGGTCCAGTTAGGAGATTTTCATCATGATTCTGAAAAGCATTTTAGGATGTTGTATTTGAGCCAAAAAAGGAGTAACAATAAAACTCAATTCAATATCGTGATTGATGATAAAATATCTCACTTTGTGTCAATATGTCATGAGATGACTTTGATGACACAATTCATCAATAGAGGTTTCAACACCAAACTTTTTAAGACAAGTGCCGTAATTGAGAAAAATGTAGTGTGCTTAACTTTCTCCTTTGTTTATATTTTGATTTTGTCCAATTACTTATCAATATGACACATCAGATTAACCCTTTTCAACAGCCTCCTCACGAAAAAAAAATCAATGAAATTGGAAGAATAAAACAAGTGAAAAATGCTATAACCGATGAGCCCTAAAGGCAGACAAAAGGGCCCCACTTCTGACAAAAGGGCCCCTCTGGCCAAGGGAAACGGCCCTGAGTCCCTGTCAATCGTTTTCTATACACTGTTACTGTCGACTCCATTACTGAATGAGAATGCAGTCATTGCATTGGCATAAAAATCATCAATCAAGACACCCCCTCCTCTCGCGAAAGAGGACCCTCAAAATAGTATAGCCTCCGCCATGATAAACTTTAAAACACCCCTGCTTTTCAATATTCTATTTTGAATTTAAACCAGTTCGTTATTGTATTTTTATTTTAAATCAGAGAGGTTTAGCTATTTTAAAATGAAAGAAAAATAGTTATATTTGTTTTGTTTTTGACTGGCTTGTTTTGTTAGTGGAAAGTTTGTGTATAGATAGAATTGTATAGAAGCATTTAGTTGAAGGAAACTTTTAACGTGTGAATAAAAACAAAACAACGTTTTATATTTTGTTGACCGAAATATTATGGTTTGGTCAAATCACTTTGATTTTTTGTTCTTCAGGGTTCTTAATAAATAAATAGCCGATGCAAATATGTCCAGCAGGACCCTGCGCTGTTCATCCACAGATACAGATATCCACGTGAATCATGTGAAAGTTGTTTTGTTTATAAATTCCAAAACTTTAAATATGGAACTAAAAGCTTTTGAACAATGTAACCAAGCAGGGGTGGATCCAGGATTTTCAGAAAGGGGGGGGGGCGTGCTGCACCCACTTGGGTGTGCGAAGCCCGGCCCACAGGACTAATTTCATACTAGTACTGTAAATTACGATTTCCAACCTAAATTATTTTTGTTCTCCTGTCCCGCGAGAATATATGGTGCTAAAAATTGTTCACCACATCAAAAAAAGAGGGGGCGTGCGCCATGTGCGCCCCCTCTGGATCCGCGCCTGCCAAGTACTTTTGGTTTGAAATTAGTCTCAAGAAATTAGAAGAAAAATTTAACAGGTGTTCATGAAGAATAAAAAATCAAATTAGTCCGGCTTTAAATCCGTTTCTGGGGATGTTTTCATTTCATTTGTTTATGTAATGCATCCATTGTATCGGTCAGTCTGATTTAAGACAGATGTAAATTGGTGATTTGGTAGGCCCTTCTGTTTTATGATTTTATATACATTCTACGCAGATAATAAATAGACCACGTCAAAATATCAACAGTCAAAATATCAACAGTCGTTCATTTTAGATAATCAACAGAAACAGATAATCAACAGAAACTTTGCAAATTAAATTTGTTTTATCATATTTATATCAATTCATGTGTGGACATCTCTTTGTAAGTAGAAACATTTCATATATAAAAATATAGGGTTTTCATATAGTTTGAAATATATTATTCTTCTCTTTTCTAGAAAATGTGATGAATGGGTCAGTGACTATATAAAGGGGGACAACTCCATTTAGTGACCTCAAAATTAGTTCCAGACTAATAATGAATTTCAACGAATTTAATATTTTTTGGGGTTCAGATTTAATAAAATAAACATTACTGCTTATTGGGATATAATTAGTTACCATGGCATTTAGTAATTACAATGAAAATATCCAGAGTACTGTGATATGGAATACAATTACTGCTTATTACCGAGAGGACATTTTAACTTGGATTTCTAGATCATCTTTAACTGATAAAAACAATTGAATACTATTAAACATTAGAGAGAGAGAGAGAAATGGGGTTTAATGTCCACTCAACACAAACTAGGTAATTTCGGGACTAACATATGGGTTAATTTTATGTCAATAATTCGCTTGCGCGTAGGGGTCTTTAGCAGTGGGAGGAAACCGGAGGGCCTGGAGGAAAACCCCGAGGTTTAGAAGGCACCCCTATCTCCATGCCATATTAAAAGCTCACACCAGGGCTCGAAACCACAGCCATAAAAGCCAGCGGTGACCAGCCAGCTAGAGGTCGAAGTGCGGCACTCTAGACCACTAGGCCATCCCAACTCCCCTAAACATTAGAGAGAAATGTGTTTTAATGTCCACTTGACAGAAGTTATGTCATTACGGGACTAACGTACTGTTAAAATTTATTTGATTAATTTTCTGTCGCGTAGGAGTCTTTAGCAGAGGGAGGTAACCCAGAGGATCCAGGGAAAATCCACGATGTTGGACATACGACACTACAATGAAACCATGCTACTTGATTCAATAACAGAATGATCTAAATAGACCATTCGGCTCCCCCTGAATAATAAACATCTATTGTATTCAATAGAATTGTGTTGTGTATTATTAGGCATCAATGTTTATTATTGGTGGGTTGGGGGCTTTAATTTTATAGTCTTTGGGGGGGGGGGGGAGGGGGAAGTTACTATCATCATATTGAATACATTAATATTTTTACCATACTGTTCACAAACTTGTGTAATTCAAATCGAAAAAAACAGCAAATTTCAGTGACACAAACTTCTCTCCATAATTATTTTTGTTGATATATTTGTTATTTTGGCTGTTCGGGTTTCAATATTTTTACTGTCAGAATCGTATTGAATTTTTTTTAAAATTTTTTTTTTATTTTAAATATATTTATTATGGAATTTGTACATTTAATTATTTCAAGTGTTTTTAGTAAACCAATATTTATAAAAATTCTGAAATAAATCTTATAATAATGATATGGATTTATTTTTCTATTGCTTTCTCTTCTCTTCTTCAGAATTCAAACTTCCAAAGTTATTTTTTCCTCACTACTGATATACTCATGGGATTTTGTTTTATTTTTCCCATCCAAACAACTAGACACGCCAATGGTGGTGCAAAAGCCAGGTCAAGTTAGTCAACTAAATTAGACAAGTGGTCAAATTGACCTGTGGTGGAAGTGCCAAATGTCTAAATATAATTCCCTCATCACATCCCCCCACCTCTCCCGCTGTGGCTAGGGGCCCGTGCTCCATGTAGGCACCACTCACTCGATATCGAAATGAGAAGTGGTATTAGATGTTCTCGAGAGAGTAATCATACCCTGTCTCCTGCATGATACTGGTCCCAAGTTACATCTAAATAGAGAGAGTAATCATACCCTGCAAGATAGGCCTACATCTAAATAGAGAAATGGTCGAGTCGAGATGCTTCATAAATAATATGAACAAGATCAACAATTAAAAATCTTTATTCTAGCAAAAACATAAATAAATACCTTGTTATATTGCCGCTGATATAAAAATAATAAAAGATGGTTAGATATACAATTATTGTACCCCTTGAAGTAATTCTATGGTCCTCGATAAATATAAGTTTGTTAATACAATTATTGTACCCTCTGAAGTAATTCTCTGGTTCTCAGAATCACTCGGCAAACCTCGTCCGATTCCAGCACCCTACATCTTACCTTGGCTGTATGACGGTAAGTGATATGTACCTACGCAATACACTTGCGATGCGGCACTGGTTTACTTATTAGGAAACTTGCCGCTTTAAGAAAGTTCTCACAACTGCATCCTTCAAAGAGTGTGTAGAATCTTCAGTTCAAACTTGTTCTTGTCTACAGAAAATCAGATAAACTTGGAAGAAAAAGAGCATCAGACTTTGAAATCTTTGTATAACTATTCTTCAAAGGGGTTGTAATGAGCAACGTCGTTGGTAATCCGGGAACTTGAAAGTAGTTCCAATGGCAGATTTTGTCATGAAGGGTACTGGAATCTGCTACGGTTTGCTGAATGCCTCAAAATATTTGTCTAAATAAGCAGATACTTATATTATTTAAACAATTGATGGGATTCTCAATTCCATAATATTATTAATATCAAGATATTTATTGCATCAAGATGTCCATTAAGAACAGCATGCATACGCATATAAAACAGAATCACATATTGAATATGTTCCTATAAACTGATGTAAACGCATCTGCGGTATCCTGAGTGTTATGTTCCATTCTACTCCACTATATACACTGACCTGACTACTACTAAACACTGTGTAAATATACAATTTTAGGAATATTAAAAGTATGAAATATATATATAATTTCAAACATAATACATATGATAATTAAAGTTTCTGATCCTCCTTTCAGAAACTTAGAAATATCGACAAATTTTAAACATAAAATATGCACTGTACAAAATATATTAAATTATTTCAAGTCAAAAACTTAAAAAATACTAAAATAATTTTAAAATCAAAATACTTAAATTTGTGAGCAGAATGTTAAAATAATACATAATAATTTTAAAAGTTGACAAGGGATTGCTATAGCATTTCTAGGGCTCAATCTGGACCCTTTTTAAATGCATCCCAAGAAGTAAAATTATTTAGAAATCAGTAACATGTATTTTTGGTTAGATAATGATATATTATGCTCTCTGCCTGCCCCCTTCTTCTGCAGGGTGTTACGTTATTTTACAAAATTAAAGGTTGGAACCCTATCACAGTGCCCTATTAGGTCCAACAGGTTCAATAAAGCATTTTGGAAACCTAAACTGAATGACAATAGATTTTAAAAATCACAAGAAATGCAAGCAACATTGATTTGAAATAACATTGAACATCGAGAGTAACAGAAGTCCATGACATCATGATGTTTCCAAGTCAAACATTATCTCCAAAATGTCTTATTGGCCTATGGCCGTCCCTTTCCTTGACCTGATATTAAATGAAATGAAAAGAGGTTTAACGTCCAACTGTTCTGCTCCAATAGGGCTAATGAACATGATCCTGACATTAAACTAGATAATAATATCAAACGCATTAATATCAACATAAAATCAGACACGAACAAAATTCTAAAAATATATAAAATAAATCAACATTTAATTAAAATCAAACACATAAACATTCATTAAAATTATCAAAAGAAATTCAGTGTTTTTCAGATGGATGTGGGTCAATCTGTGTCAAATCAAAAGAGAGAAGACACACTTTCTTTAAACCACTAAAAAAAAAAAGATTCCTGGAGATTATTTATGATAATATAAGGCAAAGTCAGTTCCATCAAATAGCCCACTCTTGTTTGGTTTGACACTGAATGACTCTTGTGGTTCAGTTGCATGTACGATTAAAACAACATGTAAATTAAAAGGTCAGAGTTCAAAGGTTAAAGGCTAGAGTTTGAAAGGTGAGAGGTTAGAGTCGTTCTGTGATCCAGTTTATGATATCTTCTCTAACTTTAGCTCCATCAGATCCTGGTTCATTGTGAAGTTGATGATAATGTTTCGGGTAGATCTGAAATCAAAAACATAAGGTTCATTATTCATTTAAGCAATGGGGACAGTGAGAATGATATTGGATGGTAAGCTGGAGGTCCAACTTACGATCAATGGTCAAGATTTTCTGACATGGTTCTCCTGTGTCAGTTTGGCAAAGGACAACATGTAGTCTTTCTGATGGGACGTAAAAACCAAGGTCCTGCGTAAACATTGACAGACACATAAAAGAAGCCTTGACAGTTGGCGTTGGTACCAATGTCCAAGCAAAATTCCCCTCTTAGCACACTGCACGGCGTATGTTCGACTTTATTATCCCAGTCAGTGCACAACAGTAGGACATTGAGACCCCATTTCAATTCATTGAAATCAATATTTAACTACTTTATGAGTCAGTTATACTTTTACATACAACAGGGGTTCTTAACCTGCAGCTTGTGGTGGCTCTTGAGGCTCATCAGTGCTGCCTGCTACTGCTACCTCCAAGGACAATGCATTGAGCTCTGAGTCCTTAGAACAATTACATTTCTTCAAAATTCCAAAACTTAAAAATGTTGAACTAAAAATATTTGAAACAGCAACCGCGTAATTTTTTTTTTTTAAATTTGTGTTTGTTCCCACAAGAAATCAGAAGCAAAAGTTGGTTTGGCCAAATAAATCTTTTTTACCTTTAATGTCTTATCTTTACTTTGTGCTTTTTCGTCCATTTCTCTTGAACCTTGAACATCAACGATTTTATCTTCGTCACCATGGAGATTTAGGAACGGCCATGTTATATCCGTTAGATGATCTTCTATATACTTTAACGTATTTATCATACATAAACCCCATCTATAATAATAACAGGGGGAGATAATTCAATAGTGATAAAACAAGGGGAGACAATTTAATAATTATATACAAGGCTACAATGGTAAGTACAACAAAACTTGTATTCTGTTGAAAACTGCAAACTTCTCAAATAAAGGGTCATCTTCAGATTGCAGTACATGGCAAGAGTTATCCTCCTTACCCCAACATGGAGGGGCAATATTTGAAATATTAAGAACTATTCAAAGAGTGATTTTGAGAGAAATCTGTGGTGCTGTATTCCCGTATCCAGATGGGATGAAAAACTTGAGATCCACTCATTTACACACTGACATGCATGTCAACGAAAACTTGACAGTTGAAATTTGATGAAGATTCGGTGATAATGCTGAAGTCCTGGCAAAATTTACCTCTCTAAAATTGCAAGGGTGCATATTAAAGATACTATTCCTCCCTTGGTTATGCATGTTTCCTTATTGAAATGAAATGGGGTTTAATGTCCTACTGTTCTGGGCTAATGTAGACTGCTCTGAGGCAGTGGTACTATGGCCTACTCTCATATCGAATTCCAACTGCCAAGAAATCTTTTACATGCACACAAATGTATACACGCGACTTCGGTTTTTTGTCCCATCCAAATAACTATACAGCTGTCCTTGTCAGCCCCTTCATACTGCACCATTGACAAGAGAAAAGCATGTCGGAAAATCCTGATAAAGTTTCTCAGCCAATGAAGGGATTGAACACGTGATCTCCTGACGAGCGAGCCGGCATCTTACCCACTTAGCCAACGTGGCTCCGTTTCCTTAACATATCAAACTTACTTGGCCTTTAAACCACCATGGTGTACCAGTGGATCATCTGTATATTTCTGTATCTAAAAAAACCAAGTCATTTTATTTTAGGTTCTTTAACTAATACACTTTAACTAATACACAACAAGTCATTTCATTTTAAAATGCTGCTTGGAATCAATAGATGCTTTACCTAAACCTGAATTGTGCTTGAATGATTCAGACTTTAGACTTTTTCAACTGCTTTATCTAGCAGGTTTTCTTTAAATTAAAACAAAATTGTTATTCATTGACTATACTTGTTTGGCCCTTGTGCTGTTCATCGAGCCTAAGTTTAGTAAAATGTTATTTATAGTTACCCCCTTTAATAGTTATTAGGTAATGATAATGTACACTGGAAACGAGAGACCAGAGTAAAGTGTAAGGGCTAAATCGATTCATTAAGGCCAGCTCAATTTTCGTCAAGATCGCTGAGATGTAAATATGGTTAGGGCATGTGATTGTTGGTTATGTTTAAGGTAAGAATTTGCGTTAAGATCTAGGGTTAGGGTGGGGATTAACGCTAGCCCTGTTTAAATCTTTTGACCTTTGACCAAATTTGAAGTTGGCCTTATCAATCAGATCTAACCGTGAAGTAAGTAGTGACAGAGAGAAAAAGCACATGGGTAGAGACTTGTTAGCAGTTAGACAAATAGTTAATGTTTAGAGGCGGTTAGTCAAATGTAGTTATGAGAGAGAGGGAGAAATTGGGTTTAACGTCCAGTTGTCCACCCGAAACAAACTAGATCAATTTGGTATTAACACATGGATAATTTTATTTCAATAATTCACATGCGCGTAGGGGTCTTTAGCAGTGGGAGGAAACCGGAGGACCCAGAGAAAACCTACGAGGCTGGACAGGACAGATGACCCAACTCCTTGTCATGTACAACTGGGGAATCGAAATCACGCCAGTGACTAGATAACAGACCTTATGTAGTTTGCTTATGTAATGATAATGGGATGACAACTAATGTAATGATAATGGGATGACAACTAATGTAATGATAATGGGATGACAACTTATGTAATGATAATGGGATGACAACTGATGCGTGTAGGGGTCTTTAACAAAGGGAGGAATCTGGAGGACCCAGGGAAAACCCACGAGGATGGACAGGTGACCCTAATCATTGTCGCATACAACCAGAGAATCAAAACCATGCCAGTTGACTCAATGAGAGACCTTATGATGTAGCACGCACATGCTAACCATTCGGCCATTCAACCCCAATGTAGTTATGAACTTGTGATAATAGTTATACTTCATTCCGAGTAAAGTTATGGCTGTTTGAAGAACTGTGTAGTCTTGATTGCCATTACTACCTTTGCTAATATAATAAACAAAGTCTTGATTATCCATGTCTAAATCCATTGAAAAAATCCATTGAATATGGGCTTTCCATATGAATTAAAATGTCTAATTAATAATTTATATAACATTTGAGGCCAAACAAAAGATCTGCATTAGACAGATTTAGCCAATCTGTTTCACAGAGAATT